>JAUPFV010000004.1:237160871-237887652 GCA_036936605.1 Limnanthes douglasii subsp. nivea | reverse complement strand
AAATCGTACTTTACTTGAAAAAACTCGTGTTATTATGATTGAATCTAGAGTTCCTCATTCTCTTTTGCCATAAGCTCTTGCTACAACCACGTATCTTGCAAATCGTCTATCAACCCGATGTCTAGGAAATAAAACTCCATTACAAATGCTTGCCACCCAAGTTACAATTCCATCTGTTATGACCTTACCACCTCGTGTCTTTGGTTGTTCGGTGTTTGTTCATATCCTAAAACTAGTCGAAACAAACTTAATCTGTGTGCTTAAAAGTCAGCCGAAGAAAATGTCCATCAAGAGGTAAACAATTTACAATATCATAATTCACAAAGTGCTACTGACCATGACATTTTAGGAAGTTCATTTGTTGAAACTCAAACTCTGGTTCTTCCCCCAAGAAAAAATAGAGGGGTTCCTCCTGACCGGTATTCACCGGAACACGTTCCTCGTGCTTCTACATATCCGGTAAAAAGGGACAGGAAAGGAATGACGAATATTGTAAAGGCTTTTTCAGCTACTATTCTCTATGAACAAATCCCTAAAACAGCTCAAGAAGCTAAAAAGATGAATGAATGGCATGAGGCAATTAATACCAAAATAGAAGCTCTGAAAAGGAATGGTACATGGGAGAATTGTGTGTTACCACAAGGGAACAAAGCAGTCGGGTGTAGATGGGTGTTTAATATAAAATATAAATCCGATGGCACCATTGAGCGACACAAGGCAAGATTGGTTTCCAAAGGATATACATAAACATATGGTATAGACTACTATGCAACATTCTCTCCGGTTGCAAAGATTGACACTATCAGAGTTTTACTTTCAATAGCCGCAAATAAAGATTGGTCTCTTCATCAATTTGATGTAAAGAATGCTTTCTTACACGAAGACTTGGAAGAAGAGGTATATATGGAACCTCCACCAGGGTTCTCTGATGGTTTTCAAGAAAATGAGGTATGTAAACTGAAAAGGCATTATATGGGCTCAAACAGTCTCCTCGTGCTTGGTTTGGGAGATTTACAATGGCAATGAAGCAATATAGCTACAAACACAGTAATGGGGATCATACATTGTTTTACAAAAAGAGAGGAGAATTAGTCACTTGTCTTATAATATATGTCGACGATATGATTATAACGGGGAATGACGAAGAAGAAATTAGCTCTCTTAGGAAAAACTTCTTCAAGGAGTTCGATATGAAAGACCTTGGGAGATTGAAGTATTTCCTAGGAATCAAGGTTCTTAGGTCAAGAGGAGGGATTTATATCTCCCAACGAAAATATATATTGGATTTATTAGCTGAAGTTGGCATGGTGGATTGCAAACCAAATGACACTCATATGGTTGTGAATCACAAACTAAAGATAATTGAAGGGGCCAAACCAGCGAGTAAAGAAAGGTACCAAAGGTTGGTGGAAATATTGATTTACCTGGCTCACACTCGACCCGACATTGCATACGCGGTGGGAGTAGTTCAGTTCATGCATCATCCTCAGGAACACCATATGGAGGGAGTAATGAGGATTATTCGATATCTCAAAGGCACACTAGGAAGAGGTATAATTTTTAAGAAAAATGAACACCTTGATGTTGAAGTATTCGCATATGCTGATTGGGGAGAGAATCCTAACGACAAGCGATCAAGTGCTGGCTACTTTACTCTTCTTGGACGTAACTTGGTGACTTGGAGGAGTAGGAAACAGAAAGTAGTATCACTGTCAAGTGCTGAATCAGAATTTAGAGGAATCGTTAAGGGGATTACCGAGATACTTTGGTTAAAGATGATAATGAAAGAAATCGGACCCCCTCTGAAGTGTCCAACTCAGTTAATGTGCGATAATAAAGTTGCGATTAAGACTTTAGAGAACCCGGTACAGCACGATAAAACAAAGCACGTTGAAATAGATAGGTACTTCATAAAAGAAAAGATTGAAGATGGGATAGTCGAACTTCTGTTTGTTAGATCCGAAGACCAACTGGAAGATATCCTGACAAAAGCGGTTGCTGCAAGACCATTCGAATCAGTTTTATCCAAGTTGGGTATTGGTGATCCCACTACACAACTTGAGGGGGAGTGTTAGAATATTCAGTGTATTAAGTTTCCTTGTATAGGCCTCTAAGTTCTCTATATATTGATAGCGTTACTTGGGTTTGCATTATAAAAAAACAGTTCAATACAAAAGGGACATTCTCTAAAAAACACAAAACCCTAGCCGCTTCCTACGACTACTTCTCTCTTTGTTTTTTAACATAATGCTATAACTTCAAATACAGTTTTGGTCGATGTTCATGTATCAAACTTTTTCTAAAAAGTATTGATGACTCTATACTCACTGTTTCAGCCGAGGCCTCTAGATCTGTGGTGGCTGAACTTGTTACAAAGAATCAGAGAACATTGAACCTCTCTCTAGTGCGGTACCTGTGGAAACAAATAATATAGGGAACGAGGTACTTGTCTCTACTGCAATCCCTGTAGAAACAAATGAATTATATAACAAGGCATTCGTCTCTACTACTATACGGGCAGAAGCAAACGAATCAGAGAAACCTGGTTATAAAGCAGTATCAGTATCTAGTCCAGGTGAACATTCAAACTAGCCTAAGAAACATTCGACGACTCTTTAAAAAAAACACAAAATCAGTGAATTCACATTTACTCTAATATTGTTATATTAGATGGATATTAATAATAATCATTAATCAAATAACATTTAATATTAGATTATACTGCTATTTGAAAAAGAAAAAGGTCAAGATTTACTTGTTAAATAAGTTGGCTCGTTCAGTGTCAATTAAGTTATGGATGTCATGAAACTATTTAAGGAGATCAAACAAGTGGTCAATCAATAATCAATAAGACTTTCTCAGTGTCTAGTCCGAGTACTGCAACTTCTAATGTGGACATAGGATATATTGCTATAATGGTTCTAAGTTTATAAAAAAAATGTGTTTTTAGCGAAATTATCTTCGAACTTCCATTAATGACACGACGGTTATAGACAAAATATTAAAAATATCATAAAATAAATTTAAATCACAAAAAAACACTACAATTTACTAAATCGAATTTCATATTTGTATAATTTTGTAAAAATCTTCTAGATCAACTTAAACATTCAAACTAGCCCGAAAAACATTCAAACCCGCCCGAAAAACACAAAATCAATGAATATACCTTTACTCTAATATTAATATATTAGACTGATATTAATAATAATCATTAATCAAATAATATCTAATATTATATTATACTTACATAAATTTAATATTAGCCAAACGAGATATGTTATAGACATTATTAGTCAAATAAGGTCTAATATCAGTTGCTTAACAACGTTTAAGACAACGAGATATGATATAGATATTATTAGTCAAATAAGGTCTAATATCAGTTGCTTAACGACGTTTAAGACAACGAGATATGTTATAGATATTATTAGTCAAATAAGGTCTAATATCAGTTGCTTAACAACGTTTAAGACGAGCCTTTATTTATTATAAAATGGTTTATTAGATTTGATTCGATTCAGTTTTAATTTTAGTTCGGTTTTAGTTTGTTTTAATTCGATCTCATCCAATTTTGATCTGGTTCCATGTATAAAAATTAAAATTTAGAAATTAATAATAATAAATTTATTATTAGAATTTAAAATCAGTATTTTTTTTAACTTGGTCGCTGGTACTTTAGCTTATGTACCAAAAATTAAATAACATAAATAAGATTTTGTTCTTTTCACTAAAAATATATTTTAAAAATATAATTTTAACATAATATCATAGCCGAAATGAAACTCTTTTTGCGTTTTAAGCAATGCGGTTAATTTCTAGCGATGGCAAAATATCCACAGTTGTATTGAGATGGAATGCATTTCTCTATGTCTCAATGAGACAGTGTCCATTAGAGCTTATCAAGTTTAAGGGGAAGTATCATATAAAACTCGGTGTCCAAACTTGATTCTCTATTCCACATCGTTCAGACTAAATAATAATATTCAATTTATACACAAAATAAATATTTCAACTAGTATGAGGTCTTTTTGGGAGTTGAACAAAAAACAAAACCGTACGGGTCTTATGACTCAAAGTGAACAATATCATAATAGTTGAGTCTTTTTATTAGAGACAGAGTTTTGATATGGGACCATAAATCTACTTTAAATCCTATTATCAATATAAGCTCATTGTGTTCAAAGTCCATATGAAGAAATCTTTGAATACATCAAAAAGGCGTAATCCAACAACCAATGAGATATATTTCGTGTATACTTTTAAAGATCTTTTTTCTAAATATTTTTATTTTGGTTTAAGAAAGTGCGATGTATTTCGTATTTATTATTCAAGATCTACTTCTTAAGTCTTTTTATTCTAGTTTAAGAGGGTCAGTGAAATATAGTTTTATTAGACTCAAAGAGAATTATTGAGTATTTATTATCCAAGATTTGGTCTTTAACAAAACTTATTTAATTCTCTTTTAAGAGAATAAAAAAGAATTATTTTGTTTTTATGTATGACTATATATAAAGCCCAGTGTCTTTGTAGCAATGACTCCTTTTAAGTAATAAATAAAAAGAATGAGTTTTAATTCAAATTATTTATTCGTGACAAACTTATCTTCAACTATTGTTTAGAGAAACAAGTTTATTTTTTTTCTTATCAAAGACTTTCCATCTCTTTTGTGGCGCAGCTCGATCCATCTTTTTTCTATCCTCATCATCCATCTAACTTTATATGTGAGTGTTCTCCAAACAGAAACGAGTCAAACCAACTTTCCACCCACTGCTACACGTATCATATAATCTGTTCAAGTTGTGAGTGTTCTCCAAACATAAACTTATATAGCCACATCGCTTATGTGCCTACATCATCTGATATCAGAGCCGAAAGGTCCGCTATTAAGGTAATATCATCCTTACATACTTACAATGGCAGAAAACACTATGAAGACTCTATATCAGTTGATGATTGTTATGCAGGAGCATATGCGAATACATAACAAAACGATGCAAGCATAGAATTAAGAAGCTCGTGCGCAAATGAAGAATTTTGTAATATGATGCGCAAATTTAGAGGACATATTGGGCGAACAGAGAGGCCCTCAATGAGATTTACAACTATTAGAAACCTCTCACCTCCGCAACAACAACATGCTGAAATAGAAGATGAAGATGATGATATTTATAAATTGGAAGATGACCCTCCAGACTATTTGTTTCATAGAAACCAAAAAAAGATCATGTTGAGAGAGGACGAGCATTAATGACACAATTTATAGATGGAACTATAATCAAGACTATTGATAAGTATTTTAATAAGTTTGAACAACTCAAAAATATGGAACTAGAATCTAAGGACGCATTAATGGCATAATTTATATATGGTTTGCATGAACGTATTACAAGAGGTGTCGAAATGCAATAATACACTGAGTTATATGAATTATTCCACATTGTTGTCCAAATTGAGTATTAACTGAAGCGCAAAAACACCACCTTCAATCAGACTCGAAGGACAAAACTGTGGACTCAAATCAACAATAAACCATTGGATGAATGATAATTTGTAGAGACTAATGGAAAAGTAAAAAAAAAAAAACAACTAAAGTCCCCAAAATAACAAAAAACAAAAGATCTGGTAATTAAATCAAGCCCAAATTTATTTTCTAATGTTGTTTATTTGGAGGGTCGAATAGAATCTATCCACAATGATTTGACAAAACCTGTTGAGGATTTTCTTCATTCTACTAAGACAGTTCTACCTATTGAAATGTCTTCTATGTCCAATAAGGAGAATATTTTTTATGATTGTGTTCATGAAAAAATCCCTCATAAGCTACCACATATTTGTCGGATTAAACATAAGATTGACTTGGTATATTCGTCGAATAAACTTTCTCAAAGGGGAGAGAATAATGAGAACATCCAAATAAATCCGATTGAAAACTAACACAAGACCGTCAAAGTACCAACTCTTGAATTGAAGGTGTGTTGATGCAAGATTTTCTAGTTCGAAAATTACATGAATGAAGACTAAACATACATTTTAGAATAACAAAAGTGTTAATTGATATTGTTAACAAGCAATGAAATTCCGCTGCTAATATGTAACATAAACTTGAAATCATACTTTGCACACTAGATCTACTTTAAGCCATATTTTCAATATAAGCCCATTACGTTCAAGTTTCATTTGTTCAACACCGAGATGAGGAGATCTTCAAAAATACATCCAAAGAATAAAATCCAAGAATTAAGGAGATATATTTCTTATACATTATTCAAGATTTACAAGTAAATCTTTTTATTCTAGTTTAAGAAAGTCAAAGATATATATTGCGTATTTATCATGTAAGATTTATTTTCTAAATGTTTTATTCTGTTTTATTAGAGTCAATGAGAATTATTGGGTATTTATTATCTAAGATTTACTATGTAAGTATTTTGAGTTTTTAAACTCATTTGATTCTCTTTTAAGAGAATTAAAGAGAACTAGTTTGTTTTCATTTTTTTATCTTTCTTTGTATAGATGTGCATAAAGTTTAGAGTCTTTTTAATAATGAGTGTCATTGAAATAATAATAAAAGTGAATTTTTACTCAAATTATTTGTGAGAAGCAAGTTTAGTTTCTACTTATCAAATGATTTCAATCTTTTTTGCGGCGCAACTTTATCCATCCTTCATCAATCCTCATCATACATCATTCATCCATCCACCGCTACACGCATCATATAATTTGTTCAAGTTGTGCTTGTTTTCTGAACATTAACTTTTACAGTCACACCACTTCTGTGCCTACATCATCTGGTATTAGACGATGAACGGAACGTTGGTTTGACTCGTTGTTGTTAGAGAACACTTACAAACAAGAGTAGATAATGATAGATAGATGATATATCGTACTGCGCTAGAAAGGTGATGGAAAACCAATAAACAAAACTCCAAGTTTAGCTTATCCCTGAAAAAACAGAATAAAGAATCAACTAAAAATAAAAACAGAATGAAGTATTAATTAAAAGCTTACATCTAACTAGAATAGTTTAAACATAGGTTAGTCTGTCACAAATAATTTGAATAAAAACTCATTTTTATTACTTTAGTCCATCTCATTATTAGAAAACTGTTTAGTGGCTAGGTTATTGCAAAACTCATACTTCATTCAGTTTTTATTTTTGAACTCAAGAGACTGCTTTAAAACTGTTTGGTGGCTAAGGTTTTTTTGGGGTTAGAAGAAAAGAATTAAAGATGAATGGTTAGTATGAGTTTTTGGTATGAAATTAAAACAAGGGTAATTTGGATTTTGCTCATGGAGAAAATAAGGTGATGAGGTTTTTCTATGAATGATGAAAGAAATAATAAATTTCTGAAGGAAATAGTTTCAACCTTAAATGAGTGTACAAACTCTCATTATTTAAATAATAAATATCGATAATAAATACTCAAAAAAATTCACCGATTTTAATAAAATAAAATTTTAAATTTTAAAATAATAAATAGGGCTAAAACCAAAACCAACACATACACTGATAATCCAATTTTGTGTTACAAAAACTTAAATAAACATGTAATAACTTAAAACGATTGTTGTTAAAAAAATTGAGGAACTTATATAGAATCTCCACCACCAAAATGCTCTAAATTTCCTCCTATAAAATCTCCACCACCAAAATGCTCCACATTCGGGTGCATACCTCATCCACGCCTGAGTGGATTCCTGGTGAAGCGATTAGGCTCGAAGCTTGGAACACCAAGTGGACCAATGGGATCAAAACGAGCGCCGGGAGGAACACCCGGAGGTTGTACACCAGGGAAAGCAGGATCATTTGGCCCTAGAAGCATGCCTCCTTCACCAAAGTGACCTCTCGAAGAGTATATGCCGCACCACCGAGCGGAAATCGGTCACTATCACCGAATGGAGGGAGAGGTACTCTCAAGGGATTATGCTAGGGTCCATTGACTCGAATCTAGGATCATGTCTGATCTTATCAAATCGAGATCCACTGCCAGTTTCCTCACTAGAGGGACCACTTAACGAGCTGGATTCAGCTTGCCCATTGAACTTCGACAAAATGGCCTTATCTAGATTACTCACTACCTTGCTTAAATATGTGTACTGAGTAGAATAATTGGCACCCCCATCTTGGACAACATGATTCTCAACATCTATCTCCAAATGAACTGGTTCCGCTTCGCAATTGTCTCAGACGAAGCTAAACAAGACCTACTGTGCTCCACAAAACTCTACCAGAGACGACCATGGCGGACGAAAAAAAATCACTTATTACCGTGATCAGAGCAAGTAGATCTGATTTAAAAAACAACCACGAAAAACTCGTTTTTGCGGTTCACGCCTATTTCTTGGCTTCCGGTTACGTGCTTGTCGTCACCGGACTTCCTGCTATGGCGAATGATGATTTATCTTCTTCATTTACTGATGTGGTAGGGATTGATGGATGGAATGAATTGGATGATCAGTAAATACGGAAAAGAATTTACAGAAAGTGTTGGTAAAATGTTTAGTAATGAACGATGTTGATGATATAATTAGTCTCGAAGTTAGAAGTAGAAGGATCGTTCTTGACTCTCCTCAAATAGAATAAAAAATAAAAATAAAAATTAAAAAATAAAAATAAATCTTAAATAATAAATACTCCTAATAAATATATTTTTTTAATTTTTTTCGAAAGAAAAGAACCACAAAAATTGAGAATCACATGGATGGGATGAAGCCTGAAGAAGAAATTAGAGAATAGAGAATCGTCATCAGCGATTTAGTGCGAGAGAAGATGAAGTGCCTATTGATTATATATAGGTGGACGGGCGAAAATCCTAACCCTCGTTGCACAAAGAATTTGAGCATTTAAAAAGGAAGGCAAATTGTTGCGAATTTGATCATATCACACTATTTTCTTCTATTGCTCTGTTTATGTTGAATTGATTAACAAATTGCTGGTTCAACAAATGATTTTCTTTTTTTATATTTATTATTTATTATTTTTCATGTTCTATTATTTGATTTATAAAGTTAATAGTTTTTTTTCTATAATTTAAATACGATTTAGTTTTAAAATTCTCATTTTAACTTTTTGCCCAACAAAAATTTTAAAATATATTTTTTAGGAAATCATTAAACATAAAAACAATAAATATAATAAAATATTACGTAAAATAAACACACTCACCTATCACAAAACACACAACTATCGATAGAAAAGAAGTTATTGAAAATATGATATCAAGATTTTACACATTACTAGAAATAGAAATTGAATCAAAAGCAATCATGAATTTCATTCAATCTCTAAAAGAGATCCTATATGAGCATGTACATGTATTGCTCAAGTATTTTTATCTTTTAAATATTTGTATCCTATTTTATTTCAACTGAATGTACAACGACATACATCACATGCATTACAACCTAGTAGCTAGCACATTCCCAAATTTTTTGGTGTTTAACTGAACTTCAAATAGACAACATATGAGTTCTAATCGAACTATCAGAAAATACTCAATATTTTGTAGTGCAGTTGAACCTCTATTAATCTTTACCGTTGATCTATATACAGAGTTTCGCACCACCACTATGAGTACATTAGACCGAGTACCACGCTACTCCACCGTTGTACCAACCTCAACATAACTACAAGTCAGTGTACATGAACATGAACCAGAGATTCATGCATGCCACAATAGTCATGGAATAAATCAAACAAAACATGTCAGCCCAAACTTACAGGGTTTAGCATACCAAACTCATATTATGACCATGAAGTGGGATGCATCATAAATTTTAAGAGGATGCGAACGACATTCATAAACCACATTATTACATATCAGTTGAGAGGAAATATCATAGAAAGAAGAGAAATCTGACACGTGGCAAGTGTCAAAGAGAGTAGCGAGAAGTTTTCGAGGAGGTTTTGGTTGCCAAAAAATATGAAGATTGAGGAGATTAAAATCGGGATAGAAAACAGTGTTCTTACGATTACCGTTCCAAAAATGGAGGTTAAGAAGATTGTTGTTAAGCCTATTAAGATTTCATGTAGAGATTGATTAGTGTTGTTTATCGAGGTGCTAATTAGTTTACGAAACATCAAATGTTTAAGTTCTTAAAAAATATGTTGCACTATTTGAAGTTAGAATTTAGTTTCAAGAAAAAGAATTGTTGTTTTAATCTCCATCTTACAATATGATTATGCTTTTTTATTTCCTAGAGTTACCATCCAAAAAAAAACCTTGATCAAACAAAACACTTTAACAAGGTAAGGTAAATTACAGATAAATACCCAACCAAGAATACCATTACAACGTGATATCCAAAAATGTTAAACTATCAACAGGCACCTAACTCGAAGTGAAAAATTACAAGCAACTTTATTTTTCTTATTTGAACTAAATTTCTCTTTTGCACTTTTTTGTTTTTTGTTTTTATCTCAAAAAGTTTATACTTTTCAAATTTTAGTTTAAGACGACAACAACATCATCCACTATAAACAATGACTGAAAGATTCAATACAAGAATATAACAAGAGGTTTGTAAATCCAAAGCTAGTTGCATAATTGTCATGATTTTGTGTTGGTCGCGATATTTATAGAAAAATAATATTCCCCAAACCTCTATAAAATTCCATTATAAAGAATAAGATACTTAACTTTAGAGACATACTCAACATGTGGAATGCCACATCAAGGTCGTGGAGATCTGCAGAGCCAGGGTGTATAGAGATACAGTTACATATTCTTCAGGTCATCATCTACCGTAAACCAATGAACAACTCACAGTGGCTCAAATGAACTCCAAACAAAATCTGGAGGACTCCAAAAATAATACAGAATATTCCATAATAACAAGGAAAAATTAGAATGGCAGAAGAATGCTTATGGGCGACTACAACAATAATAAAAACATCGGGCTAGATGACCAATTATCGAGCTCAACGAGAACCCATGAGTCATTTATGAATGTACTAAAAATACTCACATACCAAAGGCCATGGTAATTATAAGAACCAAAGAAACATAAATACAAATAAAATATTTGTTAGTTTTATAAAGATATTGGTCACTTTTATAGATTGTTGGGAACGATAAGAATAGATCAAGAACATGATTGTTGGAAGCAAGCTCTCAAAATTTTATAAAATGATGAACATATATGAACCGAGATATGCATCAGTTGAACGAGATCGTCAACCAATGCGTGAGAGACAAGCTCCCGCGACACCAGATAAACTGAGAGCTTTGGATAACAATGCAATATTTAAACTAGAAGATTAGTATATCGACCTGATTCCCAACAGAGATACCATTAGAGTCATTGTCGATGATAATCCTTTTACTTGGAATTACTAAAAAATTAAGGAAGTGACATGTAAACAATCTAAAATTTCAATACTAGTGCCAAACCTCCCCACGCCCTCACCATAATCATTGTCCAATAATGGGATTATCGATGACAATCTGTGAGGAGTATCGACACCCCACAACAATATTGTTTTAATCGTATTATAAATGGCAAGAGTAGCGCCCTTAAGAGTTATGGTCGAAATTAAAAGCTTTGTCAATACCCTCTATAAGAATATATATTTATATATATATATATATAATTAGGTCTCCAGTCTTGATTCCATCATAATAAGTCTTGACTGGTTTCACTGGTGTGGATGCCAATATATTGGGCAAAATTACATTTGATATTTCGTATGGAAGAGTATAGTAATGAAATACGGTTTAATTTTTGTTCATTATAGTATAAGATCTCTATTCCAACTGTTTAATTTTTCATGTCACGTTCAGAATTCCCATTACCCAATCTGAACAACCATCCCAATATTGGTAAAAATTAAGAACACTAATTGGAAAATATGCATTCGACTTCATAGATCTCAACAAAGCTTGTCTAAATGACCATTTCCCTCGATCGAGAATCGATCAAATCATATATGCAACTTTTAAGAATAAGATGATTTCATTCATGGACGCCTATTATGTATACAATTAGATAAAAATACATGAGGATGGTCAAGAATACACAACCTTCATCATGGAAATATAATTGCATTTTTACAAGACGATGTTCTTCGGTCTGAAGAATGTCTGAATCTACATACCAACGCTTTATAAAAAAGGTTTTCACCACACAATTTTGCTAGAACCTGTAAGGATATATTGATGAAGTACACGTTATCAATATTAATAAATATGATTGTACGGCTAACTTGGATGGAACATTAGGAAAACTTGGGCGAATCAGTTTGAAGCTCAATATAAAAAAGTATACTTTTGGTATCCTTTCAGAAAAATTCCTTAGGTTCATGGTCAACGAGAATAACAATGAAACCGACCCCAATCGACTCTAAAACTTAGCAATCATGAACCCCTCATGTAAGAAAAAGGAAATAAAAAATATTAGTAGAGTGATTGGTAGCATTAAACTGATTCATTTTAATATGTGCATATAAATTCCAACCATTTCCCTCCCAAATGACAGAAAATATGGCTCCATCACTCTTAGCTTGGACTAGCAAGTCTTCATAGAGATCCGACGACCAACTTCATCAACAGAGCTCTCCATAAATTTCACCTCAAGAGAATGAATTGATATAAAAATAAATATGTAATATTGTACACACTTCTTGCATTTAAAAGCAAGAGAACCAATTTGTTTATACAAAGAGTTATATGCATTGTCTGTTTGATAGAGTAGTCGTCAAGATTTTTTCACAAAAAAAGCTTAAGAAAATTCACAACCAAGGGTTTAGAGAAGGAAATATGTGATGGAAGAAAAATATTATGACTTTTTTATCTCTCTAATTTATACCATAATCATTATAGGGAATATAATTAGGAAAATTAGGGTTCAACTTAATAGTATTTTCTTTCTTATAGATGGCTTATATATACTCTCTATCTTTTTAAACTAATCAATGAGACTCAATCACTATAAACCAATGGGATGGTGCCACTATAGGACCGCACTTTTATTAAGCTCATAAAATACATTAACTATAGTGACACACTAAATTCTTTTTTATCTGAATTTATATTAGTGCAATTGATATTTATACAATTGTTGTGAATGATTTGAATAGTGCCTTGACAGTGTACCATGTTCGGCGGTACAGTTTTGTATCATTGACAAGCTGTAATTTAACGGATAGTTTTCTTATTAGTGTATATGAGCCCATTAGGCCCACTGTCTAGTAAGTTTATTAATTCCCTATAAATAGACTACTATGGCTACACAAAACACAATCTGAAATCTTTAACCTTTTCTATCATAGTGAAACTCTTTTCTCTGGCGTCGCCTGTGGACGTAGACAATTGTCGAACCACGTTAAATCTTGTGTTCATTTTAGTCTGTATTTTCGTATATGTTTTGTACTTAAGACATTTTGTGATAATTGGATAGCGATTTAATAACAAAATTGGTATAAAAGCCACGTGGTGAAATTAGGACTTTTGCAATTAGGGTTTCATAATGGCGTCTACAGCAACAAAATACATGATTGAAAAATTTGATGGAGGATCTAGCTTTGCGTTGTGGAAGATTAAACTGAAATCTTCATTAGTACTGCAATGGCTGTGGAAGGATGTGGAGAATAAGTTACCAGAAGAGATAAAAGAAGAGGAAAAACAAGATCTTCGAGAAAGGGATTTGTGCTAGAATATAATGAGTGTGAAAGACAATGTGCTTCGCGAGATTAGTGGTGAGAAGACTGCGGCCTGCGCATGGAAGAAGCTAGGAGATCTTTACTCCAAGAAATCAGTAGTAAACCGATTATACTTGAAGAATCGTTTGTATGATTTCAGATTGAAAGAAGGTATGTCCATAACAGAGCACTTAGATAATTTTAAATCAATTATAATGGACGTGGAGAACATATATATCAATATTGAGGATGAGGATCAAGCTTTGTTTGTATTGAGATCGTTACCAGCTCCCTATAAAAAATTTGTAGATACCATTATGGATGGTAATGATAGGTTATCGCTAGCAGATGTCAAAGGGGCACTGAAATCAAAGGAGATGAGACAGTTGCAGCCAGACAATCAAGCTGAAAGTAAAGGTCTTATGACTAGGGGAAGATCTAGAAGAAAAGTGAGTTATTTAAAAAGGAAGAACTAGAGGTCCAAGTCAAAGGTAAAGCACTCAAACTGTTATGAATACGGTGAGTAGGGTCATTATAGGAGAGATTGTCCGAAACCGAATAGTAAGAAGGGAAATCAAAAGGAAAATGCATTGGGTACTCGATACTGAATAGCGGTAGAGGAGATGTATTGTCCGTGAGTTCAGACTTAGGGAAAAACTCTTGGGTACTCGATACTGGCGCTACATATCACATGTGTCAGTTCAAGTAGTGGTTCGATACTTATAAGCCAATGTATAGAACTGTGTACTTAGGGAACAATCATTCGTTGATTGTTGGTGGTATTGGTAACGTCATAATCAGAATGTTTGACGGGGTTGTTAGAATCTTGACGTGTGTTCCTGGGTTAAAGCGAAACCTGATTTCTCTTGGGACTTTAGACTCTCGGGGTTACAAGTATCGTGCAGAATACGTTGTAATCAAAGTGACAAAAGGCTCAATAGTATGCATGAAGGGTAGTTTGCAGAAGGGTCTTCATATTCTCTAAAAGAGTGTTGTTATGGGTGATGCTGCAGTAGCATCATCAGGGAGTATTAGTAAAAGTAGGAAGAATGAAAATAAGTTGTGACATTGGCGTCTTGGTCACATGAGTGATAGAGGATTAGATGTTTTGGGAAAAAGAGATTTGTTGAAAGGGTATAGAGCAAAATTATTGGGATTTTGTGAGCATTGTGTGTTTGGTAAACAAACTAGAGCCAAATTCAGCAAATCAGCTGTAAGAAAGACTAAAGGGACAGTGGACTACATTCACTCAGATCTTTGGGGTCCAAACAGAATTCCATCCAAGAGCGGATCCATATACTACATGAGTTTCATTGATAATTATTTAAGGATGGTGTTGGTTTACTTTCTGAAAATGAAAGATGAGGCATATTCAACCTTTTTCAAATGGAAGATGATGATTGAGAAGCAAACATGAAGAAAAATTAAATGTCATAGGACATATAATGGGTTAGAATATTGCAATTGTGAGTTCAACGAGTTCTGCGAAGCTGAGGGAATAGTGCGCCATCGCACTTGTTCTAGAACACCACAACAGAATGAAATTGCAGAAAGAATGAACAGAACACTTTGTGACAAGGTACAAAGTATGCTCTCGCATTCCGGTGTGGGAAATGATTTTTGGGCTGAAGCTATCAATACAGTGTGTTACTTGGTGAATTGGTCTTCATCAACGACTATTGATTGTAAAACTCCTTTTGAGATTTAGTCTCGATCGTCGGCTGATTATGAACATTTGACGGTGTTCGGTTATCCTGCATATACTCATGTGAGAGATGGTAAGCTTAAGCCGAGGGCAAAGAGGTGCATAATTCTAAGATATGCTACTGGAGTGAAGGTATATAGGTTATGGTGTACCTCTCCAAGGTCTCCAGGTTTTCTCATCAGTAGGGACGTTACTTTTAATGAGTTTACTTCGATAGACAGTCCGAAGGAAGTAGGAGAAATGGTCGAATCAGGATCGGTTGTGAGTAAACAGGTGGAGCTTGAAGTAGAAACAGTTCCTAGCATGTCCAATAATTCAAGCGTTTCTGAGGTGGATCCAAAATTAGGAGGTGAAAAGTCAGCATCAGATGATAGTGATGATGATGCGCCTGAACCAGAACAACAACCTTATAGCATAGCATTGGGCAGAGAAAGAAGAGATATTAGACTTCCAAAAAGGTATGCGAATCTAGTTGCATATGCTCTGTTAGTTGCAGAAGAAGTTTAGATGCAGGAACCTAGTAGCTACAGAGAAGCTTTAGCGAGTTCAGAGGCAGATTGATGGATTGGTGTTATGGGGGAAGTTATTGAATCTCTTCATAAGAATCAAACATGGAAGCTTGTTGACTTGCCTAAAGGACAGAAGATATTCGGAAGTAAATGAGTGTTCAAGAAAAAAGAAGGTAATCCAAGGGTTGAGACATCTCGATTTAAAGCAAGACTGGTCGTTAAGGGCTTTACTCAAAAGTAGGGAATCAACTTCAATAAAGTGTTTTCTCCAGTGGTGAAGCATAGATCGATTCGAGTTTTGTTAGCCATAGTTTTTTTTGCAAGATTAAGAGCTTGAGCAGTTGAATGTGAAGACTGCGTTTCTACATGGTGAATTGGAGGAGCAAATTTATATAAGACAATCATAGGGATTTATCGAACCTAAAATGGAAGATAAATTTTGTCTGCTGAAAATGTCATTATATGGTTTAAAACAGTCACCTAGGCAATGGTACAAACATTTTGATACATTCATGGTGTCAAAAGGGTTCACGAGGAGTCCATATGATAGTTGTGTGTATCATCAAAAGATGTCAGATGATTCTTATGTTTACTTGTTGTTGTATATGGATGATATGCTTATTGATGCTTATAGTATGACAAAATATGTATTTACTCTAGCTGGGAGTGCGATCAATTGGAAAGCGCAGTTGCAAACTACTGTACATTTGTCTACAACAGAGGCAGAGCACATGGCGGTAGCAAAAGCAGTTAAAGAGGCAATATGGTTGCAAGGTTTGGTGGTAGATTTGGGCTTGGATAGGACTACTACAAAAGTGTTTTATGACAGTCAAAGCATCATACACCTTACAGGGAACCAAATGTACCATGAGCGTACGAAGCACATAGATGTCAGGTATCATTTTATTCGTGATATAATATCAAAGGGAATTGTTGATATGAAGAAAGTGTCTACACACGATAATCCAGCAGATATAATGACCAAGGAAGTATCAGTTCAAAAGTTTAGGGAGTTCCTAAACTGGATTGGTGTTCGCAGTATAGAGTGGATGCCTTAGGAAATTTGGTGATTCAAAAGAAGAGAAGTTTCATTGTTGATAGTGAAAAAAGGATATTTGCCTCAAGGAATATTCATCATACTCTTTGTGCACCGAATTGAATTATAAGTCATATTTTCAATCAATTTGCAATATTTTCAGCGAAAACTCTTGACTAATTGCTTAATTATGATTATGATTTAGATGTTTAGGATCCGTTATTTAGGTTAACAGTTGCCAGAGAGTTATAGTTTCACCCAAAATTTGGATTTACTAGACTAATCAAATACAACATGGTGTTTTGTGTCTAGCCGTTTATGTGATCATGTTCCTGTTCCGATGGTATGAAATGATAAATCTCTCTTAATTCTATATAATTGTTCCAACTTATTTATAGAATCAAAATATTAAATACTTTTCAACCATAAAATTGATCAAATAGAACAAAAATCTAAATCGTGGAAAAGCAGCTAATACTTCATTAAACTTTTATGTATAATAATATAAATAATAATAATATAATTTTTTATCTATAATAATTAAATAATAATAATATTTTTTATCTAATTTTTAATATATATATATATATATATATATATATATATATATATATATATATTGTTTCTTTCATTTAATTCCATAGAAAAAATATATTATGGTTTTTTTTAATATAGATATTACTAGGGTTTTTTTTTTTCAAAAAAGAATAATGATTAGTTAGTTTTTAACCCTTCAAATTAGATTAAAAATTTATGGCTATCACATATTTGATTTTATTGTTATTATTGTACTATATTAAAAAACATTAGTTTGATTTTATTATAATTTTCGATATATACATTTTAGTTTTTTTTAATTACTATATTTAACTCACATTTATCTACATGAAAATGTATACCACCATTTATGTGTACATAACTCTATTTTATTCTCTTTAATAACATCGTAAACTTAAAACTTGAAATGCAATGTTATTAACTAGGTAAATTTTAATAAAAAAGAAAAAAAAACAATAAAACAGAAAAATAATAAATTTGATATTCAAATATAAAAAATAAAGCCAAAAACAATTGTATTGACGAATGATAAAAAACAAAGCGAAAAACTCAAATACTGGCAGAATTGTGAAACTCAGACCCTTCTAAATCGATTATTTAATACTCCAATTTTAACTTAATATAATATTATTATTTTTTATAAAATAACAAAAATGTCTTACCATCAAGAGTTTATAAAATTTTAGTGTAACGTGTACCACATGGATTCTAAACGTCTCATTGCACAAATAAAATTGGAATGATGGTTAATATTTTCCCATGCAACACATTAGTGACGCGTATTGGAATTATTTTAATACTCCAAACGTCTCATTGTGCATGTACAATAAAAAAATTAAATTAAATATATAAGTAGCAATTTAAATTAAATTAATTAAAATAAATATATGAAACAAAATATTTTATATTTTATACTTTTTATTTAGTTAGTTTAAATAGTTTATTAAATATTATCATATTAATATTGAAAAATGTTTAATTAATTTGTTAGAAGTTGTTTAGTGGTTGAAAGGTTATTTGATTTTTAATTTTTCGTTTTTATTTTAGTTGTTTGAACTTATTTAATTGATTTATTCGAATATTTTATTTCAGTTGTTTGAACTTATTTAATTGATTTATTAAAGTTTGTTGAATGGATTGTTTGATTTATTTGTATTTGTTTAATTAATTTATTTGATAATTTGAGTTTGTTTAATTTATTTGTTTGAATTTGTTTGTTAGATTTATTTAAACTTGTTTAATCGAATAGTTTGGATTGTTTTAATTTATATGTTTTTTGGATTGTTTAATTTATATGTTGAATATAATTCAAATCACTTTATAATCATGTTTAATTTATATGTTGAATATATTTCAAATCACTTTATAATCAATATTGGACAAATAGTTGCAGTATGTTTTTAAAAGAAATCGACTTTATAATCTAGAACATATATTAGACTAATAATTTCCACCTAATCTTATTGCATAGGCTCCCAAAACTCTATTAAGTCAAAAAAAAAAAGATAGGATAGCCGAGAATAAGATATCTTTGTAAAGATATTGGGATACCATACTTTATCAAAATGCTAATCCAGGTTAAATTTCCTTTTCCATTACCCATCAATAACCCTTAATTTGAGTTTTTGTTACTTCGGTGTAACTCATTCTAAATACAATGAAAACGAAAACTTACAATCTTAAAAAGAGATATATGAAATTTTTAAACCATATATAAATGAGTAGAATAAAAAATATATAAAATTTTTAAATCAAATAAAAATCGAAGAAGAACAGAATGACTTGAGTATGGATAATAAATCTTAAAACTTGAAAAACACAATCGTATTAAAACAAAGAAAAAACCTTATATGTTAAACTGAAAACACTTTAATAATAGAATTCGAATACAATAAATATTGTGAAACTCAAACACAAGTTTCAAACACTTCTTCACCCCATATTTATACTTCAATTTTGGTTTTTTTATTTATTTATAAGACTAATAAAACGTCAATCAGACGGTTCTCCACCTCCACGTGTTCTCCTGCATGTCTAAATGTTACTAGAATTTAATGAATCCTGAATCAGGCAGCTTCCACATGGTGCCGTGCATGTCCATTGAGTAAAATCGTGTGTCGGATGGATTCTACGTGTTGTCGTCATGCATGTCCATTCAGTATAATCGTGCTCTACGGGTCGACATGCATGTAAAATGTATTAATGTTAAAATAAATTACACAAATAATGATATATTTGCGGTAACACACGATACACGATAGTGATGCGTCGATGTTATAATGAATTGTTTTACCTATATCTAACTAAGGTAGTACCTTAGTAGAGTTTTAACATCCATTAAATTATTAACAGTTTTTAAATAATAGCTTTAAATAATAACAACAACAAGACAAAATTGATAAATTGATTTTTTTCCAGTAATTTGGTGGGACAACATAAAACAAAACATTTAATAATGTTTATATGAAAATTGAGACAATTGAAAATAGAATAAATAAAAGTTATTCTAATTAGGATTAAAAATTTGTTTTGGTTGTAGCTAGGTACTAGTATTTAGATTTTAATATACATAGTTTTAACCTTATTTGATTTATATTTTATTTTTAAGCTGAGTTGGCTATAAATTGGAAATTATATAATGTATTTTTATCATAGTATTTTTACTATTCATTTAAATATTATTCAAGTACGACCAAAATAAAAATTATATGTGAATTTTTTATCGTCCTTTTTATCTGTTTTAAAGAAGTAAAGAAATGTTATGATTCGAGATTCATCGGTTCGTGGAGCCGAGTAGTTGGTTTTTAATATGATTGTATTGTTGAAGTTGTATTTGGGAGGATGAATAATCAATTTTTGTTTTCTACCCGTGAGATTTGGTAGGAGCCGAGTAGTTGGTTTTTAATATGATTGTGTTTTTAATATGATTGTGTTGTTGAAGTTGTATTTGGGAGGATGAATAATTAAATACTATTATTAAATAAAAGTATTTATATGATGCTGGATTTTGGTGATGAGATGGAATAAATTTTCTGATCCACATATTCCGCGGATCTCAACACTAATATGATATTGTCTTGCATTTGGTCCATTTCCAAAAGGTCTCATACTAGTTGAGACCTTACTTATATACCACTCATCCTTCCCATGTTTAACCGATGTGGGATGTGGGACTTTGGTCGCCACCCTAACATAAATAATAAGTAATTTTAAATTCTTTTGATTCAATTTATAGTTCGAATTGTATTTTCAATTTATTGATTTGTATAAAAAATAATGTTTAGGAAAATTTAAGCATTTAAGTCTCATGTATTTAAAAAACAAATTTGATAGTGCTCAAACGAGATTTCTTTCTCTCCAAAAAACTTAAAGATCTTTCTTGAACTCTAACAAAGATTTATTTTCTTTCCTTCATTTCATTCTAGTGCTCAAATCTACTGATTTGATGATAGCAATGGTAGCCAACAACTAGAGGTGTCAAACGGGTTGAAACAGCACCAACCCGCACCGTTTAAATCAAAACCACGGGTTGCAGTCCTGCCGGGTTGCGGTCCTGCCGGGTTGCGGTCCTGCCAAGTTGCGGTCCTGGCGGGTTGCTCTTATGCGGTCCTGACGGTCTGGCGGTCCTGCCAGGTTGCAGTCCTAATGAGCCAGTTTCACAGTTAAACCGCCAGTTCAAACCACCAGACGAACCATTTAAGAGCCGTTTACCAGTTCAAACCATCAGCCAAACCATTTAACCATTTAAGAACCGTTTATCAGAATATTTTATAATGTTATTTAAAATTAATTTGTAAGTGTTAATTGAATCTAATTTTAATAATTGAGTTAATTATTCTATTTCATGTATTTTAATTTAAATATGTTATCATTTTAATCGAAATTTTATAATCATCAATTACATTCTAAAAAAATAATTGTAATTTGATTTTGATACGTTTTCTTTTCTAATTATATTTATGTATTTAAGATATTTTATTTAATATTATGTAGATATTAAATAAAATAAGTACATCTACTTGTATTTCGATTACAAATTTAAGTAAAAATTGTATGAATTTGGATTATGTTCCAATTGCATAAACACATGTAATTTGGTTGTGAAATAAATTCAAAAATACCAAATGTGTTTCAATTAAGTATCTGTAATTTCGTTCCTAAAAAGAAATTATATTATGATGGCATAATTAAATATAATTAATTAAATATATTTATTTAGGAGATTAACATCATCAACAATATAAACTATCTATTATGTTCCAAATTAACTTGTTAATAATATAAAATTTCTTTCAATAAACTAGAAAAAAAAGGAAGCGTTATTAATATAAAATTTCTTTCATTAATCTAGAGAATTTAATCTATATTTTTTTCATAAAAGTACTAAAATTATTAAAAAACTAATAGTTCGAAAAATCTATTTATAGATTTTTATTTTTTTTAAATAATAGTTCGAATTTCCTATTTATATAATTTTTTTTTAAAATATTAGTGCGCGAAAATCCTATATATAGAGTTTTGATTATTTTTAATAGTTTAAAGTGCTTACATTTTAAAAAAATTAATTTTTTTAATTAATTATATTATATGTTCTTAAACCGTCGTTCAATTTACTTTTAGATCATTTATTAACAATCCAAAAATATTAATATAAATTTTTAAATTCAAATTTTATATTAAATTTTACTATTTTATGTTAATTAATCATTATATATTTTTATCCAAAAATATCAATTTTATAAAAATAATTCAATAATTATCTATTATAATTTGATAGTTATTTTTTTATATATAAAAAAATCAATTCAAAAATCAAATATATAACTATATATTGATATTTTAAGTAAATAACTCGAACTATATCACCTTCTAATTTTAATTTGTTACTACTCATGAGCAATTCATATATTATATATACCAAACACAATTCACAAATTATCAGACAATAATTTTCCCACGTGATGTTGGTCAATGTAAACAATCTCCTAAATTTATAGTTATATTGAATGAATTTAGAATTATAAAATCCAGAATATCATAAAAGTGAATTTCCAGGAACTTATTAATCATGTTTTCATTTTAATTAATTAATAGTCATCCGTGACGTCATCAAGCGGATCATCCGGCCAATCATCCGGATGGTCCGCTTGATGACGATAGCCAACGGCTAGTTCGTTTGAACTAGCCGTTGGATGAATCGGAGCATTTGGACGGTGCGTCCGGATGCCCCGGTTCATCCAACAGCTATTTCGTTTGAATTAGCCGTTGGTCATCCGGGGCATCCGGGCGAACCGTCCGGATGCCCCGGTTACAACCGGACCATCCGGATCGATATCCGGATGGTCCGATTTGCCTGTCCGGGCGTCTGGGCGAAACCGTCCGGATGCCCCGGACCGTGTGCCCGGACCATCCGGACGCCCATCCGGATGGTTCGGGCGAAAAAACAAATTCGGTTTTTTCAAAAAAAAAAAGTTATGGGTCTCCCCTATAAATAGAGGAGACCCTTACTCCAACCTCACACACTCTCTAAATCTACTATAAACTCTCTAAATCTCTCAACTTGTTCTAGATTTTGTTATTAAGCTTAACTTTTGAATTTTACATATCGTACTTCTGTTTTCGAAATAGTTAGATTTTTTTTCGAAATTTTTTTGTTATTAGTTTGTATTAGTTATTATTTGTGCTTATTTCCTATTTCCAATGCCGTCTTGTGGCTTCAACAACAGGTTAGGACAAGCAACTCCGAAAACTGATTTTTCGGAATTTTCTTCTTTTATGATGTCTCCTCCACCTGAGTGGGATCCGATCACATGACGCATCAAATGTGCCACTGAACCTACGAATATGAGTAAGACTCTCAAACAAAATTTTAGTTTGAAAATTTCTGATAAGGAGAGGTGAAACTTCAAACTTGTTAGTACTACACGTACGACTGTTAGTAAGACCGCCAAACCAAATTTTAGTTCTAAAATGGTCGACAAGGTGACACGAAGTGCCAAACACCCAACTATAACCAAGACTAAGAGTAAGACCGTTGTTCCTAAACAAAGTCTTAGTACGAAGACGAAGATGGTCGATTTGATTGCTGCTGCGTTAAGTAAGGTTAATCGTGAGACTCGAGGACAAGTTTTGGGAGATCCATTACAAATTGCAGCTACTGTTGAGAAAGTTTTGCGACTTAAAAAAGTGGTTAGCGACAAGAGACTAAAAAATGTATTTTAGCAATTGTAATATTAAATATTTTAATATAACTTGTAATATTTTAGCATTTGTAATATTAAATATTTTAATATGACTTGTAATATTTTAGCATTTGTAATATTAAATATTTTAATATGACTTGTAATATTTTAGCATTTGTAATATTAAATATTTTAATATAACTTGTAATATTTTAGCATGATAAAATATGATTTTGGTTTAAAAAATAATAAATAACACTTGTTATATTTAAAAACAAATCACAATAATAAAATTCAAAATGTAATATTAAAATTACAACAATATAACTTAAAAATAATAAATAACACTTGTAATATTTAAAACCAAATCACAATAATAAAATTCAAAAGGTAATATTAAAATTATAACAATATAACTTAAAAATAATAAATAACACTTGTAATATTTAAAACCAAATCACAATAATAAAATTCAAAATGTAATATTATAATTACAACCATATAACTTAAAAATAATAAATAACACTTGTAATATTTAAAAACAAATCATAGTAGTAAAATTCAAAATGTAATATTAAAATTATAACCATAAATTTTGTAATTTTTTAACATGATAAGATATAGTTTTGGTTTGTAATATTAAAATCAACACTACTAATATTAAATCTAAAAACATAATAATAATATTGAAAATGTGATAATAACATAAGTAATATTTAAAATTTTGGACTATATAATAATTGCAACACTTAAAATATTAATAACCAACACTTAAAATATTTTAATCTCAATATTTTTTAAATATAAAATTTTGGTTATAAAATAAATAAAATCAACATAATATTTACCAATAAACCGCCGGTTTTTTACAAATAAACCGTGGTTTCGCAGTCCTGCCGGGTTGCAGTCCTGTCGGGTTGCAGTCCTACCGGGTTGCAGTCCTGCCAGGTTGCAGTCCTGGCGGGTTGCTCCTTATGCGGTCCTGGCGGGTTGCGGTCCTGGCGGGTTGCGGTCCTGCCAGGTTGCAGTCCTAAAGGGCCAGTTTCGCAGGTAAACCGCCAGTTCTTAAGCAGGTTGTCAGCTTTGAACCGTGGTTCCTGAACCATTAGACACCTCTACCAACAACAACAAAATGGATGCAAACTTGTTATCTTATGTGGATATTTTCAAGAAGATTTCAATCAACAATGAAAAACTCGAATTCGAGCCACAATCAGCAACTGTAGATCATCTATCGATTCAGTACAACGAGGATGTTCTTGAACATCTGAAATCTCAATCTAAGCACTCAATTGTTGGTAAATTTACTCATGGTTTACCAAAAAGAAATATGTTTCTTCAATTTTTTGAATCTTTTTAAGTTTCAATCTGCATATAGATATAAAGTTTGGGACTCCAAACATGTTATATTTGAGCTAGACTCAAAGTAAGATATGTGCAGAATGTGGCATCGTTCGGTGTGGACTATATGTAGTACAGTCGTGAGGTTGCTTAAATGGACGGGAGATTTCACTAAAGAGAGCCCAATTTCCCCTGTTTGGATTAAGTTTCACATGCCAGAGCACTTATATGATAAAATGTGGTTAAATTCATAGCATCGATGATTGGTGAGCTACTGGTTGTGAAAGTTCCATCCGAAAATAGGCTATTCCATTCTTGCATTGCTTTGGTGGAAATGAATGTTACCTGGAAGCGTCACAGTGCTGTATGGATAGGCTTTGGATGCAATTATGGACACTAGGTTAGAATTTCATATTTAAATATTCCTCAATATTGTATTCACTGCCAACATCTGAGCCACTGCAAGGACCACTGCAAGAGAATTCAGAAAGAGAATGGTGATGATTTAGTGAAATAATTGAACACTCTTTGAGTTAATAAAATCGGGGTCTGCTGTTATCAATGACGGAACAAATGCTCAAGAAAAGGAACAAGAACATAATGGAAATTTTGTTGGATTCAAGACTCCTGATCAAGGTGAAATTATTGAAGATCTTCAAGCTTTTTTCTTACGGGGCTAATGATGCTAACACTGAATACGATAATCAGGATTCTGATTCTACACCTAAGGCTTACAATATAGGAATTCTTTAAAACTCACCAAGATTAAACGTCACTCAGGAAAATTGGAAGCCTCAATCGCCAGAATTCTAGAGAGAGGAACAAGATACCAACTGTAGAAATTTTACAGAAAAACAGAGCCTAAAACAAAAGAAACATGTGAGAAGACTTCCAATTACAGAGAGAATTCTGAGAAATCTCCAAAAGAATCAGAAAAGTATGATAAAGATGAAGATGAATGAGGCTTCAAGGACATTTTTGATAGGAAATTAAATGTTGCTAAAGGAAAAAAAGAGAACTAAGAGCAAAATCATTAAAGCTCTGCAATTCAACTGAACAAGTAAATCTAAATATTCTAATTCTCTTATTGATTAACATGATTAACTGGAATATAAGAAGAATTAAAGATAAAGTATCTCTTAGAAGACTCAATTATCTAACTAAAAAGAATAATGTTAAGCTTATAGCAATTCATGAACCTTTAATTAATGATGATGATATAGACAACATTGCTGGGAAACTGGGTTTTACAAACTCTGCTCGTAAAATTTCTAATAAGATTTGGCTTTTCTGGCATGAGGAGCTTTCTGTTGTGATATTAAATGATCTGAATCAGTGCATAAATTCCAAAATAAATGTAAAGAATGATACCAAATCTATCATGCTCACTGTAGTTTATGTTAAGTGCCAGAGGCTTAATAGAGTTGAGCTTTGGAACTTTTTAAAAAGCATTACTAGAACTGAATTTGATTGGATGATTTGTGGTGATTTTAATGTTGTTTGTTCAGTTGATGAGTAGCTAGGATGTATCAATTTCTGTCTTAACAACACTAATAATTTAAATGAAATGATAAGTAAATGCAGATTAGAAGATGTTTGTTACACATGCTCCAAGTACACTTGGTCTAATGGATCCAAGTGGAAGCGATTAAACAAAGTTTTTATTAACAGCAAATGGACAGAATCCTTTTCTAATACTAAGATTTATCACCAATCTAGGACATGTTCAAATCATATGCCTGTTATTATCTCAATTTATAATGAGTTTACTATAGTTAAATCTAGTTTTAAGTTTCAGGAAATGTGGACCTTCGATGAGCAATTTCTGCCTTTTGTGGAAAACGATTGGCAGCAAGAGTTGGATGGTGATCTTTTGTTCATATTTTTTTATCTTTTGGAATAAATTAAAGAGTCTTAAAAAAGGTCTAAGCAACTGGAATAGATCTCACATTGATAACATATTTAATAAATTTCATAGCTTAGAGGAGGAGGTCATGGCAATGGAGATCAATCATCAGACTCAACAAAGCAATGAGTCTAAGCATAACCTTGCAAAAGTTAATGTTTTACTCATTAAGGCTCAAAGGATGGAAGAAGCTTTTTGAAGACAAAAATGTTACTCTAAGTGGATTATTGAGGGTGCAAAAATCAAAAATTCTTCCACAGTTTTGTTAAAAAGAAAAGGAAAAGAAGTAGCATTAATGGGATTAAAAGTGGTGATGCCTAGATCACTGATAAGAAGGCTATTGGTCTCTCTTATGTGGAATTCTTTGAGAAATACCTTTTTTAGTATCCTTATGACAACAAGGAGGATGAGAAGAAATGCATGAATGATGCTTTGATCAACAATATTCCCACCTTAATTACTGAGGAGGACAACATGAATCTTCTTAAGCCTCCTGATGAGACTGAAATCTGGAAGAGTATCAAGACCATGAATCATACAAGTGCACCAGGTATGGATGGTTACACTCACTGTTTTTATAAATGTTGTTGGCATATCATTAAGAAGGACATGGTAAACGCTATGAAGGATTTCATTCTTGGTAAGAACATAACTAGTGGCATTTTTGCCAGTGGTATCTGTCTTATTCCTAAGCATACTAACCCTTTGAGATGGAAATATTATATCCTCTGATTTTGTCCAAGAGAGGATAGAAGTTAGCAGACCTACTGTGAGGACTGCGAGTAATATCAAGGTGTGTTGTAGGGAGGTAACTCGTTTTGAATCTATATTATATAGAAAGAGCTTTAAGTCCGTCTTAAGGGTCTTAGATGAAGTGATAATATCTGCTTTATCCTTGTTGAGTGCTTGACTAGATATTACCTGATAATCTTGCAAGAAGTTTGCCAATTGTCTTCATAGAAGAAGCTAGGCCATTAGTAAATATTAATAGGTTATCTGCAAATTATAAGCAAGATATAATTATTTTGCTTCTGCATGAATTATTTTGCTAGTATGAATAGACTATGGGACAAAGAGTCCCCTTCTCTAACCCTTTTGTTTGTTTGAAAATAACCTACAATCTTTCCATTTATGATAATAGAGACAAATACTAACCTAATCAAGTTATTAACTAATTTAATAACCTTGTCATTGAAGCCATAAGCCTTAAAAACTTTTAAAATGAAATTATGTGAAAGATTATCAGATGCATTTGACATATCGAATTTAATAACTATATTACCTGATTTTGTTTTTTACAATTTAGGTGATGTATAAGTTCTTTAGCAATTAGTATTGTCTTGAATTAATCTATCCTTAACATACGCCTATTGCACCTCAGATATTAGTTTAGGTAGAAGGGTGGACAACCTGTTATTAATCAATTTATACATAATCATATTCATTAAGGTACATAAACTGATAGGCATGTATTGGTTCCAGGTATAAGGTTATCAACCTTAGGTATTTGAAAAATACATGTTGCCTAGATTCCTTTAGGAATTTTTTGACCTTGAATGACATATTTTAAAGCACAATACATATCATTTTTTTTATGATTTTCCAACATGTAATAAAAAAACATATGTTAAATCCATCCATGCTAGCAGAGGTGGATGACCTTAGGCTCTAAAAAATTCCCCATACCTCATGTTTTGTAGGACTAGAAAGTAGAGCTTCATTATCTGCAACACTAATTACTTTACGGATGACAATAAACATAAAATGATTCATATAGTACTTCTCCTGATCAAATTTAGAGTAAGAGGGTGAAGATAGATTGTTCCTAAAATAAGATTCAGCTGATTTATTGATTGTATCCTCATCGGAAACCCAAATGTTATTGATTTTTATGCTAGTTATCCTACTTTTCTTTTTTTTTTCTTTAAGTAATTGTGATAAAGTCTTGTGTTTATGTCACCATCATGCAACCAGGTTTTGTCATTTCAGCTTCTAATATTCCTCTTCCATTGTGAGGGCCAGAAGATGTTCTATATTTGCTTTCGAAAGATTGGTTCTGTCATCATTGTAGTTACTTTGAAGGTAAACAACTTCACATGTGTTTACTTTTTCTTCCGTGTTTAATACTTTGTCAAATGTATTTCTAAAATATACTTTGTTTCATTCTTTCAGTGCAACATTTAACCTTTTAATTTTGTTCCATAAAACAAACAAAGGAAAGCCCTTTATCATCTCTCTTTAGTTGTCCTCCGAAAAGGTAAGAAACTCCTTATCCATTGTCCAGATGTTTAGAAATTTGAACCTTTTGGCTAGATGAACTATGTTTTTAATGATTGACATAAACATAGGAGTATGGTCTGAGAAAATGTGAGCATATGTAGAAATTTAGTCTCGGTTAAGTAATCAGTCCATTCTTGATTGTATAACACACGATCAAGACACTTCCCCTTTGTTTTATTAGTCCATGTGTGTTTTGTACCTATAAAACATGCATCTTCCAAAAAACAATATTTAATTATGTCATTAAAATCAAAATAACTTTAACTACAATAGTTAACGCAGTCAGTCTGTTCAGATGCAGAGCTTATAGTATTAAAATCTGTCAATATTAACCACTCTTTTGTTGTAGCAGATATGGAGCGAAGGGCATCCCACAAATCTAATCTCTAAAGTCTCTGACATTTTGCATAGACACATGTATGCACATTATCAATAATAACGTTAATTTGTAAGACATCATTCTATAGCAACCATATCTTATTAGATATGTTTGCAAAGTGATTTGAGATATTCAATTTAGAAGCAATGTTTGCTAATTTAGATATATTAACCATTGGCTCTTGAATGAATAAGAGTTTAATGTTTTCTTTCTTTATTATTGACTTTAGTCATTGCAATGAAGATTGATTACCAATAACCCGTATGTCCCAGCATAATGTTTTGGTCATTGAGGGATTTTAAAGTATTTCCTTTTGGCCTTAGAATACATGTATAGACTTAACTACTAGAGGTTTAGATCTTTTGTTGTTCCTTGCGATCTTTAGCTTCTTATTCAGTGTCTTTTGGAAGTCAGTGTCAATATTTTTCTTTTCTGAGAATTGGAGTTGACAGAAGACTTCTCATATTGGCCTTGTTAGGGGTTTGACATCCAAACGAAAAAGACTCAGAGTAAAGTGGTAAAGAAAGGTTGTAGTCAAAATCGAGAGATTTAATAGCCTCTATGATCTCTCATTCACATGTATCTATTCTCACCAAATTAATGTCTTCTTTAGTAACCTTTCTTTTACTAGCTTGTTTTCCCAATTCCTTTTCCCGGCTAAGAATTTTCCTTGATGTTTTGGTTGCAGGTTTATTGTTTTCAAGGGCTCTCATATCTGATTTGCTTATACAAGCTTCCTCGCTTTCAGGTATTACCTCCTCTCTATTTTCTTTATTAGCTTCTTTACTTACCTCGGGTCTTTCTTGGACATTAGGGATAATTATGATAGAATTTAGCCTATTAGTCTGATCATGAGTATTTTGTAGACTCATATGTTTAGTAGAAGGGTTAATTATTAGCTTTAACGTATGATCATTTACTACATTTTGATCTTCATTGATAAAACTATTGACAGTTTCTTTTCTTATTTTCATGCACGCACTATTTGCATGTCCAACGTGGGAGAAAAGGCTACAATATTTGGGGATATCTTTATAACTGATATGAATACATGCCCCATTGTTGCTTCTAAATCGTTCCCAGGTATGGTGTTATAGATATTTAGAGACGTCGAGCTCTATCCATGTGTAACACGCATTGTACAACACATAATTTTTTGGGGGAACCCATAATTTTATAGGAGATCCCACAGAGGAATCCAAGGAGTATATGAAATCTTAATTATATAAATGTTCAGGTAAGTTCTCCAATCTAATCCAGATTGGAACTATAGGGCTTTCAATTTTTGGATTAAAACTGGGTAACCACTTTAATACCCTCATGGAACTATCACCCACTATCCATACAGTGCTCGACCAGATCTTGCACATATCAGACCTCAAAGAGAATTAAAAAAAAGTTCCTTGAATCCCAAATAGCATAAACGAAATCTCCTTCAAACTTCTTAGCCTCAAATAAACGATTTAATATTTGTTTCTTAGGTAAGTATTTATTAAATTTACCCATCAGTGCAAAATTTGATGATGATTTTAATGCTTCATTTACACTATCATCGAACTACAAAGAAATATGATCCTTCTTTTGCTGGATACAGGTAGGCTTAAAGGATACAGTTTTCTTTACATTGCTTACCATATCAGAGAACGAATTCATCTTTGTGCTAAACTATTGAGGGTCAAATCCTTTGTACCTATCTTGGACACTATGGTGGATAGATGGCTGAAGAGGAGAGAAATCGTTATAAGCGAGACTTCCTTCGAGATTAGCCATGATCTAGGCAAGTTAATATCATTGATAAGTAGTCAATAAAGATTCACAACTATTAGAAAGATTAATGTTAAGAAACTTTGTACTCAAGAACCATTTTCATAGAGAGAATATCGTTATAAAAATGTTTAAGTTTGTAGTTTTTTCAATTATTAATTTTATACAATTTATATAAATTTATTATTTCTGTTAATTTGTTGTCGTGATAATATTATTTCTGTTATATTTGGTGAGGATAATATTATTTATGTTATTTTTTGTGAGGATAATTGTTAACATGCACATGTTCTACGTAACATCTCAGTTGTTGTCTTTGTTAAAAACAAAGAGAGAAGTAGCCGCATGAAGCGGCTAGGTCTTTGTGTTTATTAGAAAATGTTCCCTTTTGTTTTATTGATGCATTAGAGATGTAATTCAAGAATTGACCAATAGTAAGGCTCTCAATATATAGAGAACTTAGAGGCCTATACAAGGAAACTTAATACACTGAATATTCTAACACTCCCCCTCAAGTTGTGTAGTGGGATCACCAATACCCAACTTGGATAAAACTGATTCGAATGGTCTTGCAGCAACCGCTTTTGTCAAGATGTCTTCCAGTTGGTCTTCGGATCTAACAAACAGAAGTTCGACTATCCCATCTTCAATCTTTTCTTTTATGAAGTACCTATCTATTTCAACGTGCTTTGTTTTATCGTGCTGTACCGGGTTCTCTAAAGTCTTAATCGCAGCTTTATTATCGCACATTAACTGAGTTGGACACTTCAGAGGGGATCCGATTTCTTTCATTATCATCTTTAACCAAAGTATCTCGGTAATCCCCTTAACGAATCCTCTAAATTCTGATTCAGCACTTGACAGTGATACTACTTTCTGTTTCCTACTCCTCCAAGTCACCAAGTTACGTCCAAGAAGAGTAAAATAGCCAGCACTTGATCGCGTGTCGTTAGGATTCTCTCCCCAATCAGCATCTGCGAATACTTCAACATCAAGGTGTTCATTTTTCTTAAAAATTATACCTCTTCCTGGTGCGCCTTTGAGATATCGAATAATCCTCATTACTCCCTCCATATGGTGTTCCTGAGGATGATGCATGAACTGAACTACTCCCATCGCGTATGCAATGTCGGGTCGAGTGTGAGCCAGGTAAATCAATATTTCCACCAACCTTTGGTATCTTTCTTTACTCGCTGGTCTGGCCCCTTCAATTATCTTTAGTTTGTGATTCACAACCAGATGAGTGTCATTTGGTTTGCAATCCACCATGCCAACTTCAGCTAATAAATCCAATATATATTTTTGTTGGGAGATATAAATCCCTCCTCTTGACCTAAGAACCTCGATTCCTAGGAAATACTTCAATCTCCCAAGGTCTTTCATATCGAACTCCTTGAAGAAGTTTTTCCTAAGAGAGCTAATTTCTTCTTCGTCATTCCCCGTTATAATCATATCGTCGACATATATTATAAGACAAGTGACTAATTCTCCTCTCTTTTTGTAAAACAATGTATGATCCTCATTACTCTGTTTGTAGCTATATTGCTTCATTGCCATTGTAAATCTCCCAAACCAAGCACGAGGAGACTGTTTGAGCCCATATAATGCCTTTTCAGTTTACATACCTCATTTTCTTGAAAACCATCAGAGAACCCTGTGGGGGTTCCATATATACCTCTTCTTCCAAGTCTCCATGTAAGAAAGCATTCTTTACATCAAATTGATGAAGAGGCCAATCTTTATTTGCGGCTATTGAAAGCAAAACTCTGATAGTGTCAATCTTTGCAACCGGAGAGAACGTTGCATAATAGTCTATACCATATGTTTATGTATATCCTTTGGCAACCAATCTTGCCTTGTGTCGCTCAATGGTGCCATCAGATTTATATTTTATATTAAACACCCATCTACACCCGACTGCTTTGTTCCCTTGTGGTAACACACAATTCTCCCATGTACCATTCCTTTTTAGAGATTCTATTTTGGTATTAATTGCCTCATGCCATTCATTCATCTTTTTAGCTTCTTGAGCTGTTTTAGGGATTTGTTCATAGAGAATAGTAGCTGAAAAAGCCTTTACAATATTCGTCATTCCTTTCCTGTCCCTTTTTACCAGATATGTAGAAGCACGAGGAACGTGTTCCGGTGAATACCGGTCAGGAGGAACCCCTCTATTTTTTCTTGGGGGAAGAACCAGAGTTTGAGTTTCAACAAATGAACTTCTTAAAATGTCATGGTCAGTAGCACTTTGTGAATTATGACATTGTAAATTGTTTACCTCTTGATGGACATTTTCTTCGGCTGACTTTTAAGCACACAGATTAAGTTTGTTTCGACTAGTTTTAGGATATGAACAAACACCGAACAACCAAAGACACGAGGTGGTAAGGTCATAACAGATGGAATTGTAACTTGGGTGGCAAGCATTTGTAATGGAGTTTTATTTCCTAGACATCGGATTGATAGACGATTTGCAAGATACGTGGTTGTAGCAAGAGCTTATGGCCAAAGAGAATGAGGAACTCTAGATTCAATCATAATAACAAGAGTTTTTTCAAGTAAGGTACGATTTTTTCGTTCTGAAGTACTATTTTGTTGAGGTGTGTTTGGACAAGTGGTTTGATGGATAAGACCATTTGTTTTGAAAAAATTATGCATCGTTTGGTTGACAAACTCTGTTCCATAATCAGAATGGAGAATCGGTACTTTTTTTCAAATTGAGTCCAAATCATTTTGTAAAAAACAAACAAATATTTCTGGTACTTTCGATTTATGTTTCATGAAGTATGTCTAAGTCATTCTTGAGAAATCATCCACAAATAAAACAAAGTATCTGATTTGATTGTTAGTAGAATTTGGTGCTGGACCCCAAACATCAGTAGCACTTTGTGAATTATGACATTGTAAATTGTTTAACTCTTGATGGACATTTTCTTCTCCTGATTCGCTGGTAGTATCCATGGCATTTATTTCTTGTTGGACATTGTCTTTGGGAGAAACATTGGTGGTAAGAACTGCCTCGTCAGACTCCTTTATGTTGAAAGAGGCGTGTTTGGTGGCACCATCTACCGACTCTGTCATCACATCCTCAAAGTAACTTTCATATAGCAACCAGTCGAGTGATTCACTTACTTTCTCCCCTTGAGCACGATATTGGTGGTCAAAAAAATAATCGGATCCTAAGAAATCACACTTCATGGTGACATGGAGACTTAATACACTGAATATTCTAACACTCCCCTTCAAGTTGTGTAGTGGGATCACCAATACCCAACTTGGATAAAACTGATTTGAATGTTCTTGCAGCAACCGCTTTTGTCAGGATGTCTGCCAGTTGGTCTGCAGATCTAGACATCGGATTGATAGACGATTTGCAAGATACGTGGTTGTAGCAAGAGCTTATGGCCAAAGAGAATGAGGAACTCTAGATTCAATCATAATAACAAGAGTTTTTTCAAGTAAGGTACGATTTTTTCGTTCTGAAGTACTATTTTGTTGAGGTGTGTTTGGACAAGTGGTTTGATGGATAAGACCATTTGTTTTGAAAAAATTATGCATCGTTTGGTTGACAAACTCTGTTCCATAATCAGAATGGAGAATCGGTACTTTTTTTCAAATTGAGTCCAAATCATTTTGTAAAAAACAAACAAATATTTCTGGTACTTTCGATTTATGTTTCATGAAGTATGTCTAAGTCATTCTTGAGAAATCATCCACAAATAAAACAAAGTATCTGATTTGATTGTTAGTAGAATTTGGTGCTGGACCCCAAACATCAGTAGCACTTTGTGAATTATGACATTGTAAATTGTTTAACTCTTGATGGACATTTTCTTCTCCTGATTCGCTGGTAGTATCCATGGCATTTATTTCTTGTTGGACATTGTCTTTGGGAGAAACATTGGTGGTAAGAACTGCCTCGTCAGACTCCTTTATGTTGAAAGAGGCGTGTTTGGTGGCACCATCTACCGACTCTGTCATCACATCCTCAAAGTAACTTTCATATAGCAACCAGTCGAGTGATTCACTTACTTTCTCCCCTTGAGCACGATATTGGTGGTCAAAAAAATAATCGGATCCTAAGAAATCACACTTCATGGTGACATGGAGACTTAATACACTGAATATTCTAACACTCCCCTTCAAGTTGTGTAGTGGGATCACCAATACCCAACTTGGATAAAACTGATTTGAATGTTCTTGCAGCAACCGCTTTTGTCAGGATGTCTGCCAGTTGGTCTGCAGATCTAACAAACGGAAGTTTGACTGTCCCATCTTTAATCTTTTCTTTTATGAAGTGCCTATCTATTTCAACGTGCTTTGTTCTATCGTGCTGTACCGGGTTCTCTGAAATCTTAATCGCAGATTTATTATCGCACATTGACTGAGTTGGACACTTTAGAGGGGATCTGATTTCTTTTATTATCTTCTTTAACCAAAGTATCTCGGTAATCCCCTTAACGATTCCTCTAAATTCTAATTCAGCACTTGACAGGGATACTACTTTCTGTTTCTTACTCCTCCAAGTCACCAAGTTAACTCCAAGAAGAGTAAAGTAGCCAGCAGTTGATCGCTTGTCGTTAGGATTCCCTCCCCAATCAGCATCTGTGAATACTTCAACATCAAGGTGTCCATTTTTCTTAAAAATTATGCCTTTTCCTAGTGTGCCTTTGACATATCGAATAATCCTCATTACTGCCTCCATATGGTGTTCCTGAGGATGATGCATGAATTGGCTAACTACTCTCACCGCGTATGCAATGTCGGGTCGAGTGTGAGCCATGTAAATCAATTTTCCCACCAACCTTTGGTACCTTTCTTTATTCGCTGGTCTGGCCCCTTCAATTATCTTTAGTTTGTGATTCACAACCATAGGAGTGTCATTTGGTTTGCAATCCACCATGCCAACTTCAGCTAATAAATCCAATATATATTTCCGTTGGGAGATATAAATCCCTCATTTTGACCTAAGAACCTCGTTTCCTAAGAAATACTTCAATCCTCCAAGGTCTTTTATTTCGAACTCTTTGAAGAGGTTTTTCCTAAGAGAGCTAATTTCTTCTTCGTCATTCACCGTTATAATCATATCGTCGACATATATTATAAGACAAGTGATCTCGTTTTGTAAAATAAGGTATGATCCCCATTACTCTGTTTGTAGCTGTACTGCTTCATTGCCACTGTAAATCTCCCAAACCAAACACGAGGAGACTTTTTGAGCCCATATAATGCCTTTTTCAGTTTCCATAACTCATTTTCTTGAAAACCATCAGAGAACCCTGGTGGGGGTTCCTTATATACCTCTTCTTCCAAGTCTCCATGTAAGAAAGCATTCTTTACATCAAATTGATGAAGAGGCCAATCTTTATTCGCGGCTATTGAAAGTAAAACTCTGATAGTGTCAATCTTTACAATCGGAGAGAACGTTTCAGAGTAGTCTAAACCATATGTTTGTGTATATCCTTTGGCAACCAATCTTGCCTTGTGTCGCTCAATGGTGCCATCCGATTTATATTTTATATTAAAAACCCATCTACACTTGACTGCTTTCTTCCCTTGTGGTAACATAAAATTCTCCCATGTACCATTCCTTTTTAGAGCTTCCATTTCGGTATTCATTACCTCGTGCCATTCAGTCATCTTCTTAACTTCTTGAGCTGTTTTAGGGATTTGTTCAGAGAGAATAGTAGCTGAAAACGCCTTTACAATCTTCGTCATTCCTTTCCTGTCCGTTTTTACCGGATATGTAGAAGCACGAGGAACGTGTTCCGGTGAATACCGGTCAGGAGGAACCCCTCTATTTTTTCTTGGGGGAAGAACCGGAGTTTGACTTTCAACAAATAAACTTCCTGAAATGTTATGGTCAATAGCATTTTGTGAATTATGACATTGTAAATTGTTTACCTCTTGATGGACATTTTCTTCGGCTGATTCGCTAGTAGTATCCATGGCATTTATTTTTTGTTGGACATTGTCTTCGGGAGAATCATTGGTGGTAAGAACTGCCTCGTCAGTCTCCTTTATGTTGGAAGAGGCGTGTTCGGTGGCACCATCTACTGACTCTGTCGGCACATCCTCAAAGTAACTTTCATATAGCAACCAGTCGAGTGATTCACTTACTTTCTCCCCTTGAGCACGATATTGGTGGTCAAAAAAATAATCGGATCCTAAGAAATCACACTTCATGGTGACATGGATTCGACGAGTAACCGGATTGTAACAACGATATCCCATTTGATGAACACCGTATCCAACGAATACACACTTTTCAGCACAAGGATTAAGTTTGTTTCGACTAGTTTTAGGGATATGAACAAACACCGAACAACCAAAGACACGAGGTGGTAAGGTCATAAGAGAAGGAATTGTAACTTGGATGGCAAGCACTTGTAATGGAGTTTTATTTCCTAGACATCGGGTTGGTAGACGATTTGCAAGATACGTAGCTGTAGCAAGAGCTTCTGGCCAAAGAGAATGAGGAACTCTAGATTCAATCATAATAGCACGAGTTTTTTCAAGTAAAGTACGATTTTTTCGTTCTGAAGTACCGTTATGTTGAGGTGTGTTTGGACAAGTGGTTTGATGGATAATACCATTTGTTTTGAAATAATTATGCATTGTTTGGTTGACAAACTCTGTTCCATTATCAGAACAGAGAATCTGTATTATTATTTTCAAATTGATTCAAAATCATTTTGTAAAAAGAAACAAATATTTCTGGTACTTCCGATTTATGTTTCATGAAGTATATCCAAGTCATTCTTGAGAAATCATCCACAAATAAAACAAAGTATATGATTTGATTGTTAGTGGAATTTGGTGCTGGACCCTAAACATCAGAATGGATTAGCGAAAAAACATAATCAACTCTAGTATTACTTTGATTAAATGAGACCCTACGATTTTTTGCAAGAATGCAGGTTTCACATTTCTCATGAATGGAATTATTCAAAAAGAGACTAGGAAACAAACTCTTAAGATAGCTAAAAGAAGGATGACCAAGTCGTTGGTGCCATAACCAAAGTTGTCTTTCGGTTGTTCTGTGAGCAAGCATGGCATGTCCCTTATGAACTGCCTCATTAACATAATAGAGACCTCCTTGTTCAGTACAACGCCCAATGATCTCCTTCGTACGAATGTCATGTAAAATGCAAAAAAAATGGATACATAAGAACCAAACGGTTGAGTTGTTTTGTCACTTGACTCACAGATAATAACTTTAAGGATAGTGAAGGAATGTAGAGGAAGTTTTTAATTTCTATTTTTTTAAAAAAATAATTGAACCTCCCCTTTTGACTTCAAAAATTTCTCCACTAGCAGTCTCAATATGAGATTTCTTTGGAGATGACATGTCACCAAAGTCTTTAGGATCATAAGAAATAATGTCCATAGCCCCGTAATCAAAGATCCAATTCATTGATTTCTCAAACCCTTTACCTCCAAGTTTTTCATAGGAGTTCGCCGCCATTCCTCCAAAACTAGTACCACTTCTTTGCTCATTTTTAGTCGGATCTTCACCGCCACTTGTAGACGAAGCCCGCTTGACATTAGATCTGAAACACTGGTTATTTTTCTCCTTATGACCGTCATCCCACCATTCTGGATAGCCAATCAGCTGGAAACATGTCTCTTTAGTGTGTTTCTCCATCCTACAATGAGTGCAATACAACTTGGATTTATCTTCTTTCTCTTTGGATCAGAATTTAAACCTCTGTGCATAATCTTTAGCACCCAAACCCATTCCAATTTCAATTGAGTCACTATCAGAAGAACTTGATTTTAGTATATTAAGCCTGGCCATTTCCTTTCGTATTGTAGCATATGCTGTTTCCACGGAAGGAAGATGATCCTTTTTCAGGATATCTCTCTTGACTGGTTCCAGCTTGTCATTAATCACCGTTAGCAATTGATAGAGTCTTTGTTCTTGAGTTTTTTTTTATTGTAGATCTGAATGTCTTCTGGGTCTTTCATAGGGTTCAGATCTCGCCTATCTATAGATATCCAGATGTTCTGCAGTTTGTTTCACGAGTCTTCTAGTGTATCAGACCCTTGCCTTAATGAATTAGCCCTCTTATGAAGGTCAAACACCTGTAACGAATTTGTACTAGAACTGTATGTGGTGGCTAACCCATCCCAGAGGGCTTTTGCAATGGGATATTGCGAGACATTATTCACCAAGCTGGATTCAAGATTCTGGATAATCCATGTGAAAACACATTGATCATCTTGTTCCCACCTTGTATATGTTTTGTCAATTTTGGATGGAGGTGTCGGCTCCCTTGTAATGTGAGAACCTATCCTCCTTCCCCCAATTGCTTTCTTCATCAGGTTTGCCCATAAGGAATAGTTATCACCACCGAGTTTAATCCCTAGGGATAAATTCTCGGGGTTAGTTGTTTGTTGTTGTGTTCCGAGACCATTTCTCAGAATGGCAGCAATCTGCATTGTTAATTCATCAGGGATTTGACTGACCACGACTTCATTGCCAGCCATCTTTGTTGAGGATGTTCAGAATTCCCAGAATCACACGTGCTCTGATACCATGTTAAATGCACATGTTCTACGTAGCATCTCAGTTGTTGTCTTTGTTAAAAACAAAGAAAGAAGTAGCCGCAGGAAGTGGCTAGGGTTTTGTGTTTATTAGAAAATGTTTCCTTTTGTTTTATTGATGCATTAGAGATGTAATTCAAGAATTGACCAATAGTAAGGCTCTCAATATATAGAGAACTTAGAGGCCTATACAAGGAAACTTAATACACTAAATATTCTAACAATAATATTATTCCGATTATTTTTAGTCGTCACAACTAAACATAAAAGGGTGAAACTATTTCATTGATTAAAACTATTATTTTTTCCACACTACAAGCATATTTCCAGTCCTCTTATTTTTTTTATTTCGAAAAAACCATTTTACCTTCATATAAATATAAATTTAAGAGGAATGTGATCCTTGTCGTCTATATTTACTATACCTCTATCAATCATTCAATTTATTAACTCCATTAATTTTACCTCATAATAACTCTAGACCATAACTCTATTAAGACCCACCAGATTTAGTCATTAGCATCTACCTGCTACCCACGATTCTATATGGGTTTCTATTTTACCTCCATTAAATAATTCTAGAAAATTATGACTCCTTTCATTTTATCTCTGTGCTCTCTTTCAAACTACGCTCTTTCAAATAGTTTTGTTTTTGTAAAATTATCCTATCTTCGTTGTCTATCTTCATTCATTGCAAACAATATTAGATATAAAAAAAAATTACAACTCATTTTGGAAGCATATCTTATAATCATTTGTTTTAGAAAAGATAACTAATTTTCGATTGTTAGAGTTTAATTTTTAAAATAAGGGTTTTGATCTCTAATGAATATAAAACTTGAAACAAAATTAAAATACTTTATTGTTGGTTTGGGTGATATTATCGTTTTTTATTTTCTTCTTTTATTGGGGTTTAAAGGCTGAAATATTTTTGTTAGAAAACCTAATTTAGAAACTTTTAAATATATGTTGGGTTAAATATCAAAAAGGTATTTGTTTGTAAAAAAATATAAGTAAAAAGAGAGAGGAACACAAAAATATAAACTATAAGTTAAATTAAAGGTAAAGATATAAAAGCATGTCTTCAACTTCAAAAAAATAGAATAAAGAATAAATCTAATAAAGAAGATAGCCTCGCCCAATATAAATATATAATAATAAAATCACAATAAAAATAATTTATATGGTTTTATGGTCTGAACTTTATAATTTGCTATTGCACATTCATGATTTCAAACACTACACTAGAAAACAACCAAACCTATACAACAAGATTATATATAACAAGTTTATTGGGGTTATCATATACTTACACTAGAAAAAAAAAATCACATATATAATAAGAATATTGGACTGATTTTTGTGGTCAGTGGAATAAAAAAAAGTATATAATTGAGTTCTAGGAAATTAAAAAAAAGTATATAATTAAGTTCTAGGAAATTTCAAAGTACGTGATAAATATAATAAATTTGTATATTATTTATATATGGATACACATTTATATATGGACAACATTTTAATATTTGTTAGAGAAAATACTTTTAGTTATATTTATATATTTTTAGTTATATTTATATATTTTATATTCGTATTTTTTTAGATTTTGTCTAAATGAATTATAATAAATACATATATAAAATATAATAAAATATAATTTAAAAAATATATATTGCTTCCTCTTATTTAGAATTACATTCTATTTGAATTAGAGGATATATATATATATATATTACATTTTGTAAAGAGACATAAATTCTATAAGTGGAATATAAGCTTTTTTTTCTATATGTCTCACTCTCTTTCTCAATCTTCAATATCGATTCTTGTTCGTAAACTTATAGATTGGAAACCATTACATAATCGTTTAGAGCTAGATAAGAAATAAAAAGAAACCATCACATAATCGTTTAGAGCTAGAGAAGAAATAAAAACATGTTTATGTCGAAGAAGAGATGAAGACTATGAAGTTGGTGTTCTTGATGACTAAACATATACGCTCATAGCACAATGAATAGGAAAGTTAGAAACGGGAATTGTAGATAATAGTGTTCCAGAACCTGTTAGAACAATATACGCTCATAGCACAATGAACACCATCTCTCATGTACGTTGTTGAAGAAGTTTTTAGCTTTCTTAGATATAAGAACATAAGCAAAATTAAGATTTTGTGGGATCCGAGAAAAACACAATAACGTAGAACTTGAATGACAATGAAAACATCGCTAAAATGTTTGATATCGTGATTTGGATAACGGTATCAAACGACTGGAGCATAGACAAGTTGCAAAAAATTATTCTAAAACCGCTGAAACTAAACACTATAAGGGTCATTTTCCGAAGAGACTGCTTGAAGAATATCTAAAGAACTAGAATGCAAGAGATATTTGTTAATTCTTGATAAGGCGCGGAGTGATATAAATTTGCATACTTTAGTCATCGGTAACAACCAAAAAGATGACAAAGTTATAATATAGAACGATGTTTATAAAGAACACCAACTTCCTAGTCTCCATCTCTTTTTCGACATAAACATGTTTATAAAGAACACCAACTTCTTTAGGTGTATAGGATATATTTTTGAGTTTTATGGATATAATGAGCAAAAGAAGCTTTCCCTAGCTATTGTAGATTTTTCAGAGAGTGCTCTTATTTTGGTGGGACAGAGAAGTAGCAGAAAGAAGAAGGCAACGTTACATAACCATATAGAGTTGGGAAGACATGAAAATTCTTTTTAGGCGAAGATATGTACCTGCTCATTACCATCGTGACCAACAAATATGTTATACGGATTTTTCCCATGAAATCAGGACTATTGATAAGTATTTTAATGAGTTTGAACAACTCAAAAATATGAAACAACTATAATATAAGGACGCATTAATGGCACAATTTATAGATGGTTTGCATGAACATATTACAAGAGAGGTCAAAATGAAATAATACACTGAGTTATATGAATTATTCCACATTGTTGTCCAGATTGAGTATCAACTGAAGCGCAAAAACACCACCTCCAATCAGACTCGAAGGACAAAACTGTGGACTCAAATCAACAACAAACCATTGGATAACGGATAATTAGTGGAGACTAATGGAAAAGTAAAAAAAGACAATTGAAGTCCCCAAAATAACAAAAACAGAAGATCTGGTAATTAAATCAAGCCTAAATATACTTTATAATGTTGTTTCTTTGGAGGGTCTAATAGAATTTATCCATGGTGACTTGACAAACCCTGTTGAGGATTTTCTTCATTATACTAAGATGGTTCTACCTATTGAAATGTCTTCTATTTCTAATAAGGAGAATATTTTTTATGATTGTGTTCATGAAGAAATCCCTCATAAGCTACCATATATTCGTCGGATTAAACATAATATTGATTTGGTATATTCGTCGAATAAACTTTCTCAAAGGGGAGAGAATAATGAGAACATCCAAATATATCTGATTGAAAACTAACATGAGACCATCAAAGTACCAACTGTTGGAATTGAAGTTGTGGGTGATGTAAGATTTCTAGTTCGGAAATCACATGAATGAAGTCTAAGCATACATTTTAGAATTACAAAAGTGTTAATTGAGATTATTTAAAGGAACAAAATTCGGTTGCCGATATGCAATATAAACGTGAAATCATAATTTGCACACTAAATCTACTTTAAGTCATATATTCAATATAAGCCCATTTCGTTCAAGGTTGTTTGTTCAAGACCGAGATGAGGAGATCTTTTAAAATACATTCAAAGAACAAAATCCAAGAATCAAGAAGATATATTTCGCATATATTATTCAAGATTTACTTTGTAAATATTTTTATTCTAGTTTAAGAAATTCAAAGAAATATATTGTGTATTTATCATGTAAGATTTATTTTCTAAATCTTTTATTCTGTTTTATTAAAGTCAATGAGAATTATTGGGTATTTATTATCCAAGATTTACTATTAAAGTATTTTGAGTTTTTAAACTTATTTGATTCTCTTTTAAAAGGATTTGAGAGAACTATTTTGTTTTCATTTTTTTATCTTTCTTTGTATGGATACCATATCCAGGAAATGTATAAAGTTTAGAGTCTTTTTAATAATGAGTGTCATTGAAATAATAATAAAATACTCAAATTATTCGTGAGAAGCAAGTTTAGTTTCTACTTATCAAATGCTTTCCATCTCCTTTGTGGTGTAGCTCAATCCATCATTCATCAATCCTCATCATACATCCTTCATCCATCCACCGCTACACGCATCATATAATATGTTCAAGTTGTGCTTGTTTTCCGAACATCGACGTTTACAGCCACACCACTTATGTGCCTACATCATCTGGTATTAGACGATGAATGGAACGTTGGTTTGACTCGCTGCTGTTAGAGAACACTTACAGACAAGAGCAGATAATGATAAATAGATTATATATCGAACTGCGCCAGAAAGTTGATGAAAACGAATAAACAAAACTCCAAGTTTAGCTTGTCCCGGAAAAAAAACAGAATGAACTATCAACTTAAAACAAAAGCAGAATGAAGTATTAATTAAAAACTTACATCTAACCAGAATAAGTTAAACATAGGTTCGTCTCTGACAAATACATTGAATAAAAACTCATTTCCATTACTTTAGTCCATCTCATTATTGAGAAACTGTTTGGTGGCTAGGTTATTGCAAAACTCGTACTTCATTCAGTTTTTTATTTTTGGGACTCGAGAGACTGCTTCAAAACTGTTTGGTGGCTTGGATTTTTGTTGGGTTAAAAGAAAAGAATTAAAGGTGGATGGTTGCTTGAGAAAAAAAATGTCAATATGAGTTTTTGGTATAAAATTAAAACAAGGGTAATTTGGATTTTCCTCATGGAAAAAATAAGGAGATGAGGTTTTTATATGAATGATGAAAGAAATAGTAAATTTTGGAAGAAAATAGCTTCATTTAAGAATATTTAAATAATAAATCTTGATAATAAATACTCAAAAGAATTCACCGATTTCAATAAAATAAAATTTAAAATTTAAAAATAATTAATAGGGCTAAAACCAAAACCAATACATACACTGATAATCCAATTTTGTGTTACAAAAACTTAAAGTAAACATGTAATAACTTAAAACGACTGTTGTTAAAAACATGGAGGAACTTATATAGAATCTCCACCACCAAAATGCTATAAATTTCCTCATATAAAATCTCCACCACCAAAATGCTCTACATTCGGGTGCATACCTCATCCACGTCTGAGTGGATTCCTGGTGAAGTGATTAGGCTCGAAGCTTGGAACACCAGGTGGAAACGAGCGCCGGGAGGAACACCCGGAGGTTGTACACCAGAGAAAGCAGGATCATTTGGCCCTAGAAGCATGCCTCCTTCGCCAAAGTGACCTCTGGAAGAGTGTTTTCCAGCACCACCAAGAGGAAATCGGTCACTATCACCGAATGGAGGGAGAGGTACTCTCAAGGGATTATGCTGAGGGTCCGTTGAGTCGAATCTAGGACCATGTCTAAACTCATCAAATCGAGATCCGCTGCCAGTTTCCTCACTAGAGAGACCTTTTAACGAGCTGGATTCAGCTTGCCCATTGAACTTCGACAAAATAGCCTTATCTGGATTACTCACTACCTTGCTTAAATCTTTGTACTGAGCAGAATAATTGGCACCCCCATTTTCGACAACATGATTCCAAACATCTATCTCCAAATGAAATGGTTCGGCTTCACCATTGTCTAGGACGAAGCTAAACAAGACCTACTGTGCTCCATGAAACTCTACCAGAGACGATCATGGGGGACAAAAAATCACTTATTGCCGTGATCAGAGCAAGTAGACCTGATTTAAAAAACAACCACGATAAACTCGTTTTTGCGGTTCACGCCTCTTTATTGGCTTCTGGTTACATGGTTGTCGTCACCGGACTTCCTGTTATGGCAAATGATGCTTTATTTTCTTCATCTACTGATGAGGTATGGATTTATGGATGGAATGAATTGGATGATCAGTATGCGTTTGTCTATGTAAATTCGAAAAAGAATTTACAGAAAGTGTTGGTGAAATGTTTCGTAATGAACGATAAATTGCTTGATGCTGTAGTTAGTCTCGACGCTAGAAGTAGAAGGATCGTTCTTGACTCTCCTTAAATAGAATAAAAATTAAAATTAAAAATTAAAAATTAAATTTTAAATAATAAATACTCCTAATAAATATATCTTTTTAATTTTTTCGAAAGAAAAGAACCACAAAAATTGAGAATCACATCGATGGGATGAAACCTGAAGAAGAAATTAGAGAATTGAGGACCGTAGTGAGCAATTTTGGTTAGAGAGAGGATGAAGTGCCGATTGATTATATATAGGTGGACGGCGAAAATCCTAACCCTCGTTGCACAAAGAATTTGATCATTTAAAAAGGGAGGCGAATTGTTGTGAATTTGATCATATCACACTATTTTCTTCTATTGCTCTTTTTTATGTGGAATTGATTAACAAATAGCTCGTTCAACAAATGATTTTCATTTTTTATATTTATTATTTTCCATGTTCTATTATTTGATTTATAAAGTTAATAGTTTTTTTATAATTTAAATACGATTTATTTTTGAAATTCTCATTTAACTTTTTGCCCAACAAAAATTTTTAAAATATATTTTTTTAGTAATTCGTTAAACATAAAAACAATAAATATAATAAAATATTACGTAAAATAAACACACTCACCTATCACAAAACACACAACTATCGATAGAAAAGAAGTTATTGAAAATATGATATCAAGATTTTACACATTACTAGAAATAGAAATAAAAATTGAATCAAAAGCAATCATGAATCTCATTTAATCTCTAAAAGAGATCCTATATGCGCATGTACATGTATTGCTCAAGTATTTTTATCTTTTAAATATTTGTATCCTATTTTATTTCAACTGAATGTACAATGACATACATCTGATGCATTACAACCTAGTAGCTAGCACGTTTCCAAATTTTTTGGTATTTAACTGAACTTCAAATAGACCACATATGGGTTCTAATCGAACTATCAGAAAATACTCAATATTTTGGAGTGCAGTCGAACCTCTATTAATCTTTACCGTTGATCTATATACAGAGTTTCACACCACCGCTATGAGTACATTAGACCGAGTACCACGCTACTCCATCGTTGTACCAACCTCAACATAACTACAAGTCAGTATACATGAACATGAACCAGAGATACATGCATGCCACAATCGTCATGGAATAAATCAAACAAAACATGTCAGCCCAAACTTACAGGGTTCAACATACCGAACTCATATTATGACCATGAAGTGGGATGCATCATAAATTTTAAGAGGATGAGAACGACATTCATAAACCACATTATTACATATGAGTTGAGAGGAAATATCATAGAAAGAAGAGAAATCTGACATGTGGTAAGTGTTAAAGAGAGTAGCGAGAAGTTTTCGAGGAGGTTTTGGTTGCCAAAAAATATGAAAATTAAGGGGATTAAAGTCGGGATAGAAAACGGTGTTCTTACGATTACCGTTCTGAAAATGGAGGTTAAGAAGATTGTTGTTAAGCCTATTAAGATTTCATGTAGAGATTGATTAGTGTTGTTTATCGAGGTGCTAATTAGTTTACAAAATATCAAATGTTTAAGTTCTTAAAAAATATGTTGCACTATTTGAAGTTAGAATTTAGTTTCAAAAAAAAGAATTGTTGTTTTAATCTCCATCTTACAATATGATTATGTTTTTTTATTTCCTAGAGTTACCATAAAAAAAAACCTTGATCAACGAAAACACTTTAACAAGTTAAAGGTAAATTACAGATAAATACCCAACCAAGAGTACCATTACAACGTGATATCCAAAAATGTTAAACTATCAACATGCACCTAACTCGAAGTGAAAAATTACAAGCAACTTTATTTTTCTTATTTGAACTAAATTTCTCTTTTGCACTTTTTTGTTTTTTGTTTTTATCTCAAAAAGTTTATACTTTTCAAATTGTAGTTTAAGACGACAACAACATCATCCACTATAAACAATGACTGAAAGATTCCATACAGTAATATAACAAGAGGTTTGTAAATCCAAAGCTAGTTGCATAATTGTCATGATTTTGTGATGGTCGCAATATTTATAGAAAAATAGTATTGCCCAAACCTCTATAAAATTCCATTATAAATAATAAGATACTCAACTTTGGAGACCTACTCAACATGTGGAATGCCACATCAAGGTCGTGGAGATTTGCAGAGCCCGGGTGTATAGAGATACAGTTACATATTCTTCAGGTCATCCTCTACCGTAAACCAATGAAAAACTCACAGTGGCTCAAATAAACTCCAAACAAAATCTGGAGGCCTCCAAAAATAATACAGAATATTCCATAATAACAAGGAAAAATTAGGATGGCAGAAGAATGCTTATGAGCGACTACAACAATAATAAAAACGTCGGGCCAGATGACCAATTATCGAGCTCAACGAACCCATGAGTCATTTATGAATGTACTAAAAATACTCACATACCAAAGGTCATGGTAATTATAAGAACCAAAGAAACATAAATACAAATATAACATTTTTTAGTTTTATAAAGATATTGGTCACTTTTATAGATTGTTGGGAATGATAAGAACAGATCAAGAACATGATTGTTAGAAGCAAGCTCTCAAAATTTTATAAAATGATGAACATATATGAACCAAGATATGCATCAGTTAACAATGCAATATTTAAACTGGAAGATGAGTAGTATATCGGCCTGATTCCCAATAGAAATACCATTAGAGTCATTGTCGATGATAATCCTTTTACCTAGAATTACTAAAAAATTAAGGAAGTGACATGTAAACAATCTAAAATTTCAATACCAGTGCCATACCTCCCCATGCCCTCACCATAATCATTGTCCAATAATGGGATTATCGATGACAATCTGTGAGGAGTATCGACACCCCACAACAATATCGTTTTAATCGTATTATAAATGGCAAGAGTAGCGCCCTTAAGAGTTATGGTCGAAATTAAAAGCGTTGTTAATACCCTCTATAAGAATATATGTAATTAGGGCTCCAGTCTTGATTCCATCATAATAAGTCTTGATTGGTTTCACTGGTGTGGATGCAAATATATTGGGCAAAATTACATTTGATATTTCGTATGGAAGAGCAGAGTAATGAAATACGGTTTAATTTTTGTTCATTATAGTATAAGATCTCTATTCCAACTATTTAATTTTGCATGTCACGTTCAGAATTCCCATTACCCAATCTGAACAACCAACCCAATATTGGTAAAAATTAAGAACACTAATTGGAAAATATGCATTCGACTTCATAGATCTCAACAAAGCTTGTCTAAATGACCATTTCCCTCGATCGAGAATCGATCAAATCATATATTCAACTTTTAGGAATAAGATGATTTCATTCATGGACGCCTATTATGGATACAATTAGATAAAAATACATGAGGATGGTCAAGAACATACAACCTTCATCATGAAAATATAATTGCATTTTTGCAAGGTGATGTTCTTCGGTCTGAAGAATGTCTGAATCTACATACCAACGCTTTATAAAAAAGGTTTTCACCACACAATTTTGCTAGAACCTGTAAGGATATATTAACGAAGTACTCGTTATCAATATTAAAAAAGATGATTGTATGGCTAACTTGGATGGAACCTTAGGAAAACTTGGGCGAATCAGTTTGAAGCGCAATATAAAAAAGTATACTTTTGGTATCCTTTTAGGAAAATTCCTTGGGTTCATGGTCAACGAGAATAGCAATGAAACCGACCCCAATCGACTCTAAAACTTAGCAATCATGAACCCCTCACGTAAGAAAAAGAAAATAAAAAATATTAGTAGAGTGATTGGCATCGTTGAACTGATTCATTTTAATATGTGCATATGAATTCCAACCATTTCCCTCCCAAATGACAGAAAATATGGCTCCATCACTCTTAGCTTGGACTAGAAAGTCTTCATAGAGATCCGACGACCAACTTCATCAACAAATTTCTCCATAACTTTCACCTCAAGAGAATGAATTGATATAAAAATAAATATGTAATATTTGTACACACTTCTTGCATTTAAAAGTAGTAGAGAACCAATTTGTTTATACAAAGAGTTATATGCATTGTCTGTTTGATAGAGTAGTCGTCAAGATTTTTTCACAAAAAAAAACTTAAGAAAATTCACAACCAAGGGTTTAGAGAAGGAAATATGTGATGGAAGAAAAATATTATGACTTTTTTATCTCTCTAATTTATACCATAATCATTATAGGGAATATAATTAGGAAAATTAGAGTTCAACTTAATCGTATGTTCTTTCTTATGGATGGCTTATATATACTCTCTATCTTTTTAAACTAATCAATGAGACTCAATCACTATAAACCAACGGGATGGTGCCTCTATAGGACCACAATCTTATTAAGCTCATAAAATACATTAACTATAGTGACACACTAAATGGTTTTTTATCTGAATTTATATTAGTGCAATTAATATTTATACAATTGTTGTGAATGAGTCGAATAGTGCCCTGACAGTTTACCATGTCCGGCGGTACAGTTTTGTATCATTGACAAGCTGTAATTTAACGGATAGTTTTCTTATTAGTGTATATGAGCCCATTAGGCCCACTATCTAGTAAGTTTACTACTAGGGCTACACAAAACACAATATGAAATCTTTAACCTATTCTATCATAGTGAAACTCTTTTCTCTGGCGTCGTCCGTGGACGTAGACAATTGTCGAACCACGTTAAATCTTGTGTTCATTTTAGTCTGTCTTTTCGTATATATTCTGTACTTAAGCCATTTTGTGATAATTGCATAGCGATTTAATAACAAAATTGGTATCAGAGCCACGTGGTGAAATTAGGACTTTTGCAATTAGGGTTTCATAATGGCGTCTATAGCAACAAAATACATGATTGAAAAATTTGATGGAGGATCCAGCTTTGCGCTGTGGAAGATTAAACTGAAACCTTCATTAGTACTGCAAGGGTTGTGGAAGGATGTGGAGAATAAGTTACCAGAAGAGATAAAAGAAGAGGGAAAACAAGATCTTCGAGAAAGGGCTTTGTGCTAGATTATAATGAGTGTGAAAGACAATGTGCTTCGCGAGATTAGTGGTGAGAAGACGGCGGCCTGCGAATGGAAGAAGCTAGGAGATCTTTACTCCGAGAAATCAGTAATAAACCGGTTATACTTGAAGAATCGTTTGTATGATTTCAGATTGAAAGAAGGTATGTCCATAACGGAGCACTTAGATAATTTTAAATCAATTATAATGGACGTGAAGAACATATATATCAATATTGAGGATGAGGATCAAGCTTTATTTGTATTGAGATTGTTACCAGCTCCCTATGAAAAATTTATAGATACCATTATAGATGGTAATGATAGGTTATCGCTAGCAGATGTCAAAGGGGCACTGAAATCAAAGGAGATGAGACAGTTGCAGCCAGACAATCAAGCTGAAAGGAAAGGTCTTATGACTAGGGGAAGATCTAGAAGAAAAGTGAGTTCTTTAAGAAGGAAGAACTGTAGGTCCAAGTCAAAGGTAAAGCACTCAAACTGTTATGAATATAGTGAGTAGGGTCATTATAGGAGAGATTGTCCGAAACTGAATAGTAAGAAACGAAATAAAAAGGAAAATGCAGCAAACATTGTTGAAGGTGTGCGATTCCGACGATAGTGAAAATAGTGGTAGAGGAGATGTATTGTTCGTGAGTTCAGACTTTGGGCAAAACTCTTGGGTACTCGATACTGGCGCTACATATCACATGTGTCAGTTCAAGTAGTGGTTCGATACTTATAAGACAATGCAGAGAACTGTGTACTTAGGGAACAATCATTCGTTGATTGTTGGTGGTATTGGTAACGTCATAATCAGAATGTTTGACGGGGTTGTTAGAATCTTGACGTGCTGGCATGTTCCTGGGTTGAAGCGAAACCTGATTTCTCTTGGGACTCTAGACTCTCGGGGTTACAAGTATCGTGCAGAATACGGTGTAATCAAAGTGACAAAAGGCTCAATGGTATGCATGAAGGGTAGTTTGCAGAAGGGTCTTTACATTCTCCAAGAGAGTGTTGTTATGGGCGATGCTGCAGTAGCATCATCAGGGAGTATTAGTAAAAGTAGGAAGGATGAAAATAAGTTGTGACATTGGCGTCTTGGTCACATGAGTGATAGAGGATTAGATGTTTTGGGAAAGGGAGATTTGTTGAAAGGGTAAAAATAAGAATTATTGGGATTTTGTGAGCATTGTGTGTTTGGTAAACAAACTAGAGCCAAATTCAGCAAATCAGCTGTAAGAAAGACTAAAGGGACAGTGGACTACATTCACTCAGATCTTTGGGGTCCAAACAGATTACCATCCAAGAGCGGAGCCAAATACTACATGAGTTTGATTGATAATTATTTAAGGATGGTGTGGGTTTACTTTATGAAAATGAAAGATGAGGCATGATCAACCTTTGTCAAATGGAAGACGATGATTGAGAAGCAAACAGGAAGAAAAATTAAATGTCATAGGACAGATAATGGGTTAGAATATTGCAATCGTGAGTTCAACGAGTTCTGTGAAGCTGAGGGAATAGTGTGCCATCGCACTTGTTCTAGAACACCACAACATAATGAAATTGCATAAAGAATGAACAGAACGCTTTGTGACAAGGTACAAAGTATGCTCTCGCATTCCGGTGTGGGAAAGGATTTTTGGGCTGAAGCTATCAATACATCGTATTACTTGGTGAATCGGTCTTCATCAACGGCTATTGATTGTAAAACTCCTTTTGAGATTTAGTCTGGATCGTCGGCTGATTATGAACATTTGAGGGTGTTCGGTTATCCTGCATATACTCATGTGAGAGATGGTAAGCTTAAGTCGAGGGAAAAGAGGTGCATATTTCTAAAATATGCTACTGGAGTGAAGTTATATAGGTTATGGTGTACCTCTCCAAGGTCTACAGGTTTTCTCATCAGTAGGGACGTTACTTTTAATGAGTTTGCTTCCATAGACCGTCCGAAGGAAGTAGGATAAATGGTCGAATCAGGATCGGTTGTGAGTAAACAGGTGGAGCTTGAAGTAGAAACAGTTCCTAGCATGTCCAATAATTCAAGTGGTTCTGAGGTGGATCCAGAATCAGGAGGTGAAACGTCAGCATCAGATGATATTGATGATGATGCGCCTGAACCAGAACAACAACCTTATAGCATAGCATTGGGCAGAGAAAGAAGAGATATTAGACTTCCAAAAAGGTATGCGAATCTAGTTTCATATGCTCTGTTAGTTGCAGAAGAAGTTTAGATGCAGGAACCTAGTAGCTACAGAGAAGCTATAGCGAGTTCAGAGGCAGATCGATGGGTTGGTGTTATGGGGGGAGATATTGAATCTCTTCATAAGAATCAAACATGGAAGCTTGTTGACTTGCCTAAAGGACAGAAGATATTAGGCACTAAATGGGTGTTCAAGAAAAAAGAAGGTAATCCAGGGGTTGAGGCATCTCGATTTAAAGCAAGACTGGTCGTTAAGGGCTTTACTCAAAAGTAAGGAATCGACTTCAATGAAGTGTTTTCTCCAGTGGTGAAGCATAGATCGATTCGAGTTTTGTTAGCCATAGTAGTTTTGCAAGATTAAGAGCTTGAGCAGTTGAATGTGAAGACTGTGTTTCTACATGGTGAATTGGAGGAGCAAATCTACATGAGACAATCATAGGGATTTATCGAACCTAAAATGGAAGACAAAGTTTTGTCTGCTGAAAAAGTCATTATATGGTTTAAAACAGTCACCTAGGCAATGGTACAAACATTTTGATACATTCATGGTGTCAAAAGGGTTCACGAGGAGTCCATATGATAGTTGTGTGTGTCGTCAAAAGATGTCAGATGATTCTTATGTTTACTTGTTGTTGTATGTGGATGATATGCTTATTGCTGCCTATAGTATGACAAGATATGTATTTACTCTAGCTGGGAGTGCGATCAGTTGGAAAGCGCAGTTGCAAACTACTGTACATTTGTCTACAACAGAGGCAGAGCACATGGCGGTAGCAAATGCAATTAAAGAGGCAATATGGTTGCAAGGTTTGGTGGTAGATTTGGGCTTGGATAGGACTACTACAAAAGTGTTTTATGACAGTCAAAGCATCATACACCTTACAGGGAACCAAATGTACCATGAGCGTACGAAGCACATAGATGTCAGGTATCATTTTATTCGTGATATAATATCAAAGGGAATTGTTGATATGAAGAAAGTGTCTACACACGATAATCCAGCAGATATAATGACCAAGGAAGTATCAGTTCAAAAGTTTAGGGAGTGTCTAAACTGGATTGGTGTTCACAGTATAGAGTGGATGCCTTAGGGAATTTGGTGATTCAGAATAAGAGAAGTTTCTTTGTTGATAGTGAAAAAAGGATATTTGCCTCAAGGAATATTTATCATACTCTTTGTGCACCGAATTGAATTATAAGTCATATTTTCAATCAATTTGGAATATTTTCAGCAAAAACTCTTGATTAATTGCTTAATTATGATTATAATTTAGATGTTTAGGATGCATTATTTAGGTTCACAGTTGCCAGATAATTATAGTTTCACCCAAAACTTGAATTTACTAGGCTAATCAAATACGACATGGTGTTTTGTGTCTAGCCGTTTAGGTGATCATGTTTCTGTTCCTGTGATATGAAATGATAAATCTCTCTTAATTTTATATATTTGTTCCAACTTCATACTATTTGATTTATAGAATCAAAATATTAAATACTTTTCAATCATAAAATTGATCAAATAGAACAAAAATCTAAATCGTGAAAAAGCAGCTAATACTTCATTAAATTTTTATCTATAATGAATTCAATTATGTAAATAATGCATTTATATATATATATAGTAAAAGAGTTGGCAGGTTTTGAAATCAAAAGGAGTTATTTTATATTGTTTGTGTCATTTAATTCCATAGAAAAAATATATGATTTTTTTTAATATAGATATTACTAGTTTTTTTTGTTTTTTCCAAAAAAGAATAATGATTAGTTAGTTTTTTAACCCTTCACATTAGATTAAAAATTTCTTCACATTAGATTAAATCACATATTTGATTTTATTATTATTATTGTAGTATATTAAAAAAATTAGTTTGATTTTATTATAAATTTCTATATATACATTTTAGTTTTGTTATTTACTATATTTAACTCACATTTATTTACATGAAAATGTATACCACTATTTGTGTGTACATGTGATTTATGCTGCGAGAACTCTATTTTACTCTCTTTAATAATATCGTAAACTTAAAACTTGAAATGCAATGTTATTAACTAGATAAATTTTAATAAAAAAGAAAAAAACCAGTAAAGCAATTTTAATAAAAAAGAAAAAAACCAATAAAGCAGAAGAATAATAAATTTGATATTCAAATATAAAAGGCAAAGGGAAAAACAATTGTATTGACGAATGATAAAACTCAAATATAGGCAGAATTGTGAAACTCAGACCCTTCCAAATCGGTTATTTAATACTCCAATTTTGACTTAATATAATATTATTATTATTTATAAAATAACAAAAATGTTTTACCGTCAAGAGTTTATAAAATTTTAGTGTAACGTGTATCACATGGATTCTAAGTCTCTTCATGCGGAGGTTAAAATAGATTGCACAAATAAAATTGGAATGATTGTTAATTTTTCGCATGCATCACATTAGTGACGCGTATTAGAATTGCTCCAAATGTCTCATTGTGCATGTATAATAAAAAAAATTAAATTGAATTAATATTTTATAAATAAATATATGAAACAAAATATTTTATATTTTATACTTTTTATTTAGTTAGTTTAAATAGTTTATTAAATATTATCATATTAATATTGAAAAATCTTTAATTTATTTTCGTTTTTATTTTAGTTGTTTGAACTGATTTATTAGAATTTTTTATTTTAATTGATTTATTAGAATTTGTTGAATGAATTGTTTGATTTATTTGTATATGTTTAATTAATTTATTTGATAATTTGAGTTTGTTTAATATAATTCAAATCATTTTATAATTATTATTATTTTTTTCGGAGGGAATCCGCATCCGCTACTCAATGAGTGCGCACAGGGTAAACCCTCAGTCTGACGCGATAGCCTGCAAACCAACGCCAGAAGGTAAACCACATACTCGAAGACCTTTTGATCACAAGAATGCCATACTCAACCAACCACACAGACTCGAAGACCAGACTCGAAGACCTTTTGATCACAAGAATGCCATACTCAACCAACTCGGCTACCCCGTTGGGGCAATCACTTTACAATCATGTTTAATTTTTATGTTGAATATATTTCAAATCACTTTATAATCAATATGCAACAAATAGTTGCAATGTGTTCTTACAAGAAATCAACTTTATAATCTAGAACATATATTAGACTAATAATTTCCACCTACTCTTATTGCATAGGCTCCCAAAACTCTATTTAGTCCATAAAATAGACGAGGTGACTGGATAAGGTATCTTTATGAGTTCCAAAATTTGTTCCGAAATTTTTTAAATATATTTTAACCATAAAATTGGTCAAGTAGATCAATAAATAACCTGGAGTTGAGAATAAATAAACTGTACTTAATTATAATTATAAATCAGTTTAGTACATTAAATTTGATTTAGATGTTTAATAAGATATTCTATCACTAATTTAATGATTAACCCATCCAACATAATAATATAAAATACCTCTGGTTTACTTTTAAAAATAACCCATCTCTTTTAAGTTGTTTTTATCCTTCAATTAAGTGATCCTCCAAAAAAAGATATATTATAACTTTTTTTAATATATATCTAAACTTTTAATATCAAAGGGTATCACTAGATAAATGATAAGTAACAAATGATAAATTAATTTTTTCACCTTTCAAATTAAATAATTTTTTTTTATAAAGAATGCATATAAAAAGTTGAGTTTGATTTTATTATTATTTTGCTACATTTACATCTCCAACTTTTTATGTTTAATAATTGTGTGTACACGACTTCTGTGTTGCTCGACTCTGTCTTGCAGTTGTAAAGTAGAACATTAATCTTCTTATCCCCTACTGTTCTTCCAACCAGCTTCTTTTCCATAACCCAGTACTCCCATTCCTCTACTCGTCGGTTATATGGTCAACGGAAGTGTTGAGCTTAGCCCAATGGTGGGTTTGAAATCTGCTAGTAAGAAACAAGAGAGCTTAACCATGTGGGCATGAGAACATGGAAAACCTCCTCCTGATTTACTTGCTTCTTTTCCTGTAATGAGTCAAAACACAATCCATAAGATTTTTGAAAAATTATTGAGATAACGACCCTTTATTTATAGTAAGACTCTAAAAGGAAATATTAAAGTGCGTGAATAATTAATTAACAGCCACCAAAAAAAATACCAAAAAAAATACGAAACAAAGATAGTGGGATACCATACTTTATCAAAATGCTAATCCATGTTAAATATCCTCTTCCATTATACATCAATAATCCTTCATTTGAGTTTTTGTTACTTCGGTATAACTCATTCTAAATACGATGAAAACGAAAACTTAGATGATTGACAATCTTAAAAAGAGATATATGAAATTTTTAAACCAAATATAAATGAGTAGAATAAAAGATATATGAAATTTTTAAATCAAATAAAAATCGAATAACGTGAGTATGGATAATAAATCTTACAACTTGAAAAACACAATCGTTAAAACAAAGAAAAAGCTGTATTTGGTAAACTGAATACACTTTAATAATAGAACTCGAATAGAAGAAATAGTGTGAAACTCAAACACAAGTTTGAAACACTTCTTCACCCCATATTTATACTTCAATTTTGGTTTTTTATTTATTTATAAAGACTAATAAAACGTGAATAAGACGGTTCTCCACCTCCACGTGTTCTCCTGAATCAGACAGCTTCCACATGTCGTCGTGCATGCCCATTGAGTAAAATGGTGTGTCAGATGGACTCTACGTGTCGTCGTGCATCTCAATTCAGTATAATCGTGTGTCAGATGGACTCTACGTGTGGCCGTGCATGTCAATTCATGTCAGGCGGACTCTACGGGTAGATATGCGTGTAAAATGTATTGATGTTGAAATAAATTACACAAATAATGATATATTTGCGGTAACACACGATAGTGGTGTGTCGATGTTATAATGAATTGCATACCGTTTACCTATAGTAGAGTTTTAACATCCATTAAATTATTAACAGTTTTGAAATAATAGCTTAAAATAATAACAAAACAATTAATTTTTTTCCAGTAATTTGTTGAGACAAAACATAAAACAAAATATTTAAAAATGTTTATATGAAAATGTAGTCAATTAAAAAAGGATAAATAAAAGCTATTGTAATTAGGATTAAAAAATATTTATTATTTGTTTTGGTTGTAGCTAGTTACTAGTATTTAGATTTTAATATACATGGTTTTAACCTTATTTGATTTATATTTTATTTTTAAACTGAGTTTGCTATAAATTGGAAATCATATAATGTATTTTTATCATAGTATTTCTACTATTTATTTAAATATTATTTAAGTGCAACCAAAATAAAAATTATATGTGCAATTTTTTATTGTCCTTTTTACCTTTTTTTTAAAGAAGTAAAAAAATGTTATGAATCAAGATTCGTCTCTTCGTGGACCGAGTAGTTGGATTTTAATATGATTGTATGGTTGAAGTTGTATTTGGGAGGATGAATAATCAATTTTTGTTTTCTATCCCTTAGGATTTGCAGATATTATGCGTAACATTGATATTTTATTATTATTTAAAAATATTGTTAAATTTGATATTTATATGATGCAGGATTTTGGTGTTCACATTATTTCCGATTTTTTGAGGACAAAATATTTATGGAAGCAATGTAAATTTTGGAGAATAATATTAGTTCCATATTTTACCTACTTCTATTTTGATAAAATCTTCACCGGTTAAATTTAAAAGTTAAAATCTATCGACGGAAATAAAACATAGAATCAATAATACTGTGTTAGAATAGTCGTTTAACGTGATCGGAGTTGTTATTCGGCTAGAATTGTAAAATTTGGTTCCATTTAAACATTTGAATTGATGGCAAAAACAAAAGTTAAAACGAATAAATCTTCATTTCTCATAGTAGCAAATAACTAATAAGTAATTTAAATTCGTTTGATTCAATTTGGATTCTTTCCAATTTATTGATTTGTATTTTATCAAAGAAAATTTTATTGTGGTTTATTGTTGTATTCCATAGATTTTTTTTCATGTGTTTTATATTTTAGGTATAATTTAAATTTGGTTTAATTTTTTAAAATTGTAAATTTTAAAATTATTGTTAAGTTGTTATGTTTTAATTATTATTTTTATGTTTTTTTAATTATTTCATTTTTTTATTTAATCAAATGTACATATTAATTAATTAAGATTTTTGTTAATAAATCTGTAAACAAAAATGGGGGTTATCAAATTTCATTTTTTATTTTTTTAAAGTTATTCCATCGCTTGAATTGTTTTGCTTAAATATTTATACTTTTTTTTTTATCATTGATTGCAATTTTATTAAAATTTGTAATAAGTAACTTTATTTGTCTAAATAAAGTGTTAAATTAAACAAAAATATTTCATATCCCGAAAAAAGACATTTAGCCTAAATTAACGATCCATATGTTATAACTTGACCCAAATAGTTTGGATCAAGATACATAAAATATCATTAGACCCGGATAGAGGTATGCATTGAACATCAACGATGTCGACAAACACAAGAAAATCGACGAAGGTCGGAGGCATGTCTACAAAGACAAGAATATCATAACAAAAAGACGATGTTAGCACAAAGCTCCTTTCCATGCGACAAAAATATCTTCAACAAATGATGAAAGGGAAAAATACGAAACCGCAACAGTGAGGGCGAGAGGTGAGTAAAAAGCATGAGCTCCAATTAAAGCATACGTGAATAACAAAGTACGTGAATAACAAAGCGAGAGCGGAAGGAGAGCCAACAATTATTGAGTTCCTCTCTCGCCAGACGTGATAAATAATCGCGCCAAAGCAGACACACCGAAGATAACGGTAACTAGAGGGAGACCGATTCGAAGCCTCAATAAACAACGATGGTCAATCCACGTCGTTAATAATGAACGCGAGTTTGGTGGTGGAAACAATCGAGATACCCTAAGTAAACACACTCATAGATAATATGGTTGACAGATTCATCACATGATTACACAACATACAGTATGGAGGAGATTGAATCCCCAACTAATAAGATTGTCCGTGGTGGACAAATTACCCGAGATGGCAATCCAAATAATAAAATACTAATGCAAGATATTATGTTCATGCCATACTAGCCTCGTCCATCCAACACCAGAGGTGGGCATACCGATTGAATTGTAAGTATCTTCAATTGTGAATTTTGTATTTCAAATCTTGGAGGACCGACAATGCACATCAACATAGTTGATTATTAAAGGCAGAAAATAGAGGATAAAATGGTTGATCTTCTGAAAATTTTGATGGTTTTTAGCACTAACAAACCTTAATTGTGTTGGCTAGTTCCAAATACCATATCAAATAATGTTGGAGACCTTGATATTGGTGCATAGTCTTGAGTCACAAATAATATTTTGACCATAATTGTTTACTAAAGAGGTAAATGGCAGTCGCGAGTCGTACTAGAAGAGGGTATTTCCCCATTACTTATCGTCATCTTGTATTAGATTTAAAAGTTTCCTCGAAGTCTATGAGGATGAAGAGTCGAGCTTTAAAGATCATAAGTTTGTGTCTTTAATCTTCTCAAATTTAATCTAGTCACACCAGAGTGAGATTTTATTTTTACTTACTATGAAACGCAAATATTTGACGTCGACCACTTGAATCCAAGTGTTTAGGTCTAGAATCTCAAGGCCGCCTCCAGAAAAAGGAAAGATAATTTTTTAACCTTTGCACCCGAAACTTTCATTTCATGGACAGACCAGAGAAAACGACGAAGAGACTATGAGAGTTCATTGAAAAAACTATATTGGGGAGAATGAAGATTAATGATTATTAAAATTTCCCCGCGAAAATAACAAATTTAATGAGATGGAATCTACCAGAATAAGAGAGGTATTTAAAGGTACAAGAGGTAATACGGGTAGTAATTGTATCCATAAGGGGTGACAACGCTTATAGAAAAGATGACTCGTGATAAAAAAATCCAAGGTATTTAATCGGGAGAGAACCTACATTGAACCCAATGATATCGATCAATCCAGTTCTTAGAGAGGGGTTAACCACATATAAGAAGATGTGGCTCTTCTCAGGGCTAACTTTAAGGCAGGGAAGATCAAAGAAATGCTTACGAATATCTTTTATGAGGTTGATGGAGGTTATGGCACAACAAGATACGATCATTAGATCATATGTGAAGCAGAGGTTGACAATCTTAAGTTTATCATACCTTTAGTGGAATATGAAGTTCACATCATTCTTTTTATCCTTAAGGATACTAGAAATAGCTTGCATGACCAAGAAGAATAAGAAAGGTGAAAAATGATTACCTTGTCCAATATCATTTATGCCTTTGAAATTTCTATGTGGATCTCTGTTAATATTTAAAGTATATGATGGGGCGGATATACATTGAATAATCTAAATTATTATATAAACCATAAAATTCATGGTGACCAAGATGTCGAGAATAAGGTGCCACCAAACATTGTCAAAAGCTTTCACAAGTTCGATATTAAGAGTGACCCTCAAACCTTTACAATTAGTTTGATAACCCTTTAAAAACACTTAAAATAGTAAAACGATATCGGTAATATTTGGGAACACCATAAAAGTTGATTGGGATTTGTCAATGAGATAAGCAAAAAAATTATTGATCATGTCGGCCATGGTCTTGGGATAATCTTATAGATCACATTGTAAAACGCAATTGGCCTATCATCTTCAATGAAAGAGGGGGAATCATTCTTTGACATTACGAAAATGGTGGTGGCATTTTAAAGAATACGAAAAGTATTGGAAAAAAATTTAATATTCCATATTTAATATCTTCGCCAATGATGTTCCATGAGTGCTTGAAAAATACGCATTGAAGTTATTAGACCCCGATGATTTATCACTATCAATACTTAAAAAGACGCTTTTAATTTATGTGCAAGTAACAAGACTAACCATTGAAGTCCTGTAATTGGGATTAATTTTGCATAAATAAACGAGGAGACTCTAATGAGTCTGAGATATATTGGGAGAAAACTAGAGCATATAAGATTGGAAAAATAGTTGACAAAAACGCTCACCATACCATTTTGGATGGGGGAAAGATCCTCGTTACTGTTATAAATTGAGACAATTTTATTTCTCAATATATGTTTTTTTATACTTTTACGAAATAATTATATGTTGTGATCCCTGATTTGGACAAATCTCTCTAAAATTTTGTATGTAGAAAGATTTCTCGGCACGATAAAAAAAAGTTAATGAGGTTGAAATGTCTTCTGAGACCAAAGAGAGATTCATGGGGTCATCATTTAAAAGATATTATGCTGAGAAAATATAGTTTTGGACATTAGACACCCTAGAGTTTATATCGCTAGATTCTCCAACGCGTGAGGCTCTAGAGGGAAAATTAAAGCCGAATGAGCTTATGATAACCATACTCATACCATAAGTAGAGATTGGACAGTTCTAGTAATAAGACACCATCTCGTTGTATGTTGGGTGAGACTGTCATATATTAAAGAATTTATTGTGTAGACTTAGGGTACCTAGATTTAAAGTAACCGTGATGTTGTATGAAGAACGAGGAGGCCAAAAATAGATATCGGACATGTGGAAAGAATCATTCTAATCACCGTTAACTAAGACTTGGTATATTCTTGAAGCAGTAAGATTTAGGGTATTTTGTTTATTAAAATGAATAGGAAACTATACGATTGAAGATCACTCAGCTCACATTGATAGCAACAGTGATTCAATTTTTCTATAGATCTTTGATCAAACGAGTTAGGTTTACGAATTGCATTAAAATCCCTTAGAGCGACTCATGAGTAATCAAGACATGTTGCCACTAAATCCTCCATGATATCTCATAGAGTATGTCGATTGGGACCATAATTGGAAGCATAGATGACCGATAGGATAAAAAATAGCACGGGAATTCAGACATTAAGCTTTACAATGACTTAGTTGCAAAGAGGAATAAATGACATAAATAAAAATGACACTTGGGTTTCATATAATCCGGATCCTACCCCAAGTGATGGGTGAAGTTGTTCATGACATATATCCAAAATGAGGCTATAGTTCTAATAATAGATTTGACATTATTGACCAGACTTTTGTTGTATAAGAATCATGATCGAGATACTATTACTGATGATAAAATCAATGACATATTTTTGCCACAATAATCAATAAACATTACAAACTTATATTGGGTTTGGTCCAGTCATGGACTATAGCTATGTTTTTACTATTCAAAGACTCATCTTTTGGATTGCCACTAAAAAAAAATTAAAAATACTACATTATTGCTACCATCATAAAATAATCATCTCGTATGATCGTTTGGAATTATGGTACAAAATCATTTGACCTTAACTTTGGCAAGTCCAAATTCAAAACCTACTAAAATAAATATGTAATAAAGTCAATTTGTTTATAGATACGAAGGCTATTATTGTAGATAGCCCATTTGTTTTGGTAGATACAATAGTAATCAACTCTACAACACAATGTCTTTTATAATTAATTAAACATGCAATATTTCTCCTTCACCAATTTGTAACACAAAACTATCTCGAAAATATGCGCCAACCAGAAGCTCTGAAGTAATGCCCCGCCTAAACGTCTCTCCAACATTAAACTATAATCAGCCCCTGGCCTAGGGTTGTTATCGGTCCGGTTCAGTTCGGTTTTTCATGGTATAGGACCGGGCCGCTAAACTTGTTGGTTCAGACTAACCCAAACCGACAAGATTTTGGTTCTGAAAAATAAAACTAAACCAAAACTGATGAGAACCGGTTCGGTTCAATCTGGTTTAGCAAACCGATAGAATACCAATAATTTTTTTATGAAAAAATATTAAATTGATTTGAAAAAAATAAAAGGAAATGTCTACATTCAATTTTTTAAATTACTGGCTCAACCTTCTATTAATACTTATTTTCCCTTATGTTTTATTTCTCCTTTTCAATGTGGGATAGTTAGTACTTCAATGGATCAGAATCTCTGGTATATCTTTATTTTTGTATTTGTTTTTATGTTCTTGACGTGGGATACTTTTCTCTCTATAAAGAATTCATGAAACTTCTAACTTAAGTGACTCGCCTATAAAATCCTTCAACTCAAGATAACCTTCGAACCATTTTTTTGAACCATTCGCTATAATATCTCTCTCTATGGAATTCAAGTGCAGAATTTTGAAAGTAACTTGGCACTTATCTTGGTACTAGTATCTAACAACACTCACGTTAAACTTGACACTTACTATCAGGAAAAATAAAACTATGGGTTGAAATCTAAGTGCACATTTTGAATGTAACTAGTATCTAACAACACTGGATCATGATGACAGTTAGATCAATCTTGTGCACAATCCACTAGTTTTATGAAATAACATAACTAAAAATATTCACTTCATCTTCCATCCTCTAATAAAAGTAGAACGAATAAAGAGTACATTCGAACTCCAGGAAAATGAGCTTCTCCAATGCTGACATCCATCCAATCCCATTTTATGTTAAAACTCCACCTAATTCAGTATTTATATATGATGAAATGAAAGCTGAAGAAGATAAAGATGAGAGATGAGATCACGACACATGTGAAAAAGAAAGTGGTGGAGGTCTTGACTCAAGTGGATATCAACAATTAAGACGAAATTCCACCATCATACTTATTCTATTTTCCATCTTAATATTTATAGATGTGCCATCATATTCTTCTGTATCAATAATCGAAGCAAAACATATAAATAAACTCATGAAACATATTTTTTCTAATATAAAGTTTATTAATTTTAATTATTATTATATTTTATCTTATTTAAATTTGGAACAAACATATAAAAACTTTACTTATTAAGATTTCTTAGCTGAAAGGTTAGGATTAAGTTTCCAAGAAAACTATAATATCTATTGATAGATAGTTTGTAGTTTTATTTTATTTTATAATGTGGGATAAGCGGCCAATAGTATATATATCGAGTTCTTATCGTTTTATCGGCTTTGTTCCAAATCAATTTATCGATTTGGTTCTGAATCGATTTTACCATTTCAGTTCCTTATCGGTTTCGGTTTTTGAAATGGAACCGCGAACCAGACTATTAAGGTTCGATCCGGTTCTTGGTCCGGTCCTTATCAGTTCGGTTTCGGTCCGATTCTCGGTTCTCAAAAACCATAACAGCCCTACCCAGACCTAGCTTCATCACAATCATAAAACACTAGACCTCTTTGATATCCTGCTGCACCACCATCTTCCCAACCAGTGAGGCCGCCACACTTCTCTTGCTCGACTTTATACATCTCACGAAACAAGCTACTCCTCCGAATTTTAGGACAAATTAAACTAGATCCATTGATGATTTGTTTTCCGTCAGACCCAGTAACTCTGGTCTCACATCTTTATCATCAAGTAGTACATGTCTCCTATGTTTATTTACAAATAGTCTCGCATATTTTATGCCTAGTGTCACATGGTTGGTTATGCATGGTCTCGCATGTTTATTTATGCATGGTCTCGCATGTTGGTTATGTCTAATCTCGCATGTTTGGTTATGCATCATCGTGCAAGTTACTAACAAAAAGAAAATCAAAAAAAATATCATTAATAAACAAATTCTAAAATAGTTATCTTCATCACCCTCTAATTATAGACCTATTAATAAACAACTCCAAAATGGCTATAGTCCTCACCCTTTAATTATGGACCGTCTTTGTTCATCGTATACTTTTTTGGAGCTATGGATTGTGTTTTAAGGTTTTAATTTTTATGGTAGTTTGAATATATTGGGCTTATGAAACTAATGGCTTAATTTAAACTCTGGTGTACTGAGATTTCATAGTTGGTTAGTCTATTCCAGTCAACTGTTAGCGTTTAGGTCTTATGGTTGGTCGATTTTGTTACCCCGTCAATAGTGGTGATGGTATCAGATTTATGTATCTCATATTCTCTTTTCAGATCTAGAGGTTGTTTTTTTCTTCTAAAATATCAAATTCGATTATCTCTCGCATTACTCTCACTCTCCAACCGTCTTTCAACCATACATTGATGATGCTCTATTAGTCGGTCAAAAACTGTAATATGTGTTGTACAAGTGGATCTTTTATCTTTTATGATTTTTTTCCAACAAAATATTTTCTCCTTCAAATTTACAACTGTCCAACGAAAAGTTTTATGTCCGAATTTATACAAATTATCTATTTTTGTTTATTCTAAATCTAGGTTTTATATTCTAGATCTAGAGTTTTGTGGTTAACTTTATATGAATTATTGTGTTTTTTTGTCTATTCTAGATTTAGGATTTGCGGATCTAAATCGTAGATTTTTTATCTAGATTGAAAATTATTTATCTAGAGCTTTTTATTAAGAACACATACTTATTTTAATGTTGTGCTTAGTGCGTTTATGAAACACTTGGTTCTTTGATAAATGTATTGCGCTTTTATTATCATATTGCACCATTAGAATTTCTTTTTTAACCCTATTTTTTCTTAGCATTCCTCCTAATCACATATTATTTGTTATAGTCTCAGTAACAAAACTTATTCTCATTGTGTTGAGGATAATGCTACCAAAGGTTGAATATTATTTTTCCAACTTATTGCACTACCAAATAACATAAATCCATAATCAGTCAAAGACTTCTTGTTATCCAAACAACCAACATAATATAAATTAATAAAACGTTCAACACATTCTAGTCCCAAACTAACCTCCATTTACATCAATTCCGGATTTTTTTATTCTTTTAAGTATCTCAAAACCCACTTGACTAGACAATGTTACTTGGAAGGCCTTGACATAAATATGCTAATTATTCTTGAAGTATAAGCTAGATCATGTCTACTACAAACCATGGCATACATAATACTTCCCGTGACATTAGAGTAATAAATTCCTATCATTTCATACATCTAAACATCTTTATCATCAACGTTTAGAGACGTGATTTTAAAATGTGTGAACAATGTGACCGATTTTTATTTCTCATATCAAACATGTCAAACACTTTCTTAAAATAAATTTTTTATGAGAAAAAAATGTTATTCTTTATCTATATATATTTATTTTCATCTTAATAATCTTCTTGACTAAGACCGTGTCTTTTATTTCAAACTCGTTCCTCAACTTTTCTTTTAAGAACTTAAATTATGCATTATTTTTACTATAAATTAACATATCATCTACATATATCATTACATACTTATCAACAGATCCCGATTCATTCACATACACACAACTATCATAATTGTTTCTTCCAAAACCATTATTGACCATGAAATTATCAAACATTTATAACACCGGATTAGATATTGCTTCAAACCATATAATTCCATCTTCAAGAGACAAACCTTAGTTGATGCATCCATTTGGTTTATATTATTCACATAATAATAAAGGTTGAACAATTACACTTTGACATTTTTCAAAAGTGAGAGCCATACCTCAAAAACCTGTGACTTATATTCAAAAAATTAATTATAAAGTATACACTTAATATTATGTATGCATAATTTTATTTGTGCATTCGACAATCATGATAGTATAATCTTATGATTTATTGTCAACAGTACTTACTTCTTTAAAAAATATACTTTATAGTTTATTTTATATGTTTTGTTGTATAGACTAGGATGGTTTAACATATCAAATTTTACTTTTAGTTGTGGTATTTACTCAAACAAATGGGATACTAAAGTACTTGTAAGCACTTGTGAAACTTATGTTCATAGATGTAATGGTCGATTTATTTGGATCCCATTGTTCGTTTCATATAACTAAGGTAAAGAAACCATACCATTATTTAAGATAGGTGTATTATGGTGGGGTTTATCTCCTGTTTAAAGTCATGACGAAAAGAAATTATTACAGTACATAATATGTGACTAGTAAACTTGTATTTTAAGGGTTATAGGCAAGAGGTTAGATTAATATGTTAGTTGTTCAATTTATATTTTTAATTTTGTAGTATTTTGATATGATAAAAGTTTTTTGTTTTTTGTTTTTTGTAATAGAAATATAAAAAATATAGAAGAAAAACAAGAATAACGTTGAATGTGGTAGGAAAAATATAAAAAACAGTGAATGAGTATATTAGGATAGGTGATTGAATTTGTATTGTTTGACAAGTCTTATGTAGATAACACTAAGTTTATAAGACAACTTTGATAACAGGTTTATTTTCTTTAAGATATATGTCATCAAACTATTTTCTGTTAGATTTTGTGTTATTGTATAGTAAATGTATATTGGGAAACTATATTATTTTTTTATATTCGTTTTTTGGAGGATAACAATATCATTTAATAAAAAAAACACACTAACATTATTCGATTTTGAATGATTGAGTGAATTGAAAGTAAAAGCAATAGCAAAGCTGTTGTTACAATAGAAAAATGTTGATGAATAAGACTAAGCATATAAATTCGTTAACATATTTAACCACTATTTTATTTCAAAAAAAAATTATATTGATTATGATTTTATTTTATTTGTTATTTAGCATTTTATGTTGCAGTTTTGAATAATGATATGTCAATAGTCTATTTTTTATGGGTGGTAATTTTTGAAGAATAACAAGATTGATACTAGTCTTGTTGCACCGATACGAGTAGCATGAATAATTCTCCAAAATAAAATGATTAATAATATTATTCTTGTCTAGTTTTATTAAAACAATTAATATCAAAGAAATAAATGAATATTTTTAATAAACTTAGATGAATAACAATATTATTTTTGTTAAACTCACATGTGTAACATAAATTTTTATGCAAACTAGATAGATTAACCACATCAACCGTATGTAATTTGATTGAAATAATTACAAAGAAATAAAAAGTCGTCAATGATGTAAAATACATGAGTAACAATATTATTCTTCTTAAACTCACATGAGTAATATTAGTATATATGCAAACTATAATGAATAAAAATATTACTTATTAAAAAGTATTTTCATTAGTCTCTACATTTTTTTCTTGAGAGGCTTCTTAACTATTCTCAAATATTTATTCATCACTTCTGCTTTCCTCAATAGCTATTAGAGGCTCATCAATATTAGTAAGTACTAGGTCGTCCTCCAAAACCTAATCATAAATAAAATAAATTATATAAATTATTAAAAATAACAAAAATAATATTATTCATGTTAATTAACAGCTCATACTCATGCTAATCACTTGTCAAAACTAAAAAACTGGCTTTAATAAATTAGAAAATACGATTTTATATCCAATTTAATCATGTTAATCAATTAGTTAAACTAAAAAGACTTGCAATAGCTTTTAAACAAGTTGAATCACACGTTTGCTAACGTTACTTAATTAACCAAACCAAAAAAATAGGCATACATAAACTTTAAAACAAATAAATTCAATTTAATTTTTAAAAAAAACCTACATTAGATTTTAAAATGCCATGTATCACACATTTACTACTATTAACAATTAAGTAATCTAAAAATAGTTCTCTATTAGCATTTAAAACACATTTAGTGAGGAATTGACTTTTGTTAATTACCAAACAAAAAAACATACCTGTATGGCTACATTATCTTTAAAATACCTTGAATAACACAATTAATGAGGTTAATAAATTAACCAATCAAAAAATACATACATTAGCTTTTAAATCACGTTAAGTCACATATTCACTCATGCTAATCAATTAATCAATTAATCAAACTCGTCAAACTAACCAAACAAACTTACATTTAAAAAAAACTCGTTGATTTAGATTATTACTCATGCTAATCAATTAAAGAAAGTAAAAGACAAACCTACATTAGATTTTAAAACACCTTAAATCATACATTTACTCGTGTTAATAAGTTGATATAACTATAAAATAGACATACGTTAGTTTTAAAAAAAAGATTGAATCACATATATTATTAATTAAAAATAAATGTACTTTAGCTATAAAAAAAAATTTAAAAAACAAAAATTAGTTATATTATTTACGAATGAATCCAAAAATTCATTTAAACACGATAAGTAATTCAACAGTTTCATAACGTTATGTAAAGTAGTAATATAAACACAAAAAGATCGGTTATTTTGAAGAATTAATCTACTTAATCGAACAAATAAAAAATGAACCACAATAATAAAGGAACAAAATCATACAGATAAAATGAACAACAAAAATCAAACAAAAGCGAAAAAAACCAAAGATGAACAACAACAAGAAAAACACGTAACCGAACAAACAAAAAAGAGCAGCCGTAATAAAAAAATAAAACTGAACAAACATAGAAAAACAACACTTATAAGTAATTTAGGGTTTTACGGACCTAAATCAAACCTATTTCTGTCTTCAACCATAATGGTAAAAGTTAGCACTTACGAGCATTGATAAAAAAAAGATTTAGATGACTTATAACAGTGTGAAGTTAAAAAAAACTTAACTTTTGTTAAAAATAAAGTAATGATTTAAAATTAAATTAAAAGACAAAATTGACGAGATAAAGTAAGAGACATATTTGATGATTTATGAATCGGCAAAATACATTCCATAGTTAAATTAGTTAAAAGATAAATTTATATTTTTTGACATAGTGGTACTTACTCTTAAATAAAACAAATTGTATACCATTACGTCGTAACTATCTATTTTAAAATTTTCTAAACGTTTTAATAAAAATAAACTTAAATAATATATATATAATATTCAAAATTTTAGTGAGCTGTTTATATATAAACATTTATAATTTATTTAATGACAATAAAATCAATAAAATTTAAATCGCATAATAAAATGAAAATATGGATGTTTATAATAAAAAAGTTGTTAGTCAAATGATATTTATTTAAATAAAATAAAATAAAAGAGATGATTTATTCTAAAAAAGAGAATAGGGATGAAAAATAAAACAAAAAGTAGAAAGAAGATTAATAAGAGTAGTTTTAATTTACAAATATTACTTTTTCTTTTTAAAATATATAGTTTATTTATACTTAATATTGGGTTATAATTTATTTGGAAGTAATTTTATATAGGTTTAAGTTTTTAGTATAGATGAATGAATTTATATCGATTTTTTATTTTATTTTTGAGACTAAGTAGTCCATCTTTACTATATTTTTAATGTAATATTTAATTGTTTTTGTATAAGTTTCTTATAATTTTGACCAAAATCAAAGATTCCATATATGACCGTCACCGTTATGAGTAGTCGTCTAATCTTTGTGAAAAAAGTAAAGAAATATTATAATTTGAGGGTGGTCGATTTGTAGAACCAAACTGTTGTCGAGGGATTTCAAAACCTTTGGGTTTGTAATTATTTTTGAGTTTTGATGTTTGCTTCGAGCCTAGTGTTTCCAAATATTGGTGTTTGCTTTGATTATGATCAATGTGTGTCGGACCTTGGTATTTGTTTTGCTTCATATTTTATATGTTGTGTGATCAATTTTCTGACCTAACCAACGTAAATTTTTGTATAAAATTAAAGATCCTTTTGTATAAAAAAAATTATATTTTTGGTTGAGAGAAATAAAGTATACAATTGGGTCACAGTCTGCTTGAAGACTTCACCAAATGTGATTAATGTCTAAATAACATCAATTTGGTTCTTTCATTTTACGAAAGGTGGGTAAACTTTAGAAACGTTAAGTGAAGAAGAAAAAATAATGAAATGTATTATCGTAAAAAAAACGAGATATGAGTAGTTTTTTTTATGTTTAGGCTAATTTATAAATTTTAATACTTGCATCATAATAAAGATGATCGATTTTTTACATCGATGAAATAAATAAATTAGGAGATTAGAGAAGTTTCGTAGTCTTTATCCATTCTAAGAATAAGAACTAGAAGAGTGCTTGAATGTAATGATTCCTCGTGGGGAATATGATAATCTTTTTGCTTAAATGTGTGTAGAATGATACAAGTAAAACATGTGTCTGCATAAGAATTACAACATATCAATCGTTTGATTTATTGCTTTTAAATGATTATGTTGAAGAGTCTTGTGTATAAATATCCATAAACTTTATGAGTTTGTGTTTTTCACACATTTTTTGTATTTCATGTTTTTTTAGCCTTCTACAAAGTATTCGACCATATTTTTTCTAAACTCTTAAGTATGTTTTTTATTAGCTTAAATCATAACATAATACCTTAGCCTAGTGATTGGACTTTCGATAAACTTCGTGGTCGGTATGGGATCGAACCCTATCATCTACGAACACTTCAATATTTTTAGCCCCAAGGGGGTAGCCGAGTTGGTTGAGTAAGGCATGAGTCCCTCTACATACGCTTTCTCGACTGTTGTGTGGTTTACCTTCTCGCGTTGGCTTGCAGGCTATTGCGTCAGACTGAGGGTTTACCCTGTGCATACTCATTACACTCTGAGTAGCGGCTGCAGCCTATTTCCATAACTCATTCAATGACCTCGTACAATTCATTTGGATTGACCCTTAGCATTGACTCGTGGCTTGTTTGGAGCAGTTCCAAAATCCCCAACAGATTTTGTAAGAAAAACCATTACTTATGGTAAAAACCCAATAAGCTCTAGTTGCACCAAAACCATCACTTTCGTAAGGTTCAGACCTTGGCATTGATCTTCTACGAATAAAATTAGCTTCATTTTTATTAGATCGGGTCTTAAATGAGACTTGTACATTTTGGAAGCAAGCCGAGCCATAGATGAATTATAGGCATGTCTTTAAAATTTACATTCTATGTCTAACAATTTTCTTGTCTCATTATTGTCAGCAGTAAATTGTACGTTCGTATGAACCTCGCTGGTGCGATTTTAGTGAGTAGTCATGTATGTCATACAATCCTAAAATATAAAAAAAACTTTATTTTAATGATAAAAAATTTTCTTTTAACTAAGAACACTATCAAGTTCGAATCCTCCAAATGATATAATTGATTTGTTTTAATTTGTTAATATATTTGTTTGATTTTTGAATTTATTTTAATTTAATTTGTGTAATAAATGTTTAATTTATTTGTTTTAATTTGATATTGCTTAATTGAATTGATTGATTTGTTTAATTTACTTCTTTGAATTTTTTTAGTTGATTTGTTTAAAAATTATATAATTTTTTATTTATTTGAATTATTTGAATTTGTTTAATTTATTTGTTTAAGTTGATTTGTTTGAATTTATTTGTTTGAATAGTTTGGATGGTTTGAATTTGTTTAATTGATTTGTTTAAATTTATTAAATTTATTTGTTTTATTTATTTAAATTTGTTTAATTGATTTATTTGGATAGTTTGGATTTGTTTAATGTTTGTTTTGAATTTATTTAATTAATTTGTTTGAAATGTTTAAATTATATATTTAATATATTTCAAACGAATGTTCATTTTTTTCGTGAGTTTAATAGTCCTACTATTAAAAAATATCAATATTTGGCGTATCCAATTTTCAATTCCATATGAATTTAGTGTGAATTTTAATTCTGGATTTGTCCTTATTCAAGATTACATAGTCTTCTTGAATTGATTAAGTTTAAAATCTTCAAACCTATTCTAAAAAAGAGTAAATCAATTATATTCATGTAAACATACTTACTTTACATGTTTTATTGTTTTTTTTATAATATTTTTATAAAAAAATCACATTTTATCAATAAATAAAATTCACGAATGATATATAGTAAACAAAAACATAACCTCCAATGGAGTAGCCGAGTTGGTTGAGTAAGACATGCTTGTGACCAAAGGTCATGAGTTCGAGTCCCTCCACATACATTTTTTTCGACCGAGCATGTCACCTTGTGTGGGCTATCGCTTTTCGGCCGAGCATGTCACTTTGTGTGGGCCATCGCTTTTCGGCCGAGCATGTCACTTTGTGTGGGCCATCGCTTCAGACCGAGAGTCCCTTCTTAAAAAAATAAACAAAAACATAAAAAAAAAATCTAAAAGAAAAATTAAATTATTAGGTAAATTAGGCATGGGCATTCGGTTCTTCGGTTCGGTTCTTTCGGTTTTCGGTTCTTTCGGTTCTTCGGTTCGGTTCGGTTCTTTCGGTTCTCGGTTCTTTCGGTTCTTCAAAACTAGTACCCATTTAGGAACTGAATAAATTTCGGTTCGGTTCGGTTCCTCTTAATTCGGTTCGGTATGAGTACTTAATTCGGTTCCAATCGGATAGTTTTGGATACTTTAGATGCTTTGCAATATCAACGTATATAAAACTCTTTTTACACTTTAAAACAATAAAACTATGTTAAATTGTACGGAAAAAATACTAAATATAAGAAGTATTCAAAATTAATATATTAAAAAATAATATTAGGAATAAAAAAAAATAGAGAGATGATATCAAGTTTATTAAATTATATAAAGGTTTGTATTTTGTTATTTGTTTATACGTATAATAGTTTGTAAATATTTCGCCACTTTGAATAAAGTATGTTGTCATTTATTCAAGTGAACATAATTAGAGATCAATGATAAAAGACAAATTTAGGGGAATCTAACTTTGAAAAAGAAAATATATTTTTAAAACAATTCAAAATTAAAGGTTAATACATAGGTTCGGTTCCTAACGGATACCCACGGTTCTTCGGTTCGGTACGGTTCGGTTCCGAGAACCGTGGGTAATTGAAAACTGGAACCATTCGGATATTATGAAAGAACCAAATCTACTTCGGTTCGGTTCTTTCGGTTCCGGTTAATTTGCCCATGCCTAAGGTAAATATCCATTTATTGCTCAAATCTTTATAACAAATTCTTAGCACAAAGAATATTTGTTGCTCACTTCTTACCAATCGATTTATAGAATCAATTTTTAAACATATTTTAGCCATAAAATTGATCAAGTAGATCAATAAATAATCGGAAGTTCATAATAAATAAATTGTACTTAATTGCTACAATATTATGAATTCACTTAACTTATTTATAATTATAAATCAGTTTAGTACATTAAAATTATAACTATTTGTTATGTCGAAAATTTAAATGCTTTATGGGTATCACTAGAGTTTTTTTCTTTTTCCTCCAAAAATAACAAATGATAAATTAATTTTTTTTCACCTTTTAAGTCATACCTTATTCACATCAAATTAAATAAGTTAAATAACAAATGATCCATTCGAATATTTTCAAAATTTATGTGTAGCTGTTTATTTTCAAAAACTGGATCAACAATATTTTAGAAACAATTCAATTAATGCGTCTTAATACAACAAATTAAAGCATAACAATAACAATGAATGCATCCTTATCTACTAAAACAAACAAATTAGTAGATAAACAAAGATCACACACCCTTGAGAAAAGAGCGTAAAAAACAATTTTACAAAATTTGCTCATAAAAAAGCTGAGTCTGCAACATTGAATAAATATCCTTACCAATATTGCAATTTTCTTGAATTTCATTATTTACCGATGCATTACTAACAAAGGGATAACAGAAAATGAAATGAACTACTATTTTCTTATTTGTTAGGCCTATCTGCTTCAGGAAGATTAAGGTCAAAATACATGTCGATCAAGTTTGATACTTGAACCAAATCTGGCCTAACTACATTTAACAGTAAGTAAACCGTGTTATTATGGAAATTCAGTATGGTGTTACCAAAGTAAAATTAGAAAGGCAATATAATTAAACCTGGATTGCTTTCGATTTCCAGATAATTTGTCTCCGGTGAGTTCTGATTATTTCTGATTTGAGTCTCATCTGAAATAACACAAAATCAACGGATATTTATGGTATTTAGACAGACAAACTCCAAAAAACAAACAACGAACATAAAAACATATACAATCAAAGACAAAAAGGCAAACACATTACCTTTAGTCGTCAAATTATAATCAGTTGTTACCAAAACTGAGTCGGGGTCTTCAAACACCGGTGGAAGATCCAGCTCCAATGAAAGATCCGGCTTTGGTGGAGAATCCATCTCTAGTGAAGAGTCCAACAACGATGAAAAATCCAGTTCCTGTGGAAAATCTAACACTGATGGAAAATATCGCTCCGGTGGAAAATCTGGAAACGATAGTAAATCCAGCTCTGATGTGAGATTAGGTGCAACCAAAACGGGGTTGGGGTTGGGATCTCCAAGCACCGGTGGAAGATCCGGCAACGGTGGAAAATCCAGCAATGGTGGAGAATCCAGATCCGGTGGGAAATCCAGCTCCAATGAAAGATCTAGCTCCGGTGGAAAGTCCAACAACGTACAATCCAGCTCTGGTAGAATATCTGGAAACGATGGAACTTCAATCATACTTCCAAGTATTAACAAAGAATCCCGTATGTTTGTGTGTACCGATGCGAGAGAGAACGGTTGATATAATTCATTTTTTTACATCAAGTGCAACATGATCAGGTGCTTTATGTCGAGGAGAAGGTATATCTATAACAACTTTTTCTTCTTAAATTACTGCTCATAACTCCTTAACTGCCAACAACACTAATTGAATCAATACGGAATATAATAGTACAAAATACTCAAAAGAGTATAATTAAAATGGAAAAAATAACTCTCTTACTGCCGGTTTAAGTCAATAGTTTATAAAAGAAGCAGTACAAAATATTCAAATAAAATTATAATTAAAACTCCCTCACTACCTGTGTAATGTCTCTGGAGCCGCCGAAATATTCTTTAAGTTTCTTCCAATTGCGAGCATATCTAAAACAAAAATGTAAATTCAAAATCGGTTAAGATAACATGAATATACAAAGTAAAACAAATTAACATACAATAAAGAAATGAAGACACGTTTACTCGGTTTTTTGAAGAAACGTAGACATGTTTACTATCAAACAATAAAGAAATATATACCACTATTAGAAATATTAGATTCAAAGTATTATACATACTGCCACATAGCTTGAAGAAACGTATCCTTTTCTCAAGGAGTACATATTTCTCTGGGTTTGGGTGTGGAGTATGATTTGCGGGATTTAGAACCCTTATTTTCCATCCTCTATAACAAATTGGCTTCCGGTATTGGTGGCTAAAGATGGTAAAGATTCAAGATCTAGTGGTGCTGTAAATTGATGTGAGTAGATTCTTGATTGAGGTTTAGTCGTTATGGATATCTTATTGGAGCTATTTATTTTTAAAATGGAGAATGAAGGGGTAAGTTGTTAATTAGCCATTAATTTTAAATACTTGATTTATCTTTATCTCTAATTAATTTCGAACATATATAAGCTACTCAAATATCTCTAGGAAAAAAATATCTTTAAATAAAATAAAAGATATATTAATAAATATATCTTGAGAAAAGTACCAGTAAATACACACTCAACTACTTAATTATCCACTAGTACCCAAAATTAGGATAGCGTCACTTGGTACATCCACCTAACAAATAAACAAAAAATACTCCTCACTATATATACCCATATTTCTCTTCAAACCTGTTTTCCCACTTCTGAACCCCTACAGAAACAAAAGAAGCCTTTTTTTAAAAACCACCACCCAACCTTTCGACTTCAGCCCTTGGTCACCAGAGAAACCGTAAGCGACATCAACCTCAAATTTAGCACTTCTTTTCCTAATTTCAACCGTTCACCGTCATCTACTCCTTCAAACAAGTAACCAGCAATTGTTCGACGAAATGTCATTCAGTCTATGTCGGCCGGTGAAGCAAGAAGCGGTTACAATAACCAGGTACATCTAGATTTTAGAAAATGTCTCTTTTTTTTCACTTATGGTGACTTTGAAGCACTTGTTGCTGTTATTTGACGATTGACGTTGCTTATTTCTACCGAAATCAAGTGGTTAGGATCGACAGTTGGTTTTTAGTTTATGGGTTTAACGTCATACACAACAGTCTCTTAGGTTGCATGTATTGTTAATCGTTTTATGAACGCTTTAATTCTAAAGATACTTAAAGAAGTAAATTGGAAATTTCTATGAAAAACTTTCCTTCAAGTGATATTTGACTGCATACAAATTTCTAGCATGATTATGGTAAGTTTAGCTATAAACTAGAAAAACCTTGCATGTTCCCGTTGTAATGTATGCTTCCTTGAATGCAACATCAAATGGAAGTATGAGAGGCAATAACAAATGTAGGAGACGATGTTTTTAGAAATTTGTCTAAAGATGCGAACCTTGTGCTCATTCTAGTATACAGCAAGGCGAAGGATACGATCAACCATTGGACATTGCTTGTCATTGATATAGACGCCAGGACGACAACAAACTAAAACCCATTCCTTCCACTTAAAATCCAAGCAACGGACGACACAACAAGGACACCTATACCGCTGGTAAAAAACCTAACTAATACTAGACTCTTGGGGTACTTGGAATACCTGTAAATACATTTACAAAACAACTCTAAGAATAGTCAGCGAATTATTTGCAACTCTATTCGTCTCTAGTTGCAAACAACTCTCATGATAGTCTGAGAGTTGTTTGCAACTTTCTACGTATGAGACTTGCAAACAACTCTCAATAAACCTCAGATTTGTTTGTAACTTAAAATATCATGGGAGTTGTTTGTAACTTTAATACCTTGGAGTTGTAAACAACTCTTTTAGGTTGGATTTGTAAATAACTCTCAGACTGTCATGTGAGATGTTTATGAGAGTTTTGTAAAACTCTATTAATTAACTGAGTATTTATTTGTACATACCCCTGACACAAATTATTATAACCAGTTGGAATATTGTGTCGAGAAATGATACTTACCTCATTCAAGGACTGGGTACAAGGTGAAAAATACAATAAATATTCCATAATGAAAAAAAGGCACCCTCGACTGTGGTATTTTCATCTGTCAATGCACCAGAGGTATTATCAAAAAATGATACGTGCAGGAGACTTCCCGTGAAGAAATGATAACAGAGGGCAGAACAAAAAATTTATTATTTCCTAAACGATCCAAACACTAATCGATACTGGTAGTAATCTTTTTTATGTCGAAAACTATAGGAGCCTTTTGGATATAAATAGTACCAAACTTTTTTTTGTGTATATATATTCCTTGTAATTTGTTTGTGTATATATAGAGTTTTTTGTTTCAGAAATGTGCAATGTATGACATTTTTAAACTCACTTGAAAAAACAGTGGGTAATTAGGCACAATTTGCATCATTTTCTGAGATATACAATAAACAAAATTACTACTAAAAAATTCTTAATGTATACAAACAACTACTTCTACAGAATTCTCAAGAGTAAACCACACCTAACAGTTCACATCATATTCTTATATATATATACTAAATAATTAGAAAACATCCCAAAGAATAGGAACAGATTATAGCATCTGTCTTGGTAACCGTTAAGTGCATTGAGCACGCAAAAAACTATCGAATCAAAACAGCATATTAATTTTTGATTGGACAGAGGAGGCTATGTAATAATTAATATAGCCACCACCTCACTAAGACTCCCTCCATGCCTATAAATAATAGTAACCATAGGCTAATTTAAAAACAAACTTTATATTTCAAAAACTCATAACATCTTTAACTTCCAATCACCATGTCTAGCTCTGGTTCTTTAGGTGACTCTTGGTCTTCCATAACCACCAACAGAAGCCCGGCTTAATCTCTCCGGCAACACCACCAAACAACCTAGTATCTGTAATGGAATTTGATATCGAGGATTACTTTTCTGCTGACTCTGGACCAGTTGAATTGGTTTCGCTGGTGGTTGCATCTCAGCCAACATAGGTTTCAAACAGAAAAAGGAAGAGGGAGAACACAGAGGAGGAAAATGAGGAAGATGTTGGTCCATCGGGGAATGACCATCATATGGAGGTAGATAACAAGGAGGAAGAGCATAATGGAGATGCTGATGATGAGCATGAAGAGGAGACTTCTGTTTTTTTATTTTTTAATGCAAACTAACAAACACTAAAGGCGGTAGTGTTTATTTTTAAATGGTTAGTGCATGAAGCCTGTTATGGCTATGTAATCTTTTTTTTTGTATAAAATTTTAATCAGTGTAAAAAGTTTATGAAGTATTTTTATTTTGCAAACAAATCTCAAGTCACCTTGACAAATAAATATCTTAATCAATTTTTAAACAACTATCAGGAACTAATATACAAACAATTCGCATTCCTCTGTTATACAACCTCAAGGGAAGGACATGCAAACAGTTCATCCTCATATATGTATGTGAAACAATTTGCACCCTAGTAGCTGCAAACAACTCTCAGTAATACCTAAGAGTTGTTTGCAATATTATACCCGGATGGTTGCAAACAATTATCAGTAGTATAAGCCGCGAGTTGTTTGCAGTTTTATATACTGAGAGTTGTATGCAACTCTATAATTTAGAAGTTGCATGCAATTTTATATCCTAAGATTTGTATACAACTCTATAAATTGGGAAGGGTATGCAAACAATTCGCATCCCCATATGTATGTGAAACAATTCACACTCTAGTAGTTGCAAACAACTCTCGGTAATACCTGAGAGTTGTTTGCAATATTATACCCAAATAGTTGCAAACAATTCTCAATAGTACATATGAATTGTTGTAACTCTCAGACTATGCTAAGAGTTGTTTGAAACTATGTTCCTCACAGTTGGTTTGGAAAAATAACTTTATTAACCAAACACCTCGCATTTCATTACTGTAATACAAACAAAAGCAATATGTGTAAATGAACAAAAAAACTCTACAAATGTTTAGTGTATTGTCCACAACAAGAACAATATTACAAATCAATGTACCCAACGATAATTTTCCACAACAAGAATTGTCTTTAAACTCGAACCTCACGGGTCCTCCTGTTATGACCTGATTTCGAACAACGGCCACACCTCAACTTCTTGGTTTTAGCTTCTCCTCTAGATGGGATTCAATTTTTCTTAGGCCTTCTGGGGCGTCTTTTTACGTTGGGAAGTAGAATTTCCACCTCTGAAGGATCATTAACGCTTGATCCTTTGCTGAAATCGGTTATCGCCGGTATGCTAAAAGATTAACTTTCCCTGTAATTCTTAACCGTGAAGAATGAATCTATTGTAGTAAAAGGATCTTGGTTAGTAGACTATATTGCCACTAAAGCGTGAGGATATGGAAAACACTATTGTTTCCATGCCCTGCAAGAACATTCAAAATCCAACAGATTAACAACCGACACAGGATCTGAATAGACTTCGAACATGGCTGCAGAAGACTTACGTACTACCCAAGTTCGGCACATGTCAATATTCTGCTTTAGCTTCTTCTCATACTCGGGGACTAAATTAGTACTCCAGCTTAACCCCTCTTGGTATCTTCTTGAAATTGAGTCATAAGCAAGACTCTAATCCAGTCCATAAACTCAACAATGGATAGGTCGTAATATTTTTTTAATCTGAGTATTAAAAGATTCAACCTCAGTGGAAGCCACAAAACCGTATCGTTTCCCTTTAACGTAAGCCTGAACATACTTATCTTGAGATAAATTTCTAATAAAATCGCTAATTCTGTCACCGTCTTCACATAGAAATTTTGTTAGTATATCTTTAAAAAGATCTCGAGTGGGAGCATAAGCAAGACGGTGGAAGAAACATAGCATTCTAGACTTATAGTCTCTGTTTGTGTGTTCCAATTTTCTTTTCAAATTCTGCATAAGATGGAAATAACAGTACGGATGATAGGAGTTTGGATACAAGATAGCAACAACATTAATGATACCAAAATGACGATCCGAAATAAATGTGATTTGACGCTCCAACAAATGAGGTTTTAAACATCCCAAAAACCACATCCAATCTCACAATCCTCAATGCTAAACGATACCAATTGCAACAGGGAATAGTCCTGAAACAAGGCACCACACATGGTCAAATATAGCACTCAAGCATGAAAATTTATGCAACAACTCGCAATAGTACCTGGGAGTTGTTCCCAAGTCTTAGATTACCCGAGAGTTCTTCCCAACTATCATGTACTCTGAGAGTTGTTTGCAATTCTTGGATTACCTGAGAGTTGTTTGCAACTCTTAAATATCCTGAGAGTTGTTTGTAATTCTTGGATTATCTAAGAGTTGTTTGCAACTTTTGGTATTCTTTTGAGAGTTGTTTGCAACTCTTGGATTACCTGAAAGTTGTTTGCAACTCTTGGATTTCCTGAGAGTTGTTTGCAACTCTTAGATTACCTGAGAGTTGTTTGCAACTCTTGGATTTCCTGAGAGTTGTTTGCAACTCTTATAATTGTAAATACTCTGTTGCAACTCTCAGACTACGCTAAGAGTTGTTTGCAACACTTATACTACCTGAGAGTTGTTAGCAAATATAGGTTGCGAGTTGTTTACAATTTTTGCTCAAAACATCATAATCCATGAGATTAAAAAATATATGAAAGTAACCGTTGTTGCCGTCCTTTCCTAAGACAATAAGCAATACACTCTTATACTTGTCATATAAGAATCTTCCATTGACAAACAAAATTGGATAGCATGAATGGAAACCCTGAAGGGATGAACTAAATATTATAAAACAACGCTTGAACAGGTTTCCAACTGATAAATCCAATCGACAACCCGTAGTAATATTGTGGCTCTTCAATCGTTTGAAATACCCGCTTAGTAAACTAAAAGTACTTGAACTATCTCCAAAAAATCCCCTCATTTCCTTCTCTAAAGCATTCAATGACAAATGGTAGGATATGTCTAGACCGTAAATTTGTTTGATAGTCGACTGTATAGTTTTGGTTGTCAACGAATGACAGGTTCGGATAGAATAATGAATTTCCTCCGCAGTCAAATCTAATGTCAAATTCCTATGCCGCTTATGTTTTTGTGAGAAAACGAGACTACAAGTATGGTGCGGAACATAATTTTTTATCATTATTAAGCCGATGCTGGAATCAATAGATGCGTAAAGTATCCATTTGCATTCTCTTGTGAGTTTATTTTCACAATAAGCAGTAATCTTTTGTTGTGCTGTACATGTATTTGAAAGAAAAACCATCCTCTAAAGCATATCGGCACAAAGATAACCTTAGAGATGCAGTACATTCTTCGAAAGCTTGATAAACTGATGTAATAGCATCAACCCAACCAGTAGTAGCAAGTTTGTTTTTCTCTGATCAGAATTAACTAAACCATTACTACTCTTCCCGCTAATTAGTTGATTATGAGAGGGTTCTCCCAAACTTATGCTAGACTGTTTACGCTTTTGACCCGAACTCTTATCACCAGAACTCTTATCACCAAAACACTTATCACCAGAACCTTTATCAAGAACTTGTTGTTCTATGAGAAAGCTAACCCGTTTTAAATGCTCCAAATCAAAATAATAATACTAAACTAACAAAATCTTTCTGGTTATTAAAGAAATAATTCTTGTGTTCCCGCATGAGTAGGTAATTAGGTAGTCACATGTGACCAGCTCCTCCCATATGCTCTCCACATACTCTTGGATACTTCGTTAGCTTTCAAACTCCGTGAAAGGCACAATTGCAGTTTGGTGACCATGTTTAAAAATAAAAACTTGTGATTTAGACATACTTACCCTCGACAATTGCACAATTGCAAGTTATTAGTTCCAGACAATTTGAATTATCACAAATAAACCAAACAACTTGCATCCTTTCCTTAGAGTTGTGTGCAACTATAAGCCTCATGTTGTTTGCATTTTTATATCCTAAGAGTTGTATGAAACTCTACAAGTTAGAAGTTGTTTGAAATTTTATATCGTGAGAGTTGTATGCAACTCTATAAGTTGGGAGTTGATTGAACTTTTATTCCTTGAGAGTTGTGTGTAGCTCTACTACACTGGATTTTGATGAAAAACATCCCTGAGAGTTGTTTGATGCTCTGTTATATCAGATACTGAGAGTTGTTTGCAACTTAATAGTTTGAGTTTTGTTTAAAATTCGCAATTCCAACTGTTATCAAGGCAACTCTCATGGAGTAAACAAAACGTACACAATTTGTAGCTTTATTTAACACAATTCGCGTCTTCTGCATTATAAAACATCAAACAATTCGCATATTCAACATTAAAAAACATAAAACAACTCGCATCTTTGTCGGGAATGCATGGACACCTAAAACTCATAGTCTATATATGTTTCACATTCAAAATCAGCATCTAATACACTAAAAAAATAATATATAACTAGTTAAACAAGGATTAACGACATAGATTAACATAATAGCAAACAATCGCTAAAAAAAACCCAGAGAAAACACTCGAACTAGATAAACTAACATACTAAACAGTTGAATAACACATACCTCAACTCAGAAAATCAAGAAATAACCTCGAAATAAATAGTTAAACACTGTTAGCTAAAAGCAACATGTAAGATCAAAAGAACAGAGGTTGCAAAAACTTGAAGATCGTGTGATCAGCTCCTGTACGTAGAAAACAGTAGTTATATGCATCTTATACCGATCTTACATAAATATACAGACTTTAAACTCCCCGATCACTTGAAAATTGTGGTTTCTTGGTGGTTCACGGTGGTTTGTAGGGTTAGGTGGTTAAAGCAGTTTCACAATTTCGAATCTTTAAAAGTTAGAAAAGGGAGAAGAAAACAGAAAATTATGCGTATATAGTGGGTAGAGCGTAACGTGGGTATTAAAATAATGTTAGGTATTAAGTGGGATTTTAATAGTTGAGATGAATATTAAGATGTAATAAAACAAAACTTAGGGACTATATGACAATATAATAGTTGAGTGGTTACTTTAGGTAAAATTTCTCTATATTTTTTCAAATACAAAATATATTTAAATAAATGTAGTAATTAAAAAGTATTTATTTATTAGAATCCATAATTTCGTTTGATTATTCAATCTTGAAACCACGGATAGGCAAATTCATAATCAAATATTGGAGTTCGATACTTGAAAAGACAAATATCGATCCAAGCTTGAGTTGCTCGACCTTTAGCTATCTGTAATGGGGATAAATGGTAGTTTAAAGTAGTATGTTTATGGAAGGTAATAGAATTCATCAAATAAATCGAAGAAAAAACATGCATTGGATACAAGAGAAAGGGGACTCTGGTTTACCATGACGCAGTGAAGCAACTAAACAAGTTTGCAACCCCCAAAATCATGACCAAGAAACAACGAGCAAAGAGAACAAATAAAACGATAGGGTCGTGGTTATGTTCACAACACAATTAGGACCGACGCATTCTATATACAGATATTGATAAATTTTGACAATTGAATTTGAGAAGTCGCAACATGTGGAAAAGGAAAATGTAGAAGATTACCTTTAGTAACTTGTCCTGTTCGATAGCTGCTTCTCTTGCAATCCATGTTGATCAATCGGAAGCACAAAGAATAGTGTCAACGACCATAAGCCAGCGGAAAACCTCGGCATCTGAACGTTTTGGTGAGTACATCTGCAAAGAAACTGAAGCATGGGATTAGTAAATAAATATGCATCAGAAGAAGATGATATTAAAAGTACAAGTATTACTGTTGCAAAGAGCCTTCTATATGGCTCTTAGGTACAAGTAGCAAATACTATTGCGGAATCTATTTGTCCTCTACTTAGTAACAATGAATATATGTAATGCAACAATTGAGAATTTGATTGCACTTTTTAGAGTCTTAATGAGAGCAGCTTATTCTGCGTCAAAACCATTTGGTGGTTGTAAATGGTTAAATACTTGAGAATGTAGTATCAAAGAGATCACCTTTACAGTTTTTTATTATAAGGATGGTCGAAGCCTCTTCAACAATTTTTGCCTTGGTGCTGAGACTACAATGACCTCTGTGAACACGAACAACCTCCCTTGTAAGCTAACGAAAATTAGCATAAAAGATAAGAAGCTAAAAGTTAAAACCTTCTATTTCGTCGTGCTGCGGGAATCGTGCCATAGCAAACCTGGTTTGGTTGGAAAGAGTAGAGCATCGTCTACAGTTTCCCACGACAATCAGTATATTTCAGCGATGTTGTAATTACAAGCAAAATGATGTAGTAGGAACTCTTGGTTTCAAGAAGCAAATTCCCAAGCACAGAACCCAGCCAACAACTCAGCCATCAATTGAAGCCCATGTACTCACACGGCCCACGAATTTCGAATGCAAACTCAAAATAAGACAGAATATTGTAACACTACTATGATTATTGATTCCTAGACTACAATTTTAATTCATGATCGAGTTTCATGATACAAAAAGTTGTGAAAGCGGTATTTCATCTCCATTTACAAAAATTAGGAGAGTCGTTACAACAACCTGCAACTTCAAGAACCTGGTACTTTAAAAGTAAGTTTTCAATCTTTTAAGAAGCTTTTATCTGTATTTTTTCCTCGTGCGCTAAATTGGATCCTAATATATATGTGCAGAATTTATACGCCAATAACTTGAGATATGTTAATTGGTGAATAAAAAATTCATTTTTCTTAGAAACTTCACGCAAATTTTTTTGAAATAAGGTACGCCAAGTGATGGTAACTCTAACAAATTTCATATCTTTAGGATATTGGCCATATGCATTATAACTCTACTTGTCAAGTTTACGGGATCCATGGCGGTGGGTGCAATAATAGTAATTAAAGAGCAAATGCAAAATAAACATAGTAACGAATTGGTTACACAACTTATGATCTTCTATGAATAAATCCAAGTACTAAAAGCAAAATTTTGTACCTACCTATTTGATATTAGGATTTGGATGCTCTTACATCCAATTTTACTGAAGCTTCTCAAGTTCACGGGGATGTGATCGAGCCAACTAACATAAAATGGGTGGAGGATACTAACAACTTCTATAATATTAGCTAATATTTATATTTACTAAATTATCTAACGAAAGTCCCTAATTTTACTTATCGTTATCAATAATTTACAAATTCATGATCGAGTTTCATGATACAAATAAGTTGTGAAAGTCGTATTTCATCTCCATCTACAAAACTAGGAGAGTTGTTACATCTGGTGAGTTTGTTTATTATAAATCACTTTAGTAAACAATAATAAGAGTGTTTTAGAGAGAGAGATTTTAGAGAGAGAAAATAAGAGAACACAAGTTAGTAAAATCAGAAAATCAACCCCTTTTCGATCCCGATAGTTTCATCAACATCAATAAATCACAAGAGCTTACTGGAGAAGAGGATCCTGTCATCCAAGAAGTTCAAACTCGTCTACATAATTATGGTAGAAGATCCATACCGTCTAACTTCTGAGGCATCTTCAGAAATCATTGCTCCTTCTGCTTCTACTACGTCTTTTGACCTTATCCCTCGTCTTAGCACAACAGTTTTTCCTCATATTCCACTAAACCCAGTTTTTATTGTTGCACTTCAACCATTTACCGATCTCGATACTGCTGCAAAAAAACACTTTCTCAACAAATCGAGGCTTCTCATGGTCATTTGAAATGACTGACCAAGGATATTGCTCGTTACAAAAGAATTGTTGATGCTGAGAAACACTTGAGGGAAAATTTTCAAAATCATATAATAAATAAATTTCATTGCTTCGAAATGGAAAGGTCTGAGCTTCTCTGAGGACTCTTTTTTTCAAAAGTCATTTACGAGAATAAAACCAGGTCGACAAAGAAAAACTGATCAATGCGCATCAAGAAGAGATAAATAAGCTCAAGGCTAAACACCTTAATGACTTAAATGCTGAGAAAAAAACTCGATAATCTTCAGACTTCTCTTACCACATGCGAAACAGAAAAGAAAGCTTTTTCTTATCAGATAGCCACACTAGAAAATTGATTTTGAGAAGGAAAAAGAACTTGTTATTACTGCTGCAGAAGACGAATGTTCAAAGGATATGTTAGCAGCCATCAATAATGGTAAAGAGGAGAAGACCATCACACTTCTTTGGGAAATTCATGCTATATATCCTAAGATAGATCTTTGAAGCTTCTGGAATGACATTCTTGCTGAACGACACCCCACCGAAGCCTTTGATCTTATCCCTAGCACATCGTCTGAAGAAGAATTATCTGAAGATAAATCATCTGAATGATCTTGTTATCCCTTGTTCTCTTGTTATCTTTTGTATTTTTCATATTAATATTATAACCCATGTACTCGTCGAATTATCCTAAATGAAAAAGTTTTTTGTTTATATTTCCTATATGTCATCAAGTTATATAATCGTTCATTTAAAGCTAAATATTTGAAGTTGAATCATACTAATATTTTAAGTTGTACTTACAAAATGTAATCTCTCGAATATTATAATGTGTTAAATGAACATGGCTCATCAAAAATATCAATGCTTTTATTGAACGTAGCACTTCGGAAACCATAGAGTTCATTTATTGAACATAGCACTTTGAAAACAACATAGTGCATTTGTTGAACGTAACACTTCCAACATCACACGGTGTGTATATTGAACGTAGCACTTCGAAAATGGTTATTTCTTTGAAAAGTGTGATAAACACTTCGCAAAATTCTACTATTGATCAACCTAAAAAATGATCAGTCTTTGATAAGTCATCAAAATAGTTTATATAAACACTTGTAAACAACCATTGGCCAAAAATGCATTTTATTAATGATGTTGGATATATACATAGCGCTTCATTAAAACCTTATTAGGCCAACAGGGTAGGAAAGAGTGCGTTATTCAACCAAAAGAAACAAATTCAAAATACAATATAACTATTCCCACTATAATTTCAGATGTTGTATATTCCACTGGTGTTGAAGCATCCTCCCTTGAATATCGTAAAGGTGAGAAGACCCTGGTTTTATCCTCTCAACAACCACATAAGATCCTTCCCAATTCGGGGTCATTTTTTTGAGGCTTTTCTCCTTCGTATGCAAATATACTTTCCGCAACACTTTATCACCTGCTTTAAACTCCTGTCTTTTCACCCTCGAATTGTATATGTTTCTCATAAGAGTTTAGTAATGGATTACGTTCAAATGAGCTCGAAACCTTTTTTCATCAATCAAATCTAAATTTTATCTTTTAGCTTGGTCATTAGATGTTTTAGAATATTGAGCTATTCTAAAAGATGACGTTATAGATTCCACATGGCTCACAATATCCATTTCATATGCTAAAGCAAAAAGAGTTTCTTTAGTAGCTTCCTTAGGAGTTGTTCGATAAGCCCAAAGTACTTCTTGCAAATCATTTGGCCATTTCATTGCTGCCCCTGTCAAATTGTTCTTCAACCCATCTAAAATAGTCTGTTCGTGACCTCGACTTGTCCATTGGATTGGGGATGAAAATGTGGTGAAAAACATTGTTGAATTCCCTTCGATGCGCAGAATGAAATCATTTATTTATTATTAAAATGAGGGCCATTATTCGTAGTACTTCTCTGAGGTACTCCAAAGCGGCAGTAAATACATTTTACAATGAATTTGATTATATCTTTTGCTTTCGTTCCAAATAGTGGTTTTGCTCCTGCCCACTTTGTAAAATAGTCCAATGCTATAATTATCATTTACCGTCCCCAGATGTCATCGGCAAAGGACCCTCTAACTCAATCCACTATGTATCAAATGGTATAGCTTTGGTAATAGACATAAGTGAAACTGTCGGTTTGTGTATAGAATTAGCAAAACTTTGACATGTATCACAGCTTCAAACCAAATTTTTGGCATCGTTCATGATTGAAGGCCAATAAAACCTTGCAATTAAAAGTCGACGAGATAAAGCTTTAAACCCGCAATGAGTTGACCATTTTCCATCATACAACTCCGATGATACCTCCTGTGATTCTTGCCTGTCTAAACACCGTAATAATGGCCTACTTAATGGCTTCTTATACAATATTGCATCCAAAATTATGTACCCAAAGGCTTTACCCCTCCACGTTTTAGCCAACTTTGTATCATCTGGCAATGTTATTTGAATCAAAAAAAATAAAATGTCAGTTTGCCAATCGCCTCAGACTACATCTGGAGTGACAAATAATTCCTTTATACATTCACACTGGTGTGACTGGGTCAAAATTGAGAGACTTTCTTGTAACAAAATCCAAGGATGCTCCTCCTTGTAAGCAATATTTGCTAGAGAATCAGCCACCATGTTACTTCCTCGGCTAATATGTTCCACAACAATATGATCAAATAGTAACATTAAGTTCCGAAGCTCCCGAAGATACAAAATTAAGCGATCCTTTTTTGCCTTGGAATTTCCAGATATTTGATTTGCTACTAACTGAGAATCTGTCTCTAAGCGCACTGAAGTTGCTCCACATATTTTCGCCAGCCTCCAACCAACCAATATAGTTTCGTATTCAGCTTCGTTATTGGAGGCGTAAAAACAAAATTTTATAGACTGAAGCATCGTTTCTCCAGATAGAGCAATTAATTGAACTCCAGCGCTGCATCCCAAAATATTAGACCTTCCATATGTTCGAACAACCCACATCGAACTCGTCGGTACAACGTCCTGACTTTCTTAAATGTCTGATCCGCTTGAATGAAATTCAACAAAAAAATCTGCCAACACATGAGCTGTAATCGCAGTTCGAGGTGCGAACAAGATATCATAATCTTTCAACTCTATTGACCTCTTGGTCATCCTCCCCGAAATATCAGGACATTGCATAACATTTTTTAAAAGGAATGAAGTTCAGACTTCAATAGTATGAGCTTGGAAGTAAGGGCGCATTTTCCTAGCACCAATCACCAATACTAATGCTAATTTTTCAAGCTTCAAATACTTCTTTTCCACTGCCACCAAACTTTTGCTGATATAATACATTGACTTCAGAATTCCTGAATCCTCACTTATCAACATTGCGCTTAATGCAAAATCGGATACCGCAATATATAAAAATATATTTTCTCCATTTCGAGGTTTTGACAAAATTTCTGGTGATGATAACAAGCTCTTTATGCTTGTAAACGCTGCTTCACAATTCGACGTCCATTACAAACTATTTGGCCCTCGCAACACTTGAAAGAAAGGAAAATATTTTTCAGAAAATCTAGAAATAAATCTATTAAGCGTTGCTAACATTTCTGTCAAAATTTGCACTTCCTTAACAGATCGAGGTGAATTCATTGCTATTACAGCTTTCAACTACTCTAGGTCAGCTTCTATTCCTCTTTCACTGATAACATAACCCAAGAACTTCCATGATCGAACTCTGAAGGTGCACTTTTCAGGATTGAGCTTTAGCCTGATTGCCCTTGGATTCAATAATATTTCCACTAAATCCTCCAAATGTGCAGCATCCATCAAGTTTTTTACCACCATATCATCAATATAAACCTCCATGTTTCTTCCGATCTTAGTGACAAATTATTTGTTCATAAACCTTTGATAAGTAGCTCCAGCATTTTTCAATCCAAAAAGAATAACGTTGTAGCAATGCAATCCTCTGTCAGTTATGAAGGTCGTACATTCTTGGTCCTTCGAATCCATCTGGATCTGATTGTATCATGCGAAAGAATCCATAAAAGTTAATATATTATTTCCTAAAGTGGAATCAATTAGTTGATCTATTCGAGGAACATGAAATGGAGCTTTAGGACAGGCTCAATTTAAGTCTGTAAAATCCACACACATACTCTATTTTCGATTCTTCTTTTTTACCACCACTAGATTCGTCATCCATAAGGGATATTGTGACTCCATTATATGTCTGACCCTGGATAGATGTTCCACCTCGAAAACTATTGCTTCTGCTTTCTCTAACGAAAATACCCTTCTTTTTTGAATTACCAGCTTCATCTTTGGATCAATAACTAAACTATGGCAAATTACTTCGATTGGCATCCCTGTCACATCCTCCCTTTTCCAAGCAAAAACATCCAAGTTAAAATACAAAAATTCTAGTAGTTGTTGACGTAGAACTGAGGTCAGTAAGGTTCCTATTCGAAGTACTCTTCCTTCAGAAAAAATATACTCCTCAATTTCTTCACTTACTGTCAACAACCTTAGGTTTCCCTCGGATCGTCAACTCTTTCATCAAAATCCGAGGTCATCCCCTCTGACTGCTATTCATTTTTTAAATTTCCACTCCTGGATCCTCAGATCCGTAGTGCAGTGGCATAAAAATATCTTGCAACTTTCTCGTCCCTTCGAACGACCCCCATACGATCCTCTACCACATATTTAAAATATTGATGTACTGTTGACATAACCCCATACATTCGAGACAACCAAGATCTTCCCAAAATATTGTTGTAACTTGTGCGACAGTCCACCACCATAAAAAGAACTTGAGCTTTCTTTCTAAATGATCTATTTCCTAAGCTCACCTCTCCCTCGAATTCCCCTATCATCTGTGTCGTCACACCAATGAATCCATTAATCGTACGCTCTGATTGAGAAATCCGAGGAGGATTACGCATCCTGTCATATGTTGTTTTGAAAAGGACATTTGTAGAACTACCGGTGTCTATGAGCACACGTCTAATTTCAACACTAGCCACAATTGCCCCAATAACTACTGCATCCTCATGCGGTCGTACAGTACCTCGCAAGTCTTCCTCATCAAACAAGATAAAAGGAATATTATTTTTTCCATATAAATAAATAGACGTCATTCATTCGATCTGATTTTTTAAATTGACAACATGTCTCTTCATCGAACTGTCAGTTGAACCGGTCATTGAATCGCCTCCCAAAATAGCCAACGACTCAAAAAATTCACACAAACTTCACACATGTCCTTTCTTTACTGGCTCTTCAACAGTCATCAGAATCAACATATCTGGATCTTTATCCAAATACTCTAAAGCAACATCGAACTCATCAGCCTTTGAATATAGAATCATCAAAGTCTCAGCTGGCACACTTGGATTAGCCAGTCGTGAATTCGATGTTGGAGTTTTCAACGCGTTTCCTTGTGACTTCACATAAGTCAAGAGATTTCCATTTTAAATCAACATTTTGGACTTCTTTTTTCAATGCAATAAAATCATTGGTATCATAACCAATGTCCTTGTGATATCTGCAATATTTATTTTTCCGCTTCTCCCTCGGCCTGTTAATTGGAGTTGGCTTCCTGAAATTCACGAAGCTCTTGTTTTTGTCAAAACTTGCAGCCATACTTTCTGTTAAATCTGCATAATACTTGGGCCTAATCCATTTATTCAGCCTCGGTCTATTATAATTGTAGGATGGGCTTGATTTGAATATCCCCCGGTTCGAGGTGGAAAATTATTATTCCTCGGACGCGCCTATTGATTACCATTCGAAGACTTCCATTGGTTATTAGCCACCTGACTTAATTTTTTGGAGTATTAACTAGCCCACCGCGGACCCTAGTTGAATCTTCGACTTTGATTTGATCTTCAACCGGACCCATTAATGCTCCAAAAGTTAAAACCCTTTTTTAGCCAGAGCTCCTAGCAATAACCCTTGGCAAAAAGTTATCATCGCCACACCTTCCTCACAGTTATCCAAGCTTGCCTTAATCAAAACGAACCTCTTTATGTAGTCCTTCAACTTTTCTCCAACAACATGTTTGCATTGGATAATCGTATCCCCATTCGCTCTCATCTCCTTGATTCCAACAAACTGTCTTCGAAAAGCAGTATAAAAATCCCTAAAATTTGAAATAGATCCCCTCAGAATCCGATTGTACCACTTTAACGTTGTTCCCTTAAACTTTTGTGAAAAAACACGACCCACAAGCATATCGTCATCTTCAAAGTTCATCATGTAATTTTTGAATTGTTCGATGTGATCGTCTAGATCCTGTATCCCATCAAACTTTTCAACCTTAGCGATATCAAAACGCTTCGGAAGCGTAATAGATTTAATTTCGTTTGTCAATGAAGAGTTCCTCTAATCAACACCCTGCATGTACTGATACTCAACTCCCATGTTTGCATACAGATTTCGATCAGTCTACGCATACTGATTCGATGTGTTCCCCTTATACCAATTAGATTCCCTCAAACAACGAGGAACACTGTCATTTCTATATCTGTGTTTCTTTTTATATTTTCTGGGGTTGTTCCCTTTCCTCATTCGAAAAGCTCTAATACCTTTTAAATCCCGAGGCAGAGCTCTCAACCTCCTCGTCACTAGATGTGACACATTTTTGTTTGTCTTTCTTTCCTTTTCGAGAAGAATAACGCTCTTTTGGAGCTTCGCAACTCGCCTTCTTCTCCTCTTTTGTAATATGTCGATCAGTGCAAGACCGATCAGACTAGTTTCCACTTTCAGTTTTCTCATTTACTTATCTAACTTCGGATTTAAGCTTCGTCGAGTGAATTTCCTGCTCTCTTTGCTCGTATTTCTCGTTTAGTGAATTTATTTTATCTAGGAGCTGGTTCATACGCAATTCTATATCAGATTGAGCTTGGATCGGAACAGATCATTTTGGCCTATTTTCATTTCCCTGTAAATCTTCTCTTAGTGTTTCAATTCCTGATTGAACTAATGGATTGTTCTCAGGATTCATTACAAGATTTCAAGATTAACAAAATTTGAATGAGAAGATAAGACACCGATTGCCAGTTAGTCCCCAACGTATTCGCCAATTTGGTGAGTTCGTTTATTAGAAATCACTTTAGTAAACAATAATATGAGTGTTATAAAGAGAGAGAGATTTTAAAGAGAGAAAAATAAGAGAACACGAGTGAGTAAAATCAGAAAATCAACCCCTTTATTAGTTCAGCCTTGGCCTATATATAGAGGCGCAGGGACATAGCTCATAACTGTAAATAGTTACATAAAAGGATAAATTACACTTAGTCCTTAATAAAGATACATAATCAAAATCGCTTCTGTAACCTTTCAATATGTTACTAATGGTTTGGTTTATTTTGGGCTGGGGTAGTTTTGTAAAGTATTTTAGTAAGTTTGTTTCTTCGTGCGCTAAATTGGATCCTAATACATATGTCCATAATTTATACGCCAAAAACTTGAGATACGTTAATTGGTGAATAAGAAATTTATTTTTCATAGAAACTTCACGCGCGAATTTTGAAATAAGGAACACCAAGTGATATTAACTCAAACAAACTTCATATTTTTGTGATACTAGCCATAAAAAGGTATTATAAATCTACTTGTCAAGTTTGCGGGAGCCATGGCGGAGGGTGTAATAGTATAGCTCATGTTCTGAAGACCGTTGTAAAAGGGATAGTAATCAAAGAGTAAATGCAAAATAAACATAGTAACGACTTGGTAACACAACTTATGATCTTCTATGAATAAATTCAAGTACCAAAATGAGAACATTACAACTAAATCTATTATGGATCATATTAAACACATCATTACAGGTTTCGACTATGCCAACCTGCTAAAGAGAGTTTACTCGAAGGGAAGTTCAAATAAAACTTATGATTTAGGTTATTTTCAACATTTAAACAAGGCAAGAAAATGTATCACTCTCAAATGGAAACTCCCAATAGTAACATAATCAAAATAACTAACGATGGCTCATGTAACTTAAATGATTAATATTGTTGGTGGTCTAGTAAGGGATAATAAGAAAGATATATTGACATTTGGTAGATTATATGGTAAGCAATTTCCTATTATTGCTAAATATCGAGCCCTCTTAGATGGACTCATTATATGAAAAGAAAAGGAAATCTACCACATAGACATTAAAACTTGACTCCATCATTCTTATGGAAATGTAATCAAAAAGTAAATCCATATTTTATATGGCTCCTCTTATTGATTGTTATAATAACCTTATAGCCTCAAGTATGAATATAATACATATCTAGTGGGAGAAGAATTATGTCACGGACTCGATGGCTAAATGGACATTTAAATGCAAAATAAGACAAGATTTCATCCAAACTAAACCTCTTCTAAACTAAGAGGAATCATATTATTTGAAAGCTTAGAAGTAGGATATATAAAGGTTGAAGACTAACAACTTTATTTCAAAATTCTAAGCTTTCTATAATTTTGAAATAAATAGTTTATTTACCAAGTCAGATGAATTTAGAGTGTCTTTAAACGTCACATGTTATATGTCTAACAATTTTCTTGTCTCATTATTGTGAGTAGTAAATTGTATATTGGTATGAACCTGGCAGAGGCGGTTTTAGAGAGTAGTCATGTTACTCATGTATGCCATAGACAACCCTAAAATATAAAATGAAATCTATTTTAATGATAAAAAAATTCGTTTAACTAAAAATTGTATCAAGTTCGAATCCTCCAATTTATATAATTGATTTGTTTTAATTTGTTAATTTATTTGTTTGATATTGAAATTTATTTCATTTAAATTATCTGAAAAATATTTAATTGATTAGTTTTAATTTATATTTCTTAATTCATTTATTTTAATTTATATTTCTTAATTGATTTTTTTGAATGGTTTAATTGATTTGTTTAAATTTTTCTAGTTGATTTGTTTTAAAAAATTATATAATTTTTTATTTATATAAATTATGTGAATTGTTAGAATTTGTTTAATTTATTAGTTGCAGTTGAGTTGTTCGAATAGTTTGGATTGTTTGATTTTGTTTAATTGATTTTTTTTTGAATTTGTTTAAATTTATTGAATTTATTTGTTTGATTTATTTAAATTTGTTTAATTGATTTATTTGGATGGTTTGAATTAGTTTAATTAATTGTTTTGAATTTATTTAATTGATTTGTTTAAATTTGTTGAATTTATTTGTTTGATTTATTTAAATTTGTTGAATTGATTTATCTAAATGATTTGAATTTGTTTGTTTTGAATTTATTTAATTGATTTGTTTGAAATGTTTAAATTATATGTTTAATATATTCCAAACAATGTTTTTTTTTCAGAGTTGAATAGTCCTACCATTAAAAACTATCAATAATTGGCGTATCCAATTTTCAATTCCAGTGTAAAATGAATCTAGTGTGAATTATAATTCTGAGTCATCCTTAATCAAGATTACATATCCTTCATGAATTGATTAAGTTCAAAATCTTCAAACCTATCCTAAAAAAATCAATTATATTCGCATAAACATACTTACTTTACATGTTTTTGTTAAAAAATATTCTTTTAAAAAGAATCACATTTTATCAATAAATAAAATGAGTCCCATTCTATCTCGGGTCTTAAAATCCTTCTAAAAGTCACATCTTTCTCTCCGGAATTGACGATTCCCTCTGTGAGGAAATTCTTTCCATCATGGGATTCCCGGAAGGATCTTTTCATGTAAAATACTTAGGTGTTCCCCTTCTCACTAGTCGTTTATCTCACACGGACTGTCACCCTCTCCTTCACAAAATTACCTCGAGAATTGATTCGTGGACCTCTAAACATTTGTTTTACGCTGGTAGGCTGGTCATTTCTATTAATCTTCCATTTTTATTCTTACATCTTGAATAATCAAAAAACTATCCGAATACCTTCGTCGCTTTCTTTGGTCGGGATCTGCTATGAAAATCTATGGTATTAAAGTAGCCTGGTCCACGGTTACTCTGCCCACTATGGTGGGCGGTCTTGGGATTCTAGACCTCAAAATCTGGAATCAGGCGGTTGTCCTTAAGCACATTTGGTCTATCATAAGTAATAATAATCAATCCATCTCGTGTGATTGGATTAAAGTTGAAAAAAATCAAATCCGTTAATTTCTGGAATCTTCCAATTGGATTCTCTCATTCTTGGATCTGGAGGAAAATTATTCGTCTTCCTCTTTTGACTAGTAATCTGTACAGGGTGGCGCCATTGGCAATGGTTCGAGTACCTCATTCTGGTATGATCCTTGGCTTTTTCCTCTTCTATGGCCTCGTACTATGGAGATAACATCATTTCCGACTCTAGACTTGGGAAGAATTTCAAGGTCTCGGACATCATTCAGGATGAAAGTTGGAACTGGCCTGCAAACCTCAGATCGGCGAGAGCTCGAAGTCGTGAAAGCTTAAGAGAAATCCATTCGCTAATCATCTCTCTCCCTCCCCTCCAACATTGAGTCCAATAACATTCCTTTTTGGACAGCGAAGAAAGGATGTAATTCCTTCTCTATCAAAGACACATATCTTGTTATTCGTGTTCCCCACCCTAAAGTAGGGTGGGCCGGGTTAGTCTGGAATAAATATAATATTCCTCGTCACTCCTTTATATTTTGGCTCGTTATTTAGGGAAAGCTTGCCACGAAAGACAAGCTGGTCAGTTGGGGCTCCCTCTGCAACTATGATGGCGAAACTATCCTCACATTCTTTTTTAGTGTAGTTTCACTCAGAGTATCTGGACCTTCACTAGTATTAAACTAGGATTCCCCTTTACGGCCTCTTGCTGGCAATCTTGGATAAGTGAAGCGTCAAAATGGTCACAATCTCGTAACCATAGTATTTGGCAAGCTGGCTTTGCCGCGGTAATTTACCACGTATGGAATGAGAGGAATTCAAGAATATTTGGTTCCCCTCCATCGCTAACCTCCATGGTTTCTCGTTGCATCCTTCTGGATCTCCGATTTAGATTACATGGCTCCATGATTGGTTGGCCTGTTTAATCTCTGTATTAATTTTGTTCTGTTTGAATTGCAGGTTTCGAGAAGAGTGTCCAGGTCGTCTTCACACTACCGTGGCGATTCTATATGAAGGTGTACGACTACTATCTCATTCGTATTGATCAGTGCTTCCCTACGATTTGGATGAAATGTTATATCTTCTCTCCCAAATGTCTAGTTAAACTGTATTACTTGAGGTATGTCCTAGTTTCTTTTTATGAACCATTTTGCAATTAATTTAAAAATTTATTACACCAAAAAAGTCCACGCTTTATATATAGTAAACAAAAACATAAAAAAGGATAAAAAAAACATAAAAAAGATTCGCAATCATGAAAAATCTAAAACAAAATTCAATTATTACTCAAATCTTTATGCAAATTAAATATAAAAAAATAACTAAAATGAGCTGACATGACATCACAAATGAAGAGAAAAAATTGTATCTTTACACCTCTCCGAAGTATAAAAGAAACGGAAATATTGAAGTGAAATCAAAAGATTAGACAGATTACATGTTTCATAAAAGAAAATTCAAACAACCCGTCACCAAAACAATTAGAAAATTTTAGAATAGTTGCAATCCTTTCAATTTCTAATAAAATTAAGTTTCTTTAAAAAATCAACTTTATAATTAAAATATATATTAGACTGATAATAATTTCCACCTAATTATATTGCATAGGTTTCCAGAACTACGTTATACTTTATACATATGCTTAGCCCAAAGAATATTCGTGGCTGACTTCTTACAAATCGATTTATAGAATCAACTTTTTTTTATATATGTTTTAGCCATAATTGATCAATTTGATCAATAAATAATCTGAAACTCGGAATAAATGAACTATACTTAATTGCTACGATATTAGGAGTTCACTTATTTATAAATCAGTTCAATACATTAAAATTATAACTATTTTTTATATCGAAAATTTAAATGTTTTATGAGTATCACTAGAGTTTTTTCTTTTGTCCTCCAAAAATAACAAACTCAAACACAGATTTCAATTTCAAACACTTCTACATCCCATATTTATAGTACTTCAATTGTGGCTTTTTATTTATTTATAAAATTTTACTCGAAGTGTCGTCCTGCGTACAATTTAATGAAACATGAGTCAGACGAATTCCACGTGTCGTACCTATATCAGGTGGTTCTACGTGTCCGCATGCATGATAGTGTATTGATGTTGAAATAAATTACTCGATCTCTTTCACCATATAATTAAAAAAAGCTTTTGTATATATAATTTTTATTTTCAAAAATGCAGCATTCATTGCGTATATTCCAGTTTCGACTAATAAAATAGTTAATTTTATGTACAAGTTATTTATTCCGTCAATCATTTTTCTTATATACTTTCAAATTTTTTTTTTAATATCCGTACAACAATTTTAAACGAATAATATTATAAAACGGAGAGCGTACTAAATTACACTAATTTATTTGAACTGTGTATAGGGAAAGTAATAGAGTTTTAACTTCTATTATATTGCCAATAATTTTTAAATAATAAATTGAAACAATAACAAATAAGTGACGAAATGGATAAGTTGATTGTTTTTTTTTCTAGTAAATCAATCCGTAGTAATCTGTGGAGTTAGGTGCTAGTATTTAGATTTTAATATTCATCAATTTTAACCTTATTTTATTTTAAAATTGAGTTTGCTATAAATTAGAAATTATATAATATATTTTTATCATAGTTATTTTATTATTTATTTAAATACTATTCAAGTTCGACGAACTAATAATTTTTTATTACAAGCATGTCTTATTCAACCAACTCGGCTATCTTTCGAAAGCGATTAGTCCGTTTCTGGAATCGAGTAGTTGGTTTTAATACGATTGTATATTTGAAATTTAATTTGGGATGATGAATATTCGAACTTTATTTTCTATCCGTTAATTTTTTTAGGATTTGCAAATATTATGGGTATCGTTGAAGTTTTTTTTTTTACTTTAGAGTATTGTCAAATTTGATATTTATTTTTTTAATTCTATATTTTGTCGGATTTTGGTGTTCAAATTATTTTTGAGTTTTCAAATGACAAAATACTTATTGAAGCAACTTAATTTTGGAGAGTAATATTGGTTCAATATGTCATCTACTACTATTTTGCTAAAATCATCACCGGCTAAAAATTTAAGACAAAGATATTATACGACGAACGGAAACAAAACATAGGAGTAAATAATATTGTGCTAGAGTAGTCGTGTAATGTGATCGAAGTCTGAATAATGTCGGCTAGAATTGTAGAATCAATTTGGCTCGATTTAAACATTCGAATTGATGGCAAAAACAAAAGTTAAAAGAAGTAAATCTTCATTTCTACTAGCAAATAACTAATAAGTAATTTTTAAAAAAGTTTAATTTAATTTATTATTTAAATTGTTTTTTCAATTCATTGATTTGTCTTTTATCAAAAAGAAAATTTGATTGATCAACAACTTCAGGACATATAGAATAAATGTATCTAACTTTTTGAACCCTTCTCCTTCTCCTTCGTCTGTTTGTCAGAAAATTTTCCGATGAACAAAATCTAGTTTGTTCCTCCTTTTTGGCTAGTTATTCTTTTTGAGTTTCTGTTTGAATCTCCATCATGGAGACTAGGAATAATGGGTTATATGAAGAAGACGATTTCCCCTCTCCGCCAAAAAGTCTGAAACAGAGTGGGTTGTCGGAAAATCAAATACTGATGAAGCCTTATGCTGATTTCTTCAAAAAACAATCAATTAATCATCCTGAAAACGAGTACAAACCTGAATGGATCGTGAAGAAGGAAGACCACATATCGATTCAGTATTATAAAGAAACTAAGAATACTCTGTTACTTAGTTCACCAACAACTCTGATCGTAAACTTCTCCTCTGGGTTGCAAAAGAGAGAGAATATTAACAGTTTCTTTAATGGTTTTCGGTTTCAATGGGCTTTTAGATTCTCTACCTGGGCTTCGCATCACAGATGTATTGAATTTGATCTTACAAACGATGTTTGCAGGTTCTGGTCTAAGAATATATGGAAAATTGGTTCTTCAACAATGTGAATCTTGCGTTTGAATCCTAAGTTTAGACCAAAAATCGAAAGCCCAATGACTATGGTATGGGTGAAGTTCAAAAATATTCCTGAATATATTTATAATAAGGATTTTATAAAATGAATCGCTACATCAATCAGAAATGTTTAAAAGGTTAATATACCTGAAGAAAACAGAGCCTGCAAAAATGCAGCTTATGCCCTGATTGAAGTTGATGTTTCTTCTACAATACATAGCAGAATTTGGCTAGGTTTTGGTATTAATGATGGTTGTTGGATCAATATTAAGTACAAAAATCTGCCTCCTTACTGTTATTCATGTTATCATCTGGGTCATAGTGCTAATGATTGCAGAAAAAGTTCTATTAAAAAGAAGACTCTTGAGGAAGAAATGGCGTGGAAAGGTAAAAGTAATGACATTCAACAACTTTCTGGTAATGTGGTTAACGAAACTGATCACAAAGATGGAGATGGCGAAATGGAAATTATTTGTTCAAACAATAATTTTATTCCAAACGTGAAGTCAATAATTGTTACAAAGAATCAAAAGAAAGTTACATCTGATGAGGAAACTTATTCTGTTAAACAGAAAGATCATATTTCTATTTCTGAGAACATTCCTTTAAATACTGTTGATAATTTACAAATTGATACTGAACTTATCGAAACAATACAACTATTGAGTAAGAATTGGTGATCAACAATATTTGCATGAAGAAGACAGCCTGAATTCTCCAGCTCAGGAGAACATTAGGAGTCTGCAACACTCTCCAGTAGTCTCCCCTTCAAGAAACTTGTCTTCTCCAGTAGCTCAGGACTTCAGCACTATTATAAGGAAAAAACTTAAGTCAGCAAAAAAGATCAAGAAACCAAGCAATAGAATAATGAAATCCCTAAAATACAGTAGGATCAACAAAAGGCATAAATCATTATCTGATAATGATTAAGATCCTTAACTGGAACCTTCGTGGGATCAATAACATTGCAACAGTTAGAAGACTGAAAGAGATTATTTTTGCTGAAAAAGTAAACCTTCTGGCCATTCAAGAACCTTTGGTGAAGGCTGACAAAATTTTTAACATTGCTGCTTCTTTGGGTTTTCCTAACTCGACTTTTAATGTTTCGAATAAAATTTGGGTTTTTTGGTGTTCTGAAATAAGTATTAGCATTATGAGTGATCATGATCAGTGTCTAAGTTTAAAAGTTAATCATTCTAATAATAACATTTTCCTTTTAACTGTTGTTTATGCAAAATGTTACAGGCTTAATAGACAAAGTCTGTGGGATCACCTAAAGTTGAGTGCTAATACTGATAAGGGCTGGCTCATAGTTAGTCATTTTAATGTTGTTGCATCATTTGATGAACAACTGGGCTGTAATTTATATGATCAGAATAGTGTTGATGACTTTGTCAACACTATTACTGATTGCAACTTGGAGGATTGAGGTTACTTAGGCTCAAAATACACTTGGAACAAAGGCATGAAATGGAAGAGGCTCGATAGAGACATGTACAATGACAACTGGACACATATTTTCAGCTACACTTAGGTCTTCCACATGGTCAGAACATGTTCTGACCATGCCCATATTCTTATTCCAGCAATGAATAAGCATTCTAATAGTTTCAATAAAAAAACATAAGTTTTAAATTTCTGAATATTTGGTTAAATGACTGTTCCTTTTTAAAGACTGTTGAAATGAATTGGAATTTGCATATTAAAGGTTTGCCTAATGAATTTTTTTGGTTTAAGCTTAAAAGGCTAAAAGGTTGTCTAAAAGCTTGGAACAATAAATGTTTTGGGAATGTTTTTAGTAAAGTTAAGAAAGCTGAAGAAAGGGTCAAGGATGCTGAATTGCTTCACACTAATCTTAATAATAATATGTCTCTAATTAACCTAAGGAAAGTTAATAGTCTTTACTTACAGGCTCTTAGAAATGAGGAGGAGTATTGGAGGCAAGAAAATTTAACTTTTGGTTGAATAACGGGGACAGAAACACAAAAGTATTTCATGCTTATGTTTGTAAGAAAAAAATAAAGAACACTATTCATGGCATAAATAAAGGTGGTCACTGGATTTTCAACTCTAATGAGATAGGTTATCCTGTAGAGAAGTACTTTAAGTCTTTTCATACTAAAAGTCCTTATGATAATCTTGAAGCGGAAGACCATTGTCTAAATGATCCAATGCTTTCGTCTATCCCTAATATCGTTACTGTTGAGGAGAACAATAGCTTGATGAAAGCTACTGATGAGGTTGAGTTATGGACTACAATCAGGTCTATAAACACTTCTAGTGCATCTGGGATTGATGGGTACAATCTATCCTTTTTATAAAGCATGTTGGAGCATTATTAAGACAGACCTTATTGATACTATGAATGCTTTCTTATCTGGTTTAGTTATTTCTTCTGGAATCCTTGCGACTGGTTTAAGTCTTATTCCTAAGTCTCAAAAACCTATGTTTTGGAACCATTATCGACCGATTAGCCTTTGTACTATGACCAATAGAATATTTTCTAAGCTTATAAATGATAGGTTAGCTAGGATTCTACCTAAGATTATCTCTACACTCAGGGGGATTTCGTTTGTAATAGATCCATTCATGATAATATAATGGTTGCTAGAGAAATGGTCTAAGATTTAAATAGAAAGCTTGCTGAGGGGAACATAATGGTTAAGCTAGACATGTCAAAAGCTTTCGACATGATATCCATTGCTTTTGTTAAAAAGGGTTCTGTCCCTTTTTGGTTTTTCTGATCAATTTTCTAACCTTATATATAACATTCTCAATGATGTCCATATTTATATTTTTGTTAATGGGATGGTTTATGGTTACTTTAAAATTTCTAGAGGCTTGAGGCAATATGATCCTTTGTCCCCAAGCCTCTTCATTATTTGTGAGGAAGTTTTCATTAGAGGCCTTGTTAATCTTTTTACTATTAATAAATCTATGAATTTTGCTTCTAGGTCTACTATGATCATTCCTAGCATTTCATTTGTTGATGATATCCTAGTTTTCACTAACTGCTTAAACTCTTCAATTATGCTGCTATCTGTTTTTCTTGAAAACTATCAGAAAATTTCAAGACAGCTTGTTAATAAGGAAAAAAACTCAAGTTATTACCTCAAGCAAAATGCATATCAGCAAGGTCTCTAGGTTGGAAGCTAGTACTGGCTTCAAAACTAATGTCCTCCAAATTAGCTACTTGGGAATTAGTTTAAGCTGCAATAACAAAGTAAGAAATTTCAGTAGACTAATTGATGTTGTTAACTAAAAAATAGCAGAGTGGAATAACAAATTCATCTCTTTTGGGGGCAGGCTTTCTCTTATTTCTTCTATCTTAATGGCTATTCCTTACTATTGGATGCATAGTACTTTAATTCCTATAACTGTTATTAAAAGACTTGAATTGATCTTTAATAAATTTATTTGGAGGTCTAAAATGGATGTTAAAAGTATTCATTGGTGTAATTGGTATAAGATTTGTAGGCCTTTTAATGAGGGTGGTCTGAATATCAGGAACTTACTTAATATTCATAACACTCTATCAAAAAATCTGTGGTTTCGATATAGGAAAAATGACAACCTTTGGTCTAACTTGATGAATAATATATACAACAAAAACATACATCCTCTTAAAACATACTATAACAACCTGACTCTCTCACATGGAGGATATTAAAAAGAATAAAAGATAGTTCATAGCCTAATATTATGTGGATTTTAGGCAGTGGGGAGATGGATTTTTGGAGACGGGATATAATCAAAGCTGAACACATCGAGTATTAACAACCTGACTCTCTCAGTACGTTAACAAGTTAAAATGACAAAAACATGAGTATTCTAAAGGTCGGGGTTGGTTAGTATAATCAACGTACTGAGACGAGATATAATCAAAGCTGAACACATCGAGGCTGCTCGTAGAACCCCTTTCTACACCTTCCTCAAAACCTCGTACGACTTGAGGAACGAGGTTCTGAAGCTAAAAAAGTTCCACCACTCGATCGAGGCGATCTGTGGTTTATACGATGTTAGATGGAAGGCTTTCAAGATTGGACAAAAGCATGTAAGGCTGACGAAGAAAGACGTTAAGGCGATCTTTGGCCTCAAACACGGTAACGAATAGATGCCGATGAGCAAATCAGGTGGATTTATCGCTCAGTACGCTGATGGAGCTGAGTTAGATTCTATTTTGATGAAGAAATATTTTTTGAGTCCAAGGACGATGAGAAGCGGGCCAACGAACGACAAATCAGTTTCCAATGCGTTGATAAAGGTAAATAGAGTCTGTTAGAATGTAGTTGTTTTTTAGTTTATGCTGCAGGCATATGTTGATGATACAAAAACCTGCATGTGTATGTACATATCTAGCGTAGTAGTACATTATATCTATCAGTGAGTTGGCAGTATAATATTACGTTTTTGTTTGGTTTTATGCATATAGCAATGTATGGAATCATATCTATCAAATGTCTTATTAGGTGTGGATGCCTTTAATTGTTATTGATGTATTCTTGGTATGATTTTGTTTATTTTTGTACGAAGCGATCGAGAAAGCAGTCAGCGAAGGAGGGGAGGATGAAGCGAAGGATGTGGCTCGGCTCCTGATACTTTTCATATGCTCGACACTGTTCTTTTCAGTGCCGGGCGACGTTGTCGGGTGGACATCAATCTTCTACGTGGAGAATCTCGAGAAGATAAACGACTATGACTGGTCTGGAGCCATCTTGGATAAGCTTCACAAATCGCTGGACAAATGTATTAAGGTCGGGCATCCGTCAAGAGTTATCGGATGCGTTGCTCTGCTTTTTGTAAGTACAGTGTGTTATGATCAGCATGTCTGTAACGAAACTGTTTTTTTTAATGGTTAGTTATGTTCTGTGCAGCCGTTTCTTATGGAGCATATTTCGATAAACGTCGACATACCAAGGCCAAACATAATCCCTAGATGTTACAAGTGGTGGGGGCTAGAGGGCAAGGAGTCGACATTCGAAATGATCCAGATGGTCAATGAGCTCAGGGACGACGAGGTATGTAACCCACCTATCAATGTCAATGTTGTGGTATGAAACAAATCGCATATGTTGATGATACAAAAACCTGCATGTGTATGTACATATCTATCGTAGTAGTATATTATATCTATCAGTGAGTTGGCAGTATAATATTACGTTGGTGTTTGGTTTTATGTATCTAGCAATGTCTGCGATCATATCTATCAGTGTATTACGTACAAATCAAAACAGTGAATATTAGAACATAACGTAAAAATAAACATATATATATCGTCTAAAATATCAAACAAATAGAATACTGTGTACATAATTGTCTGTAATTCGAAGTAATGATTATAATATTGTGCTGCTCAATGTATATTATACTGTATTTGTTAGGTTGTCGGTGGTGAGTTGGTGTTTACAGCGTCTGAATGTTTTGTTTATGGAGTAAATGATTCGCGGAGGCAGTGCGAAGCTGCTGGAGAAACAAGCGAACAGAGGAGTAGGAAAAGAAAGAAATCGGTTGCGAACAGAAGTACACGAAGGAAGTTAGATGACGGAGCTGGTAGTAAGAAGAGAAGACGTTCGATGATTGAGGTTGAAGATGATGTTACGTTGGGGGAGTTCATTGTGGAGAGGAAGGCAACAGTTGGTAAAAACAATGGGGAGAGGTTGAAAAAAAAAACGTAGGTCTAGTATTATACCAAGCTTTGGAGTGCTGTCGCAGTCGGTTCTGCGTGACAACAAAAAGCTGAAAAAAAGAAGCCGGTTGCGTCGGTTGAAAGTTGAAAACAAGCGGCTTAAAACGTCGCTTGAGGAAAGAAACGAAGAGGTTAGTGTTAGCATGTTTTTTAAGTACTCATAAACTCTATATGTTTGTTATAATGAACATATGAAATGTATAGATTTAGCTAACGTAACTATAAGTTGTCTATCAACGATAATATGCTGTATCTATCATTGTTAAAATAATGTAACTATTTCGTATGCTCGTTTGATTCAGGTGGAGAAGTTGAAGAAAGATTTGGAGGAGCTTAAACATAAACTGGAGGTGGAAGGTGAAAGAGTGGACGGTGAGGACCCCCAACTGCTGCTGACCTTATCAATGCCATTTTTCCGTGTTGATGAGGACGATATTGAACCCGTGGATGCAAACGTTGCTGAGAAGGTGGTTAAGGAAACACTGGTTTACAAAAGATCTCGGAGGCATGGAGTAACTGACACAGAAAAAGCAACAGAAGAAGAGGATGTTGATGGGGAGAAAAAAGCAGAATAACAACAGGAGCTTGATAAAGTTGAGGAAAAAGAAAGGGACGTATCAGAGGAGGAGAAGGAAGAAGTTGATGGAGGGGGTGTTCAATCCGAAACACGTGTTGAACCAACGGAAGAGAGTACTACACAGGAAGCTTTTGTTGTTGATGTATCCAGGAAGCCGAAAGGGATTACAATAACTGGTTGTGACGCTGGTAATGGGAAACGGGAGGTGGAAGAAGAATTATCACCCCTAACTCATGCTGCCGGTGCGTAAAATGTAGTTTTGGTACCTGTACAGGGACCCGGAGTTGGAAACAACGAGGTTGAACAACAGCAACTGACGGTGGACAGAATTGATTTGTTGGACGAAGGTTCCAACGAAGGAACGAAAACAATGGAACAACAGTTGGAGGAGTCACCAGAAACCGTAGATCAATGACAGAATGCAGAGAAAGGTGAGGAGAAAGGACAAGATGACATAGTAGTAGCAACTACATTGTTGGAGATAGCAGCAACAGAACTACAGGTTCCTGAACCTGTCTCTCACAATGTGGTAGATAATGTTGCTGAAGATGTAAGTGGATGTTAAATAGCGTAGTTGTATTTGAATATCATCTATCATTGATAGTTGTGCTAATCTCGCAATTTATGGTTTCCAATGTTATGTTTTTAGGAAGTGGAAACAGCGGAGCCTGAAGACACACGACACTCTAATGTAAGGACCTTGGCATTCACTGACATTGGAAAAGCAGCAAAGTGCGAACAACTATCGCAAGCTGTCTCTCCATTAAAGGTGATACAAATTTTCAACGGAGGAGATCAATCCGCAGAGAAGATTGAAAAAGTATCACAGGTTGAGCCATATTCGTACGCAACACCACAACAACAGAAAACAACATCTAAGGATCTGATTGTCCCATCTGTTACACCGTTGGCTGACGATAGCTTTGTAGACTGCACCCAATCATTTTACGCAGAAGTTGACAAGGCTGTTCAAAATTCAAACGAGAAGAGACGTACACTGGAATCCATCGAGGAAGAATAAATAGACGCTGACGTAAGTAGATATTTTGTATTATCAATAAATGCCTGAAAAAGTAATGTTAACAGTTTACTATGATGCTTTATTTTAGGTGCCCGTTGATGAAATGCTTGGGTTCAACTTACTTACTCCAACGCAGGTTCAACAACAGCAGACTGAAGTTGTAGTTTGGCCGTTCCCGACGGAGACAACGGAACTGATCGATGTAAGTGAGTACGAGAAGGTGCTGAAACTCAAACAGGTAGAACAACAAGAAGATCCAGAAGTATGGTACTGTCCAACAACAGAGTTCTCGTACATGCTTTCCATTAGTGTGACAGAGATAATGGAACTGCCTAACGAAACTCAAGTTAACTTCAAGGTAATAAGCTTTCTGGATGATCTATCGTAGCTTACTTGTTAGTCTATCAACGTGTCTATATACGTCTATCAATATTAAATGCAGCATCTATAAATGTCTCAACCAATAAACCGTTGGTTATTATTTTCAGTAATTGTCACTCAATTTATTTGAGCTTGTAATTGTGTTTTGATAGGTAATAGATGCTTGGATACATAAGCTGTTAAAGGATTCAGATTGGAAAGTCCCTCTCAAAGGGTTTGATGATAAGTATTCATTTCCCGCCAACGTCATTCAAATAACTGGGATTGCAACTGTAAGTTCCCAGGGAATTATTGGTTTTATATTGGAAACATCTACTTCTTGTATTAATGACTTAAATTTACAGGGGACACTGGCTAAAAAAGGAGATATGTCTGTCATTGTGGACAAGGTTTTTGAAACAATGAGACCAGAAACATATGTTGCATTTGTCCCCTTATGTACCGTAAACACGGACGACGTGAACCACTGGACACTCCTGGTAATAGACATGGAGAATGGGGCTGCCAGAAGCTACAACCCACTGTTGCCGTGGAGCAAACACATTGCCGATAAGACGAAAAACACAGCCGATGCTCTGGTAAGCAATTTTAATTGCAAGTAACCTATTTTGGTTGTCTGTCTAGAAATTTCGAATACTATATCTATCAATGTATATAGTAATACATATCAATGACTGCTACTATATCTATCAATGCAGCTCACATATTGCATGAAGAAGAAGTACATACCTCATGTAAAAGGTGGATACAAAATAAAGACCGTGTTAAATATCCCACAGCAAAAGAAGGACAGCTTTGACTGCGGGGTTTTTGTTTGTAAGTACGTAGAAGACATCATTACAAGAGGGTTTGTTCCGCGGGAATATGGTGAGGAAATTCCGGCAGAAACAAGAGCTAAAATATTTATGCATTTCATGAATGATCGTAACACAAACAAACGTTGGTAGTATGTATTTTATTTTTTGGTACCCATTTGTACGATTCGGATAGATTAGCAATGGGTGAATTAGACAACTAATATGATTTCTATTTGTAGTAGAAAACTCACGTGTAAACACACATTTTCACATCACTGTTACATCATTCAGTGTTGAATCTACTAATTTATATATGTTGTATCCTTCATAGTAGCTTTTCAAGGCGTTAGCAAAGTTTTTATTATTACCTATCAGGCTTGAACTAAACATCTATCAATGTCTAATTGGTTAACTATCAGAATAATAAACAGGTGGTGTATGTAGATCTATAAGAAATTATTTTATAATCAGGTTTAAACTCAAGTAAATATGTAGGCCAAATATCTTTATAAGCTACCCTGGCATATCCACCATTAGTTGCGTGAATCAATTTCATCTATGGGCAGATGTCTCTACTATTTCTACATATCAGAGATTTAATAAACTACCTATAATACTTATATCCAAAGACATAGCAATGTCTACCGGCTTATCTATCTGAGTTTAAGCAAGCATCTATTTGGATTTAAGCAAGGATCTATCGTAGTACGAACCATATCGTACTACATATCTGTAAGCATAATTATCTACTAGAAATGGATGTCCACATGTTAAATTTTTTTGTTACGAACCATATAGTATAGTTTTACATATCGGTCAGACTAATTAGCTAGACCAAATAGGTTTTAAATTTTAAATATAATTTATCTACCATTGCAAATTACTCGTAAATCTCATATAACATATTATTGATGCACAAAATATATATATGGACTGGAGAATATGGTTATTGGCAGATGAGTAAAATTAATTTTTTGAAAGGACTTTTAACCACACCAATTACTCATTAGAAGTTAATGTGTTAAAACTATTGGTTAGATTGAAGTTGAAAAGACAAAGGTAGATGGACTTGAATGATTACATGCATTAAATATACGTGTGCCATTAAATTTGTGAAAGTAAGTATGGTTGCTTAATGGGACTCAGCCTTGGGCATTCTGTTTTGCTATAAATAGAGGGTCATATGTGAACCTATTCCTCACACACTTCCCTGCAAAGCAAAAAACAACAAGAACCTCTAGCCTTAGTTGAAACCTAACCACCTTCGAAAATGGCACCTTCCTCACCTTTCTCACCACCTAACTCCGGCGACGACGGGTGGTCAAGTGACCACTACGCAGACCCCAAGGCTTACAAGCGAGAAACAACATCGGAGTACTCCGATGATAAGGAAGACACGTGGTCCGTTTGGTCTGAGGACCAAGAAGACCCATATGGCTCATGGGATTCATGGTCGCTGGACGACAGCTATCAGTCCGAGGATGAAAAACTTCGCACACGGAAGAAGAGCAGGAGCAGTTTGGGGGTTGAAGAAGAAGACGGCGATGAATCAGAGGACGCAGACGACGAGGGTTCTGAAGACGAAGAAGACGAGGAAGAGGAAGAAGAAGAAGAAGAAGAAGATGATGATGAGGGATCTGATGGTGATGATTCTGACTAGGTTTGAACATGTCGATGTAGTATCATGGAACTGTTGGTTTATATTTTGTTGTTTTTAATGTTTGTTTATGCTTTTTTTGGACTGTAACGAAACACCAACCCTGTGCAGTAGTATCATTTTTTGACAGGGTTGGTGTATTTGGAAGATCTATAGCAGTTACTTATTTTAATGTTAACGTTTGATTGCATTTTCCCTTCTCTAGCTTAAACTGGTATGATATGATATGATATGGTGCAGTTGAAGGAAGCAGTTTAACTTGCAGTTATTTCACAGAATCGCAATGTATGAAAACTAAGATATCAGAGGTATGGTAACATTAAAAGAACAGTTTATGTAGACCTAATGTATAAGACGTAAGCATAGATAGCAAGGTTGAATAGAGTGGATATCAGAGTATAACAACATAGATATCAATGTATACATGAATACATATCAGAGTCTTAACAAATGTAAGTAAAGTATCAGATGTTAAATACGAAACATAAAACATATTTAGATGTATCTGTTAGATGTAAAATACAGAATCTATCAAGGTTGAATAGAGTGGATATCATAGGGTAACAGCATAGATAACAATGTATACATGAATAGATATCAGAGTCTTAACAAATATAAGTAAAGTATCAGATGTTAAATACGAAACATAAAACATATTTAGATGTATCTGTTAGATGTAAAATACATAATCTATCAAGATTGAATAGAGTGGATATCATAGGGTAAAATCATAGATAGCAATGTATACATGAATAGATATCAGAGTTTGTAACAAACAGACATGATACGTGTCAATGTTAAAAGTGTACAAAACATAAGTCGAAATACAAGGAGTGCTTATCTTTGAGATGAATCAGGCATAAAAGATCCTTTCAGGACCTCTTGAACAAATGTAAGTAAAGTATCAGATGGATGTACACCAAAACATAAAACATACTGAGATGTATCTGTTAGATGGAAAATACAGAATATATCAAGGTTGAATAGAGTGGCTATCAGAGGGTAACAACATAGATAGCAATGTATACATGAATAGATATCAGAGTCGGTAACAAACAGACATGGTACGTGTCAATGTTAAAAGTGTACAAAACATAAGTCGAAATACAAGGAGTGCTTATCTTTGAGATGAATCAGGCATGAAAGATGTGAAGGACCTCTTGAACAAATTTAAGTAAAGTATCAGATGGATGTACACCAAAACACAAAACATACTTAGATGTATCAGTTAGATGTAAAATACAGAATCTATCAATGTTGAATAGAGTGGCTATCAGAGTATAACAACATGGATAGCAATGTATACATGCATAGATATCAGAGTCAGAAACAAACAGACATGGTACATGTCAATGTTAAAAGTGTACAAAACATAAGTCGAAAGATAAGGAGTGCTTATCTTTGAGATGTAAAATGTTACAAAAAAGTCGGTAAATAATGTTTAGAGCGGAGCATCACATGACCTCATATTATGCCCCGATTTGAAACATCGACCACAACGGGACTGGCTGCTGGAAACTTCACCTCTTGATGGAATACGTTTTTTCCTCGGACACCCAGGTCGTCTTTTAACGTTCAGGGGCAGCACCACGGGCTCTCCATCACAATCTGCAGTACTGGATTCACCAAACTCTGTTATAGCCGGTATGTTAAATGAATAGCTGGACAGGTAATTTTGGGTAGTGAAAAACAGCTCAACCAACGTCATAGGATCCTCGTTTAGAGATGCAATTGCAGCCAACGCATGAGCGCATGGGAAACATTCTTGCTGCCAAGAGCCGCATGTGCATTTGAAATCAAGTATGTTGACCACCCTGACTAGGTCCGATAAAACCTCAAAATAAGCGGCAGAAGACTTGCGAACTAACCATGTCCGACTGCATTTTACATTCTCTTTGAACATCTTGTCAAACTCGGGGCACAAATGTGTGTTCCAACTTTGGCCCTCTCCTAAACTTCGAGACATTTGAGTTATCAGAAGAGCTCTAATCCGGTCGATTAATTCAACTATAGGCAGATGGCACAACTTTTTAATCTGGCCATTGAACGATTCAACAGCGGTTGATGCCATCGCCCCATACCGTTTGCCTTTGACATATGCCTGAGCCCATTTTTCTGGTGGCAGATTTCTTACAAAGTTGCCAATACGCTCACCGCCTTGGCGCAAAAACTGACCATAACGTTCATTAAAAAGTTCCACCGTAGGGGCATAAGCATAGCTCTTAAACATCACTAGCATATTTTGTTTGCAGACTCTGTTAGTGTGTTCAAGAGCTTTAGTCAAGTTCTGGATAAGATGGAAGATGCAATAAGCGTGGTAGTCAGTAGGATAAAGAGTTGCGACAACGCTAATAATACCAGCATGGCGGTCTGAAAGGAAAGTTAGTTGGCGCCCTAACAAATGAGGTTTTAAACTTTCCAAAAACCAAAACCAGTTGTCCGAGTCTTCACTACCAAATATACCAAAAGCTACGGGGAAGAGACCTGAAACGGAAAAGATATAGCTTAAAAACAGAACTACATTAATAGAACGATATTAAGGTCGACTGTGTAATAATAAACATAGAACAGTCTATGTAACCTAATCTATCAGACAGTGCCTCCCAAGCTAGCAATCAGTAATAACTAAAATAGCAGGATATGTAATCCAAACTATCAGACAGTCTTAGTAAATCGCAAACTATGTAAACATATTTATCGGACTAAATGTATATTAAAACATGTACTGACCGTTGTTTCCATCTTTTGCCACTGCTGAAAGCAACACGCCACCATGCTTCCCTGTTAGGTAGGTTCCGTCAACGTACAGTAGAGGGCGGTACGAATGGAAACCCTGAAGACACGCCCCAAACGCTATAAAACAGCGACGGAAAACATTGCCGGGAGCCAAATCCAGATGACAGTCCGTAGTGATGTCACGACTCTTTAGCCTCTTGAAGTATGGTTTTAGCTCTCCGAAAGAGGTATTGATATCTCCAAATACAACATGACGGGCCTTCTCCAACGCATTCTAAGATAGACGATATGAAACATCTAAACCGTAGTCTTGCTTGATGGTGGACTGTATAGTCTTAGCTGTTACGGAATGGCTATTCCGTAGAGAATCGTGAATTTCATCAGCAATCAAATCGGACGACAGATGCCTGCTTTTCTTCTTTGTGAATACGGGACTGCACGTATGGGTACTGAAAAATCTTTTAATTGTCATCAAACCGGTCTTAGAATCAACAGAAGCGTAAAGCCTCCATTTGCAGCCATCCGAATCTTTGTTTACACAATAAACGATTATCTTGTTAAAGATATTGTGCATGTACCTAAACACAAAACCGTTCTCTAATGCATAACGGGATAAGGATAACCTCAGACCTTGAACACCGTCTGGAAATGACTGTCCAACACCGATGATAGCTTCTGCCCATCCCGTTGTAGCTAGATGTCTTTTTTTTTTGGGTTGAAATGGCCAAACAGCTACTGCTTTCACCGCTAGTTCGTTGCATGTGAGAGGATTCTTCGAACAGTTGAACGGGTTGTTTACGTTTAAGGGCGGAGCCTTTATCAGCAACATGTTCTTCGATAAGAAAACTAACACTCTTCAGACGCTCAACATCAAGGTAACATTCCAACCCAATAAAATCGGTCTCCTTATTAAAAATACAATTATTCTGAGCACCGCAAGAGTACGTGATGCTGTAGTTGCCTCTAACAAGCCCTTGCCATGTTTGCTCAACGTACTATTGAAAAGACTCGAAGTTTTCGAATTCGGACAGCGGAACAATAGCTGTTTCCGTACCAAATTTGAAAATGCAAACTTTTGGTTTCGACATTGTGTACCCTGAATTATAGGAGTTTTGGTTAGTTTGTTTAACGTTGGTGTAGAACAACTGAACGTGTTACTGATATTAGTGAATGGTTGAACATATCTAGCAATATCCCGTAACTAACATATCAGGGTATATGCATCGTGGTCTATTTTTCAACACATATAGCAAACTGTCATAATTAAACTATCAGGGTATATGGAGTCATGGCCTATTATCCAATACATCTAGCAAACTATTATAGCTAACATATCAGGGTGTATGCAGGCAGGGGATTTGGTTGAAAAACATCTAGCAATATCACGTACCTAAACTATAAGGGTATATGGAGTCATGGTCTATTTATCAACACATATTGCAACCTGTCATAACTAACATATCAGGGTGTATGCAGTCAGGGATAATCTTCCAACACATCTAACATATCAGGGTGAATGCAGTGATCTAGCAACCTCAAACGTAAAATTGCAGGCGACAAATCGCAAAGTGTAACCATACAAATCTCAGGGTTCAAAACAAAGGTGGAAAAATGAAATTTCTCACCAGAATGTGATCGGAGCCGGTTTGGATGCTTTGAATCGAGCAGAAGCAGATAATAATATGTTTCCTGCCATTAACGTACATTATATGAGAGTCTAGAATCGATTTCGAAAATGGGAAACGATTTTGAAACTTAAAACTCAGCTCACTTACTGACCTGAAAGATGTAAGGTCGGGCTACGATAACAGTGGTTAGGAGGCTGCTAATCGGAGGTCTAGGAGGCTGAGAGACGGTGAAAAATCGGAGCTAGGAGGCTGAGTCGAGGACAAATGAAGGAGCTAGGAGACTGTGGATGTAACTGACGCCGTCGAACTGGAATTCAAAAATTCGCCGGTGATCGGAACACTCTCCGAAGGCGTTTATATGGATCGCCGGTGGTTACGTAGTGTAACTGGTGGTTCAATAGTGTCGCCGGAGGTGGTGTGATCAGCCGTGGTTTTTTGAAATGAAGAGACGTTCTTGAAAAATGGGTTGTTTGTTAGGTTAGGAGAGAGGATAGAGAAACAGGCTAATAAATTCAAAATTCAAAATTCAAAAGTAATAAAGAAGGTGCTGAAGTCAAAATGGGCCCTTTTTTCACAAAATCAACCTTATATACTAGGTTGAGGGTAATCTTGGTATTAAAAAAAGAAAAAGTATTAGAAGTGGATATCTTTAATGAGATGGGTATTAAGTGAGCATTAACCCATTATTGAGTACTAGGTTGTAATAGATTTGACTAAAAGGTACTTAGTGTGTATTTCGCTAAAGAGAACCAAAACACCACTACTCTAAAATAATAAAAATTAGAATATCGGACTAATTATCATTTACACTTGAATCTCTCAAATTAGGTTTCGACTATACTACACCCACTCATTTCAAAGTTCTCAAGCAATGCCGGCCGGCGAGTTTTACAGACGTGCGGTGGTTACGTGTCGCCGCCTTTAATACCGTCGACTTCCACCATAATCTCCGCCTTCAACAATCGTGACTATTGAACCAAACGCATAGAAACCTCTCCGTCCTCGCTACAGAGAAAGAGAGATCATTGAATTTTCCAGTGAATGGGTAAATGGAAAATAGCTGCTTCTCTTCTCTTTAACCACATAAACAAGAACCCTAAATCGTTAATTTCTCCGTTTCGGATACAAAAACCTCAAATTCCATGCTGCAAATCGAGTCCATTGTTTCGTGGATTCGGCTTTAGGTCATTCTCTGCCGTTCCGTCTCAGATTTCGATATACAACAACGAATCCGATTCTGGATCGACTGATTACTATGCTAACTACGATTTTCGAGTGGATGAAGACGAAGAAATTCGAAATATTCCTGTCAAAGCTTACTTTCTATCTACCAGGTGACATTTAATTTCTTCAATTTTTTAATTATCCATTTCGCCTCTATTGATTATCATTTTTCTAAAGATAATTGCACTAGGATGATTTTGATTCTTTAAGCTTTTGTATAGCAGTGTTACTGTAGGAAGAAAATACTATTCAAAGCTAAAATGGCATTGAATTTCAGTCATTTAGTAAATATAAGCTGCTAAATTGCAAATTGAAGTTTTAATCAATCTCATTCATCTGAAGAATTCAAATAACATGTTAATTAAAAGAGTAGAAATCAATTGTCTGGTAAGAAATACTGTGCTGTATTGAAGTTTGATTCTCGAGTTTGAATTCTATTGTATTCCTGTTCGATGTTTGATTCTTGCTCTTAAAAAAGTTTCTATGTACTGCTCCAAGTCCACGCATTGTGCATTGAGGTTCCTCTTTTCGTGTTGCTTGTGTCTATGCTCTACTTTCATTCTGTATGATTTGCTTTCTCATATTCGTGGTGTTGGCAGTATCGATTTGAAGAGCATGCAAGCTGAAAACTTAAGTAATGTTATTCCGGTAACTTCCCGGTCAACAAACTATATAGCACTTAAGTACAGCAATTTTCCTTCAGATGTTTCGGTAAGATGACAGAAACATTTACTTTATCCAACTTCATACAAAATTCTTAGCAGTCCGTGTTTCGGTTTCTTTATCATTCAAATGCTTTACTTTTTAGTGATTATAAACAAAGATCCTTGTATAAGATGAGAACGCACTGGGTGCTGTGCTCTTACGCTGTGTTTGGTTCTCGAGTGAGAAAACAAGTTTTGGAGATTCATAGAAAGAATATGCATTGAAAATATTAAGTAAAGGAGTATAATCTTAAAACAAGAATATTATAGACTATTAAATCTTTATTCAAAGTCCAAAATGCTTCTGTTAGTTTGATCCACTCAGCAAACGAATAAGAAAGATGTTTATAGATCTATAAATTTTTGTTTTACATCCATACGAGTAGAAGATGCAATCTGCATTAAGGTCGAAACAGAGCTTGATACAATAATAGGGTATCTATACGTCAGTTATAGGTTCAGCAGTTTAAACTATCGTATTGTGAAACCGTGGCGCTGCTCCTCTGCTGCTCCTCTAATAATATAGCAGATCCTTTAAGTAAGGCTTTAAACAGATGAATATTCTGGCAATAATATGCATCTTCTAACTTAATTCAGGCTCTTGGCGTCAAAGAAAATGCTAGTAGTTTCCGCTACATGGTAGTCTTCCAGTATGGATCTGCTGTGCTGTTCAATATAGAGGAACATGAAGCTGAAACTTATCTGGAAACGGTTAGACAACATGCTTCCGGGTTGCTTCCAGAGATGAAAAGAGATGGTAAGTTAGCAAATTAATATAAATGCAGTGTTGTAGTCATATATTGTATGTTAATTTTATATAATATAAAAATCTGTGCATGTTAAATTATGAAAGTTTTATTTTATTGATTTACGTCTTCATGGTTCTTTATTGCCATTAGGCATTTTTGGCGTTTTAGGCTTATAAGGAAAAAACTTGTTTGGTTTGTTTGATTTTCTTTTAGGCTTAAAGATATCTAGCTTGACAAGCTTGTAAGATAAAAAAGCCACAAAAAACTTGGGAAATTTAGTGTTTTTAAATTTGATTAATTTTAACCATATTTTCACTATAATTTTTTGTAGCTTCATAGTTATTAATAGCGAATAGGGCAGCGCAGCGCACATAGTCTCTGGAGCAATAGCGCATAGCGCAGCGAATAGCACGCTATTTGTAAATGTAGAGCATATATATACATATACATATACATATACATATACATATACATATACATATACATATACATATATATATATATATATATATATATATATAGATAATATTATAAATATTAATAATATATAGATACTATAAAATTTAAATAAGATAAAATACATTTGATGAAACTATGCATTAAATATGACCCATAACATCTAAATATCCTTAAAAAAAAGTTAAAGTCGTTGGAATATAACTCCAACAATTCTTTACTTAAATTTTAATCCAAAATATGGGCCAGATTCAACAAAATTTAGTGGGCCGACTTGCGCTCTGGCCGTTTAGCCCACTTAACATGGTCTATTTGAAACCAGCAGCGCAAGGCGGTGCGAGGCGCCACTGGTGTGCCATGTGCTATATTAATAACTATGGCCTCTTCTTTATATTTTTCATTAAAAAACTAATTTTGAATGTCCTTTGGCTCTCTTTTTCACTTGAAACCATTTTTTTCGCATTAAAATTTGGTTTTTATTTTTTAATTTATGCTATATGCATCCTAGTCATATATGGAAATAAGTTTTGCTTTGGTATTAAGCTACTTTGATAAGTTATACTGAGTGCAGGATATTTTTTTTGTATTTTGACCACTAAATTTGTGGCCGATCTTTTATGTGTTTATCAGACTATGCTTTGAGAGAAAAACCTATGCTGGCTGAAGATATGCGGGGAGGACCAGATTATCTTGTCCTAAAAACCCTGGATACAGACAGCATTCGCATAGTTGGAAGCGTGCTCGGACAAAGTATTGCCTTAGATTACTTTGTTTCACAGGTAAGTTTGGCGCCTAAACAATTTGCTTATCACAAACAATAGCCAGTTTATCAATATAAGTCACGCTTAGCCATTTCAGAGATATCACATAATAAATATCAAATTAGAATGTGCATTATAGAGAAATTAGAAGTTATTCTTGTGATAAATACACTTCAGATAATTAATATAATATTCCAATATAAGGATATATAGAAGAATATGTCCGGGTTTTAGGCGGCAACCATCTTTTGTGTGGGTTTTGTCTCTAGTAGTGGTAAACAGTACTTTAATACTCTTGATATTTTTCTCTCCTCTTTTCTTTTTTCCTCTCTTTTTTCAGATAGATGGCATGGTTGAAGAGTTTGCAGGTATAAATCGTGCAATGGAGCAAAGCGGGACCTTCACGATGGACAAGAAAAAGCTTCTTAAACTTGTGGGGAAGGCTAATTCAAATTTAGCAGATGTGATTCTTAAAGTTGGTATCTTTGAAAGGTAAGATCGGATTATATGTAGTTGATTCTTACTTAGGCTATGTTTGGTTTGTGAAAACTGTTTTTACTCTTTATACAACAGTTTTCATTATCTACTCTTTTGTCATCTAGATCCGAAATTGCATGGAGAGATGCAAAGTACGCACAAATATATGATTACTTACAGGAGGAATACGAGGTTACACAACGCTTCGGAAATCTCAATTTCAAGTTAAAATTTGTAGAGGTTTGAATATATGATCTCATCCTAGTTTTTTGTTTTCCTTTTGTATTTGCAAATTAATAGACAAAAGTTATATACATACATATATATGCTAACACTGGTCGTCAATTCCTTTTCTTTCACAGCACAACATTCATTTCCTGCAAGAAGTTATGCAAAATAGACAATCCGATTTCCTAGAATGGTGCATCATATTCTTGCTGACAGTAGAGAATGCTATAGCTATCTATGAGATTGTTCATGAATCGGGCGGAGGTTGAATCTTATATCTATCTTGTAATTTGATTCATTATTTATTGAAAAGGCAGATTGCTACTTTAGATAAGATTCATAGCTTATATTAACAGTAGCCTTACTTGAGCCTTGAAATAATATTTTTCTTCAATGTATCAGTGTTCCAATTCGGCTCTGCTTGAACTTTGTAACCTTTAACATTTGAAAATTATTATCGAATAGTTTAGAGATGGGTTTATTGGCCCTGATATTAATGAGCTCTTAGGTTCTTGAGATTTACACGGTTCTCCAATTTTCTTGCGGCAAGGTAAGGCCTTATTTTTTGGAAAAGTGCTAGCATATGTATAATTTTGTCTGTGAAGCTTATTGAGTTGAAAGTTTGCCGTTTGCCGTCGACTGATCAGTATTATAAGTTTCGTCTGTTCTCACCTGATTCTAGATGGCCGGTTCCGCTTTGTTTTGGGCCCGGTAAAGCCCAATTTTGGCAATAAGGAGTGTTTTGTACATTAAAGAAACGCGAGTATATCCACTAAACTCAGTTGTCTGCTTTGATTCAAAAGTAGACAACTGACAGTGTGTCGTCCGCGTAACAGACTGATTCGTAGAGTAGCAGACAGATGCTTGTTTGCTTCTCGACCCAGACTCCTAGGATCAATTTTTTTTAGATAAGGATATGATCTTTTTGTTCTTATTTATTATAAGAACATGATCATATTTTACTATTATTTATCTATGGGAAAAGTATCTATTGGCCAGACATATTAGTATCTAGTACCTAAAAATAGGTTAATGTTCATTTGATATCTACTTCAATAAAACAATTTTCTTTGAAGATCTATTTTTTTTAAGGAAAATGCTAACCGGTGCCCTCGGGCACTGGTTAAGGAAGGGATCAGTTACTTCTTTCGGAAAGATTTTATATTAAATAAAATAAAATAAAATAAAATTAAATAATAAAAATGGAATCTTTCCGAAAGGAGTAATTAAAGTTTTCATTAACCGGTGCCTAATACCACGACTACCTTCAACCTAGTATATAGGTTTATTTTAAGAATTAATGGGTATTTTCATCCATTCAACAATTTTGAATTTTAAATTTTGAACCCGCCTCCACTCTCTTTCTTAACCCTCCTGTATTTCTGGCGATCACCCTATTAGAGGCCGGCTACACCACAATCCACGCATCCATTTATCCCGGATCTGACCCAACACATCTCTTCCAATTACCCGCCGCCACAAATCCTAAAGTCCGCATCCGACTCTTCGAAACTGACCTCCTCGATTACGACGCCCTTTGCACGGCCATCGACGGCTGCTCCGGCGTCTTCCACGTTGGATTAACAATTTTTCATGTTTTGCGGCTTCGTGGGTACGCAACTTTCGGTGATACAGCACTCAGAAATCTTCTAACTCGATTTGGGTTCTATAACCCTTACTGGCTACTCGATATAGGTAACGTTGCGATTGTAATCCATCTAGTCGGTGCGTACCAGGTCTACTGCCAACCTTTCTTTGCATTCATTGAAAAATATGCGGAGAAAGGATATCCGGAGAGCAAATTCATCACCAAAAATATAAGTATCCCGCTTTCCAGATATAAATCTTTTCAGATCAATGGTTTTAGATTGGTATGGAGGACATTGTTTGTGATCGCCTCGACGTTGGTTGCTATGCTTCTTCCGTTTTTCAATGATGTTCTTGGGTTTCTTGGAGCGTTAGGGTTTTGGTCGTTGACTGTTTATTTTCCGGTTGAGATGTATATAAGATAGCAGAAGATGGAAAGGTGGAGCCGGAAGTGGATTTGCTTACGGACACTAAGTATGCTTGTCTTTGTTGTGAGTATTCTTGCTGCTGCAGGGTCAATTGCTAGGGTGGTTATTGATCTCAAGACTTATAGGCCTTTCAAGACTAATTAGTGATATGTACTGATGATGACGAAAACAGGTTATGTATCACTTGTTTAGTAGTGTTTTGTAATGTTACAACTTCGGAAATTGTTAAGGATATTGCAACATCGAATATTGCAAATGTCGACAGGTTAATTCCCCAGTTTCAGTGTAATTTGTATGCTTTTAGTTTATAATTCTTTACAATCTATCATCTATATGTGTGTTTTGCATTATAGTATTAGTGATAGACATCATTCATATTTTAAAATTTCTAGTAAATAATTATTTGTCTGGTATAGTTTTTCTTCAGTGAATGGCCAACTGCTATTATTGATTCCCAATGCGTCAATGTATTCATTTTAATTACAGGTCCTTGAATTCGATAGGTTGGATTTCCAGATGCACTCAGAAGACATTTTACAGGCATCTGAAGATTTAGCGAACATGCTGCGATTTTTTGCTTGTATTTAGACATTTCTAGATACGATATAATGAGATTGCTAGATACATTTTATTGGATTTCCAGATGCACTCAGAAGACATTGCTAGACACACTAATACAACATTGCTAGATACACTAATACCACATTGATAGACATAATAGTTTAACATTGCTAGACACACAAATACAACATTGCTAGATATGGGAATTGTTAATGCGATTGTAATTCAAATATCACATTGCTAGATACATTGATATAAGCTTGCTAGATGCACTAATCTCACTTCTTACATTGCGATTATGTTTGATAACTGCCTTTACAACTGCTTTCTGGAACTACTCAATCTCTAATCCTTAGTGATATTGTAAATAAAAGGCATTGCTACTGTAAACATCCATTGAACACCCAAAGAAAAAACTAATTCACTACTACATTGTTAGATGCTTTGAAAATAACAATAATAAATTATTGTCCCAACACTAACGTCTAAAAAAGATTCGTACAAACAACATTCAATTTATAACCAAACAACATCAGGCTTACTTCATACACATTGCTAGTCATGAACAAGATTCACTACTACATTGCTAGACGTGTTAGCTGTTCCAGTAAACACACTACGGACATTGCTAGATATGGAAAAACAGATTGCATACATTGCTAGATACGTGTAACATTTCTTGCATATGAGGCAAATACTTCCTGAAACACATACATTGCTAGATATGGCTACAAACTCACGGCGAGGACCAACTACCCACTGCCTGCTCCATCTTCATTCTCCGATATGAGTGTCGACACTAACTATGCTATCACCCAGCCATTTTTAACTCATAACTAACTACGCTAGACATATGTTTACATCGCTACGCTTGTAAGCCTAATATGACATTGCGAGTTACGTTCATCGGAGGTTGCTAGATACATTGTGACGCCATTTCAATATAACGACCATATGGTCATTTGAATTCTAAGATGAATTTGCTTGATACGTTGACATGGGGTTCCTAGATACTGCCGAAAATGACATTGCTAGTTATTTGAAATCATCAACTCTATGGTACTAGTAAACTGTTAATGAAGTTACGAGTTACTAGTTAATCACACCCCTTACATTGATAGATACAACATCAAAAGATTGCTAGATGGATTGTAACAAGGTTGCTAGATACAACATGTGAGCATTGCTAGATACAGTATAACGACTTTGATAGATTTAACATCAAAATAATGGTAGATGGGTTGTAACGAGGTTGATAGATACAGCCGCATATCATTTCTAGATACCTTATAACGATATTGCTAGATACAGCATCTAAACATTGCTAGATACAGTATAACGACTTTGATAGATGCAGCATCATTTGTAGTTGCATTGAAATTAAGTTTCTGATGCCACATTACTAAATACAGTGTAAAACCTCTGCGTTTGCAAGTCTACAATGAGATTGCTAGATACGTGTATATGAAATTGCTAGATACAGCATTTTCCAGACATGAACATTCCACTAATATGAAGTACATGGATGTCTTAATCAGCATAAAAAAAGTGGTAGATGGGTTGTAACGAGGTTGATAAATACAACCGCATATCATTGTTAGATACCTTATAACGATATTGCTAGATACAACATCTGAACATTGCTAGATACTTTATAACGACTTTGATAGATACAACATCGAAAGATTGCTAGATGCGTTGTAACGAGGTTGCTAGATGCGCTGTAACGAGGTTGCTAGATACAACATACATATAATGACTTTGATAGATTCAGCATCAAAACAATGGTAGATGGGTTGTAACGAGGTTGATACATACAACTGCATATCATTGCTAGATACCTTATAACGATATTGCTAGCTACAACATCTGAACATTTCTAGATACAATATAACGACTTTGATAGATGCAGCATTAAAAGATTGTTAGATGCAGCGCCATTGCGATTTACCCGTGATTGACATTGCTAGACGTTACCTCATATGATGGGTTGTAACGAGGTTGCTAGATACAGCATGTGAACATTGCTAGATATAGTATACCGACTTTGATAGATTCAACATCAAAATAATGCTGGATAGGTTGTAACGAGGTTGATACATACAGCCGCATATCATTGCTAGATACCTTATAACGATATTGCTAGCTACAATATCTGAACATTGCTAGATACAATATAACGACTTTAATAAATGTAGCATCAAAATATTGTTAGATGGGTTATAACGAGGTTGCTAGATACACATGTGAACATTGCTAGATACAATATAACGACTTTGATAGATTCAGCATCAAAACAATGGTAGATGGGTTGTAACGAGGTTGATAGATACAACTGCATAACATTGCTAGACATATTATATAAACATTGCTAGATACGTTATAAGGAAATTGATACATAAAACAGTGTAACATTACTAGACACGATATAAAGACATTGCTAGATACAACAGTATAGGATTGCTAGCTATGTTGAATTTATTCATACAATAAAAATGGCAGGATCTCCCTATAAACTTTAGAAAACATGAAATTGGTAGAAATACAGCCGCATAGTACGGTATCCATCAACCTCGTTACAACCCATCGACATTCTCCGATACCAACGTCGGCACTACCATAACAACTACACTATCACCCACGAATCTTCCTCTCTTAACCACCACACCAACTGTCAGGATAAAACTCGACATCTCAAAAGCAAGAACTGAAAAAATGAAGAAAAAACGTCGCTGGAGAAATTGGTACTGTCCATGTCATTACTGAGAAACGTCGCCGGAGAACTTGCGTTTTACTAAGAAAATAAATACAATGACAAAGAATTAGTTTCTTCACTAAACAAGAAACATAAATCAAACAAATTATATACTACAAAACACAATCAGACCAACACACACTATAAAAGAGAATCAATCTGTATCACCAACCCTATCCCAATCCCAATCCCCATCTACATCTTCATCGCCATCATTAATTAGTAAAATAGCTTCCAACCCTAATTCCGCATATTATTAAACTATGCCTTCAACCAAACCCAAGGAAATCTAAAAACAAAACATACAAAAGCAACACAAAATAGATAAATTGGGGTTTAAACTGAACCTCAAAGTGCTTTTGGATCTTCCTAGGATCGATAGGGTTCCCTTTAGGATCTACACCGGGGGTGATCATATCAGGCCGCTGGTACATATTAGAAAGTAAAAGCCTCGGGCTGATGCTAGGTTTGGTATGGAGACGCGAGCAGCGATCGCCGTGCCTGCAAGCGCCGATCTTGAAATAGAAAGGGCAGTTCACTATGTCTTTCTCAGTACCGAAAATCGATGCTAAATGCTCATCCATTGTTGTATAGCTTGAGTTGCTTTAAGATATGTATACCGAATGATAGAGAAGAAACAGTGATTATAACTTGCGGGATAAATAGTTAGGGTTCAGGGATATGAGACCTTCAAGATGATTTTAGAACTAAATCAAAACCTAGGTAAATCACGCTGAACAAATGAAAAACATGGAACAACCAAGCTACTACTCTATCCACTGTGGTTTCGAAACAAAAAAAAAACTCTCCAATAGTTAACACAAACATTCGTGTAACTAGTTCGTGTAAAAAATCACGTTAACCATTGAAAACTTACCGGTAGTAGTTCGACGGCGTCGTCTGTTCTACCGAAAAACAGTGCCCAACGGTGACGGTGACTTCACCTCCGTTGGTCGGAGAAGTCGACAAAAATTGCTATCGTAATGCAGTTGATGTCGACACTGTCGTTTGCTCACCGATAATCGGAGTCGGACACGGTTAACGTCGCTGGAACGGTTCCAAAAAATGGTTTCGTTGAGGGTATGTTTTTGGTTCAGTATTGGGTCTTGTGTTTCTCTCTCTTCAAAATTAGAAAAGTGAAATTTGAGGGAACCCAAAGGTCAGGCTCATGACACTAAACAAGTGGGTTCCAACCAAAATGGCTCCTTTTATACCTTATAAGGTATTTTTGTCCAAAATATGGCTCTACGCATTTTATGAAACTAGTCTAAAAGTGGATACCATTTTTAAATTTCAAAATTGACTAGGTATTTATGGGTACTTTCCTCATTATCTATATATATAGTTTTAAAAAATGTTTCGGGTTTAACCATTTTAAAAATAAGAGATGATGATTGATAAATATATAAAATATAAAAGTCTTAAGTTTATTAATTTCAATCTGTAAAATAAAGCTACGAGGGTAAGAAGAATTTTCGATCAGAACGTGACTATGTAAAGTCGTAATATAATACAAGATCTAAGTTCATAGGTTATATAATATGAGATTCTAAGTTCATTATTTTAGAACAGTAGTCCGTCACAGGTCATGACACAAGTTTTTGATAAATTATACGAGACTCTTTATTCATGAAAGAGTTCAAATGATTTGCGAAATGGTATTCTTGTTATATTGTTTTTTTACCTATCGTATTTAATAATTAATTTTTTTTATTTTTGTTAATTAACTCTACGTTTTAATTTTTTCTTTAGCTATTTTTTTAATATTTCTTATTTATGTTCTATTTTTTACACTATTTTTTTTCTATTTAACAAATTACAATTGTCCATTTCGAAAACTTTATATTTAACCAATTTTAGCTTATTCAAGTAACCATTTTCTCTCTTTTAAGCACTTTCCGTAATAAAAAAATATCCTTATACTACAATATCTCACCAAATTGATATTGTATATTGTAAACAGAGATTTTAGTAAGATAAGTTCCCAAACATTCTTCAAATATTTTTCACAGTTTCCACTATTTTTTTTATTAAAAAAATCATAAAATAAAAAATTAACAATAAAGTTATCATTATCTGTAATTTCAAAGTCAACCATTATACCAAATACTCATGTTGTATACCGATCGCTTATAACACAGATTTCTAGCAAAACTGGATTAGATAAAGGAGGACCACTTGGCGGAGATAATAATAGTTCATAAGTTGTTGGTTGGTGTTAGCCCGACGTGCCGTTTGCATTCTATGATTCGTCGTCCGAAATAGAACAACAATGTTGATAAAGACGATTACACAAATTCTTCTATGGTCAGAAACCGATGGTAGGGTCCTATCAGACGCAAATATGATTACCACTGCTGATAGGGTCAGATTATGTTGGAGGATCCAAGCAATAAGGTAGGTTGGATTTCGTTTAGAGAAGTAGTTCAGACCTAATAGCTAAATTCAGTGAATAAGTAATATGCTTAATGACTCAGCTAGGTGCCTAGTACTTTTACTTATGGGTCTGGGGGATCGTGAGATTGACCCAAACATATGACCCGATCTGAATGGTCCGTGGATCCAAAAAGAATATAAATAGTTCAACAAACACCATTAATTGGGTTACACTTTGTTTCCTCTCTATTAAATACAAGCATCTCATTTCTCTATCGATTTTTACTAAGAATTTAATACCACACAAACTTAATAACTTCAAAAACTACCCTTAGATCTGATTTTACCACCACCGGATTGACGACCATAGTGGGAGCATGAGGTTCATGAATAGCTATATTCCAAACCATACTTGCAGATCGTATTGCAGAGTTCTTTGAGACATGGATCTTGACATGCAAGATGTTCCCCCTCTTGACAATAATGGGGCAAGAGGTTATAATGAGCATGCTACTATATCTCATGTCAATCATAATATAGAAGAAAGATATTTCATGCAAGAAGAGCGTGATCAGTTGAGGGCTGTGATTGAAGCTTTGAGGGCCCTAAGGCAGGCTGAAAAAGAATTAAAAGAAAATTTTGATGTGGGATGTGTTGTTACAGATGAGCCTAGTAAAAAACACAAACAAAATGAAAGTGATCAATCCCTGAAGGCTCACACAGGTTTGAAAAAAGAACATCGAGCTAAGCAGTTGATGAACACATCAGATTCTGTTGGAAACTCTACCACAAAATCTGACTCAGATACTTCTTCTTCCTCACCAGGTAGTGACCATAGCCGTTAGAAGAAGAAAGATAGGTTAACTAAAAAACATTCTAAAAAAAGGGATAGAAAGGGCAAGAGAAAATATAAGAAATATCAAGGGAAAGTAAATGGATCGACAGATTACGGCAAAGATCCTGAAAATCACCTTGAACAATTAAAAAATTTCATGATAAATTTTGATGATGATGAAAAACTAATATGCCGGACCTTCTCACAGACTTTTAAGGGGAGTGCATTAAAATGGTATAATAGTTTACCACATGGATTTATTAAAAACTTTGATATGTTCTGGATGGTTTTCTGAAGGTAGTTTGTGGGAAGTAAAGAGCTTAAAGGGAACATTGACACTATCATTCATTGCATACGAGAACCAAATGAGCCTTTAAAAGACTAAATCAACCGTTTTGTGAACACAAAGAATAGATTGGCTGATTGTTTTGAACAAGTAGTTATTGCTTATTTAAGGCAAGCTTTAATACCGAGTAATTTGGCTGATTCAGTAACTCGGAAAAAAGAAATGACCTAAAGAGGAATATTGAATCATGTCGGAAATCAAATCACAATGGAGGAAACCAAAAAGTCTAGAGTAGCGTGCCAGAATAGGTCTGCTCCTACAATTTCTATCCCACAAGCCAATACTCAGTCCCAAGCTATAGTAAATTACCGACCGAAGGATTCCGAAGAAGGTTCGCATCAGCCTAGACAAAGCCAGTCAAATTAGGACCAACAGTCTAGGCCAAGGAGGAGTTAATGTGTCCAACCTGAATGGTTTTCCGAATTAGGTGAAAATATAGCCACCACTTATGACAGAACCAAGAATATTGTGCATTTCCGAAATCTGACACCAATTCACTATCTTAAAGAAAATTGGACCACTCGCTTTTGTAAATACTATAATGATGTGGGCCATGTACCCAAGATAGCATTACCCTAAAACAAGAAGTGCAAACCTTGATTGATATGAGGAAGTTTTCTGCTTTTATTAAAAAAATAAAGGTGAAACAGGCAAGTTAATATGCGTGCACATTCTAGTGCAAGTACAACACACGTTACATCGCCAAATGTTCAAAGGCAGAGTATAAAAATATATAGACAAGAGAATTTTATGGTAATTATAGAGCGATTTGATGTAAATTTGGAATAATTAGACCCCGATCCAGACCGGAACCAAGTTGGGGTAATAGTTGAAAAAACGGAGACATTGTCCGACCTGTGCAACTACTTTGAATATTTGACCATTTTTGGGGGATATATTGTGACTGCGCCCTCAAGCGAACAATTTAACCACTCAATTTGAAGGAAAAGTGTTTACACATATCTATTATAGCCATACTCTTTTCGCTGTCTTTGATAAAGATAACCTCATAAAAATTACGGGCCGACATGAAGATGTTGTGGTAATAGGAGCATCAATTGAAGGCAATAAAATACAGTGAATCTTGATTGATACAGGAAGTTCGGAAAATATTTTGTTGTTATCAAACTATAAGTAAATAAAGAATCCTTCAGTCATCTAACGTTCGAATAGAACCATATCTGGGTTTATTGCCAACTCGGCTGATGTAATTGGGGAATTTGAAGAAGAGGTCTTGTTAGGAAAAGTACCAGTCAAAGAGTTATTAAGGGTTTTGTTGGTAGTGTTTGGTTGTCCGACGTCTTACAATACTATATTTGTAGGTCTTGACTATCTATGATGCATGCAGTAACATCCACTATCCAACAATGTTTTAAATATGTCGTGGGAGGCCAGATAGACATCGTCCGAAGTAGCCAAAAGGTGGCAATGGAATGTTATGTCATTGCTCTTGCTCCAAAATCATTGGAAACAATGAGAGTTAGAAAAGAATATCAATTAGTGGAATCTTCTGTCAGGTTAAATAAAATAGATGATCCAAGGGAGGCTCTTAGTGATGTGATCCCAGTTGAAGAAGTTGAAATTTATTACTGGGCAGAAGGAAAAACGTTTATGTAATAACCTACATGTGTTTGCATGGTGCACGAATGATGTAACTGGAGTAACAACAAGTGTAATTAACCACAAACTATCTGTTAGATCCGATGCAGGACCGGTGGTGCAAAGAAGGAGAGATTTTTCCAAGGAAAAATTGGAAGCCATAGTCTAAGATGTAGATCGATTAACCAATGTGGGGCATATTAGAAAATCCCAGTATCCTCTTTGGAATGCTAACCTGGTCTTTGTTAAGAAGAAAAATGGAAAATTGTGTATGTGAATTGATTTTACAGAGCTTACCCCAAGGATCCATTCCAGAATCCCGGATAGAGCAGCTAGTAGATTACACACCGGAAAACAAGTTGTTATCCTTCATGGATACATTTTCTGGGTATAATCAAATACAGATAGATCTGAGTGATCAAGATCACACTACTTTTATTACCGACATGGGGCTTCATACTATAAGGTAATGGATTTTAGGTTAAAGACTGTTGGAGCCACTTATCAGCGACTGGTTAATAAGGCATTTGTTAACCATATTGGAAGAAATGTATAAGTTTATATCGATGATATGATGGTTAAAATCCCTAAAGAGGAGGATCATATCTCCGACCTTCAGAAAAATGTTTCTAACTTGGAAGCCATCAACTTGAAATTAAATCCCGAGAAATGTACATTTGGTGTCCGATCTGGAAAATTTATAGGTACATTATAAGTGATAAATGAATTCAAGCCCACCCAGACCAATTGAATAATTTGTTGGCTGTGGATCCACCTAAGAATACTAAAGAAGTTCAGATATTGACTGGAATATTGATAATTTTAAACATGTTTGGGTATTCTCTTTGGTAGAGGCGTTAAGGTCATCACCTAGTGGCCGGGGGCCAAGAATTCTGATAAACAATCAGCCACAACAAGTCCCTTGATTTCCATGCGGGGCTCAAATTTGATGTCATATTCACCCAGATAGATTGACCACTTAGTTAAGCGGCCTGACATGTTTGAGTTCTGCAACACATTGCGCAGAGGAAAAGATGTACGAACAATGATAGTATGACCCTGAAAGTACGGTCGCATTTTCGCACCGCCACTACCAAACCTAAAGCAAGATTCTCAAGATTCATATACGGTGTCTCTGCATCGACTAACAGTTTACTAGTGTAATAAACATGGAGTTCAACATTATATAATTCTTTAACAAGTACTTGACTGACAGTATAGGTGGAGACTGATAAATACAGATACAAACGATCACCTGATGCTGGGGCTGTCAATATTTCGGGAGAGGTAAGGTAAGTTTTTAGGGCGATAAATAATGCGTCGCACTCGCTATACCAGTAAAATATTTTTGCTCCCCGTAATACGTCAAAAAGGTGACTTTTATCCGAGACCTTTCAAATAAAGCGAGATAAGGTTGCAAGACGTCCGGTGAGGCATTGAACCTCTTTGATATTAGTTTGGGGCAACATTTGCAGCAACGCCTGTAATTGAAGGGGTTCGGCCTCTATCCTTTTTTGCTGACCATGTAACCTAAAAATGTGCCTACTCAGACACCAAAAGAGCATTTCAAGGGATTTAACTTTAAATTATACTTACGTAATATTGTCAAAACGTTGCTTAGTGCTTCTAAGTGTCGGTCGGGATCATTAGTTTTGAAAATCATGTCGTCAATATATGCTTTTGTGTCGTGACCTAGCTGGTCCTTGAAAATCTTGTTGACGAGGCGCTGATATGTGGAGCTGGCATTTTTGAGTCCAAAAAGCATGACTGTGTAGGAATAAAAGTCGCGCTCGGTCTGGAATGCGGTATGCTCCTCATCGCTTTAGAGCATGCAAATTTGATTGTAGCCTGAATACGCATCCGTGAATGACATATATTCACAGCTAGATGCAGAATCTACTAATTGGTTGATGCGGGGAAGAGGGAAAGCATCCTTAGGACATGCTTTATTTAAATAGGTAAAATCGACACACATGCGCCAGTGACCTCCTTTTTTTACCAAGACCGGGTTAGAAATACACACTAGATATCGTACGCGGCGAATAGGACCGACCCCAAATAATTTAGTAACCTCTGAAGCGATAACTGCCTGTTTTTAGTAGAGAAAGACCTACGCTTTTTTCGTACTGGTTTAGCATACCTGTCGACTGTTAATCATGAAAAATGACAGATGGGTCGACCCTAGTTACATCTTGGGCGGTCCATGTGAAAATATCCAAATTTTTATATAATAACGTTCCTAATAGATTTTTGAAACCTGAGTCCAGTGTAGCCCCAAGGCGGAGAACATGTCCTTCTGCTAGGATTTCTTTGATGATGTCTTTAAGCTCGGTATCCTGATCGTCACTGTCCCAAGGGTCATTCATAAGATCAAGCGAGAGAGATTTTGCTTGTGGTTCTGTATTCCCCTCGCCTGCTAATTGCTATCTGATTGGTTTGCTTGGATCCACGATCACCAAGTAGCACGTTCTTGCAGCTTGGTGGCTGCCGCGAATAATACCTACAGAGTTGCCAATGGGATATTTGACACATTAGCAGAATGTAGAAAGAGTTTCTTCTATTCTGTGTAACCATGGTCGTCCGATGATCGCATGATATGGGATCAGATCTTTCGAGATCAGAAAGATGGTTTTGAGTTCTTTTTTTGTTGCCTTATGCCCTGCCTTTACCATTAACTCAATTTATCCGATGCACTGTGACGTCTGTCCTTCATACCGACGAGGGTGCGTTGTGTTGATTTGTATGGAGGGACTTCCAGAATTTGGTCATAGATGGCTTTGAAATGATATTGGCCGAGCTACCACTATCTACTAATATCTTGGTCATCATTATCCCTCTGACATCCAGAGTTATTGTCAGGGCATCCTTATGAAGGGTGACCACACCTCGCATGCCATCATCATTAAATATCAGGTCTGCCATGGGTTGTCGGTAGCTATTGTAAGAGGAACTCCCTATGAAAAGTACCTGATGGTCCTCCCTTCGATATCTTCCTCGCTTGGTGATCGACCTCAGTTAAGGAACCCCATCGAGATATGGAAAGCATCCATTGTTGCTTCGTTGGGTCGACAGTTTTATCTTCCTGGCGAGTAGCGGGACTATTTTTTTATGGCTCATCTCGTCTAGTATTAAAGCCCTCTAGTGTGTTGCCCGGAAATCCTTATTCTTATTGGCGGACAAACTATAATAGGATGTCGTTGTCGACCAACTTTTGTATCTCTTCTTATAGCTGCCAACAATCATTAGTCGCATGACCATGATCGTTGTGGTACGGGCAGAAATGTTGGATTGATCGTTTATAGCTTGGGGCGGACATGGCCCTATGGGATTGATCTCAGATCCTATTTCAGGTGCAGTAGTATATGGTAGAAATTGATTCTGTGAGTTGCGTGAACTGCTGTGTAGGATTTTCATAAGCCGCGGGGCGTTGGTTTGTCGTAATCCTTGTGGAGTCTCTGCGGGATCTATCAGCGCTTCTCAGAGTTCCTCTTCAATATCCATTGGTGTTTATCGATGATTCTCTACGTGATCCCTCATTCACCCATCTGCTATCATGAGTGGATACGTTGGTGTCAGGTATAGTTTCCCCTGCCAGCGGGGGGACTTTGGTAGCGTCGTCCACTTTGATGAATTGGTCCGCTCGTGCTAGGAGATCACCTATTTTATCACACGGGAACATTATCAGATCGACGTACAACTTACCTTGCCTATCCAATCTTTGCTTTAAAGAGGCGACTGGCATATTCTCTGCCAGATCAGGGAGTTTGTTCATGGCGTGGAAAAATCTCCTAATATACACTTTGCGAGGCTCACCCCTTATCTGGTAGAGGTCCATGATGAAATCAGGATCCAGGCGTAGCTCGTTGTTACCTACACATCTGTTCTTGAATGCACTTCAACGTCCTGCAAAATCTCATATCGAACCCTTAGGCAAGCTACTGAACCACTCCATTACATTACCTTTGAGGGTCATTGAAAGGGTCCTACACAACATCGCATCGTCCGGGTTAAAAGCCATCATCATGTTTCTCAATTGTTCCAGATGTCCCGGATCTCCCGATCCATCGTATGCTTCCAAACAAAAAGGATCAAATTTTCTTGGGAGCTACACGACAAGGAGTTTTCTACGAAGGGCGACTCCTTAAGAACATAAGAAACCATTATCGGGCGTACGTGATCATATTGCTCAGCTATCACTTATTTGTCTTTTTTTTTGGGAGGCTTACTTTTGGCATTTCTGCCCACTACTTTCTCTCATTCATTCATCGTGCTTGTCCTTCTTGGTGGACCCTTCTCGTATTGCTGCTCGGCTTGCCTCGACGGTGGACCTAGGAGGGTGTTGATGCTCATCCGTTCACAGCTTCACGGTCAAGTTATTGATCGCTTCTTATAGCTTTTCTATATTTTCCTTATTTGTTTGATCTCTAACTTCTTGGTCGTGATTGGCCTTACCTTGTGCCACTTGCATTGTCAGGATTTGCTGCTCCAGACACCTGACTTCAGTTGGTTCTTTCGGATAGTTGGCCTGGAGAGGTCGATCTACAAGATTTGTGATAACTTCCGTGATGGCTGGTGCAACTAGAGGATCCACTGCAACCGCGGAGTCCCTTCGCAAATTCTTTTCCAAGCCGCCTGGCCAGTTGCTGATGGGAGAGTTGATCCCACGACTAGATCCGTTGCTTGATTAGGGTTAGCCATGGGGATGCGTCTTTCAGTAGGTTCGATATCGATCCAGGATCTAATTACTACCATTGGTGACAAGATTTAAAGGGGAGGGTTTTTAGGGTTCCCACAGACGGCGCCAAATTTTTTATGGGGAAACCTAAACACCGATAAGACAAGATAGTAAATATTATTGATTCTGGAAGATTTAGAACATGATCATATTGCATCGCTTTTTACCTTTATTTATACTACTTTTAATTGTTACTCTCTTCATTTATTACACATGATTATTCATAAGATATAACGAATTGGACCGTAACGTTCGCATCCATAATCAGCGGTCTTGATTGTAGTCTTCAAGTTGACTCTCATAATGTACTAGGATGTTATAATGATCATCCGTTTTCTAACTTCCCGAGCGAACCAGCTTTCATCTTATGTACCTCGAGTGGAGCCTCAATTTTGGGCTCGTTCGGTCTTAAATGGATCCAGCTCGGCTTGATACATCTTATATCTAGTAGGATTTTCACCCGTACAGATCTCTAACTTCATGGTCGTGCCTGGCTTCAAACGCGCTCGGTCTTGAACCTGCTCGGCTCGGTTTAAACTCTTATTTTCTCTTTCTCGTCATTTTGAATGCACTCGCTCTTGCTATACCTCAACTCTTTCTTGGTTTATTTCTTGCGCTGCTTTGCTTTGTCTAACGCTCCCTTCATATTAATTGTGGATATCCACTACCTTATCACCTACTTCTCCATTCTCCTTGTCATTTTCTTCATTATATTCCTCTATCTTTTCCTCATATTCTTGAGCAGTTGACAAATGATCTCTAACCATTAGATCATCTTCTTCTGGCCGGATTTCCACTTCACCTTCAATTACTTAAACATCAACAAACAATATATTTTGTTAAAATTTACAAGCATATAGTTACTAATATTAACTTAATAGTAAGCGTAAGTCATAGTAGTAGCATCGTAACAAGCAAATATTTTAACACATACAATATTTCTACTCTCAACTGTACTCTTAGTCGGATGCTTTACCTAATAGAAGAGCAATTTGTGAATTTGCTTTACTCAATTTTCTAATTCAGCAATAAGACAGTTGTCTTTCTGACATAGTAATTTAAAAAGTTAGCATCGGAAATTGAGTTCTAAAGCTCGATTAAAATTGTACATCAAAATTATACCAAAAAGTGTACTAAAAATGAGTAATTAAACAGTTTAAAACTATAGTCTAATACAATGCTTCATTTATTTTCCTAGACAATAGAGAATAGTAGTACTATATTATTTTTTATTAATGGATGTTTCTTCTATCTCATATTTACATACAGATAGTCAGATACCAGATTGATGTGTTATTCGCTGCAACCATCTTTTTGACATTATTTAAAGGATCTCAAGAATATCATAACCATCATGCACGAGTAATATTAAAAATGTTAACAGTTTTAATTTTGATTTTTTTACCTTTAATTGTTCCATCTCTCGTATCAACTCTTTGACTTTATCTTGGTGTTAGAAGTTCTCTTTTATCTCAAGCATCATAGAAAGTCCAGCTTTGGGATTCTGACCTTTGTGTGCTCCAAGGAAAAACGTTGTAGAGAATCTTTTTAAAAGTTAGTATAAACATTAATATGAATAAGTTTATTAATGTAATTTTAATTTTTAAACACATAGGGTTTTGCTGATTTTGCTCATTTTTTTGTCAATGAAGTTTAACTTTTCTAACATTGACTTGTGTCCAGTCATACTCGTAGAGTACTTTGAATTTCAAGTCGATGAACCTTGCTAGGATTACTGATAGACAATCACCAGATGTAAATATAAATAATGATACACAAAGGTACATTATTATCATTTTTGCTACATCTTTGACCGTTTCAACATCATCAATCTTTGAACCATCTTTTATCGCATCTTTTAAAATCTTATTGATTATGTTATTTACTTCTTTAAAGTATCTTGAGATGATGCTTGACTCAATGCTTCTAGTCTTAACCTTATCGATATTCTTTGTATCATAGTTTATTCTAAAAATTACCACGACGTCATTTTTGGTCAGTGATACATTTATCCCACCAAATGAGAAGTCTTCATTTTCTTATTGTACATGTTTATTATCTCCATAGTGAGCTTCTATGACTTCTTCACTTTGAAGCTCTCTTTTAATTGAAACAACATATTTACTAGGTTATAGAACGGTATAGATTTTAGAACTTCAATGTGTTCTTTCTTAATATCCATTGTTCACAGTATTTTGATGATTTATTTTGTATTCGCTCGGAACATAGAAGGACCATGGGACTATGGATTTATTTTTTTATATTTTTTACTTATGTGGTTTTCTTTTTGTACTTTTCTTCTCGACACAAGTATTGAACCTCTTTATTTTATATGTCAACAAAAAAACAAACTGTCATCCACATAATAGCTAATTCTATATATATATACCGAGTAGCAAATTCTCATGATTTATTATATTAAACTTTTATTTGATCGATATACTTTTAAAAAATTATATCAGAAAATATATAGAACTTAAACTAACACAAACTTTCCTAAATATATAAAAACAAGAACGGTTCCACAAAATTATTTCATAAATTATATAAAAACTAAACTAACAGAAAAATTAAACTAAACTAAACTAGTATAAAAAAGTTTCTTCTATTGACCTTTACTCACTTGATTAACCAAAAGGAAAAAATAATTAGATATTAAACATAAACAATTTTTTTCCATGTTTCACCGTCTCATACTAAATGTTCTTAAACTTTCAATCTTAGATAGATCCAATAATCTTACAATGAAGGTAATATAATCATAATTTAATTCTAAGAAGAGAAACTCTAGCCCCTTATATCACATACCAAAATATACACAAGAAGCAAGCTTGAAATCTAAAGCAAACAATCTTTTTAACCGAACTCCTTAAATATACAATAAATTTGAACCTTAGACCATAGTATATCCAAAAATTCATCAGGGTCATGCTAAAAAAATAACACAACTCAACAAAAAAACAAAGAGTTTGAAACATCCAAAGCCATAATAAAAAAACTAATTGAATGGAATTTCACTAAAACATTTAATTGGAACCACATTGATTGAACTAAGGTAGAAAAGGGAAAAAAATAATTGGTAAATCATCACTTACCCATGTAGGTTTATGTCGATGAAGAGAGAGTAAATATAATCGCCTGATCTATCGGTGAACGGCCTGAAGATTCTTTTTTCGGCTATAACATCTTTAGCAAAGGCCTCATGCTTCTCCTTATCAATGTGCTGAGCCTATAGTTAGGTTTTCAAAATTAGCATAATAGTTCTCCAACTTAATTTTAAGAGTTTTATCTAGTATCACCTTAGCCTGAATATCAACCTTCAAACATGTCTCGACTTTAGCTTTGGCTTTGACTTTAGCCTCCAACTCAGATTTTAACTTCTATCCAACCTTAATTTTAGTCTGAATTTTAGCCTTCAGCTCTTGGTCACTCAAAAATGGAAATGCTACAACTTCTAATAATAGCTGATGGTCAGGGATATCAGGAGCTAAATTTTCACAAGCTTGATCCAGTTTTGTACAAACATTATAAAATACTAAAACACAAAAAAATGTTAGAGTTAGCATATATATATATATATATATATATATATATATATATATATATATATATATATAAATAATAAACAGAAATGACAGTTACTTACTTCAACCCCTAGTCGCATCTGCCTTCTGGCTAACTCCATAAGACTAAGATAATGAGAATCATGCTCATATTAGCCGAAGTAGTAAAATGATTGAATACTTTATAAATTTACTTAAAAGGAAAAGACCTAAGTGCAAAAGTTGGAAAAGTCTAAGTTTAATTGGAATCAGCTCAACTTTGGCTCGAAGAGGATTTCCTAAAACATAAAAAACCTTGGGTAGATTAACCTTGATAAATATTTACATTATTGGTAATAATAAAAGCAAGTGAAGAAACTTCTCCAACCAAAGCAGAAACCACAGTGTTAAACGTTAGCCCTTTGTCTATAATTGTTTTAGCACTAGCCTTATTGGTCGCAGATCTTCTAGGAGAATTTTCATTTTTTTTCACTTTAGTTTTAGCCTCTCTTCTAGACGATACCTAAACTTGGCAAAAACTTCAAGAGGTGTGTTATTTTGAATAACATTAAGGTCTAGGATAGGAGAAATATTTCCAATTTTACTTCTTTTTTTATTTCCCAACACAGACATAAACATCCTTCACTTTCTGAGAGCCACACTCACTAATCACAACAATTTTATTTATTGGAGGATAAAAGTTATTTTAAAAAATAAACATTTACCTCTATAACATCACTTCCAATAGAAACATAAAATGTCATTTGGACCAAGAGATGCAATAGCGGAGGTTGCAATAAGAAAGAGAAAGTGGAGGGGGGGGGGGACCCTCTAAAGTAACATAAGTTAAATTTAAAACATTAACAAAGGCTACCATTAATGTTTTGTCATTTGATTTTTTTTGTAATTTTACTAGAATATTTATGTTAACCTTTAGAATAGTAAGAAACTATAGCATCTTCAACAAACAAGATCTTAAAATCAAAGGGTATTTTTCATCACCCATCTTCCTTTATGATTCATAAACTTTGGAAGGCTTGAGAATATTATCCATCATTTATAGACTCTACTAGAGGGAGACCTCTTTCTTCATTCACAACTTCAGTTAACATGTCTAAGGTATAAGCAGCAGCAACATATGTAGTCTGCAACCCACTTTTTCAAAACTCATCAACCATTAGGATGTCCTTGTAATCATGAAATCATCTTACAACCTCTACAAATTTGTTGGTATACTCGTTATAAGCGATGAAAATTAAATTTTTTCTAAAAAAAATAAAACTCCAATATAAATTAGACATTAAAGCTAAATGAAATAAGTTTTAAAAACAAAAAAAAATTACAATAAAAGCATCCATAGAAGACAAAACACTTACATTCAGGAATCTAGACATACTAACAAATATGTTGCTTTAAATTTTCACCAGTTTTCTAATCGCCCGAGACGAAGATAAATTATTTCTTCTACATCTTTTTAAAAGTAAGAAGTTATTCTAGAATATTACAGCCATTTAACATCGGGAATAAAACAACAGCTACCTTCCATGATAGAAAGTTTAGACATGGACAAGAAATAAAAAATAAAAAATTGCTTATAAACATGTAGAGACATAATAATAGTGTTCATCAACACCCTCCATGCATTCCACACCAATTGAGTGGGACATATTTGAGTTTCTTCAATAATAAGTCAGAAAATCCTTGACGAACGAAAGCCAAATCCCAATATCAAATATATAAGTAAAAAATACAACTATATCAAGAAAAGTGTCTAAATAAGTTTCACATTTCTTAGGAAATTCAGATATGGACATTAGAATGAATCTCTATTCTTTTACCTTCATCGTTTAATCATGCTCGGACATTAGAGTGAATCTCTATTCTTTTACCTTCATCGTTTAATCATGCTCGTATGTATAAAAATAACTATGCTCAGTTAAAACTATAGTCTATGCAAAAATAAAAAAATCTCCACACGAAAGGAATTTCATTTTTAAAAGCTTCTTCAACATTTTTAAGCAAGTTTAGAGGAAATTCCTCCCATAGGAGTGGTAAACAATCATATTCACCGCAGAAAACATTGTTCAATTTAGGAAGATTAGCGGTGGGATAAAGAGAATCAAACTTTCTGAAGATTTTATATTATGATTGTAAGCATCTTGAATGAAAAGACAAAAATATTGAAACCATCTTTGAAAATAGAGGAAGAAGTAAAAATCAAAGTAATAAGATATAAAGGAATTCAGTTAATGAAGAAATGAAAGAAAAACAAGAGAGAATTCTTAAGAAAAGTCAAAATAACAGAGTCTCTAAAAGAGTAAAAAAAGAAAGTTATATAATGGTGAGTAAATTTTTAATTTTTAATTAGTGTTTTAGATTGTTTTCAAATAAACGGTCACGATTAAAAGAGATCAAATGTACTATACGAAATGAGCTCAATAGGAAGTACGTGTGGGGTATTAATTAAGTTGTTACACGCATCAGACACGTGTTAAACAACTTTTCACTTACCCAATAAGCATGCAAATCAATTTTATTCAATTTTTTACATAAAGCGTATAAGTTCCCGCCATGCATAATTTTCAAAATAACAATATCATAAATAATTCAAGGATAAAAGAAAGTACAACATATGTCAAAACATGAAGTCTCATACAACTTGCTAAACAATCCAAGATTATTACTTAGTCTTTCCTAAATAATCCAAGATTATTACTTAGTCTTTCCTTCATACTTTGAAAGGACTAGATAGGCAACTTGAATGCACTTATTGGAAAAATTAAACCGAGATTTTCTAAAATTAAATTTCTCTCTACTTATTACCAATGTTAAACTGACAAAAGTCCATGATGTGACTTTTTTCTTGTGAAAATATATATTTTTTCTTTATCTTCAATAGAGGTTTGGGTGAACAAAAGGTTTCTAATGAGGTAAGTAATAGACTTTAAGATTTTCGCAAGTCCAACCATAACTGGCTTAGTATTTCAGCTCGGTATGACATCAGTTGAGGAGGAACATTCAATATCAAGATTATAAGAAAATTAAGATTTAATTATAATATAAAAAAAAGCTTCAACAAAGAAAAATACTTCAAGTTCTAGTCCTCCCACAATGCTCTCGTGAGGACTAGAAGGGGCTATTTATAATGGTGAAAAATAACTAGGCTGACGTATATTATAAAAATTTTAACTATAATTTATAGATTTGACTTGAACTTAAGATTATAATATTTAATTCATAAAGCTTATGTTGTAATGCTAAGAGACTTAGGCCAAAAGCTCAACTAGGTCTTTGGCACAAATCTCTACCTGATAAATATAGGAAGATTCTATTCCAAGAAATCACTCTATCATTTAATAATAAATATATATTTGTTACTTTCTACATTACTCTTTATCAAATTCAAACTCAAAATAGCGCATGCTCTAAGAAACTTATTGTCTTCTTTCTAACAACCACACATCTCCTACTTATTCTCTAGTAGTTTCCAGCCTTCTACACCACTACACAAGTTCTGGCCCTCAAAATATCGCATACTCTAAATAACTCATTATTTTCTCTCTAACAACCATAAAAACTCTATTACTTATTCTCTAGTAGTTTATAGCCTTCTGCACAACAACACAAGTTCTGTCACAACCTCTCACATATCTCTGCCAACATCAACAATTTTGTTTTGATAAACTATTGTCCATTTTGATCACGTGACTTCTTTGAATCATATTCTAACGTCAATACACGTCATCATTACTTCTTCTTCTTCTTTTTAAACCAAAAATTAACATTTTATTGAATAGCCAATAAAAAGGAAACTTTTACAATAGTTTTGACTAGAAGCTAGTCTTGATATTACAATTTTTGAAACTCAATTGAAAACTCAATTTAATATAATTGTGTTTGGCTAAATGTACATCCATTGCATTAGTGGTCTGAATCCTTCAGTGTTGATCTTCATGTCTGTTGATTACTTACTGCTTCAAAGAATTGGATTTTTGGTAGCGCCAGATGGAATAGATGGCTGAAAAATCAGAGAAAGAAGACGAACAATAGAAGATGGATATCTCTAACCTAGGTCAGAGTAAGAGAGACTTTAAAGAAAATCAAATTCTATTCAAAAAGTCTGAGGCAAAACTAGGGTATGAGAGCCTTTTATAGAAGTGCTCGAAACCCTAGCCCAAATTACAACATTTTTCCTTATGCAATAAAATAAAGCCCAGCCCAATTTCAAAGCGATTGGAGTGAGTTAAGTATTTTAATAAAATCCAACAAAAATAGGAAAATGCATAAAAATTTACTAAAACAGCAAAACGAGGGTTTAACCGACTAAATTTAGGGCATGGACTTCATCACATAGTGATGCTTTCGAAAATCACTGGGCTTCTCGACGCGTTCGATTTGAGTGGTCGCATCGCCTAATTCTGATATCTGGGCCCCAAATAAATCCTGTTTCTATTTGTCCAAAAGGGCCATATAGTCATGGGCTTGTGCAACTACATCATCCTCCCCTTCTTCGGAAGAATTCGCCCACGAATTCTCAGCTTCATCATCCTCAGCAGCAGTGTTAAATGGCACGAGGTGCTTCACGTTGAAAACGTTATGGGTCTTCATGTGGCTGGGTAGTTTCAACCTGTATGCATTGGGATTAATCTTTTCAATAATTTCAAATGGACCCACCTTCCTTGCAGCCAATTTGTTGTACTCGTGTGCAAGATAGCGATCCCTGGTAAAAAAAGCCCATACAAAGTCTCCCACTATAAACTCCACCAGGCGGTGCTTCTTATCTGCGGCAATCTTGTACTTCTGTGTTGTTTCCTCCAGGTGTTTGCGGGTGTTCTCATGGATCTCCCATAGATCATCAATGGCGTTCTCGACCTTACCTGAGACCTTATCAAGCATTGGGAAAGCTAAGTCCATAGGACCCCGTGGGTTATAACCATAGACTACCATGAAGGGACTATACCCAGTACCGCGCTTGTGGTGCCTGTTGTAGGCGAACTCAGCATGATAAAGGCGGGAATGCCATGCTTTCAAGTTCCCAGAGACCTCTGTGCGTAACATGTTGCCTAACGTTCAATTAGTTACCTCGGTTTGGCCGTCTGTCTGCGGGTGATATGCGCTGCTAAAACTCAGCTTCGTGTTTGTAAGGCGCCACAAACTCCTCCAAAAATGCCCCACAAACCGCGCATCACGATCAGAAACGATATTCAAGGGTAGACCATGTAAGCAGTAGACCTCACGAAAGTATAAATTAAAAACATTCACAACATCTGTGGTTTTCTTGCAGGCAATGAAGTGGACCATCTTAGAAAACCTGTCAACCACTACAAAAATAGAATCGTTACCTCTCTGTGTTCTTGGCAGCCCAGAGATGAAATCCATGCTGACGCTTCGCCACGGTCCTTCCGGTATTGGGAGTGGTAGGTATGGACCTGCGTTGGAGGATATACCTTTTGCCACCTGGCAAACCCGACAACCAGCTACAAAACGGATAACATCTCGCCTCAAATGCGGCCAGAAGAACTGACTGGATATAGAGTGAAGGGTTTGATCTCTACCCCCATGCCCCTCGTTGTGTCTCTCTTGTACAATCAGTAACCTCAAACTACCCTCAGGAACACAAAGTAAATTACATTTGAAGAGGTAACCGTTGCTCACTGCAAAATCTTTTCTCAAACCTACGCTGACGTCCTCTAGAATAGGACCAAAATATGGATCGGTAGCCAATAGATCCTTCATCATCTCGAATCCCATAAATTCTCCTTCCATACGAATCATCATGCTGCGTCGGCTCAGTGCGTCAGCTACGCGGTTAACTGTCCCCGAAGTATGCTTAATGGAAAAGGTAAATTGTTGAGTAAATGCTGCCCAACGTGCATGGCGGGAAGAGAGTTTCTCCTGACTCTTCAGATGCTTTAAGGCATCATGATTGGTGTACAGTACAAATTCATTGTAGGCCAAGTAGGAACTCCAGTGCTTCAAAGCTCGTACAACTGCATAGAAATCCTTGTCATAGGTGTTGTAGTTAAGTTTAGCTCCACTTAATTTTTCGCTGAAGTATGCTACAGGGCAGCCTCGTTGGCTGAGTACAGCGCCAATGCCAAATCCAGATGCATCACAATACAATTCAAATCCTGTAGAAAATTCAGGTAAAACCAGAATCGATGCAGTGGTCAGTCTTACCTTGATTTCCTTAAACGCCTTAGCTGCTTCAGGGGTCCAACAAAATGTTTTTCCCTTCATACACTCTGTAATAGGAGCCATAACAGTGCTGAAGTTATGTATGAGCCGTCTGTAAAAGGAGACCAATCCTTTAAAAGAGCGGACTTCAGGGATGGAAGTAGGAATAGGCCAGTCTCGTACGGCTGCCACTTTCGACTGATCCACTGAAAGCCCATCTTTTGACACGACATACCCCAGGAAGACGACCGAATCTGTCATAAAACAACACTTATCGAGTCCTCCATAAAACTCCTCTCGCCTCAAAACAACCAACACCTCGCGTAAGTGCTGGAGATGTAGCTCTTCCGTGGTACCATAGATAAGAATGTCATCAAAGTACACAACAAGAAAGTTTCCGATGAACGAGCGAAATACGTGGTTCATAACCCGTATGAACGTGCTAGGAGCGTTAGAAAGACCGAATGGCATTACTATCCATTCAAACAGACCTTCTCGGGTCTTGAAGGCTGTTTTCCACTTATCCCCCATACGAATACAAATCTGGTGGTATCCGCTCTTCAAATCCACCTTCGTAAATACAGTAGCACCATTCAATTGATCTAGTAAATCATCAAGGCGAGGAATAGGAAACCAATACCTGACTGTAATTTTGTTGATAGCCCGGCTATCCACACACATTCTCATTGAGCCATCATTCTTTGGTGTTAATAGTGCAGGAAACGCACAAGGACTAAGACTCTCCCGGATGTGGCCTTTCGTCAACAGTTCTTCCACCTGTCTGCGGAACTCTTCATGTTCTTTTGGGATCCTCCGATAATGCGGTCGGTTTGGTAGGCTAGCACCCGGTACAAGGTCAATCCGGTGATGGATATCTCTCAATGGAGGAAGACCTGTAGGTAATGTATTAGGAAAGACAACAGAAAATTCTGCTAATAGCGGTCGAATGCGCTCAGGTATACCAACAAATGGATCATTACTAAATTCTTTAACCACTAAAAGATAGACAATCCCTGTTTCGTGAGCATGTTCTATAAACGCATTTCGAGCTAGAAAGTTCTTACCCGACTCTTTTGATACTGCAAGGGCAGGTTTTGGGGAAACCTCTCTAGTTGTTGTTAATATGAACCTCACATTATTCCATATAAAACTGTAGTGGTTCCTCCTACCATTATATGTGACACCTCTATCATATTGCCAGGGTCGGCCTAGCAACAAGTGACACACATCCATCCTAATGACATCACACCATGCTTTATCCCTATAGTTACCAACAAAGAAAGATACCAGATATCTTCTAGAGATATTTACCTCACTACCTTTCTTTAACCAAGCAAGCTTGTATGGTTTTGGGTGGTCTTCTGTTTTCAGGGCCAGATTCTGGACAACTTCTTCAGAGATAACATTTTCGCAGCTCCCTGAATCAATAACGAATTTGCATACCTTTCCCCCAATAGTACAAGTCGATTGGAAAATATTGTTCGGTAGCCAATCATCCCCATCACTTTTAGCTTTCGGCGTCAGGCAGATACGCCTTAAAACCAATGCTTGACCAATATCTCCTCCTGTAACCTAGTCCTCTGGAACCTCGTCAACAACATCCTCTGGTTTTTCATCAAACCGTTGGTCGCCCTCCAGGGAAAAATCACCAGTGTTAGCGAACAGACCCCTCAATTGCTGTGGTTGTTGTCGTAATTTTGGACACTGTAAAGCAACGTACCCTAGTTCATGAAAATGGTAGCACCAGACCTGTGAGGAAGTAACTGTGCGACTAGGGACCGGAAAATTAGCACCTGGGCGTATAGGAGAAGCAGTTGGTACTCTTAGGTTAGGGCTTGGAACCGTCCTTTTTGGGAATGCCAATGGATTTGTTTTGGTAGTGTCTCCTCCATAAGGCCTTCGTGAAAGGGCTTTCTCCAGATGCAGTGCGCGCTGATGTGCTTCAGACACATTCACCGGGTCGAACATGTTCAGTTGGTCCTGAAACTGCTTTCGCATCCCCCCTATATAGCGAGATACTAGCTGATCTGCTGAATCAGTAATGTCGACACGATTTTGTAGCGTGAAAAAAATCGTTAGTGTACTCGTCGACAGTATTTGACCCTTGTTTAAGGTTTTGGAACTGCTGATACATTATGCGGGTATAGTTGTAAGGAAAAAACGCAACCCTCAAGTACTTCACAAACTTAGCCCAAGTTGTTTTTGGCTTACCGTGCCTTGATCTGGTCTACTTGAGTTGTTGCCACCAGAATGCAGCTCGGCCTCAGAACTTAGTTGCAGCCAACTGTACCTGCTTTGCATCCGGAACCTCGTTCAAATCAAGGACTTCTTCAACTGAGGCGATCCAATCTAAAAAATCCTCCGGTGCAAGACCCCCTTGGAACTCTGGGATCTCCAATCTGAATCCAGATTCCCACCGGTTGTTGGCATTCAGATTAGAATCTCTCGGTGGCGGCAACTCAAAGACTTGGTCACGGTAGTCTTGTGGTGAGTATTGACCCCTAACTTGTTCTCGCCGAGGAGAAAACGGATTTCGCTCGCGGCCGATCTCTCTCTCAAATCCCGACGGCTGGTTGCTCGAACTTGGAGCTCGAAATCCGTTGGTTTGGTTGTTCAACAGCGTGTGTGGTGCTTCTTGTACGTCTCTCAACTGATTTCCCAACGAGTGCATCTGTTCACCAACCTGGGATTGGAATTGACCAAATTCATCACGGTCGACCGATTCAGTGATTGGAACAGTGGACTTCCCCCAAAAAGATCGCTTTGGCGGCATACCGTCGTTACCCACGCCGTAGGAAACCTGGCTCTGATACCAATATGGTAGCGCCAGATGGAACAAATGGCTGAAAAGTCAGAGAAAGAAGACGAACAATAGAAGATGGATATCTCTAACCTAGGTCAGAGTAAGAGAGACTTTAAAGAAAATCAAATTCTATTCAAAAAAGTCTGAGGCAAAACTAGGGTTTAAGAGCCTTTTATAGAAGTGCTCGAAACCCTAGCCCAAAAGTACAACATTTTTCCTTATGCAATAAATAAAGCCCAGCCAAATTTCAAAGCGATTGGAGCTGGTTAAGTATTTTAATAAAATCCAACAAAAATAAGAAAATGCAGAAAATTTACTAAAACAACAAAACGAGGGTTTAAACGACTACATTTAGGGTATGGACTTCATCATATTTTGATGCTTTCGAAAATCGTTGGGCTTCTCGACTCGTTCGATTTAAGTGGTCACATCGCCTAATTCTGATATCTAAGCCCCAAATAAAGCCTGTTTCCGTTTGTCCAAAAGGGCCATATAGTCATGGGCTTGTGCAACTACATCAATTTTCCATCGCTTTATCCTCAGAAGGTCGTGTGTTAATCTTGCAAAATAGGAGAAAATAAATTTTCACGTTGAAACTTGCACTAAAAGTTAGATAATCTTAAGTATCTTAAGTTTAAACTTTCCAAAAATATAATAACTTGCATCCGAGCAGGGGCTGAATCATAGGAAATGAGGAACTATAGGACGATTTGAGGGAGAACTTTGCTAACCAATCTGCAGCAAGGTTTTGTTCTCGAACAATAAGTTTTACGGTCATGTCAGATTTGATTAATTTTATGCATATTGCTAACATTGGATCGAGGTACCATGGAAAACAGCCACATACCAGTGTATCAAACAAAATTTTGCAATCAACTTCTATGTCTACATTTGGAATACCTATATTATAACAAAGAACTAAACCATCTAGTAAAGCCCGAGTTTCAGCAGCTAAGGGAGTTTTTTTTCTATAGGATTTACTTCAAACATTACTTATATTTTACTAATAATGCATTTTTTTCAAAAGTTATATATATATGTATTTAAAGCATTTTATAAAAGTACTAAAATTTGAGATTTTTTATTTTAAAAACACAAAACAAAACTTTATTTGGATTTGTTTTCTTAATTTATTTTTTCAAAATCCAAAAATAACAGGAAAAAATAAAAATCGTCAATAAATTTATACTATTTTATGAATCAAATAAATAATAAATTGCATATGTTTAAAAAAATGTAAATATCAATTTATAAAAAAAATCAAATGATAGCTCAATAATTGAACTTAATTTTTAAGTAGTTTGTACTAAAAAATTAAATAAAAGTATTGTATATAAAATAAATATTTTCAAAAATAAACATAATTAATAATTTTATATATTTAAAAATGAAAATTTATGGTGTGAAAGTCGCTTGGTCTAACGTGACCACTCCCTTGAAAGAGGGAGATCTTAGGATTTTGGACCTCAAAATCTGGAATCAAGCGGCCGTCCTAAAGCACATTTGGCCTATTATTAACTGTCAAACTCAGTCCATGTGGAGTGACTGGATCAAACAAGAGAAAATATAGAATAATTCTTTCTGGAATCTTGATTTCGGCTCCTCCCCGTCTTCGGCCTGAAGGAAAATCCTTCGTCTTCGCCCCTTAGCCAGTAAATTAGACAGAGTCGCTATAGATAATGGTCAAAATACCTCCTTTTGGTATGACCCTTAGCTCCTCACTACCCCTCTTGTGGAGTACTATGGTTCCAGCATCATTCAGGACTCTAAGCTCCGCAAAACTTAAAGGTTTCTAACATCATTTGCGAAAGACAATGGAACTGGTCCAGCAATCTCAGATTGGCTTCAGCTAGGAATCGCTCCAATCTCCGAGAAATCAACGACATCATTCTAGCTGTCCCTCAACCAAACATCTTATCCTCTGATGTCCACTATTGGATCACAAAACCGGGAAGCTCTATCTTCACCATCAAGAACACGTAAAACGCCATTCGTACGCCTATCCCACCTGTGGGGTGGACCGGGTTAGTTTGGAATAAATATAACATTCCCCGTCACTTTTTCATTTTATGGCTGTTTATCTACAACAAACTTTCAACTATAGACAAACTTCTTAGCTGGGGTATAAATACCCCTGCTACATGTCCTCTATGTTTATCCGACTCCGAAACTATCAATCACCTCCTCTATGATTGTAGCTATTCCAAGAGTCTCTGGATATGTGTCAGCTCTAAATTGGGATATCCAATTTTGGCCTCCTATTGACAATATTGGATCACTGAATCGTCAAATTGGTCCCCTACTCGAAACCATCATATTTGGCGCACTTGTGTCGGCGAGGTAATTTACCACGTCTGGCGGGAGAGGAATTCAAGAATATATAAATCTATTTCTAACTTACTCTTATCTACTGTTTATTTTTCAGATGGTGCCCACGCTCACCTATTGAGGATGCACTTTGTTGATCGAGTTCATATCGGTCGTTGGCTTCTAGTCTATGGATGACACTTATCTCTCCCTTTATGCACTGTATTATCGATCTAGCCATTTAACCCTCTTTGTTTTTGTACTTTTAATTATTTAGTAGCTCTGACTACACTAGTCTATGTATCTCCTCGGGGTATGCCCTAGATATTTTGTAAGAACATCTTTACTTTAAATTTAAAATTTTTATCCATAAAAAAATTACAATTACTATATAGTAAAATTAATATTGTATAAAAAAAACATACCATCTAGGTTAGTTTTCGGATCCTTCTTTTTTATGAATAAAAATTTATACAATTGGTTTATATGGATCTAGAATTTTGATTAACTTCTATTCATGTAATATTTTGATTGATATTAAAAAAAATTATATTCTCCGTTATTTTATCTTATTTTATTTTATTTGACATAACTTAAGTTATATTATTTTAGAATTTATTACATATCAGGGTGTTTAAGACGTATTAAAAATAATAATAATTCAAATAAGCTTTCTTGTAGTTCCGCTTCTTGCTCTAAAAATGCAGAAAGACTTGTTTGTCAGAAATCGCCGGTTGGTCCAACCAAGAAAGGCATGGGAGTCTTTGAGCATTGCTTGGGCCGAGTTAAGTAAAGACTGACTACCTATAAAGTAAATTATTGTTAATAAATTCAAACAATATTTTGGAAAAATGTTAGATTCAAATTAACATTTTTGAAATTATTTTTTAAAAATTGTTTTGTATGTATAATTCGATGATCTAGCTGCTACCGGAGATTATAATATTTATTGGACTTTAAGGGTCCAACATTAAATTGTTGGACCAACAAACCTTCCCTCGAGGATTAGATTGGTTCAGCTAGTATTTGCACTTATATACTTTCACAAGACTAAATAATATAAACACATATATCATTATTATCTATAGATATTCTCAATATCGATTATTTTAATTAATTGTATGTGTGATAACATATATGGATACTTTAGATTCACACAAGATGAGACATTCTAAAATAATATTTTTTTACTGATAGTAAAAATGCTCCTCAAAGGTTAAACCAAAGTAATGTTTGATAATCAGAAAAGAATAACAAAATAGAAATCTGTAACTTTATAATATTTCTCTTTAAAAAATCGGATCATTTACACTTGGGGTTGTCTTCGTATTTATACTTCTTGTCCACTTTCACATTTATAATTATCTAATAACCGTTATCCATTGTACAATACTAATTTTACCTTTAATATCGGTCACGTTCGTAACAATTACAGGGGCACGTTTCAAGTAACGCACGTATTGTTACACGTATCACTATGTGGTAACAGTTAGCTTGGGCGCCAAGTTTGGATGCTCGGTTTTATGAGTTCGGATACTTCAGTCACAGCCCACCACTTAATCCGGACAGAACAAATGTAAAACATGTTTTGACTAAGCTATTTGCTAATCTACTTAAAAGACTAATGGGTCCTTTAAACTTGACCCGGTTTTAGAACTTGACCCGGTAAACCTACGCATCATTCAATTAAGAGTATAAATACCCCAACCACTCTCATTGATGAGGGTGATCAACATTTAATACAAGAAGACTGCTTAATTATCTCACTACTCATCACACTAAACACAAAATACTTTAAACTTACCAAAACAATTTACCAAACTACCCCCAGCCCAAAATAAACCAAACCAAATCGGCGACCATAGCGGGAGTACACAGGTTCCTGAATTTTACATTCAAAACCATTATAAAAAAACCAGTTCAGGGTGATTTGAACGAGCAAGGAACTTCACCTCTTGTGGAGGAAACAGTTGGGGAAAAAGGTATAAGGGAGAAATCAGGGGCGCCATCTATTCATCATATTGACAACCCTAGGGAGAATGATCCATCAATAAATACTCATCTGAGTTCCAAAAAAGACTCGCATTAGCTCTAAAAAGACACATCGGTCCAAACCTGTTGAAAGTTTAGATTCAGAGTCCTCCTATAGCTCTTCGAATGAGGTTGAGCTTGAGGAATATTTATCATCAAGTAGTGACGAAGGGAGATCCAGAAAAAAAATGAAGCTAATAAAAAATATTCAAGAAAGAGGGATAGGCATGGTAGGCTTAAAAGGCATCTCGAAAAATGGTCATCCCACATGCATGCTGATCAGTTGCTGATTGATCCTTTTGCTTTTCAGACCAAACCAGGTATTTTCGAAACACCTAAGGAAGACACAGTCTTTAGTCGTAATAAGAACTGGGGACAGTCACCTTTGTCTGCCAAAATACTATCCGGAAACCTACCCAAAAGATTTGACAACTCCAAAATGTAGAAGTTTGATGGAAGTAAAGATCCGGACAGTCATCTGGAGCAATTCAAGAGCTTCATGATAAATTTTGATGATGATGACAAACTTTTGTGTAGAGCTTTCTCTCAAACTTTTACGGGAAGTGCTCTTAAGTGGTATAATAGCTTACCATATGGGTGTTTTAGAAACTTTGATACATTCTGGGTTGCCTTCCGAAGGCAATTTGTTGAGAGTAAAGAGGTGAAGGTCAATGAAGATACCATAATCCATTATACCCAAGAACCAAACGAGTATTTAAAGGACTATATAAGTCGATTCATGAATACAAAGAACGGATTAGCAGATTGCTTCGAACAGGTGGCAATTGCTTATCTAAGACAAGGGTTGAATCCTGGAAACTTGGCTCATTCGGTGACCAGGAAGAAAGCCATGACTTGGGGTGGCTTGTTGAATCAGGTGGGAAAACAAATTAATCAGAAATAAGCCAAAAAACCAGGGCGCACCATCAAGTGAGGTCCACCACAACAGCCCCTCCAGCTGCTAACCAGTCTGGATATAAGGTTAAGGAGACCGGACAAGGGTCCAACCGGACTAAACAAACTCACTCCAACCAGAATCAGTCTCAGAGCTAGAAATCAAGAGGTAAAAGAGGTCCTTGGCTTCAACCAGAGTGGTTTGAAGAGTTAAGGGAGAATGTGGCCACAATATATGACAAGACCAAGGTTCAAGTCCATTTTCGGACACCGGCGGCACTGCAGTCTCCCAGAGAAATCCGAAATACTTGTTTTTGCCAATATCATAATTATATAGGCCATAATACTCAAGACTGCATAAAATTGAAACAGGAAGTGCAGAACCTTATTGAAAGAGGCAAGCTGGGAGCTTATGTCAAAAGAAGAATTGGAAACAGGCCTAACAGTACTCCTCGGACTGGCCCTACAAACAATGCGGGAACATCTGCTCAAGAAGGGGCAATGGTGATTCTTGAAAGATTTGATGTTGATTATGAGTACCTGGATCCTGATCCAACTCAGAATAAAGTGGGGGTCATAACAGAACAAACCAGGACGGTCTCCGGACTGATCAGTTTCTTTGAGTCACTCACCATCTTTGGAGGAGATATTGTGACACCACCCACTCCTTCATCAAAGAAGAGGCACGTACACGGTTTGGCCACTTAGTTGGAAGGAGGAATGTCTTTCCATTAATGCCAAACCTTTTTTACAGTCATAGTTTTTTATGAGGATGATTTAAAAAATATTGTTGGGCCTCACGAGGATGATGTGGTAATATTATTGGGGGCAATGATATACACCAGATTTTGATAGACATGTGCAGCTTAGTAAACATCCTTTTTTTAAGGTCCTACAAGCAGATGAGGAATCCGGCCGTTATTAAACACCCAAACAGAACCATTGTGGGCTTCACATGGAGCTTTGTGGATGTAATTGGGGAATTTGAGGAAGAAGTGTTGTTGGGCAAGGGGCCTTTTAAAAAGATGGTAAGGGTGTTATTCGTTGTGATAGATTTCCCCACATCCTACATTGCAATTTTTGGGAGGTCTTGGCTTTCCAGAATACATGTTGTGGCCTCAGCAATCCATCAATGTTTGAAGTATGCAGTCCAAGGGCAAGTAGGTGTTGTCCAAAGTAGTCAGAAGATAGCTAGGGAGTTCTATGCAACTGCTCTTGCTCCTAAGACTTTGGGAGTAGTTCAGATTAATGAAGATTAACAGTTACTGAAGCCTTCTGAGGGAGAGAGTGAGATTGATGACCCCAAATAGGCTTCTAGTGTTATAATGCCAGTTGAAGAAATTGAAACCCACTCCCTTGTAGAGGGTAGAAATATCAAGATTGGTTCTAAAATGACTCCAAAGTTGAAAAAGAAATTGTTGTCCTTTTTACTAGACAATTATCATGTCTTCGCTTGGTGCAATAGTGATGTAACCGGAGTGCCCGCAAGTGTTATCTCATACAAGTTGTCAATCCAGGGTGATGTTGCATCTATTGTGCTAGAAAAGGAGAGCTTTTTCTAAGGAAAAAGATGATGTGATATTCCAAGAGGTCGACCGGCTTACCTAGATGGGACACATAAAGAAGTACCAATATCCTTTATAGACTGCCAATCCGGTGTTAGTCAAGAAAAATAACGGGAAATAGCATATGTATATTGATTTCACTGACCTTAACAGAGCTTGCCCAAAATATTTTTATCCAGTCCCCCAGATAGATCAGTTGGTAGACTCAACGTCTAGCAACAAGTTGTTATCCTTTATGGATGCTTTCTTTGGGTACAACCAGATACAGATGGATCTGAAGGATCAAGATCACACTACCTATATAACAGACAAATGTATCCATTGCTACAAGGTGATGCCTTCCGGGTTAAAGAATGCTGGGGCTACTTATCAGAGGTCCGTGAACAGAACATTCACTAGTCAGATTGGTAGAAATATGGAGGTATACATAGATGACATGATGGTTAAAATCCTGGAGGGGGATTTGCATATAATTGATCTTCAAGAAACATTTTCTAATTTGACAACTATGAATTTGAAACTAAATCTTGAAAAATGTGTCTTTGGGGTTTGATCTGGAAAGTTTCTGGGCTATATGATAAGTGGGAAAAGAATACAGCCCGATCCGGATCAACTTAATGCCCTATTGGAAACGGATCATCCTAAGAATATTAAATAAGTCCAGAGGCTCACTGGAAGGATGGCTGCCCTAAACTGTTGTATTTCAAGGTCTTCGGATAAACGTGCTCCGTTTTTCCAAACTTTGAAGAATGCTAAAGATTTTAAGTGGTCTCCACAGTGCAATCAAGCTTTTATTGAAATAAAGAAACACTCGTCCTCACCAAAGACTCTTTTCAAACCTGTTCAAGGAGAAATCCTCTATGTATACTTGGTTGTGTCAGAATATGCTATAAGTGCACTATTGGTAAGAGAAGTGGACAATTACCCTCGTCCGGTATACTAAATCAGCAAAACTTTAATAGATGCTGAGAAGAGGTACTTAAAGCTTGAAAATTTTGCGTTAGCCTTAGTGATTGTGGAAAGAAAGATGAGGCCGTATTTTCAATCTCATTCCATCATTGTCCGGACATCTTTCCCATTAAAGAATGCTCTTCAGAAAGCAGATATATCAAGCATGATGACTAATTGGTCAGTAGAATTGGGCGATTACGACATTGATTTGCCCCCCGAACAACTATCAAAGCTTAATCAATGGCTGATTTCCTGGTAGAATTCCATTCGGACAGAAACTCCAAACAAACTTCAGAAGATAAAACCAAGAAACAGTGGGTAGTCCGAACTGATGGTGGTTCAAGCACAATGGCTTATGGAGATGGAATTTTCCTAACCTCTCTGTATGGTGATAAGATGTACCAAGCTATATGCTTTGGGTTCAGGACCTCCAACAATGAGTTCGAATATGAAGAAGCCATAGTTGGTCTTAAATTGGTTTTCATGTGTGGGACTAAGAGAGTTTGGTTGATGAGCGACTCTCAGCTGCTCATCCATCATGCTCAAGGTTAGTCTGAGGCCAAGAAGGAGCAACTGATCAAGTACTTACTCATCATGAAAGAAGTGGCATCCAACTTTAAAAGTGTTTGTTATGAGCATATTCCCAGATTGGAGAATACATTGGCAGATTCTTTGGCAACTATAGCGTATTCTGAGTCCTACCCTTGAATTCACATACATGAATTCCCATTTATATAGCCAAGTTAGAACAAGGAAGATGGGGAAAGCATGAGCATACAGGTGATTCAACCTAAAGACTGGAGGTTTTCCCTCCTTCAATATATTTCTGATGGGGTTTTACCTTTAGATAAAGCTATGGAAAGAAAGAGTGAACACAAGGCACATGGTTTTTTTTATCATAAGGGGAGTTCTCTATAAAAAAATATTTTAGTAGACCTCTCCTGTGTTGTTTGGGGGTTGAAGAATCTCACGTCGTTTTATCTGAAATACACGATAGAGAAGGCTCAACACTTTGTGGGTATAGGGCACTAACCCGGAGAGTGTTGTTAGCTGGGTACTATTGGCCATCCATAATGACATATGCTAAAGAAATGGTAAAGAAGTGTGACCATGTCAAAGGTATGGTAATGAAATTCATATGCCAGGAGTACCTATGGAGTCTATTTCTTAACCAGTACATTTTGCCCGATAGGGAATGGACTTAGTTGGACTTCTGTCTATGGCATCCGGGGGGTGCAGAACTATTATAGTCGCTATTGATTACTTTTCAAAATGGATAAAGGCAACTCCTTTGGCAGGAACCACTTCAAAGGCTGTCATTAAATTTATCCTATCCAATATATGTTGCAAATTTGGGATCCCTCAGAAGATTACTACAAACAATGGGCTACAATTTGATAAAAAAGATATGGGAACTTTTGTGCTTCCAGAGGTATTCAGCATTGTTTTTCTTCTCCTTTCCATCCACAAGCAAACGGTCAGGTTGAAGTTGCCAACATGACTATTTTTTCTGGATTTAAAAAGAATCTAGAAGGACCTGCGGGAAAGTGGCCGAACTATTTGCAAGAAGTGTTGTGGGCATACCGAACTACTCTTCGGGCTGCTACACAATAATCTCTTTTTGCTTTAGTGTATAGAATGGATGAAATTACCCCCATAGAAGCTACCCTACCATCATACAGAGTCCACAACTATTCCGAACAAGCTAATGAGATATCAATTAGGAATCAATTAGACTTAATTGGAAGAAAGAAGGGTTAAAGCTCACTTAAGAACAACTCACTAGCAAGGTTTGATGAGGAGCAGATTTGCTTCCAAGGTCAAAAGAAGAGATTTTCAACCAGGAGATAAGGTGTTAAGAAAAGTTTTTTAACACACCAAGGAGAAGCAGTTCGGTAAGTTGGCTCCGAACCAGGAAGGCCCCTATGAGGTCTGTGAAAAGCTCAAACCTGGGACATATAGGCTTCAAGACAAAGAAGGGAGTGTTTTGAAGCACCCATGGAATATTAAACATCTGAGGTTATATTTAGAGTAAAACAATTTGTGTAAATATTTACTTGTTAAATATCAATGTAAATATTAAGGGGCATACTCTTTCCTACTTTGGTGGCACATAGAGGTTTTAATGAGGTGTCCGGTCTTTTATTCAATAATATGTGATGCCTTCTTAAAACATTCAGAGTGGTTTTACTACAATTCAATTCAAGTATAAATCACTTGTTCAACACCTTGGGTCTTTAGTGGATCAGATAAACTTGGTGAAGTGATGACCATTAAATATATGTCATCGAAGATATTAAACACTCTCACTTTAATACTTTTGAAATACTAGGGGCTACTTAAACATTAGCCATGAAAAATTTAAACAAAAGTACTAAACAAAAGAAAGTTTGATTAATTAAACCTATTCAGACTTTAACCGAACATGAAAACAAAACATGTCTTGGCCATCCAAGGACTTTAGGTATTCAAAGGACCTATTTAGACTTTAACCGAATAATAGTACAAAATATGCCTTGGCCGTCCAATGACTTTAAATGTTTGGAAAGAAAAAAAATATGATAAAACCTTTGGGTTTGTTTCCTTCAGATGTTCCTTCCCCACCATCACCTTTTTAGGACTTTTGAGTTCGACACTCGAACTCTCACCAGTTCCCTCTTCATCATCAGTAGTGGAATCGATTATGCTGGAGTAGTTGCGCTTGTCAACACCTGCTACAGTATGAAATGGGATATCTTCGTAATCCACATACTTCCATAGGGGACCCAGGGTCCTCTTCGGAAAGGTCTCATGGAACAGCAACACCATGTCAGACTTGATCCCATCATATCTCTTTTCCAAAGAGTCTATTACTTCATTGGTATACTTATCAATACATGCTTGGATACTTTGCTCCTGCTCGCTCTTTAACTCCTCTTTTTCCTTGGTCATCTCCGAAACAGTGCTCTCTAGTTTAGTTTTCTCATAGGTTAAGGTTTGAATGGCACCATCCTTGGTCTTCACTTCATCCTTCAACATTGTGAGGTATTTTTCTAAGTCAGAATACTTAGTGTGAAGCTCAGTTCTGGCTGCTTCCGATGTGGCTAACTTAGTTTATGAATCCTTCGTGTCCTTCTTCAGTGCCTCCATCTCCTTCTTCAGTTCCTCTATACTTTCTTGAGCGTTTAGGAGACTGTTTGACATAGATTTCTTGTCAGAGGTGAGGGAGTTGATAAGGTTGGTCTGACTTTTCACCTGCCTTTCCAGATCAAGTATTGTCCGGATATGACCGAGGAGGGAGTGGCTCAAGACATCTTGCTCTTCGGATACAGAGAAGGATTTACCATTAAAGGTCACCATATTGGAAAAACAGGAGGGACGATAGGGACCTGTAAAATCATCCTTCTTAGAATAATTAGAATACAAACCAATGTCTTGAAGGGCACTGATGTCCACTTCATCATTCCATCCCCCCGCAATCTCTCCGGACTGGAGATCTATTGGGATTTCCTCTTGAAAGGTGGGATCAGCAGGGGCTGGTGGAGGTTGGATTTTTGAAGGACGAATAATGTTTTCTTCTCCCAGGGTGACCTTCTTCTTCTTAGCAGCTTTCTCATCACTGCTGGCCCTCCATTTTTTTTCCTTTATAGGGGGCTTTGGTGGGTTCTGCGACCCTCCGGCCTCCCTTACTGTTTCAACCTCTACTGCTTTGAGCAAGGTTGCGTCAATACCCCCTGGTTCCCCGAACCAGTCCCTACTGTAGCTGCTTGAACCAACTCTGATGCAACTTTCTTCTTTTTGTTCTTCATCTTGCTGGGAGCCTTAGCTCTGGAAGGTAAGAACAACTTGCTATCCTTGGCATCTTCCTTTTGAGAATCATGCGAGGAGGAGGTGGGTGGTTAAATCTTCCCATGTGAGGTCACTCCGGCCTGTGGTGTTCCACAGATGATACCTCACAAAATTTCCCGATGTGAAGTAATTGTGAAAGGTATTCCCCTAGTGCTCTGAAGCCCATACATTGAGTTTTGTACAGGTCTTTTGCCCCTCCTCTAAATTTTTGGTGAACTCCTTCGGTAGCACTGAAAAGGAGTAACAAGCTAGTCAGAATAGGAAAACTTATAATTTAAAAAGAAAAAACTTGGAAGACAATGAGAAGAAAGGAAATTACCAGTGCTTTTCCATCTGCTAGTCAGCATACTAGGGTTGGTGTTGGCCTTAATCTTCCTACCATCTTCCCACGTTCCACTAACAAAAAAGAACTGTGTCCTCCAATTCTTTTTGGACTCCAACAGGTCATCCACAACTTTAAAGTCATTCCCCATGTTGTGATGGTAGAATGGAATCTGATGGTTCTTGCACAAGCTTGCTACAACATCAAACTGCTCCATCGGAAGTGTGATCTTAGACAACCTTGATGCCATGATACAGGTAACGAGAGAGTACGAGGAATTGGGGCTTAACTGGCTAAAGAAGAGTTTGAGCAAGTGAAAATATTTAGCGATCTCTAGATCTAAAAGGGAACCAGAGTCCCCAGTTTAGCACTTCGGTAAATATTACCACCTCGTTTAGCTTGAAATCCATAGGAGTCTCTGAAGTGATAGGTATCCTTACCTTTATAGACTCCGGAATCCCTTGTTTGGTCCGGATTCAGCCCAACTCAACAGTATAGGTGTAGATGTAGTTTATGTTTTACAAGGCGAACAGATATTTGACGCTAACGTGCTTGAAACAAAGGCCTACCTTACCCTCTAAGCATTCTGGAAGCGAATCCGGATGAGTCATACATATTTTTATCTTAATCTTGCCCTTCTTATCAAAAGCAACATCTCCCGTTTGACCTGATGCCTCGGTCTCGAAGGGGGCCTCCTCGATGTTGTCTTCCATAATCTCTTCCATTACTGTGGAAGGTTTGTCAGTTTCCTTAGAAGAATGAGGGTCAAATTATTGCGCTGAAGGATCTTCGGGTGGTTGAACGCTTGTTTGCTCTGCAAGCCTAATGTATGATTGAGGTTGTGATCCGGAGGGCTTGGCCCGTGGAGCTTCTTTAGATACCTCCGTTCTGGAGGGTTTTGGCAGTGATGGTGTGGACTGAGTTTTGGTTTGGCGGGTCGTCCGGTGAGGGGTTATCTTCTCCGGAGACTATTTTGTATCAGAACCCATGATAATAAAGGGAGAGGGTTTTTGGATACTTGAAACGACTTTTTCCTTAGGCACAAAAGGTTTGGACTCTTGAACAGAAGAACTAGAAGGGGGGATGGAAGGTTTGGTTTGAACAAAAGATGTCTAGACCTAGGGTTTTTGGAAGAGGATGACCCCTGATCGGCGTCCGGAGTTGGTTGACTGGTTTTCTCACTTGGAGAAATTGGGAGGCCAACGACGATACAGTTCTCTCTTTCTACCTTCCTCGCTCTCTCTAACTTTGATAAATTCAACCAACCACCTTTAACTAAAGCGTTTCTAGTTGTGAACATAAAATCTTTCAAGAACGATTTATAGGTAAAGATGGATATCTCTCTAAAAAAAGCTTTGAGTGTGGAAGACAATGAAATAGTAAAAGAGTATTTATATAACAGTAAAAAGTAACAGTTACCTAAGAGAAGTTGAAGAGGGTTTTTCCAATGATTAAAGGTTGCGCAAACGTGTGAAGAATCAATAGCCTAGGTAACTTTCTAGACTTAGTGGGTGCGCCGATCTAAGAAATATAACGGCTGGTAGGTCGAACCAAATATTGACACGTGTCCCACGATCCAAGAAGAAAACTCTTGGAATTCTGGAAAGAGAAACCAATCCTGAAAATTTCGAACTGAGTTGGTGTTAAAAGTAAACTTCTTGGTCCGGACAACACGAGCATATCAGATAAAGTTGATACTAGCTTGGTAGATTTTTTAGCCCTACCAAAAACATTTAGTGAGGCCTAAAAAAGAGGCTACTGATGAGTGCGGATACTTCAGTCACAATTCACCACTTAATCTGGATAGGACAAATGTAAAACACCTTTTGACTAAGCTATTTGCTAATCTGCTCAAAAGACTAATGGGTCCTTTAAACTTGACCCGGTTTCACAACTTGAACCGGTAAGCCAACAGGTCATTAAATTAAGATTATAAATACCACAACCACTCTCATTAATGAGGGTGATCAACATTTAATACAAACAGACTGCTTAATTATCTCACTACTCATCACACTAAACACAAAATACTTCAAACTTACCATAACACTTTACCAAACTACCCCCAACCCAAAATAAACCAAGCCACGGTTAGTACCTCTGTTGGGTACGACACTATCCGATATAACATTCTTCTCGTCTGAAAAACTTTTGTTTTGCTCGGTTGTTCTTATTTTTCCCGTCTCGACTATGTCTATCTCATATAGATGGTTGTCTCGTCTCGACTATGTTTATATCACATAGAGTTGCTTTGTCCCGTCTATGTTTTTCTTATATAGATGGTTGCCTCATCTTATCTATTTTTATCTCACATAGATGGTTTCCTTGTCTCATATATGTTTATCTTACATAGATGATTGCCTTGTCTCATCTATATTTATTTCACATAGATGGTTACCTTGTATTTCCCGCAAGCTATTTAGTTAGTCTTGACTGTATCTTATCTCGTCCTTATAAGGAGAATAACCTACTCGTATTGTATCGTATTATCATTTATAATTTTCCACTTAGATCATTCATGTGTACTGAAGTGTATCAATATGAATTATGCACTATAAAATGTTTTGTTCACATATAATATCTAAATGTTTTTTCATGTCAGATGATAGTCAACAATGGTTCAAAGAGGTTCCACCATGACTTATGGTGTGCGTAACAGTTATGCAATACATATAGTGCTAACCTCTATCTTAATGAACCCTGACTTCTCAAGAAGTGCAACATGAAGGTATGGAACGACCCTATAATCAACACGTGTCAACTTTTAGTTGATCTTATATTACTGAATTTGAGATTGCTTAAGAGGAAAATTAAAAAAAATGTATTATTAATCAGAAAATGTATACATTGCTCAGAAATAATAATATAATCAGAATTAGTGAATACTAATTTGAAACCAATTGTGATTTGAAATCAAAATCGTACTAGAATCAAAACAACCCTCCCATTGAATTACAAGATTCTATAGACTAAGAGCACCCACATGAAAGTTGTGTTAATGCAAGGCTATGGGCATTGAAATCTTAATCAAATGAGATGAAAAAGAGAAAGATAAATCTACCTACTTTATTGTAGTCTCAACTGAATTAAAGGAGTTTGTTTTACTTGCTCTATATTTATTCTTTGATTATAAAGAACTCTTTATAGTGTTACATAAGCTAAAATCTAGATTATTTTGTTTCACGACAATAGATCTTAATGTTCTTTTAAAAATCACATATATATAATTTATATTTTGTTGTTGTATCATAAAGTATCTTAATGTTCGTCGAGAAATCTTTATGGTATTACACAGTCTATAAATAGATTATTATGTAGATAATAAAGAATCTTAAGGTTCTTGTGGAACTCTTTATGGAATTACAAAAGCTGAAACTGGATTCTTCTATAAACTACTATTTTAACTTAAGTTTGCATAATTTCTATAAACTAATATTAAATGGGGATTCAATATTTATTCCTGAAGAGGAAGAACGAGATGATCAGTAATGAATGATCGGATCCTTATTATTGAAATCTAAACAAATCCTTTATGATTATTCCTCAAAATCAAGGTTGTTCACATAATATTTCCCCCAAATAATTTATCCTCAAAACTACTATATAAAATTAATGTATTTTCTTAAATCTAAATTTAGGTAGTGGGATTTTAAAAGAACTATAATGTAATGTAATTTTATTATAATGGAGATAATTATTATTGTTTCAAACTCTAGTTCCTAATGCTAGGCTTGTACGACTTTACTTATAGTAGACGTCCAATGTACAAGCTTCTTCAACAAATATTTATGTTAGTATGGTATTTTGTGTAAGTGTTTTAGGGGTTTACTCATGAGTTTGCGTTTTTTCTTATGCAACGATGGTACATAGGCTTCGTACAGTTGGTGTTGTTACAATGGAATTGTCGGTGTTAATTCATAAAAAAAATTTGGTCTTGGAAACCGGTTGGTATAAAACCCAATACGCTAGTAATGTTATATGAACGGCGGCACCAAACGTATGTTTTTAGCATTTTTGGTGTCATTCACCATATGGGTGGTATGGTATGTGTATATCGTTGGTGCCTTCAAACACTACCATCAATAATGTTGAATTTCTTGTTTTTAAAACATATGTTTAACTAACTAATTTTTTTGTTTGTATTGCAAAAAAATGGAAGATCATAAAAACCTTAAAAGCTATAAATGAGGCTCAAACGGAAAAATACTAAACTAAACATACGCGTACCTAACAAATCAAAGAAGACCATATCAATGCCCTCAACGTTAAGGCAAATGAGCCTTTAATATACTGAGCGATCTTTGCGGGTAAAGAAGTATAAATCTTGAAGAGACCGAAGATGTGACTTATCTTATCTTCGTGAAGAATCACCCGACGAAGATACATATTTGGATCCAAATAAGCCTAACATTCTTACTAACACCGAGTAGTATCGATCTCAATAATTTGTTCTTAGCATAAAATAATATTATATTGTTTCCAGATTATAAGCTTTACGAGGCGTATAACACCTATATTAGTAATGTATGTTTAATAATATATTTTAATATACATTTTAAATTATGTTTATATAGATTAATAGATTATAAAAATATTTTTTGTTTGAGTTCTTTTACAGTCTCGGATCGGTATTAAAATCCAGTCTATGTATGGATAATTTAAAGATCGAACCTTGGAGACTAGGCGACGATTGAAAATCTGACGGATAAGACTCCATTCGAGCCTATTATTGAGAACTTGAGTAAGTTATCCTCAAACTCTCACTTAAACAAGGTTTTCCTCGAACGTTGGCATCATGAGACTTATACATTCTAGTTATTCTTTAGTGAGATGACTATAATTCTAAAAATCTTGTTCATCATTACCGGTCCTTCAGTGGTAGAGGGAATAATCGAATTTGATTATGGAAAGAATTTGGGGAATATTATGCACATTATGCTCAATTATTAGGGGTTCCGCTGGATGATGTTCAAAAGACATTGGAGGCGCATAAATGAGTCTGGTTTGATCTTAGATGGCTTAAGGATACCTCTACTTATGATTTATATTTGTATGTGAATCAAAATTGTACCAGTGATATGGTCCCACATATTGCACATACATACCTAATGTGTTTTCTTGGTTGTATTATTTTCGATGATATCAGCCAGAAATCTGCAAGAGGATATTTCCTTGCGTCTTTGTAAAACATGGACCGACTAGGTGATATGTATATGAGAAGCGTTGAGGTCATCGATGAAGAATATTTATGGCTTCTTTAGTTTGTTATATTATTGGATCTACGATAATTTCCCTTGTTTTTTCCCTCACGTGAATGCCCGATATAACATATCAGTCTGAAGCTTGTTAGCTTGTTTATAAATAATCTTACAGGCATGAATGTTTGACCACAAACCTACAACTGTGACATCATTGTTGGTCTTAAGGAGAAAGATGTAAGTACTCTTTGATTTTTATTTTACTTTTATAAAACCCGATGTGTATGTTAATTTACTTATGTGTGTTTTGCACGTTATATTCCAGCCACATGCAGACTCGAGGGAGAGGTTTTCGGCATAAAATGTGGGAATTTATCATGATTCGGCTTATATTAAGTTTATGATTAAAGGATATATACCAGATCAAGTGATACGGTAGGTTGGTTAGATCTAGGAGAAAATTTATCTCCTGATGAAGCGAGACTGGTTATTAAAAAAGGGGACCACACCCGAAATACCATTTAGAAACATAATTGGGAACTATAACATAACTATTTACTTGTTGTAGACTATATTCCATGTCTCATTGCCGCAAACCATAAGATGATGATGTCTCAGTATGATGAATATGTGAAGAGGTATGGGTGATACGTTATCACTCCTAATGTTTTTTATGAGTGTGAGATAGTAGATGTGATTTATAAGATCAACCGTGTTCGACCTCTTGATGACAATGAGAAAGTGATTCAGAATTTTGTAAACCAAGTTATGCAAATAATCATTCTTTGAGTCCTTCTTCTTTTAGGTATGTTGATACTTTTATGTTTTTATAGCCACACTAAACGATATTGTTGTTTTTCTATATATGGGAACATATTTTGTATTTTATAATGGATGATGTTGTTTAATATTAGATATTGTATAGGGTGATTTGTTTTTGTTGTTATGTTGTTTTTCTTTATGTACTGTAAAATGATACATTGATTTGTTTCTTAGCCACACAAACGTCTAAGGGTACAAAAAGTTACGTAATTGTTTTTTCAAAGTTGCAGACATATACCAGCGATGTAAAGTTTGCATATCGTCAGTATAATAATAGCATAGTTGGTATAGAAATTCCATACTAATAATGTAGTATCGTACCTGCAGTATAACAATTATACACCGTTGGTAAACTGAATATGTTATGTAGGTTATCTTTCAATGTTTTTAGACTATATAATGAGGGTTTAGAAACTTCTATACCGTTGGTAAAATATCGATACTGCTAGTGTGGAAATTCCAGATCGGCGGTGTAGTATCATACCAGTGGTATAACAATCCTATACTGCTAGTACATTGAATGTGTTATGTGGGTTATCTTTAGGTTTTTTGGACTCTTTATCGGCGGTGCAGAGAGTGTTATACCGCCGGTATAATCGTAGCACCTTCAATATAGAAACTTCACACCAACAGTGTATTAAGGTTTTTTTGGAATGTAAACAGGTGACTTAGAAAGGGTCATACCTCCGGCATAATATCGGAACCGCCGGTATAATATCAGCACCGCCGTTATGCAAATTCTATATTAGTAGTGTAGTACCATACCAGCGCTATTACAATTGTGTACCGTTTGTATACTTAAAGTGTTTTGTGGATCATTTGAAGGTTTTTGGGACTTTTTACCGATGGGGTGGAGGGTGTTATGTTGTCGGTATAGTATTAGCACCGTCGGTCTGGGAATTCACACCGGAGGTGTAGTACCTGTAAATGTAGTATAAAACTTTTATAGTACGGTACACTGAGTCAAATTTGTGTGGCATTATAGAATAGTTATACCGTCATTATAATTAATCAAAGAATATTTCTCCTTATAAATATATTATCATCTCAAACTCTCGCCATCTATAATTTCCGCCAATTATAAAGTCTCACCAATTACAAACTTCCTACCAATTACATAATTCATCTGTATAAAAAAAATAAAAACCTACCATATTTATTTATCTACCAAAATAACATAAATATTACACTCAAACTCTCTATTTTTATGATATAGAATTGACTCTCAACAAAGACAGTCATTTTTTGAAAGCCGTTAAGTATAAGAGAACGAGGTTAGATAAGAGTACCCATGAATTTTAGAATGAGGTATCATGTATATTTTACTACAAGTAAGGGTACATATAGTGAAGTGAAGGAGAAAATACATGTCCAGTTCCATGCAACTGTGAAAAAGTCTATATCATGTACAATTATCTGGAGAAGAAAATCGTTGAAAAAAGAATATGCATAAACAATTACGAAAGAATTTACTTTTACGACAAAGAAGAATATAACTTTAACTAATAATATGTATGTTGTTGCATTTTATGTTTAATATTTTTATATACTCATTTGATAATTCCTAAGTTATTATATTTTTTTATTTGTAGGTTTTATTTACGTTAAATTTTACTTTTTATAAGCTATTTATATCTTATATTGATGTTAAATGTACCTATCATATTAGAATTTTAGAACAATTCCAAATATTTGTGTTTGTGACCTTCCACGTGATGCCATAAAAAAGGTGCATAAGTTGTTTAGTTTGGGGCTACTTGATTCTGTTAAACTTGTGTTGGACCTCGTTGACATCAGACTTGAAAACTGATATTAGATATTTCTCCCCATAAATAGATATGCAAGGATATAACTCTCTGTAAAACGTTGTGTTATTCGTTCACCTATTTATGTTTAATGTATGTGGTTCTGATGTATTTGAATTTAATTTTTAATTGTATCGAGTTAAGTATGATGTTTTCAAACCGTTAGCACAACAATAGAAAATTGAAGTCATAATATAAAAAACCCAAGTTAAATTTTATCGGACTATATATCGTGGGTACAATTAATCAGTATATTCGGTTCCAAAGTACAAAAAATACTAGTGGTATAAAGCCCAAGCATCGATGGTAAGATTAGTTTTTATCGGTGATGCCAATGTGCAAAAGGCATGAGCGGTGCCAAACGCAATGAGTTTAGAAATACACTAAATGTTCGAGTACTTCGTACTTCTGGTGCGCACTATAACATTTTTTTTATAAAAAACGTGAAGAGATCTATTAAATGATTTTATTAATGATCTAGGTTTAGTTGACTATATTTTTGGAATATTAATTTCATCAATAACTTTGTTGTTTTCCATTTTGAATTTTTTGAAGGTACGAGTTGGAGTTATTTTAGTTTAGAAATATGATTTATCTTTCAAGAACATATTTATGAATTTGATTTTTTTGGTTCAATATCGTTGTTTAGGATGATTTTATAGTCAATATTATGTTTTTAAATCAAGTAAAATATTTTTGCTAAGTTCTCCTAAAAATAGAAGGAAGTCAATTTTATAAAGAATAGTCAAAAGGGTAAAACAGTAAAAGACTAGAAAATAATGTTTGTGAATGAAGATCAAACTTGTAGTTTTTTAGTCAAAATTTTAGTCAACCCTTTGATGTACCTATTGAATGAAGATCAAAGATCTCTAAGAGCTGTAAGACAACAATAAATCACCACCGTATGTAAAGATATTTTACCATTACTTAATGTTTGTGAATTAATGTATCCACATAATAAAGATCAAAGATATGTTAGAGTTGTAAGGCAACAATAAGTCATCACTATCTGTAAAAATAATTTATCATCACTTAATTTTGGTGATTTAATAGATGCACTTAATAAACATCAAAGATCTCCGAGAGTTATAAGATAACAATAAGTCACCACCATTGGTAAATATGATTTACCATCACTTAATTTTGGAGATTTAGCGTATCTACTAAATGAAGATCAAAGACCTTTAAGTGCTAGATGTAAAGTGCATTGTAGATTAAGCTTATTCAAGGTCTGAAACTTGGTGCCTAGTAAGTTATCCTTAATACTTAATATATTTTCTTTAGAAAATTCTTATTTGTAAGTATTTTTATTGGTAAATTATAATATTTTGGGACTAAACTAATCATTTATTTAGACTTTTAACTAAATGATCATGTAGATCTTGGAATTTTAGGTGGAATCATTTTTTATCTAAACTGGATAACCGGACGATAGGGTATGACCTTCTGATATAAAACATATTCCATGATATGTTTTAAATAACTTTTCATAAAGTATCGTCAATGTATATGGTTCTGTTGTATCATCTTTAATGAATAATATTCCATTACTGTAGTCTGATAGATATCCATGTGTTTTTACCGAATAAACATATCATCCGTTCCATTCTATTTTGAATAATTTGAAATATTTTATCTAAAATATAATTATATTTTATACTCACAATAGTTAAACTTAATCATCACATAAAAAATATAATAGGGGTTGATTTTATCAAGTTTGAAATTCTTAAAATAAATTCATATATATTGCACTCGTCATAATCATTAGAGGAGATGATGGGCGCCAACATGCTATGTATTACCTTTTAAATAAGTACTTTAAGGTTTGACAATGTTCGTTTTAGGTCATATCTGAAACTAGGCGGGCCTTCGGTGGGTGGTCGTAGTTGACTGATTCATGGTAACCAAACGAACATTTCAATACTGAAAAATCAGCTATGCATGAGTATTGTGCATGTAAATGCAACAAAATGTGTAATCACCATCTGTAAGTATGTGAGGAAGTCTTTCGTAGAGGACAACCTACACACATAACAACCTTTTCTTAAGTTGTGAGACCTCAAACTCTTTTTATTTCATGACATGTCTACTAATCAGTTCCAAAGATGGGAATCTAAATTGCACGCATTGTAATAATACATACGCATTTAAATTATTTATATGTGACAGATCATACCTTAATGTGATGTATCTCAATACCTTTTCAACATCTAAAGCATTTCTAGGATGTGAAATATCTCGTCAAGTCCTCATATATCTGAAAGGTGATGAGTGTCAATCAAACTCGTGTACCTAAAAAAAGCTATACATGGGCCTTTAAGACATCACCTTGTATATCCTAAAGTCCAATTGTTGGTAATGGATAATTACCTCCCATTCAGAGGATCATACAATCGCAGCACTAGATACTTCTCAATGCGGACATAATGAAGTTACATAACTGTAAACTCCTAAACATATAGAATTAGACTCAACATGACATCAAAAACTGAAACAACTAACCTAAACATGCAATTCTGAAGTCTCTAATCACCTAATCATTCTTAAGTCTCAAAATTAAAATTTATAAAATTGAGGCTTTTCTCCCAAATTGAAATTAATCGTAAGATTAGGGTTTTTTGGACTCAATCAAAATTCTAAACATGCATCTTCTATCTCGGATAAATCAGACTTGGTTTGATACCAATTATTGCATAAAATAATATATTGGAGCTTTAAACCCGCAATGTTTCAAAAGCCTATTCCTTAGATAAAAGATACATCCATAAAATATGAACATAAAACTTACATGTTTGCATATTTTCTTTAGTGGTGAAGAGTTGCTAATATATTGTCTTAATTTGTAAGAGATGGTGGCTATAGTCTTCTTGCAGTTAGCTAGCGCGATGAATCCTACTTCTGAATGAAACAAATTTAGTATTTTTGATGGATTGAATGATTTTTGCAAGACCAAGGAGCATAAAGAGAAGACAGAGAAATAAATGTGATTGAAAGGCGACAACTTAATGTCATTATATGAATATCATTGTTTTTTACCAAAATGACTTAAGAGACATAACTGGTCCCCATGAAGATGTTGTTGTAATAGGAGCATCCATTGGGGGCAATGACATAATGCGAATTCTGGTGGGCAGTGGCAGTTCGGCCAATATCCTCTTTTTAACTTCTTATAAACAGATGAAGAATCTAGCCGTGATTCAGCGTTCGAACAGGGAAATAATCGGTTTCACTGGAAGCTCAGCTGACGTAATTGGGGAATTCTAAGAGGAAGTTCTATTGGGCAAGGGCCCTTTTAAGAAGATGGTCAGAATACTTTTTATGGTGGTGGATTGTCCTACGTGCTATAATTCCATTTTGGGGAGGTCTTGACTCTCCAGAATGCATGTTGTGGCTTCAACAGTCCACCAATGTCTGAAGTATGTTGTGCAAGGACAAGTAGGTATTGTCCGAAGCAGTCAAAAGATAGCAAGAGAGTATTATGCAACAGCACTGGCCCCTCGAACTTTAGGGGCAGTTCGGATCAGTGAGGATTAGCAATTTGGGGGGCCCTCTGGGGAGAGGGTGAAATTGATGACCCCAGAGAGACCCCTGGTGTTTTAATACCTATTGAACAAGTTTAAACTCACTCTCTGGCTGAAGGAAGAAGTGTCAAGATCGGATCCAAGATGACATCAGAGTTGAAGAGTAAGGTGTTAGCCTTTTTGAAAAACCATCAGCATGTTTTCTCTTGGTGCAATGCTGATGTAACCGGAGTACCAGCAGACATTATATCGCACCAATTATCCATCCGGAGGGATATAACACCAGTTGTACAAAAGAGGAGAGCTTTTCTAAAGAAAAGACTGATGTCATAATTCAAGAGGTTGACCGACTTACTAAAATGGGACACATAACAGAATCTCAATATCCTTTATGGACAGCCAATCCGGTGCTAGTAAAGAAGAAAAATGGAAAGTGATGTATGTGTATTGATTTTACAGATCTCAATAGAGCTTGCCCAAAAGACCTATATTCTGTCCCTCAGACTGATCAGTTGGTGGACTCCACATCTGGGAAAAAGCTACTGTCCTTTATGGATGACTTCTCCTGGTATAATCAAATTCAAGTAGATCCGAAAGATCAAGAACATACTACATTTGTAACTGATAGGGGCCTCCATTGTTACAAGGTGATGACATTTGGGTTAAAAAATGCTGGGGTTACTTATCAGAGATTAGTAAACAAGGCTTTCACTAATCAGATTGGAAGAAATATGGAAGTTTACATTGATGACATGATGGTAAAGAGTGTGGACGAAGAGCTACACTTGGCAGATCTCCAAGAAACCTTTGCCAACTTGGTAAAGGTAAATTTAAAATTAAATCCAGAAAAATGTGTGCTCGAGGTGCAGTCCGGAAAATTCTTGGGGTACGTAATAAGTGAGAAGGGCATACAACCTGATCCAGACCAGCTTAGTGTTTTATTGCAAATGGAGCCTCCTCGGAATATTAAAGAAGTACAAAGATTGACAGGGAGGTTAGCTGCTCTAAACAGTTTTATCTCAAGGTCTTCGGATAGGTGTGCTCTGTTTTTTCAAACTTTGAAAGGCGCAAAAGAGTTTAATTCGTCTCCCCAGTGTGACAAGGATTTTGATGAAATTAAGAAGAACTTATCTTCTCCTAAAATCTTGTTTAAACCTGTTGATGGAGAGACACTCTACATATACATGGTAATTTCTGATTGCGCCCTAAGTGCAGTTTTAGTGAGAGAGGTGGATAATTATCCTCGTCCAGTGTACTATATCAGCAAAAGCTTGATTGATGTAGAAAAAAGATATTTGAAACTTGAAAAACTAGCACTGGCCTTAGTAATTGCTGCTAAGAAAATGAGGCCCTACTTTCAGTCTCATTCGATTATTGTCCTGACGTCTTTTCCCTTGAAAAATGTTCTTCAAAAGGCAGATGTTTCAAGCAGAATGACCAAGTGGTCGGTGGAGTTGGGGGACTATGATATTGATTTTTCCCATCGTACAACAGTCAAGGCCCAGACTGTTGCTGATTTCCTAGTGGAATTTCACTCAAATAGGGACACTAAACAAGCAACAGTTCAAAAAACTAAGAAATTATGGGTTGTCCGGTCTGATGAAGGCTCAAGTACCATGGGCTGTGGCCCTGGAATATGTTTAACTTCTCCGTACGGCGACAAAATGTATCAAGCTATATGTTTTGCTTTCAGGGCTTCCAACAACGAGTCCGAATATGATGCTACTATAGCAGGCTTGAAATTAGCTTTAATTTTGGAGCCAAAAGGGTCAGGTTGACGAGCGATTCTCAACTTCTAATTTATCACGCACAAGGCCAATCCGAGGCCAAAGAGGAGCAACTGGTTAAATACTTACTTGTTCTCAAAGAAGTGGCACTTAAGTTTAAAAACGTTACCTATGAGCACATACCCCGAACGGAAAATACGCTAGCAGACTCTATGGCAACCATAGCCTATTTTGAGTCCTACCCTTGGATTCATATGCAAGAGTGCCCATCCATTCAAATCAATCCGGATAAGGAAGAAGAAAGTTTGAAAATACAAGTAAAACAACCCTAAGATTGGAGATTTCCTCTCCTCCAATATCTCTCAGATGGTATCTTGCCTCCGGAAAAAGCAGTAGCAAGGAACGTAAAATACAAGGCTCGTGGTTTTATCATCTTAAGAGACGTTCTTTATAAAAAAAAATCTTTTAGTAAACCTCTCTTACGATGTTTGGGGGTCGAGGAGTCCCAAATAGTGCTCTCCAAATTGCACAATGGCGAGGGATCAACACACTTTGGATTCATGGCTCTAACTAGAAGAGTTTTGTTAGCTGAATACTACTGGCCCTCCATAATGCAAGATGCCAAGGAATTGGTGAAGAAGTGTAATCCATGCCAAAGATACAGTAATGAAATTCATACCCCAGCTGTCCCGTTAGAGTCAATTTCTGAGCCAATACCTTTTGCTCGTTGGGGGCTGGATTTAGTGGGACCTCTACCAATGGAATCCGGCGGGTGGAGAACTATATTTGTTGCTATTGATTACTTCTCGAAGTGGATCAAAGTAGCCCCATTGGCAGGAGCTACTTAGAAAGTTGTTATAAAATTCATCCTGTCTAACATTTGTTGCAGGTTTGGGGTTCCACAAAAAATAACTACCGACAATGGGCCACATTTCGATAACAAGGAGATGGAGAATTTTTGTGCTACTATAGGCATTCAACACTGCTTCTCTTCTCCTTTCCACCCACAAGAAAACGGTCAAGTTGAAGTGGCTAACAGGACCATCATGTCCGGTCTTAAAAAGAATTTAGATGGAGTTGCTGGAAAATGGCCAAGTTATTTACAAGAAGTATTATGGGCCTACCAAACCACTCTCGGGGCTGCAACACAAGAGTCTCCCTTTGCCTTGTTATATGGGATGGATGCCATAGCTCCCATAGAGGCCACTCTCCCTTCATTTTGAGTCCATAATTTTTCCGAACAAGCTAATGAAGTGGCAATCAGAAGTCAGCTTGATTTGATCGAAGAAATAAGAGTTAAGGCTCACCTCAGAGCCACACACTATCAGGGTTTGATGAGAAGCAAGTTTGCTTCTAAAATCAAAAGGAGGGATTTTCAACTAGGGGATAAAGTACTAAGAAAAGTCTTTATGCATACCAGGGAGAAGCAGTTCAGCAAACTAGCTCCAACTTGGGAATGAACCTATATGATCAGTGAAAAACTTAAGCCTGTGACATACATGCTCCAAGATAAAGATGGAAGGATCTGAATCACCCCTGGAACATTGAACACCTCCGGTTGTATTTAGAATGAAAACTATGTAAATATTTATTTGTTTAAAGTTCATGTAAATATTAGGGGGCATACTCTTTCCTACCTTGGTGGCGCGGGGAGGTTTTAATGAGGTGTCTGGGATTTTTCAATAAAATTTGATGCCTTCTTGAAAAATTCGGAGTGTCTCAATTGATAGTCTCTTTGAAATTTTTTGAAGCAGACCAGATTGAATTGGTAGAGTGATGACTACTTAAACATTCGTCATCAGAGAATTTAAACACTCTCACTTTAAAATACTTGTAAAATAACTAAGGGTTGTTTGAACTTTAGCCATCACAGTTGGGAAATTATAAGACAATGCAAAAGTTGTGTTAAATAAAGCTGCCTATTAAAATATGTGAAATGCCTTGGCCACCCAAGGACTTTGGAGTTTCAAAGAAAAGGGTTTGTCCGGACAAGGGCGGGACACGATTACAAAAATGCCTTGGCCATCCAAGGACTTTAGTTCAAACACAAATTGAAAAATAATTTATACTTTAAGACTGAGCTTCCTTAGATGTCCCAGCCTCACTTGGTTTCTTTCTAGGGTCATTGTTTTCCTCGTCTGGACTCTCCCCGGTCCGTTCATCTTCATCAATTGTGTCATCCCAACCACTGGAATAGTTCTTCTTGTCACCATCCGCCATCGTGTGGAATGGAATATCCTCATACTCCACAAACCGCCATAGATCTCCTAATGTCCTCTTCGGGAATTTCTCGTGGAAGAACAAGACCATATCTGACTTGACTTCGGCATACCTTTCCTCTTTGGAGTCTATCACTATGTTGGTGTATGCATCAATCCTGGCTTGAATTGTCTTCTCTTGTTCCTTTACCAAGTTGTCTTTTTCTTGCTTGGCCTTAGACACAGCATCCTCAAGCAAAATTTTGTCGCTAGTTAGGGTCTGAATGATGTTGTCTTTGGCCTTCACCTCCTCTTTTGAAGTAGAAAGATTCTTCTCCAAGTCAGAATTGTTGGATTCAAGTTCTTTCACAACCCCCTCCAAAGTGGCCAGTTTGGTGGCCAAGTCCTCCTTCCCCTTTATCAACTCCTCATTTTCTTTTCTTTAATGCCTCGAGACTCTGCTTGATTGTAAGGAGGTCGTTAGACAAAATCTCCTTGTCAGAATTGAGTGTGTTGATGATGGCTGACTGGTTTCGCACTTGTTTCTCCAAGTTGAGCATTGGCTGAATGTTTCTTAACAAGGAGTGGGTGACAATGTCTCCCTCACCTGATACAGAAAAAGATTTACCGTTGAAAGTGACGATGTTCGAGGAGCTTGGGGGGAGGTAAGGGCCAGTGAAATCATATTTCTCAAGGTCTTCAAAGTAAAGACCAATTCCTTGAAGCCCACTGATGTCAACTCCATCGATGTTGATGTCCCCTCCGGCGCTCTCTCCAGTGTGAAAGTCACTTGAGATTTCCTCTGCTTGAGTTGGGTATGTTGGGTCAACCGGAGGCCGGAGAGAAACTTCATCTCTTTTGGAGGTTTTCTTCTTTTTGGCCTCCCTATCTCCACCTTCTGCTCCCCGTTTTCTGTCTTTCTTGAGAGCCTTTGGGGGCTTTGAAGACCCGACCACCTCTTTGGTACTCTCGTTTTCTACCACTTGTAACAAAGTGGCATCAATCCTTCCTTGGTCCTCCCTCTCCCGGTTTACTGGGACAGCTTCCTCAGCATCACCTGGGTTGACCTCAACCACGCCTTGTTTGGCCTTGCCCTTCCTTTTGCTTGGGGCCTTAGCTCTGCCCTGCAAGGCTAGCTTTCCATCTTTTGCATCTGTCTTCTTAAAAATTACCTCTGGAGGGGGTGTAGTGGTTAACTCTTCCCAAGACAAGTCTCTTCGGCCGGTTGTGTTCCAGAGATGGGATCTTACCAAGTTACCTCCGGTGAAACAGTTGTGGAAGCGATTTCCCCATTTCTCAGCAGCCCAAGCATTTATATTGGTGCAAGTAGTCTGCCCTTCCTCTAAGTATTCATTAAACTCCTTCGGCAGCACTACCAAAGAACAAAGGAAAAGAAGTTAAACAAACAAACTTGTAATAAGAAAAGGTAGAAATATGTGAAGAAATATTTACCTGTGCTTTTCCATCTGCTGATGAGCATGCTTGGGTTGTCACCAGCTTTAATCTTCCTCCCATTCTCCCAAGCACCACTGATAAACAAAAATTGAGTCTTCCAGTTCTTCTCCGACTCAAGCAAGTCATCCACTTCTTTGTAATTATCGCCCATGTTAAAATGATAGAAGGGGATGATATGGTTCTTGCAAAGGCTAGCCACAGCAGCAAACTGCTCCATCGGAAGTGGGATTCCGAAGAGCCTGGAGGCCATGATGCAGGCCATAAGTGTATACCAAGCGTTGGGGCTCAGTTGGCTTGGGCAGAGCTTTATCAGATGGAAATATATGACGATCTCTGGGTCCAAGAGAAACCTAAGCCCCCAGTTGAATAACTCAGTGGAGAAAACTATCTCACTGAGCTTGCAATCCATTGGCCTCTTCGGATCAACCGGTGTCCTCACATTAACATTCTCTAGGATCCCCCACTTCGTCCGGATCCGGCCCAGTTCGGCTGTGTGAATAAAAGTATAATTGATCTTCTGCCTGGCTAACAAGTACTTTACACTCACTTTGTGGAAGCAAGGTCCCACCTTTCCTACAAAGCACTCCGACAGATCCGGGTGTTTTAAACATAACTTCTCCTTGCCCTTGTTTTTCTTGATGATGGCAGCCTCACTCATCTGCCCGGAGACGTCGGTCTCAAAAAGGGCTTCTTCAACACTGTCCTCCATTACGTCTTCCATTACTATGGAAGGATTATCAGTTATTTTGGGAGAAAAGTGCTAGTCTTTGGCTCATTAAGTCCTCCGGATGGCTGAGCTTTGTCTGGAGTCCGGCTCGGGCTCAGATCCGGAGGGTTCGTTTCGAAGGCTTGAACTGGTCGCCTCCAGACTGGACGTTTTGTCCTGAGGAACCTTTATGGGTGCTTCTGACCTTGTAGTTTTATCTTTGGCCCCAGACTTAGAAGGTATGGATTTTGGAGATTTAGACCGTAGAGCGGCAGCCTGGCCTTTTACCAGACGAATTTCGACGATTTACTAGCTTTTCTGGGGATACGTCAGCATCCGATCCCATGGCTATGAATGTAGAAGGTCTCCTAGCACTTGTAACTACTTACTCTTGTTCAACAATAGGCTCCGACTCCTGGACCGATGAGCCTGAGATGATCGGTGAAAGACTAGGTTGAAATAACCTTATAGGTTTGGAGCTTCTGACAGAAGACGAACCTCGATCAGGTCTAAGGTTGGTGTTTCAGGTATATCAATAGGAGAGACTGGGAGGCCTTCTTCAATGCACTTTTCTCGTTCGACCCTTTGTGCTTTCTCTAACTCCGATAGATTCAGCCACCCACCTTTTACTAAAGCGTTTCTTGCTGTAAACATAAACTTACACTAAAATGCGTTTTGGAGAAGAAAGATAAAAGCTCTGAAGATTAGAAGTGAAAAGATATTGAAGATGGTAAAACAGTGAAAAGTGATTTAATTTATACTAAAGAAACAAAAGATACCTTGAAACTTAGGAGAATTTGAAAAAGATAGAGTAATGATTAAAGACGGCGCTGACATCACCAGCATTAATTGAAGAGGTTACTTTCGGTTGGTGAGGCAAATCAGGAAGGGACACGTGTCCCACGATCTTTGACAAAATCGTTGAGCTTCTGAGAGGTTTGCCAGTCCGGATAAATCCGTTATACAATTCAAAATCTGTCCCGATATTATTACAGGTGCTCATGTGCGATTTTTTAGGTCTTGTCAAAGGCCTTCAAACAAAACCAAAAAAAGGGGCTACTGATGAGTCCGGTTTTTCTCACCACTCACTGTAGAAACCGGACATGGGCAATTCGAACAAAAACCACCCACTGAACTATCCGAACAGGACTAAAGTATTAAAAACTAATCATTTTATGATTAAACTAATTACCAACCTGCTTAATAAACTAATGGGTCTTTGAACTCGACCCGGTTTCATGAGTTTTGACGCGAAAACCCATGAGGCCCATAATTAAGGGTATAAATACCCAACCACTTTCATTAATGAGGGTAATGAACATTTAATACAACCAGGCAGCTCAAATCTCTCACTACAAACCACTTAAACATTAAATACCCATGAAACATCACAAAACACTTGACAAAATTACCCTCAGACTAAAGTAATCCACACAAGAAGATGCACTACTACGGAGTCTATCTTATAGTGGTTCCTTCTCATTCAAAAAAACTTGACAATCCATTAGAGACAACCATCCCAAATCAATCATGCACTCTAAAATTTGGAATAACATATCTCCAAAAAGTGCTCATTCCTTCTATGAAGACTTCTTAAATGATACATTTCAGTTGATTCAATAATGAAAAAGAAAAATTTCTCCATGGAATCAAAATGCCATTACTGTCACAGTATTGAATTTATATCTCACCTATTTGTCTCTTGCAATTATCCTATGAAGTATGGAAACACTTTGCATGATTTCTGCCATTCTCATTTGTCAATACATGTCTTTAAACTATATATATATATATTGATGGTTCATGTCAAGAAATAAAACTACTCATATTAGATCTATCATCCCATCAATTATCTAATGCACGTTTGGCCAACAATAAATAACTTAAAATATAAATGTAAAAGTAATTCCCTCAAAACTTTAATAGACAAAATAATTCATACTATTGGGAATCTAGATAGTGCAAACATATTTAATCATAAACATTGGTCTGAAGATCTTTAAACAATTAAAGAACTTGGTTGTTTCGACCACCTACTAATCCCCAAACCATCAATCTTTGTCAAATGGATCCCTCCCTCTAGGAAGATATAAAAATTAAATTGTGATGACTCTTGTTTGCCAAATGGAGAATCTAGCGGTGGAATAATATTAAGAAATCATAATAGAGTCCTAATCAAAGTTATAGTCATTTTAAAAACTCATCTATTATAGCATAAACTAGAACATTGCTAGATGACCTAACTTTATGTCACACAAACAATTTCCCTTAAGTTGATATAGAATCAATTTCCTTATTATTAATAGAAATATTAAGTTCAGGCAAATCACCATGGTATCTCTCACCAATATTAGATTGTTGTAGAAAATTAATCAACCCTCAAATGACTTTAAAACATATACATCATGACTAAGTCTCCAAATAGGTCACTCAAACGAAAACCATTTATGACTTTTATTAAGCCATACTCCATCTAAACTTATCGCAATCATTTTACCACAAGGATGAAATGTGTTATATTTAAGGTTTTTAAAATAATAAATTTATTGATAGACAAATTTATATCAAAGTGACTAACTCTTATCTAAGAGGATCAAATATTGTTTCTAATTATAGAGACACATGCAATTATCAAAGCATAAATCTCAACCTCAAATATTGGATAGCAGATTAAAAATAGATTATCACAAAAATAAAAATTATATATTTTAGCAAAATTTTAGAATATAAAATACATTTCAAAAATACAATTTTTTTCTTTGCTTCTACATCACAGTTCATAAATGTAAATCGAAATTAAAACAAACCTTCTATTTGAGTTATAATCAACGTTTCAATTTATCAAAATTAAGACAAGCATTCTATCTTAAGTTAATCTGCCAACTTGATTCGTCAACAAAATTATATAATTTTCCAAAAAAAAAAAAATCTTATACCAAATAATTTAAATTCTCAAAATCTACTATCTTCAGCATACACCTTCTATAAAATAAAGAATATCACACCTAAGACCATATGCAGCAGCGCATATTTCGTTAGAAATATGCGCTGCATCTTGGGCAGCAGCGTGTATTTCATACACGCTGGCAGCCCAAGATGGTTTGGGGTTCAAAAGATGAACCCCAAACCATCTTCTAAACGACCAATTGCAGCATGCCATTTGGCATGCTGCAATCAACTCTTTTTTTTTTTTTTTTTTTTTTAGAAAAACGGTTTTTAAAAAGAAATGGGTAGTCAAAAAATTTAAAAAATTATACCATTATTTATAATTTTTCGATATCTACGAGTAGGGACTTGGTTCGTTTCATTCCGACACCGAATTTTTTTGAGTTTTTTATTTATTTAGTATTTTCAAAATAATTTTTGGAACATTTTCGTAAGTTAAAAAATTTTAAAAAGTATACCATTATTTATAATTTTTCGATATCTACGAGTAGAGACTTGGTTCGTTTCATTCCGACACCGAATTTTTTTGAGTTTTTTATTTATTTAGTATTTCCGAAACAATTTTCGGAACATTTTTGTAAGTTAAAAAAATAAATAAATTATACCATGATTTATAATTTCTTGAGATCTATAAATAGAGACTTGGTTTGATTGATTCGGACAACGAAATTTTTTAAGTTTTTGTATTTCCGAAACAATTTTCGGAACATTTTTGTAAGTTTAAAAAATATATAAATTAAACTATGATTTATAATTTCTTGAGATCTATAAATAGAGACTTCGTTTGACTGATTCGGATACGAATTTTTTTAAGTTTTTGTATTTCCGAAACAATTTTCCGAACATTTTTGTAAGTTAAAAAAATATATAAATTATACCATGATTTATAATTTCTTGAGATCTATAAATAATAGATAAAAGACAACATTTATATCATTCTCATTAAACGAAAATAAGTGAAAACAACAATGAGAATAATTGAAATGAGCATACAACAACAATTGAAAACATCACACAACAACAATAAGTGAAAACAACAATGAGAATAATTGAAATGAGCATACAACAACAATTGAAAACATCACACAACAACAATTGAAAACAACACACACGACAACAATTGAAAACAACACACACGACAACAATTGAAAACAACACACACGACAAACATGTTACTCCGAATTTATACTTTTCATCAAGTCTTCAAACATCTTCTCTTCAATAGGATTACGAACTTTATTCTGCAACTCCATAAACAACTTCATCATCTCAACTTTATTTTGTTGTTGCAATATTTGTTTGTATCCATTAAGCGACTCAGTTTGATATTCTATTAGTTTAATCCTCTCTTTTTGTAAAGTAATTGCTGCATCTTGAGTAGCTTGCATAATCTCCCACCGGTCCGTAGCTACAACTTTTTTACCTCTTTTTTTTTATCCCTACCTTCGGGACGTACATATGTGGAATCAACCGAGTCACCATCACTCTTTCTCTTGGATCCACTACTTCCAGATTCAGGGGCTCCTGTCATATATTTCGGCTGGTCACGAACTAACTTCCACTCTACAAGTAGCTGAAACTTCTTACCATTCGACTCTTGGTACATATTTAAAGCCTCATTAATGTAGTCATCCTCAGACCAACCGCTACGTTTATTTCTACATGCAGCACCGTAAAGACCAACAAAAATACAAATTTGTTTATTGATCGCTTGATAATGACTTTTAGCTTGTCCTTGGGTTCTTGGAATTCCCGTCTCTTCAGTTACAAAGTCTGAAACTTTTTGCCAAAATGTTCCACCAGATTGGTTTGTCCCAATCACACTATCATTACTATGGTGGAAAAAACCACATAGTAAAGATTTATTATCCGCTGTACTCCACACCCCATACTGTTTTTTAGTAGTGGATTTTTTAGTATGAGGTACATTACTAGTAGGGGTATCCCCTTCACTTCCTCCAAGAGATATTTGGGTTGAAAATTCTGGCATTTCCGGGATATAAGTGTTTGGGTAGTTCATATGACCAGGAACATAACTATTTCCGGCCATATGTGGGTATCCAAATGGCATGTAAGGTTGGTTGTAGGGATTTTGAATGGAGAAATTGGGAGGCATGCCATATTGAGCAGCAACATTAGGATTCCACTCATTAGGTTGAAGATTTTCAGGACGTTGAGGTCTAGGGTAAGGTGGTCGGGAATTTGAAGGATAGAAATTATAGTTTCTTGAAGGATCCATGAATATAACAAGAAAAGACTAAGAAATAGTGATACAATAGGACACGAAGCTCAAAATATTGGTGTGTCCAAATACAGAAATACAAGCCCCTATTTATAGACAAATGGTGTCCAAACTCAAATTCAAATTCAAATTCAAATTGAAATTGAAATTCAAGTTCAAATTCAAATTCAAATGCAACTCACCCACTTGTTAACTTCTGACATGAGATGACAATTCATTGGTCACAAGACATGGTCTGACATGAGATGACAATTCATTGGTCACTAGCTGCAACTCTAGTAGTTTTTAATTGTTATCCTTGGAATCCGGAAATAGACAAATGCTGTCTGAATTTGAGTTTGAATTCAAATTCAAATTCAAATTCAAGTTCAAATTCAAATTCAAATGCAACTCAACCACAAGACATGGTTTGAATTATTTACACACACAAACGCAAGTAGATTTTAATTGTTATCCTTCGAAACCTGAAATATACAAATGTTGTCCGTTTTTCACCCACAACACCTTATTTCGAAGGGAACGACGCCACGATTACAAATCACCAGCTACGCTCGTGACATATGGCGTTTTTTGGGCATCCGGAGTCGTTTACTATATTTTATTTCGAATTTTAATTAGTTTAGGGTATTTTTTGTATTTTCGTACTGGGGTTTCCATTCGAACTCTTATTGAATGGCATAATAATACAATGCATTGTCTGAAATTTTACACCAAATTTAGCAAGATAAGACAAGTCACGAACCAAATTTAACATGATAAGACAAGTAACCCAGCAAGTTTAGCAAGATAAGACAAGGCACTTGCTAAATTTAGCATGATAAGACAAGTCACGAACCAAACTTTAGCAAGATAAGACAAGTCACCCAGCAACTTTAGCAAGATAAGACAAGTCACCCAGCAACTTTAGCAAGATAAGACAAGTCACCCAGCAACTTTAGCAAGATAAGACAAGTCACCCAGCAACTTTAGCAAGATAAGACAAGTCACCCAGCAACTTTAGCAAGATAAGACAAGTCACCCACAAACTTTAGCATGATGAGACAAGTCACCCACGTTGGAATTTGGAGACAACATTGGATTATAAATAGGCCATTCAGCATCGTATGAAAATCAACACAAATATTTGATCCTCAAACTTTCTTTGAAATATCTTCTTCTTCATATCTTGTACTCTTTTAATGGCACCAAAACTTGATTTCTACATAGAAACAATTGAGGAGGTGCAAGCAGAATGGGAAATCCAGCAAGCCATGTTCCAAGAGCAAAGAGAGCTTCTCGAAGAGCTTGAAAGGTTGGAAAACAATAAACATACAAGAATATATATTCCCCGAAATCATCCGTCTGCTCATCGGAGGATAATGTCCGACTATTTCGACGAACCATGTGTATACACTAAGAAACAATTTAGAAGAAGGTTTCGCATGAAGAGACCCTTGTTTCTCCGTATGGTAGAAGGCTTGACGAATCACATGCGTTATTTTACTCAAAGGGATAATGCTGCAAATAAGCTTGGCTTGACGAGTATCATGAAGTGCACAGCTGCCATGCGCATGCTTGCGTATGGTAATGCCGCAGATGCTTGCGATGAATATATCAACATTGGAGAAACAATTGCAAAGGACTCCGTTCGGTATTTCTGCGAGGGTATAGTAGAGCTTTACGGAGGTGAATACTTAAGATCACCTAATGTGGCTGATTTGGAGAGGCTACTAGAAGTCGGTGAAAACCGAGGTTTCCCCGGAATGCTTGGAAGTATCGATTGCATGCATTGGGAATGGAAGAATTGTCCTAAGGCGTGGCATGGGCAGTTTACTAATGGACACAAGGGCAGAGCAACAGTTGTCCTAGAGGCAGTGGCTTCACAAGACTTATGGATATGGCATGCTTTTTTTGGGATGCCAGGTGTTTTAAACGACCTAAATGTACTAGATAGATCACCATTGTTTGATGATATTGAGAACGGTGTCGCCCCGACAGTGAACTTCAATGTGAATGGCAATGAATACAATGTGGGTTACTATCTTGCTGATGGAATATATCCTAAATGGCCCACCTTCGTCAAGTCAATTCAAATGCCCCAAGGTAATGAAGCTAAGTTGTTTTCCAAGATGCAAGAGTCGTGCAGGAAGGATGTGGAACGTGCATTTGGAGTTTTGCAAGCAAGATTTGCCATTATCCATCGTCCATCATTACTATGGAACCTCGAAAAGATGGGTACAATAATGAAGGCATGCATTATTTTGCATAACATGATAGTTGATAATGAACGACATTCATATTCACGGAGTTGGGAAAATATCGATTTCGAACCGGCAAGAAGTGCTGGACCAAGCACATCGTTCACTGTCCAAACTGAAATGCATCCTCGATTGGGAATGCATGTCCAAGGTCGAACTAGAGCCGGATTGCGTGAAAAAGAATTACATATTCAGTTGAAGAATGATCTCGTCAAAAACATTTGGGCTAGATTCGGAACAACCCTCGACTGAGTTGCTCAACTTCACCAAGGTTTAATGTTTTAATGTGTGTGTGTTTGCAATGATTTATGTTTTAATTTGTGCGTGTTTGTGGTTGCAGTAATTTATGTTTTTGTGTGTGCGTGTTTGTGCTTCCAACAATTTATGTTTTTATGTGTGCGTGTTTGTATGTTATTCCAATATTTAATTTTAGTGTGTGTTATTTTCAATATTATTGTACAATTATACTTTCATTTAAGTAAATGTACTAACATTACTCAAAGGAACATAGAACAACGGATAACATATATAAGAGTGATTACATATCAACTTCAAGGAAATACGGATGTTCTACCTCTTGTCTCAGATCACGCGGGAGGTCACGAACAAGAATATTCGGAATCAAAAAACGATATTGTAACATGGTAGATGTATAATTAAACATTTAAAAAGAACACCAAACAAATATAATAGCATTACACGTGAAAATAAAATAACATAAATAACTTACAGCGCTCAAAGGAAATAAAGCAAATACAACAACATAACCCTATAGTAATTTGAAAGGTTTAAAAATAGATAATAACATAATAAGCTATAAATTTGGATTTAAAAGTTTTAAATTCATTACAAAACTTAAAAAAATTAAAATTCATAATGTTATTGATATAGTTACATTTAAAAAAATTAAATCATCGATAATTTAAGTAATAGTTTGGTAAATAAAAATTAAACAAATAAATTTAGGTGATCAATAATATATTTTATTAAATTTGTAAATTATTTATTCTATTAAAAGTTGAAGCTTTTTCGGAAATCAAACCAATTTTATATTTAATTTTGATTTTTAAATATACTATATATTATGTATTATATTTTTAATTATTTCAATTTTATAGTTTTTATTTGTAAAGAAAATATATTATGTTAATTTAAAAAAATTATTTATTTTAATATACATAATTTTAATATAAATATATAGTAAATAATAAGAAAGATAAATAAAAATATATGGTAGGATATTGTATGGTAGAATGATGTGGAAGAGAGAGAAATATGGTGGGGTATGCTGAAAAGATGAAATATGCACTGCTGTGGGGAGTGAGAATTTTTGCAGAGTTATTTGGAGAGTATGCTGATGTGGCGCTGATGTGGCGCGCTTTTGAGAGATGAAATATCCCCACTGCTGTGGATGGTCTAACCTAGTATCATATCCACCACAATGATGCGGATACCCGGATGTCTTACAGAATTTAGTGTACGTGAACATAAAATACAATGGAAAGTCAAAGTAGGTTAATCAATCCGGTGAGTGAAATCCATCATGAAGCCGGTCTGAATTTCCGTTCCATCAAATTATTAGCTTATCTTTGCACTTTCTGTCTTTTCAAGATCTTACCCTATTGAAATAGGCCACGCGGCAGTCACCAATACCTTTGATGTTTGTCCGACGACCAGCTATGACTACAATTATGTGGATGTGATTAGATTATATTTTGGTTTCTACTTGCGGTAAATATAAGAAAACAATTTTGGTGTTCTTATTAATCCGTTTTTGTTTTTAGAATGTAAAAATATATATTTTTAAAATTGAATAAGTTACAAATAAAATTGTATAATAATTTTTGAGTTTCTATTTTCCAGACGCGATAAATAACTACGTTAAAAAAGAGTGTCAAATGTGATGGTATCGAAAGTGAGACCAATTTGACTTCTCACATACCCAGACTGTCAGCACGAAACGGTAAAAGAGAAACCTAGTTTTGAACTAGCATAGATCCACATAATCTGAGTAAAATTACAGTCAAAGAGGAGATGAACAATAGTTTCAGAAGCAGAGTTGCATAAGGCACAATCAGATGAGGCATTGATTCCTAAACTGAGGAGCTTATCTCTGGTAGAAAGTTTACCAATGATAGCGAGCCATAAAATAAAGGAATGACGAGGAATATTGAATTTATTCCATACTGATCTGGTCCACCCTACAATAGGAGCTGACGTAAGAATAACGTTATAGGTATCCTTGATTATGAAGTTATTGCAGCCAACCTTCGCAATCCAAAAAGGAACATCATATGAGTTAATGTTAGGAAAGAGTAAGGTGAGGATGAGGTTGTTGATCTCCAAAAGATTAGAACGACTTCTAACTATAGCCGATCTGATGTTTAGAGGTCAATTCTAATTACCATCGAGAATTATATCATTACCGGTATTTTTAAAAAATACATTATTGAAATACATATATGATGAGAATAAAACTATATTATTGGAGATACAGTTAATGAAAGTTAAAATATATAAATAGAGCAAAATATTTAAATATAGCTTAAAATGTACATTGTAACATAAAATCAAAATCCCAACTTTTAGATTTAAAACAAAAAACCTAAATTTAAAAATGAAAAAAAAAATACAACTCATGTTATGTATAAATAAGTCGCGTTGAAGAGAACCAAAACATTATGATGTCGAGAGTTTTAGGAGATATAACCATAATAATAGGATAAACTCTTTTATTCTCATACAAAAAGAAGAATTTTGAAAATGATCAATTGAATTTCTGAAGTTGTGTTCACAACAACCAATAAATATATATATATATATATATATATATATATATATATATATATTAGATTTTTAGTCCTCTGTAATAATTATTTATAAGATTCATTCACATTAAATCTCATTTTTATTAATTTGAAAATTCTTTTCAATCCATGAAAATTATTTAATTTTAGAATCAAATATCGTAATTTTCCATTGAGCTTTGAGAGTGGCTGAAAAATTATTTAATAGTAATAATATCAATATATCTATTTATATTATATAAATTCAAAAATAAATTTTATATATAATATCGTATTTATATATTGTATAAATGAATATATAAATATTAGTGTTTTTAAAATCATATATTTATTTATGTTACCTCATTCCTTTTTTAAAATTGTGTTTTAAAAAAATAATTAATTCCAAAATAAGTCTCGCTCAGTGTTATCAATAAAATATTAAATAACATTAAGTATTCATCTCCAATTAATTTTTTTTTATAAAAAGATATAACTTTTATTATTTAAATGATTTATAGATTTCGGGCTTTAATTATTTGTACTAGACTAAAATATATTTATTATTATTTAATACTAAATATAGTATATAGATAATAGATTATTATTTAATACTAAATATTATATATATAAAAGAGTGAGTTCTTCGGCACCCACAGAATCCCAAATAGCGCTGCCATGCTCGGAGAAAGAGGAACCTTTACAATGTTTACATTGCCCAGTGGTGTGTTTGATCCAATCATTATAATAGCTGACTTATCATAAAATCAATTTCAGTAAAAGAAACAATTTTTTCCGTAAAGAAAAGCTAAGAAATCAAGACATTGACAAATTCTATATAATATTTTGTTGGAATTTTTTATAAAAGTGAAAAGCTCTATTGAAGAAACAGAGTGTGAGGTTTCTGTCATATGAACAAAACTCCAACGACATGTTAACTAACGAGAAACTTGGGTTGCTTGGACAGTTCAAAGCCACATTTAATGTGAGTTGGATATTTATGATCATAATGTTAGACACGCTCGAACTCGAATGTGAGTTAGACATTTATAAGGCTACAATTTTTTCAGTCGTCGAACGTAGCCTCTCGTGTATGATGAAGTTTCATAAGAGGATGTTATTTCTCTTGGAATATACACTTAAATTATGGTAAACTAATGGAGGTAAAATGAATTCCATGTCCTTTTATTCGAATCTTAGTGCGATAAGTAGTTTTATAAAGGCACTGAGGGGTCGCCTCACATAAGAGAAGATGAAACCCTTTTTAAGCTCATGTTCAACAATGGTTTCCGTGTTTCGATGGATACCTGACGTATTATCCAACCTTTTAGGGTCTTGTGTGCCTTGAGTGTTTTGGTTTGACTCTTCATGTCCTTTTATTTTATGAAGTATCATCACAATGTCTCATTATATTAAATGAACCAGGTTTTTTAGATGTTTAAGAATCTGCATCAATAAACACGGCAATAGAAAGAATTTTTCAGAAAGGGTTACTAGTCCTTAATATCATACCCGGGGTATGTCCACATTCTTACCGAGTTCAACTAGTCATATAAATATTAAACCCATTCTTCAGACTTTACTTGTGGTTTTTTATTTTATTTTACTCGTGAATTATTTATGGCTCAACTAAAATAAATGAGGGTGGTATATTGGAAAGTATGCATTATCATTGCCAGCTTGATTTTCTTGTTACATTGGTTAATAAGATGTTTGGCCTTAGCGGGCCATAACATCACTATTTTAACATATCAGACTAGTGCCCAACAATGTGATAATTAATGAGGCGTCCAAAGGGTAGCACTTGGCTCATGGTACTGCTTCTTCCATGTATCAAAGCACCACATTATTGATTACTCATCCACGAGTGTATCCAAAATAGAGATTGTTGGCTCGTCTAATAAAACAAATACTCATTTTAGCTCCCTTAAAAACCCTCTACCATATGTCGATGATATCATATCAAATACTGGGATATGGTACATTATAAAATTAGGGTTCATGAAGTAAGTAAGATCCTTAAGAGCATATATGCCTCATAATAGTTTACCATGACTCATTAGTCATTTTTTATCTGTGGAAAAATTGGTTCCTTAAATAATATTGGAAATATAATATATTTGGGCCAAACATTTGCCTAAAACTTTTACCAAGACAAAGACTACCAAGAAGAAAATTAGTCAAGGTGTTTTTGGCATTATTCGTGATCTCAGAGTTCCAGAGGTTTTTTTACTGAAAGCCTGTTATTGATATAATGACCAAAAATGTTATAAACATTGAGCATGATGTGGCATATCGCACGTTCAAGAAGATGGCTCTAGAGTTGAAAACAAATATATGATAAGTATTTGGAGCTTGCTGGATATTGTCAAAGATTCATGGATCTTAGATAATTAAATCATTTTCTCCGTGTTCTGATCGGGTATGAGAATTTCCAGGTTTTCGACCTTAGCCAAAAGATTATTTTGAGAAATATTTGCCCGATTATGTTCATCAAGCTTAATGAATCATTGGTTGATATGACTGATATGGCGACGAGTCATGTTAGGTTTTTTTGGAAAACTTCTTGGGGATTCCTTTACTAGTTTTTATGTATGTTGTTATTATTATTTGTTTGGCCGGATATGTCCTTATTTATATTATGTATGATACGGGATGGGGACATTGACCCAGGAATAAGAGTTTGCAGATGGTGGAGCTTATCGAATTTGTTCTGATCCTTAACTGGGAGAGTAGGATGAAGAAATCTATAAAAAAATATGATGGTATTTGACGGTTGTTATTTATTGTGTTCATGGTTGTCAGGCCTCATGTGTTTCTATTGGGGAATATTTTCTTTAATGTTTTTATTTTGATAATCTTGCGGGTGGATAAGATGCACTTTGCTCGCTCTTTTTTAGTTACATTTTTCTTTGTTTTATTGTTGAATGATCATCTTGGTTGATCTTGTGTGATATTATCATAGATATTTTATTTTATAAACTTAGTACTTTCGTAAAAAAACAATTTTCATAGTCACTCTATTGTATGTCTTTTTTCTAAACTTGGAAAAGAATAATGTATTATCTATCCGCATATAGTTTTTTTATTCGTTTCTGATTATTAGTTTAGAAACTAAGTGTAGTATTTGGTATAATTTTTCCATACGATGCCCAAGATTTTTTATTAAATTATAGAGTGTGTTCAGATGTCAATTATAGAAAATAAAATGTTTGAATTACTAAATAACCAAAAGACTAATTATTTTCACAACCGAGTCAAGTTTTAGGCTCCTGGTAATTTTACTATATCACACGGTCGGATCTTCCCACATCGGGCCTAGTTTATTGATCCTTTCTTGTTACGTGTGTTGAAAGATGCAATAAATTAATAAGATTCATACCTTGAGGGGTCTGGTATTTAGTTTGGCATTATAACATTAATATGTTTCCCGCTTCATGGCAAATTCACGTATGTGTGCTTCTTCTCTTTGTTGTTCTAGTATGTCAAAGTTTATAAATCATCGATTTATATGTTCCTGTAGCGCATGATCCTTGCGATATGATATCTTATCTCTATAATGAAAACTATTTGTGCTTTATCGGCGAGGTGAAGAGGCGTTTCCCCAGTTGGGATACATGGCGTGGTGCAGTAGGTCCATAATTGAGTTAACAATTTGGAGAACATTTCATTCTTCTCATTTATACTTTTTTTAAACCATCCATTATAGTACGGTTGATAACCTTCACCTGACCATTTTTTTTTGTGTGATATGGGGATGAGAAGTGTTGTATGACCTGGGTTTCGACACAATATTCATGATTTTCTAGTTTTTGATGTGATGAGCAGGGGTATCCAAATTGTCACACGATATATTTATAAATGAATTTACGCACCTCGTTGCCGTAGTTCAATTAAGTGGTTTTGCATCTACCTATTTTAAAAGTAGTCAATTGGCACAATGATGAACCTCATGTCACCAAGTTCATGAAGTAAAGGCCGTACAAAATCGAACTAAATTGGGTACACATTAAGCATAAAAGTAAGCTCCATTATCACATTACTTGATAAGATCTTTGGCATCATCATGCATTACGAGCCCATCGTCTGGAAATTATTATATTACTTGACAAGATCTTTGGCATAATCTTGCATACCGAGCCAATAGTAAAATAAAGATAAAGATTTATTTGATAATATTTGCACGCTAATGTGCCCCCTGCATGATCTCATATGTTTTTCTTTAAGGGCATATATGAAGTCTGTTTGGTTCTATCACCTTAGCATGGACTATAAATATCCTATATGAATCACTATGCCATCTATTATAACATATATTGATATTGAGAGTCTTAGTTTTTAGGCATCTACTTTATTAGTTGGTAGGGATTTGTTATTGAGATATTCTTATATTGGGTCCATCCACGAGGCTCATGTGATCAATATCATAAGTTTTTTACGTTGGATTTTTACCATGAACTATCCTTCTTATTTTGTACTTTTATTTTCTTCGGATCCTCTCTATACATGCCTTTCGAAGAAAATTAGCAACTATAAAATTTTCCTCACTTCATACATGCTCAAATACCAATACGGAAAACGGGATACATCAATTTTGGACCAAGACTAGGTAGAGATTTATTTGCTTATATTTTTCCTCATATTTGTCTAGATGTTTATTGAAAATAAACTGTTTGTCGTTTTTTTATCACGAGGAGTTTTATATTAACTTATTGGAAAATCTTAGACCCACAACCTTAGTTTCGTACTCTTTTGGATTTTTGGATGTTGTGTAAGCGTAACCAATTGATAGGAAATATTTTTCTCTTGTGGGAAAAATGATGTAAACTCCACCACTACACATGTGAACGCTAGTTGTATCGCGAACGTATATCAACCATTTGTAGTAGTCACTACAATATGTTGAGGGCGCATCTTGCCCAATGATGTTTTCAGAAATGAATTTTGCTAATATTTTCCCCTTGAGACCAATACGAAGTATATAAGTGAGGTTAAAATCTCCTAGTTCGATCACACAGGTTTTCAGACTCCCGATGTGATTAGATTATGGTAAGCACTATCTTGATTGGTTGATTTATTTGTACACATAACATACGCCTAAGATTATCATCTTATCTTTTGTGTTGATGTGACCATGATCATGAACGTTTTTTTAATTGGTAAGTATAATGTTTTCATGCTTAAAGACGATTTTCTCATATTATAGATTAATTCACCTTTTCCTTGTCCGTTACTATGACTACGCTCGTCGTACCGGTTTGATACTCCAACATATAATATCAGAGTTTCATCATATTTTAGGACTACTTATAGTTGGTATTATTTTAGCTATTAAAATATTATATAAACCTTCAGGATCCATTCAGACTTTATAGTCTTTTAAATATTTTTATAAACTTGAAAGCACCTACCAGTTGTCTTAGAGATAAAGTGGTTTCGGGCCACGATCCTTCTAGTTAGAATTTGCGCATTTCTGAGAATTTTAGGTGGGCTCATCTGTACCAACGTTGTTATTTGGCTAGATTCAGGATTTATTATTTGTTTATTTATAACAAAATCGAGATATTTTCCCAAGATAAATCTAAATAAGCATTTAGTGGGGTTTAGTTTCATGTTGTACAACCTTATAAGTAGTTAATATTTCAGTTAGATCGGCTAGATGAGATTCCATATATACTTTATTTATGAACATATTATCGATTTATACTTCCATCCGTTCAAGTTAACTTTTGAATATCATATTTACTACCTGATGGTATATCGCCTCTGCATTCCTCAGCCTAAATAAGATGATCATCTAGCATTATATGTTAGGTTTTGTAATGAATATCATTATCATGATTGTTTGGTTTTATCTGACACAAACACTCGTGTAAGACAAGCATTACGTTCTCTAACCACTTAAAATATTAGAAAATTTAATGCACATTTATCACTTATCGTCTTCTTTATTACAAGCATTATGTTCTCTAACCACTTAAAATATCTCACTTTTTTATATGGCGCATATCCAATTTTTTTTACCTTAGATCCCTAAGCTAATTATCCTTTCAAAGGAAAACCAGAAACGTGGAATATCTGAAAATAATACTTGTATTGACAAAAGAATTAGGAAACCAAAGTAAAAAAACGCATAGAGTATTATTAAACACAAAGTTGATTCAAATAAAAGGATCAACTTTCAAAATTTCTATTAAAATCCTTAATTGGAATGTTAAGGGTGTTGGAAACAAACGGACCTTTTGAAGAATTAAGTCAATTGTAAAATCTGATAAAATTGACTTCATAAATCTACATAAGCCTATTATCAATTCTATCAGGTTGGAAGACAACGCAAGATACTTAGGCTTTCATCAAAATTGCTACAACATGAATAATAAAATCTGGCTAATCTTAGAAAAATGAATTCCAGATTAATATCCTTAAAGATAATTAGCAATTCCTCCACATTTCAGTAAATCATACTTCTCTTAATAAGGAGTTTACCGTGACTATAATTTATGCTAAATTTACAAGATCTTTGAGAGAAGATCTTCGGAAAAATCTAAATGAAATCTTTAATACCAACATAGAATAGTTAGTATTTGGAGATTTCAACATTATCTCATTTACTGATGAGCAGATTGTATCATCTCATCAATGCACCGGAAGCATGGATGAGGTTAATGAAACTATCCTTAAATACCAGCTGGAGGATGTTAGATTCATTGGATCACAATTTACATGGATAAATAACAAAATTCGGAAAAGATTGGATAGAGCATTATACAATGCTTCTTGGAGCATATTTTGATAACACTATGGTATAATATCTAGCCAAAATTGGCTCAGAACATTCACCACTTTGCATAACTATCAACTTTAACTCAATCAAGACCAAATCCAGTTTTAAATTTTTAAAAATGTGGCTCTTCCACCCTGATTTTATGAAAACTGCCAAAGACAATTGGGATGCTCGAATTCATAGATCACCAATCCAGGCATTTTGTTTTAAGCTTAAAAGATTAAAATATAAACTAAAAGACTGGAATTATACTGTTCTTGGAAACATTTTCGACAGTTTAAAAGAGGTTGAGCAAGAAGTTAATCAAATGGAATTCAAATATCAAACTTCTAATTCTACTGAATATATAATTAATTTTTCTAAAGCTAAAGCTAAACACTTAAATCTTCTGGCCAAAGAAGAGGCATTCTGGAAAAAAAAGTTCATCTTCTTGGCTTAAAATGGTGATAGAAACACATATTTATTCCATAAATATGTTAACAAAAGGATAATTAAAATCAGAATTTAATCATGGATTGAAGACCAATCCACTATAGGATCTTCTGTTTTTGAGCAGTTTAGGAATATTCTCACAAATGATAATAATCTACATGATCTTTAGTTTAAACAACTATATTCCGAGATTAATTATAGTTTATGAGAATAATCTCCTTCTAAACGCTCCTACAACTGAATAAATATATAACTTCATTATATCTTTAAACCCAAATAGTGTATTAGGCATTGATGGGTTCAACATTAAATTATATTCTTCTTGTTGACATATCATTAAAATGATTTAACTTATGCAATTACTGATTATTTCAACAATACCTCCATCCCTAATGGCTTATATGCCACTATGTTATGTCTTATTCCTAAAAGGAAGTCCCCAAGGATTGGAGGTACTTTATACCCATAATTATCTGCAATGTCCTTAATAAATAATCTTCAAACTAATTAATACCATATTCTCTTCAATTTTTCCTAAAATAATTTCTGAGAAGCATGGTGGCTTTCTTAAAGGCAGACCCATTCATGATAACATTTTAATAACCCAAGAAATGTCCTATGATCTTAATAGGAAACATATAGGGGTAAACCCCATTCTAAACCTTGACATGGACACAGCTTTTGATAAGTCGTCATTTAACTTTATATCTAAAATCATGTGTTGCTTTGGTTTTAGTAATAACTTCATCAATTTGATAATCAAATTCATCAATAATATCCAAAAATTAATAATTATAAATGGTCAACCTATAGTTACTTTCAATCCACTAATGAGATGAGGAAATGTGATCCTCTATCTTTCACCCTCTTTATTATAGCTGAGGAATATCTATTAATGGGTATTTATAATATTTTCCAAGCAAATAATTGTATGAGATATCATTCTTAAAGTAAAGTTAATATTTATAGCCGTGGATTTGGAGATGATATCATTATATTTATGAATGGATAATTTATAAATATTAATAAGATGACTGATTTTCTCAACCATTATTAAAGTGTGTCTGGTCAAATTATAAAAAAAACCAAAACTAACTTTATAACCTCTGCAAACTGAAGTTATAATAGCTTTCAAACTATTGAAACCAAAACTAGATCGAACCACAAACTATTAAGGTTATTTCTTATATTTTCTAAGAAAATAATTGTATGAGATATCTTTCTTAAAGTAAAGTTAACATTCATAGCCTAACATTTGCAGATGATATCATTATATTTATGAATGGATCCTAATAAATTTCTTTCATATGTATATTGCATCTTATTATATCTAATGTCAAAATCTCTCAAACAATGTCATAGAAAAAATTCATAAGCTCTTCAACAAATGTATGTGGGGTGCCAATTATAAAAGGGATGTTATCATTTGGTCAAAATGGAAGAACCTCTGCCATCCATTTGAGGAAGAGGGTTTTAATTTTAGAAACGCTAAAGACATTCAATCTGCATTAGCTTGTATGTTGTGGTATAACTTTAGAGCCAATAAAACTTTGTGATCAAGAATGATGAAATCTATTTACTGCAGTGAAATTCATCCTTTTCAAACCAGAATAAAACCTACTGATTAAAAAACTTAGAAAAGAATGATCAGGATCAGAGACATGGGTGAATCATTTATATATTGGACTATTGGAAGGGGTAAAACTGATTTCTAGTTATAAATATGGTGTCACACCCGCCCTTTACTAATTATTCCTATAAGTGATAATAATGACTGGTACAACATTACAAAGATCAATCAATTTTGGAAGAAGGATGACTTGAATTACATAAAACTTAGGGATAATGTCATGCCTTCAAATATTAATAGAATCCGAAAATTCGACATTCAACCTGACAAACCAGATGAGATTAAACGGAATGCTTTATCTTTGGTTTGTACAATTTTAAAACCACCATTGATAGAATTAGAGCTAAAAACAGCCCCTCGATGTTGATTTAAAAAATCTAGAACTCTATATGCCTCTATAAACACTCTTTGGAAAACTCTAAAAGTTTTCATATCGGTGGCTACTATTATTCAAAGAATTCATTTCTGTTTAGCATCCAAGTGCTAATTCTATGGTAGCACTGAATCAAATGACCATTTATTCTTTCAGTGTAAGAATACTTGGGAAGTATGGAAGTTCTACTCATGTATTTCTGGTATGATTATTAAAAATCATATGACTTTCAAGCATATGATCTTCAATTGGTTCTCTTCAACTTCTAAAACAACTCATATAATATAAATAATCCCATCAATCATTTCTTAGGCTATCTGGTCTGCTCGAAACAAATCAAAATATAAAGATATTTAGATCTCTGTTTTATGTATTAAAGAGAAAGTCCACATTTTTATAATTAAGTTTGATATTGCAAATTGCGAAATAAAAATATATGGATTGGTGACTTTAAAAATTCTCTGATCCTTCACTGTTTTAATCACCAAAAGCCCATTAATAAAGAAATATATATCCAATGGAACACTTCTATTGGTAATAGAATTAAATTAAACACCGATGGATCTTGCTTATTCAATGACGAGTCTAGCGGTGGTTGTCTAATTAGAAATTCTAATGGTGATCTGATTTATTTTTATGGTTTACTTTATAGGAAGCAATCCTCATACAGCAAGTTAATTATTTCTTATATGTCTATTAAACATATATTTAGGCAGAAAAATGTAGGTGTTGACTGGATTGCTAAAAAACACTTGAACTTAAATCTAACCTCAATTCTACCAATGTCTAGATTCTTGATAAGCTTAGGGCAATAATCTTATTAGAAATTTTATGAATGGGTTATCTTAGACTACCAAATGACTAGATCTATATATTGGATGACTCTTAACATGATTCTAATCAATAAATCAGGCTATAAGCTTAAGGCCTATATTTTTCAAATTTTTGTGAAAATTTTCAAGAATTCAAGATTAATGAGTTTGGAAACTTCAACCACAACCCACTGCATAATTCGGACAAGGGTAATTCGGATAATGACACACCACTAAACAATCCGGACATGACAAAAATAAAACACCTTTTGACTAAGTTATTTACTAATCTACTTAAACAACTAATGGGTCCTTAAACTCGATCCGGTTTCATAACTTGACCCGTAAGCCCATGGATCATGAATTAAGAGTATAAATACCCCAACCACTCTTTTTAATGAGGGTGATCAACATTTAATACAAGCAGGCTGCTTAATTATCTCAGTACTCTCCACACTAAACACTAAACACTTTAAAACTTCATAAAATACTTTACCAAACTACCCCTAGCCCAAAATAAACCAAACCAAATTGGCGACCATAGTGGGAGCACAAGGGTGCTTGAATTTTACATTCAAACCCATTAAAAAGAACCAGTTCGGATGAATCCAAACGAGCAGGGAACTCTACCACCTGTGGTGGAAACAGTTGGGAGCAGAAATAGAGGCGTTAAGGGCCATAAAACAAGCAGAAAATGGTATAAGGGAAAAGTCAGGGGCGTCAGCTACTCATTATACTGACAACCCCATGGAGAAGGATCCATCAATAAAGACTCATCTGAGTTCGAAAAAATACCCATGTTAGCTCTAAGAAGACTCATTGGTCTAAGCATGTTGAAAGTTTAGATTATGAGTCCTCCAGCAGCTATTCGAATGAGGCTGAGCTTGAGGAGTCTTTGTCATCACCTTTACCGTTTTTAGGACTTTTGAGTTCGGCACTCGAACTCTCGCCAGTTCCCTCTTCATCATCAGTAGTGGAATCGATTCCACTAGAGTATTTTTGCTTGTCACCATCTGCCATAGTGTGAACTAGAAGGTCTTCGTATTCCACATATTTCCATAAGGGACCAAAGGTCCTCTCCGGAAAAGTCTCATGAAAAAGCACCACCATGCCAGACTTGACTTGATCATCTCTTTTCTCCAATGACTCTATCACCTCATTTATATATTTATTAATAGCTGCTTGGATAGCTTGCTCCTGCTGGTTCTTTAATTTTCCTTCTCCTTGATTAGTTCTGAAATAGAGTTCTCCAACTTAGACTTCTCATCGGATAAGTTTTGAATGGCACCATCCTTGGTCTGCACTTCCTCTTTCAACATTGTAAAGTCTTTTTCTAAGTTAGAATACTTAGTCTGGAACTCAGTCCTGGCGGCCTCCGATGTGGCTAACTTAGTGGCTGAGTCCTCTTTATCCTTCTTCAATGCCTCTATCCCTTTCTTCAGCTCCTCTATGCATTGGTTAACATTTAAAAGGTTGGTTGACAAAGATTGCTTGTCAAAGGTGAGGGTGTTGATGAGATTGGTCTGACTTTTCACCTGCCTTTCCAGATCAAGTATGGGCTGGATATGTCCAAGGAGGGAGTGGCTCAGGATGTCTTGTTCTCCGGAAACAGAGAAAGACTTACCATTAAAGGTCACCATATTGGCAGAACTAGAGGGGCGGTAGGGACATGCGAAGTCATCCTTCTCAGAATCATTGAAGTACAAATCAATGTCCTGAAGGGCAGTAATGTCCACTTCTTCATTCCCTCCCCCGAAAATCTCTCCATACTGTAAATCTGTTAGGATTTTCTCTTGCAATGTGGAATAAAAAAGGGCTGGTGGAGGTTCGATCTCCGAAGGGCGAAGAATTATTTCTTCTCCCATGGTGACCTTCTTCTTCTTAGTAGTTTTCTCATCGCTGTTGGCCCTCCATTTTCTGTCCTTCTTAGGAGGCTTTGGTGGGTTCTGCGACTCCATCCTCTTTCACTGTCTCAACTTCTACTACCTTGAGCAGGGCAGCATCAATTCCCCCTTGGTTTCCCAAACCACTACCCTCTGCGGCTGCTTGACCTAACTCTGTTGCAGCTTTCTTCTTCTTATTCTTCATCTTGCTGGGCACCTTTTCTCTGGAGGGTAAGAACAATTTGCCATCCTTGGCCTATATCCTTTTGAGAATTATACCAAGAGGAGGAATGCTAGTCTGCTCTTCCCATGTGAGGTCTCTCTGGCCCGTGGTGTTCCACAGATGGGACCTCACACGATTTCTCGATGTGAAATAGTTGTGGAAGGAATTCCTCTAATGCTCCGCAACCCATGCATTTAGTTTTGCATAGGTTTTTGGCCCCTCCTCCAAGTATCCGGTGAACTCCTTTGGGAGCACTAAAAATTCAAAATAAGTCGATCAGAATGAATACACTTATAACTTAAAAAATATGAAAGACAAAGAGAGAAAATGAACTTACCAGTACTTTTGCACGTGCTAGTCAGCATGCTAGGATTGGTGTTGGCCTTAATCTTCCTGTCGTTCTCCTATGTTCCACTAACAAACAGAAATTGTGTCATCCAGTTCTTTTCGGACTCCAGCAAGTCGTCCACCACTTTGAAGTTGTTCCCCATATTGTGATGGTAGAATGGAATCTGATGATTCTTGCACAAACTTGCCACAACAGCAAACTGCTCCATCGGGAGTGGGACTTTTGACAACCTTGATGCCATGATGCAAGCAAGGAGAGAATACCAGGCATTGGGGCTTAGCTGGCTAGGGAAGAGTTTAACTAACTGGAACTACATGACGATTTATGGGTCCCATGGGAACCGAAGTCACCAGTTCAGCACTTCGGTGAAAATTACCAACTCGTTAAGCTTGCAGTCCATGGAAGTCTCCGGAGTGATAGGTATCCTTACCTTCATTGACTTCGGAATCCCCCATTTTTTATGGATTCGACCCAACTCAACAGTGTGGGTGTAGATGTAATTTATGTTTTGTAAGGCCAACAGGTACTTGACACTAACATGTTTGAAGCAAGGGCCTACCTTGCCCTCCAGGCACTCTGGAAGCGAGTATGGATGAGTCATACAGACTTTAACCTTGCTTTTTCCCTTCTTATCAGAGCAACATCCCCCGTTTGACCTGACGCTTCAGTTTCAAAGGGAGCCTCCTCAATACTATCTTCCATTATTTCTTCCATCGCTGTGCAAGGTTTATCAGTTGCCTTAAATGAAGGGGGGTCAGTTTCTGGCACCGAAGGCTGTTTGGATGGTTGAGCACTTGTTGCCTTTAAATGTATGGTTTCCGGTTGAGGATGGGATCCTGAGGGCTTGGCCCGTGGGGCTGTTTTAGATACCTCCGATCCGGAGGGCTTTGACAATGAAGGTGTGGATTGAGTTTTAGTTTGGCGGGTCGTCCGGCGAGGGGTTATCTTCTCCGGAGACTTCTCAACATAAAATTATATAGCAATGAAGGGTGGAGGTTTTCTGATACTTGTAACGGCTTTTTTGTTAGGCACATAAGGTTTGTGACTCTTGAACAGAAGAGCCTGAGGGAATGGGTGAAAGGTTTGGCTGAAATGAGCGCGATCTGGGCCTATGGTTCTTGGAAGAAGAAGACCCTTGATCGGCGTCCTAGGTCGGTTGACTAGTTTTCTCACTTGGAGAAACTAGAAGGTCGGCAGCAATGCGATTCTCTCTTTCTACCTTCTTAGCTCTTTCTAACTCTGATAAATTTAACCAACCGCCTTTAACTAGCGCGTTTCCGGCTGTGAACATAAAACCTCTCAAGAACAAGTTGAAGGTAAAAATGTAAATATCTTTAAAAAAAACTTTGAGTGTGGAAGACAATGAAATAGTGAAAGAGAATTTATATAATAGTAAAAAGTAACTGTTATCTAGGAGAAGTGGAAGAGGGTTTTGTAATGATTCAACGCTGCGCAAACGTGTGAAGAATCAAATGCCCAGGTAACTTTCTAGACTTAGTGGGCGCGCCGGTCTTAAAAAAATAACGGATGGTAGATCGAACCACATATCGACACATGTCCCACGATCCAAGAAGAAAACTCTTAGAATTCTGGAAAAATAAATTAGTTCTGACAAACTTTGAACTAAGTTGATGTTAAAAGAAAACTTCATGGTACGAACCGCATGGGAAGATCAGATAGAGTTGAGGTTGGCTTAGTGGATTTTTTAGCCCTACCAAAGATATTTGGCAAGACCTAAAAAAAGGGTTACTGATGAGTTCGGAAACTTCAACCACAACCCACTGCATAATCCAGACAAGGGTAATTCGGACAATGATACATCACTAAACAATCCGGGCAGGACAAAAGTAAAACACCTTTTGACTAAGCTATTTGCTAATCTACTTAAACGACTAATGAGTCCTTAAACTCGACTCGGTTTCATAACTTGACCCGTAAGCCCATGGATCATGAATTAAGAGTATAAATACCCTAACCACTCTCATTAATGAGGGTGATCAACATTTAATACAAGCAGACTGCTTAATTATCTCACTACTCTCCACACTAAACACTAAACACTTTAAAACTTCACAAAACACTTTACCAAACTACCCCCAGCCCAAAATAAATGAAACCAAAGATCATAGTAACAAAAAACCTAAATGGAAAGAAATAAGATGTTCAAGATGGTTCATGCCAACTCAAGCTCACAAAATTTAGGATCACACTTGCCACAAAAGCTAAGTGTTGTTTTTACACCCAAAGACTTAAGGTTTTAAACTAAAATTAAATTCTTATAGTCCAAGAGTAACTCACAAAATTTATCTATTATCATCTAGTACAGGTTCATAATCATATATTCTCTGTAATCCAATGGCTTCTTAGTCTTAATTTTGGCAATAATATTCACTTTTGTAAAAGAAAATCAACCAAATTTGATAATGCAAACTGGTAGCTAATTAGAACCTAAAAAAGTTAAAAATAAAATAAAAATTAAAGACGAGATTGGGTGGATTTGAATATATTATATAGCCGTGGTAATATAGCACACGAAAAGAATGGTTGAACCCCAAACAGGTAATCGAGTTGGTTGGTAAGTTATGTTCACGATTAAAAATTATAAGTTCGAATATTTTTACATACATTTTTTTGACTGAGCTTGTCGCTTTGTGTGGTTTATTTTCTCGGGTTGGTGTCGCTTTGTGTGGTTTATTTTTTCGGATTGGTTTACAATAACATTCTATCGCTTTGTGTGGTTTATTTCCTAGCGTTGGTTTGTATGTTATTGCGTTAGATTGAGCATTTATCTAAGTATTGGTTTGCAATAGGAGTTTGTCACTTTGTGTGGTTTACCTTGCGCCGTTACTTTGCATGTTATTGGGTTAGAACGAAGGTTTACTTTAACATTGGTTTGCAATAGCAGTCTGTCTTGTGGTTCATCTTCTGGCGTTAGTTTGCATGCTATTGCGTCACACTAAAAATTTACTATATACGCACTCTTTAAATAGAGGCCGCGGGTTCCTTCCGAAAAAACAAAACCTCTGAAAAGTGTTCCTCCCAATCTTAAACTGTTTTGGTTGAAATCCTCAATTTAGTTCCTAAGTGACTCTCATCATTTTTTCACGCACAACTTCTTCACACACATGTCTTGATTTAATAAAAAAATCATTTTATTTACTTGGAAATTAATTATATTAATAATTTCGAAATGAGAATATAAACTAAAGTTATAGAATTAGATACCTATGAAACAACCCGAATATGAGAATAGTAAACATGTTGAGGTTTAAATAAACCTTTTATAAAACTGATTCAACGCTTGAAAAGTTAGTTTCACATATTTTTATATGACATTTATTAAAAGCAAAAAATGGTAGGGACCAATTAAGATCTAAACTTGGAAAACAAACAAACGACAAATAAAATAAAATAAAATAAAATGTAGTTATGTGATATGATAGTAATATCTTACATGACGAAGAGAACCCATTTTAATTTATTATTCCTCCTAACAAACATATCTTCATGTGACTGATGGAACCAAAATGACATGGGTAAACGCCTTACTGTGTAATAGTATACGAGAATCGGATCTGAACCGGATCAAGATTTAGATCGAATTTGAATGACTTGGTTGTTTTATTTTAAAAACAAAAACCGAACGATAATCAATTAAATCAATAAATTAATAATCAATATATTGCCAAAATTAATTATTTATTATTTTTCAATAATAATTTTTAATTTTTAATTTTTATACTATTTATTTAAATTAAAAATAAAATTAATTTTTTAAAAATAAACTGGAACGAATCGAAACCGAATCGAACCAAAACAAAACCGAACCAAATTCGGACAAAATCAGAACCGAAATCAAACCGGAATGAAAACTTAACGATCCGATCTAATTCTAAATAAAAAAATCAATAAACTTAACGGTTTGATTCGATCCGATTAGAAAAAGTAACACCTCTATTTATATCAAAGAGTTCTCATGTATACTGAAAAATAATGGAATGACTAAAAATACAACAAATAATTTCGTCGAATTGTTTGTTCGTATTGTTTAATATTTATAAAAATTCTGTTTACATGTTTTTTTTAAAAAAATTTGTACTGTATTTAACTACATTATATCCTATAATTTATTATAGGATGCTGCAATATACAAAATCTAATATAAACTATTTGTTAGTTTTTTTAAAACTTATTAAAATTTAAAATCTTAAAATCTAAAATTAATGAGCTATTTTTTATTCCAATTTTTTAAAATTTAAAAATAATATTCAAATAGAAACGGAACCGGTTCCTCTACATATCAGCATGAATAACGTAGAAGTGCCTACCTTTATAATTTTCTTTTTTCGAAAATGTTAAATTTTTAAAAACGTAAATTTTGTTCGATTCCACCGTGATTTACGAATGTTCGTCGTCATTTCCCTAACGCAAATGATGGACTATCCGCCATAACAATGACGGACAGCTTAACCATCCCGCCACGTGCATGTCGGATATGTGCATCATTCTGATATTGTATTGCATGACGCTTGTCTGACATATTTCATCTTATGTATGGTTAACTGACTTTAACGAATCCAGATTCTAGTTTTATTGATTTGTTTATTTTATATGTACGAAAAGATTACATAATATGAAATATCATTTGTTACGTACTACGTTCACCATTCTGTGACCCACAAGGAGTATAGTCTAAAGTCGATGACAAAGTGGGACAAATGAGCGAGTTAAAGATGATGATAAGTGAGTTTTAAGTGTCATTTTCGGAAAGCACAATCTGATTGTGTACGTGCAAGGACATTTGCAATGGTCGAAGTTAAAACCAAAGGAAATATATATTGTAAGTATATTAACAGTGAACAGAACAACTCCACGTCAAATATTTGGTGTTTTGAGGAATGTCGATCTAGATAATGCGTTTAATATTTGTCGCTGTAAAAGAACAATGTTGGTTAAAAATAGTGTTCAATCAGAAATGTGATGTTTGTTAGCAAATTTACAAATTTACAAATACATATATTAGGAAACGCTACCGAATGATGGCTTTAATATCATAACCGATTTATTTTTTCCACACCCTCTTAATATCGATATACTACGAATCTTCCCCCGGTTACTAAGCATGGATATCACATAAGAGTTATTAGATATGTGATGCCTTTGTTCGAAGTAGTCGGGGTAACATCGACCAACAAAACGTATTGCATTGGCTTCACATTCATGACAAAAGAAAAATAAGACAACTATGAATGAGCATATCGATATTTGAAAATAGTTATGGTAGATAATGATTGTGAGTTGTCTTGTGTTATAATCACGAACCGTAAACTTTCTTTGATGAATAACATAGAAAGATTATTTCTAAGTGCAATTCACATATTATGCGAAAGACATATCTACAAGAATGTAAGTGAGAAAACAAAAAAAAAGGTTAAAGATGGCAACGATTTTAACATATTTTTGGCCACTTGGATAACTTCATTTCATCGACCACCATTGACCGGATAAACGAAAGTTTGGCTAAGATGCGGGCGATGTTCAAAGAACACGATGAGACGATCGATTATGTCATAGACTCGTGAACTACATTATATAAAAATATCCTTGTTCATACATACACTAACAAAATCATTCATTTTATCAATCACACGTCCAATAGAGCAGAAAGCTTGCACACTACTTTGAAAAAATATATCGGGTCAAGCTAATTAAATTTTGAAGTCTTTTGGAATAAATTTCATTCGACCATAAGAGAATCGATGTAGTTAAGCAAGTGTCACCTTATTCATAAATTTCAAGATTTAAACCTCTCAAATCAATTAGGGGTACGTAACACCTATTGCTTATACGATTGTATACGAAAATTATATTGATAAAACTAGAGGTGACACATCTTCATGCGATTTCATCGATCGTACTACATAAGGTTTACCATGAACTCATGAGATAGAGCCAATCTGAAGAGCGGACAAGTATGTACTGACCCGAATTATAGACGGGCATTGGAGAGGACTATATATTATCCCCAAGAAGAGGTGAAACTTAACTTTGCAAATTTAAATGCAAAACTCGGAGAGTTTGATGTCTATGAATAAATTCATTTGTTTACAAATTCATATGAATTTTGGTTCTTTCAACTTCACTTCTTTGCAAACCTATCCAAAAAGTAAATACCTGCGGTCGTACTCTAGGATGCGTCCACGGCCGTGATCGCGGTAACAAAAACAATACTCTTGTTTGATTACTTTACCAAAATGGACATTTCAATGCACGAATGCACCAAACAATAATGGTTAGAATCTCATGTTGATAGTGCGGAAAATCCAAAGATAGGAACACCAAGTTTTAAAATACATGTTGGTACTTTTGGTAGCACCGCTAGAACGGTTGTTGGGCAAGCCCGTGCTGATTCCGGAGTAAAAACCCAAAAAAAGAAACAAACATGAGTTGTATTTAACAGCACCTATTGAGATATTATAAAGAGAATGCACCGTTCAAAAATTAGATGTTATTACCAAGTTGTGGCAAACTAATCACCACAGTATTCAATTGTGTTTTCTATTGCCTAACACTCGACGGTTGTACAACTTACTTAATGGTAAAAAATGCACCATCAATAAACGACGTTATAAAAGAGATCATGGTCGCTTCCGTGAACACAAATCATTTTGTTCATGTAAGTACATAAATTTTAGTTTAGATGCATTTAGTTATTTAATATATAAACTTGTTTGATACATTAAATGTTTATCTTTGATCTTAAATTTATAGGTTGATATGGTTAAAGGTTCATATTTACCAATGATAGAACCAACATGGATACGAACTACTAGTGAAGATTCTAATACTTGGTCCATCATCTTTCTTTCTAGAATGGATGTATTTTTATTACTACAACAACCCACACCAACACAATCTGGAGAATATGAGCAACTGATTATATACTTGTTTTATGCATTTAAATTTTATCTTTCGATCTTAAATTTATAGGTCGCCATAGTTAAAATTTCACCTTTACCAACGATTAATCCACTGTGGATCTGCACTACTAGAGAAGATGCTAATCCTTGGTTGATCCCCATGCTTTCGAGTATGGACATATTTTTACAACTACAACTACACACACTAGTCCAATCCGGAGCATACGAGCAACTACTTGTAAACTTAACCAGAGATCTGTAGCGGTATTAGTATTTAAAATATACTGTCAGACGTCTGGTGGAAATCATGATTCTTGTAAGTCAATGAATTAAAATAAAAAAAAACATAATATTATATCTAAATAGGAATAGTTATAATTTATGATTGTTATGTCGTACAAATACGTCCAAAATTTAACCCGCCAAAACCATACCCACTAATAATAATTCCACCAATTATATTTGTTTATATAAACGTACATAGTATCAAAATTTAAACATACAACTACATCGAATTAAATATAGTCTATAACAAAACACATACTTCTGTTTGATATGGAATGGACTGTAAAAAATACTCTCATCTCCTATAAACCGTCAAACATGTGAAGATAACGAAGTCGAATGAGACTTTTGATGGGTTTATCAATGAAGTGTTATGTACAATTTACTACATGTATGGTTATATATACAGTGGTGCATGAGAAAAACCCATGCCGTCTCCACGTAGTCGTGAAGAAGTATCGACAACGTACAATTATTTTAAAAGTGAACCAATGTATCATCTGTCCGGCCTCCCATGGACAATTAGGAATGAGACATATTTATCATTCAATTTAAAAAGAACTGATTTCTTAACAAAATATATGTTACGCTATGTGGAGGATCAAATCAGTGAAAAAAGGAATCACTAAAGAGTTACACTTTTAACAAATGATATAACTTTGACTAAAATTTTAGTTAGTTTATGTTACTTCTAATGCTTTTAGTTATTGTTTATATGTACCTTTCAACTTTTTAATTAAATGTATTTTTTTATTATCCTTTAAGTGATTTAAGTGCTTTACGTTATTGTATGTGTTTTATGTTTATTTAAGTGCTTTAAGTTATTGTATTCGTTTTATATTTATTTCAGTGATTCAAGTGATTGTTTACTTATGTATCCATCATGTTGTGATTTATATTTTAGATTACAAATATTCGGGTTTGTAACCTCTCGCGTAATGTTCAACAAGAGGTGCATAAGATACTTGGTATGTGGATTAATGATTTTATTAAAGAACGTATACTTCGTGATATTGAGCTAGACCTAGTTGGCAGCAGGATGAAATACATATTTCCTATAATAGATATGTAAGGATCTAACACTTATATGTGTTATTTTTGGTGTGGTTTATTTTTGTCTCAGGGTAAGTCTGTAATTTTTGTTTAGAACTATGTAGAAGTTTGAGAGTATTTAATATTTGAATATAGTGTAGATGAAGAATTAAGCAGCCTGGTTGTATTTAATTGTCATTACCCTCATTTAATGTTGCCGGTTGGGTATTTATACCCTTACATTTGGGCTTTATGGATTTCGGGTCATGTTTAATGGACCCGGGTCAAGTTCAAGGACCCATGAGCTCTTAGTAGGAGAGCAAACAGCTTAGTCAATAAGCCATTAGGTTTTAAGTACTTTACTTCTGTTCGAACAGTTCAATGGATGATGGTGTCCGAATTGTCACCGTCCGGTTAGGTATACATTGTCTGAACTGACCCTGTCTGAAGTGGTAACGGGATCTGGACTCATCAGTAGCCCCTTTTTTAAGTGTTTGTTCAAAAACCTTTGTCAAAACCTGAAAAACAGTCTGTTGCTAGTGATAGTTACATTCGGACAGGTCTTCCAAATTGTGTCATAGCTTTATCCGGATTGAAAAAAGCTCTTTGAATCTAAACGGTTTTTTTGCCAAAGTTCGTGGGACACGTGTCTCTCTATGGTTCGTTACTTCAGCCGTTTTTTCACCTCGAATTTTGCACCCACCTTCTCTGAAAAGCAACCTCTTCATTAAATGAAGGTGACATCAGCACCGTTTCTTAATTATTGCAGATCCTTTCGAATTCTCCTAGGAATCAAAGCGCCTTTTGGGGTTTACTATAAATTAAAACACTTTTCCACTGTTTTACTATCACCTTCATATTCACTTTGCTAATTTTCAGAGCTTTCTCTCTCAAACACAAGTTCTTTACTTTGGTTGTTTATGTTCACGGCTAGGAACGCTTTAATCAGAGGCGGGTGGCTCAATCTATCAGAACTAGAAAAAGCACAAAAAGTTGAAAGGGAAAGGCGCATCGCAGCAGGCTTACATACTTCCCCTATCGACAAACCAGTAACCTCCAACACAGAGCCTGGCCAGGGTTCCTCCTCAACAAAAAGTGCCAAACCGAGGAGATTGTTTCAAACCAACCTTTCTCCCATTGTCTAAGGCTCATCGGTTCAAGAATCATAACCCACCGTTGAACCAGGGCCAACGGTTACTAGCTTAAAAAAGCCTTCCCCATTCATAGCTATGGGGTCAGATGCAGATGCTTCTCCCAACAAACTAGTCGATCGAAGAAGAGGTCGGCTGGTTAAGGGGCAAGCTTCCAAAGGCACCCCTTCAAAATCAGGTACCAAGGATAACAATACAGGGTCGGAGTCACCCATAAAAGTACCCAAGGACAGGCTGTCCGGACCGGAGGCCACTGGCTCAAGCCCCCGAAGAGAAACCTCCACATCAGAGCCCCAGCCGGAGGCCATCGTTCAGGAGAGTATTGAAGCTCAATAGTCTGGAGGTCAGACTGAACCAACTCCAAACTCCCCCCCCCCCCCCCCCACAAAGACAACTGAAAACCATTCCTCGGTAATGAAGGAAATAATGGAGGATTCTATCGAAGAGGCTTCATTCGAGTCCGAACCCTCCGGACAGACTAGTGATGCTGCTGCTGCTAAGAAGGATAAGGGCAAAGAGAAACTATGCCTTAGGCATCCAGAATTACCAGAAATCCTCAAACGAAAAGTGGGACCTTGTTTCCACAAGGTAAACGTTAATTATATTCTTTCCTTACAAAAAATCAACTATGCTTTCATCCATACAGCCGAGTTGGGCCGGATGCGTACGAAGTGGGGGATTCCAGAGAACGTAAAAATAGGAATCCCCATAGACCCCGAAACCCCAATGGACTGCAAAATCAGTGAAATAGTCATCTTCACTGAGCTTTTTAACTGGGGTTTAAGGTTCCCCTTAGATCCGGAGATAGTTAGGTATTTCCACCTCATCAAGCTCTGCCCTAGTTAACTGAGACCCAACGCCTGGTACACACTTATGGCCTGCATCATGGCCTCCAGGCTGTCCGGGATTCCTTTATCAATGGAGGAATTCGTAGTTGTGGCCAGTCTCTGCAGAAACCACCACATTTCCTTCTATCACTTCAACATGGGTAGTAATTATAAAGCAGTGGATGATCTACTTGAGTCGGAGAGAAATTGGAGGACTCAATTCATGTTCGTAAGCGGCGCTTGGGAGAATGGGAGGAAAATCAAAGTTGGAGTCAATCTGGGTCTCCTCACCAGCAGATGGAGGAGTGATCGTAAGGATCCTACCTTACATTTTTATTTTTACTTTTATCGAATTTGCTTAAACTGACTGGTCTTGTCTTTTGTCTTAACAGATCTTCCCAAAGACTTCAATGACTATCTAAAGGCCGGGCAGACCACTTGTACCAAGATCAACACTTGGAATGCTGAAAAGTGGGGGAACCGGTTTCATGATGCTTTTACAAGAGGCAATTTTGCAAGGTCTCACCTCTGGAACACTACTGGTCGGAGGGACTTAACCTGGGAAGAACTCACCACTCACCCCCTCCGGATGTAGTCCTCAAGAGAACACACGAACCGGATGGCTCACTATACTTGCCAGGCCGGGCCAAGGCCCCAAGTAAAATGAAAGGCAAGAAAGGGAAAGGAAAGAAGGCTGCAGGTGAGGCTAACCCTGGTGAGATGGCGGAGGCTGCTCCAACAAACCCAGAGGGGCCAGCCCCAAGCCAAATTGATGATGTTCTACTAGAAGTGGTGGAGCAGGAGAGTGCTAAGGAAGAGGTAGGATCTCCCAGACCTCCAAGGGTTCCCAAGAGAGACCAAAAACGTGGAGCAGAGAACAAGGAGAGGGAGGCCAAAAAGAAAAAGACCTCCAGGGGTGATGAACTTTCTCTCCGGCCTCCGGAGCCTCTCCCCCCTATAGACCCTACTAATCCAACAAGAGTAGAGGAGATCCCTGGTGACTTTCAAACTGACGAGGTTGGAGGAGGAGACCTTAGCATTGATGGTGTTGACATTACAGGGCTTGATGGACTTGGTGACTATTTTGCAAACCTTCCCAGAGACGACTTTGTTGGGCCTTACCTCCCTCCAAGCACTTCGAACACCGTTACTTTTAATGGTAAGACTTTTACTGTTTCAAGTGAAAGGGATACTATAACTCACTCCATATTAAGTAATGTTCAGCCAGTGCTTGTTCTAGAGAAACAAGTTCGAGGTCAGGCAGATATCATCAAAGATCTCAAATCTGACAAGGGGAAACTGTCCAACGATCTCCTCACTGCCACTCAAAATGCTGACATTCTGAAGGGAGAAAACGAGGAGCTAAAGAAGAGCCAAGAGGGGTGGACCGCGAAGGTTGCCACTTTAGAAGACACTATCAAAGAGCTTCGGGAGAAGCTGTCCGGATTAGAGAAAGATCTCACCTCTTCGAAAGAGGAAACGAAGGCCAAGGACCAAGTCATCTATAACTTGACAAATGACAAGATTGCGCTTGAGAACACAGTGTCCAAGGATGCAGAGGAGAAATCAAGTCTGCTAAGGGAGCAAGAGGCCAAAATTAAGGCCAAGATCGATGCTTATGCCAACAATGTAATAGATACTCAAGAGCAAATGTATGCTAAAGTGAGGTCGGACATGGTCTTGCTCTTTCATGAGAAGTTCCCGAAGGGGAACCTAGGAGATTTGTGGCTTCATGTAGAGTACGAAGACCTTCCCTTCCACACCATGGCTGATGGAGACTTGCATAATTATTCCAGCGCTTCCTCCTCTGACGAAGAAGAAAACGTCGGGGAGGACCCACGTGAAGAGAGGGACGATCCCAAGAAGAAGAAGAAAACAAGTGAGGCTGAGCCATCTTCAAAGGCTGAGTCTTAGATTATGAATTATCTTTTCATCTTTTATGTTATCTGAACTAAAGTCCTTGGAAGGCCAAGACATTTTTGTAATTGTGTCCGGTATTTGACCGGATAGATCTTTTGTTCCGTCTGACAATTTAAAAGTCCTTAGAAGGCCAAGGCACTTAGGTAATCTCAATGAATATCTTTGTTTTTCACAACTCTTGCATTCTTTCATAGTTTGTTTCAATCTTGGTGGCTAGTGTTTAAATAGCCCTTAGTTATTTCATAAATATTCTAAAGCGAGAGTGTTTAAATTCTCCGATGACAAATGTTTAAGTAGTCACCATTCCTTTAATTCAATCCAGATGGTGTGACAAAAAACAAAGTAAGAACACTTCAAATTTTTTAAGAAGGCATCAAATTTTATAAAAAGCCCGGACACCTCATTAAAACCTCCCCGCGCCACCAGGGTAGGAAAAAGTATGCCCCCAAATATTTACATGGATTTTTAAACAAGTAAATATTTACATCGCTTCTATTTTAAGTACATCCGGAGATGTTCAATATTCCACGGGTGATTCAAAACCCTTCCATCTTTGTCTTCTAGCCAGTATGTTCCAGGTTTGAGCCTTTCAATGACCATATAAGGTCCTTCCCAAGTTGGGGCTAGTTTGCCGAGCACCTTCTCTTTAGTATGTAAGAAGAAATTCCTTAACACCTTGTCCCCCGGCTGAAAATCTCTTCTTTTAACTTTAGAAGCAAACTTGCTTCTCATCAAACCTTGATAGTGTGCAGCTCTAAGGTGAGCCTTAACTCGTCTTTGCTCTATTAGGTCAAGCTGACCCCTGACTGCCACTTCGTTAGCGTGTTCGGAGAAATTGTGAACTTGAAAAGAAGGGAGAGTTGCCTCTATGGGAGCTATGGTATCCATCCCATTGACCAAGGCAAAAGGTGATTCTTGTGTTGCAGCCCCAGGAGTAGTCCGGTAGGCCCACAAAACCTTTTGTAAATAACTAGGCCATTTTCCAGCAGCCCTTTCTAAATTTTTCTTCAAACCGGACAGTATAGTTTTGTTGGCCACCTCAACTTGACCGTTTGCTTGTGGATGGAAAGGTGAAGAGAAACAATGTTGTATACCCCTAGAGGCACATAAACTCTCCATTTCCTTGTTGTCGAACTGTGGCCCATTGTCTGTTGTTATCTTCTGTGGAATACCAAATCTGCAACAGATATTAGATAAAATGAATTTTATGACGGCTTTTGATGTTGTTCCTGCTAGTGGGGCTGCTTCAATCCACTTCGAGAAATAATAAATTGCAACAATTATCGTCGTGCGTCTTCCGGATTCCATGGGAAGAGGTCCCACCAAATCCAACCCCCATCGAGCAAAAGGTATAGGCTCAGAGATTGACTCTAAAGGGATGGATGGGACATGAATTTCATTGATATATCTCTGGCATGGGTCACACCTTTTCACCAGCTCCTTAGCATCTTGCATTATAGAGGGCCAATAATAGCCAGCTAGTAAAACTCTTCTTGTTAGAGCCCTGAATCCACAGTGAGCTGATCCTTCACCATCATGTAATTCGGAGAGGACTATTTGAGATTCATCATCTCCCAAACATCGCAAAAGAGGTTTACTGTAAGACTTTTTATACCATGCGTCTCTTAGTATGATAAAACGACGAGCCTTGTGCTTCATTTTTCTTGCTAGTGATTTATCCGGAGGCAAGATGCCATCGGATAGATACTGTAGGAGAGAAAATCTCTAATCTTGAGGTTGTTTCACATGTACATCGAAAATTTCTTGCTTTTTACCCACATTAAGCTAAATGGAAGGGCTCTCCATCACATGGATCCAAGGATATGACTCAGTGTATGCTATGGTTGCCAAGGAATCTGCTAGTTCATTCTCTGTTCGGGGTATATGCTCATAAACAATGCTTTTGAACTTAAGTGCTTCATTTTTAAGAAGAAGTAAATACTTCACTAGTTGCCCCTTTTTTGCCTCAGATTGACCTTGTGCATGGTGGATAAGAAGCTGGGAATCACTCATCAGCTTGACCCTCTTGGCCCTACAAATATAAGCTAAATTTAAACCAGTTATAACTGCTTCGTATTCGGACTCATTGTTGGAAGCCCTAAAAACAAAACATATAGCCTGGTACATTTTGTCACCATATGGAGAAGTCAAGCACACCCCTGCACCACATCCCATAGTACTTGATCCACCATCTGTCCGGACGATCCAGACCTTTTTGTCTTTCATCTCAGTAGTTTGCTATGTATCCCTATCAGAGTGGAATTCAACTAAAAAATCAGCCACAGCTTGGGTTTTGACTGCTGTTCGAGGAGCAAAATCAATATCGAAGTCCCCCAACTCCACTGACCACTTAGTCATTCTACTTGAAATGTCTGCCTTTTGAAGAACATTCTTCAAGGGAAAATATGTCCGGACGATAATAGGATGAGCCTGAAAATAAGGCCTCATCTTCCTTGCAGCAATTACCAAGGCTAATGCTATTTTTCAAGCTTTAAATAGCGTTTTTATGCATCTATCAAGCTCTTGCTGATGTAGTACACCGGATGGGGGTAATTATCCACCTCTCTTACCAATACAGCACTGAGGGCACAACTGGAAACTGCCAAATATACGAAGAGCGTCTCTCCATCAACAGGTTTAAATAAAGTCTTGGGGGAGGCCAGATGTTTCTTGATCTCATTGAAGGCCTCATCGCACTGTGAAGTCCAGTCAAATCCCTTTGCACCCTTTAAAGTTTGAAAAAACGGGGCACATTTGTCCGAAGACCTTGAGATGAATCGATTTAAAGCAGCCAACCTCATAGTCAACCGTTGTACTTCTTTAACATTTCGAGGAGGCTCCATTTGGAATAAAGCATTAAGCTGGTCTGAATCGGGATGTATCCCTTTCTCACTTATTATATAACCCAGGAATTTCCCGGACTGTACTCCAAACACACACTTTTCAAGATTTAGTTTCAAATTTACTTTTACTAAGTTAGCAAAAGTTTCTTGGAGGTCTGCCAAGTGTAGTTGTTCATCCACACTTTTTACCATCATGTCATCAATGTATACTTCCATATTTCTTCCAATTTGATTAGCAAAGGCTTTGTTCACTAAACTCTGATAGGTAGCCCCAGCATTTTTCAACCCAAATGGCGTTACCTTGTAACAATGAAGACCCATATCAGTGACAAATGTGGTATGCTCCTGATCCTTCGGATCCACTTGAATCTGGTTGTACCCGGAGAAGGCATCCATGAAGCAGCTTATTTCCAGAAGTAGAATCCACCAGTTGATCAATCCGGGGGACCAGGGATAAATCTTTTGGGCAAGCCCTATTGAGATCTGTGAAATCAATGGACATACGCCACTTGCCATTTTTCTTTTTCACCAAGACCGGATTGGCTGTCCATAAAGGATACTGAGACTCCTTTATATGCCCCATTTTAGTGAGCCTGTCAACTTCTTGAACAATAACATCAACCTTTTCCTTGGAAAAAGCCCTTCTCAATTGTACCACAGGCGCTATGTCTCTCCGAATGGATAGGTGGTGTGATATAATATCTGCTGGAACCCTAGTAACATCAGCATTACACCAAGCAAAAACATGCTGATGATCTTTTAGAAACTTCAACATTTTACTCTTCAGTTCGGATGGCATTTTGGACCCTATCTTAATACTTTTTCCTTCTTCCAAATAATGTGTTTCAACTTATTCAACCGGTATCAACACTCCAGGGGTCTCTCTGGGTCATCAATTTCACCCTCACCCCCAGAAAGCCCCTCAAACTGCTATTCTTCGTTGATACAAACTGCCCCCAACATCCGTGGAGCCAGTGCTGTGGCATAACACTCTCTTGCAATCTTTTGACTGCTCCGGACAACTCCCACTTGTCCTTGAACAGCATATTTCAAACATTGGTGGACTGTTGAGGCCACTGCATGCATCATAGAGAGCAAAGACCTCCCTAAAATAGCATTATAACAAGTGGGACAATCCACCACAATAAAAAGTATCCTGACCATCTTCTTAAAAGGGCCATTTCCCAACAAAAATTCTTCTTCGAACTCCCCGATCACATCTGCTGAGCTCTCAGTGAAGCCCACAATTGATCTGTCCGAACGCTGAATTACGGCTGGATTTTTCATCTTTTTGTAAGAGGTTAAAAAGAGGATATTGGCTGAACTCCTAGTATCCACCAAGATTTGTCTTATGTCATTGCCCCCAATGGATTCTCCTATGACAACAGCATCTTCATGAGGGCCAACTATATCCCTTAAGTTATCTTCATCGAAAACAATGAAGAGAAATGGAATTTGTGATTGATAGGAGGTCATGCCTCCTTCTAGCTGGGTAGCTAAAGTATGAATGCGCCTCTTCCTTGAAGAACCAGTAGGAGCTGTCATAGTATCCCCTCCGAAAATTGTGAGTGACTCAAAAAACTTAATAAGCCCGGAGACTGTTTTACAACGTTCCTCAATGGCACCCACTCTATTTCGAGTTGGATCAGGATCCAAGTACTCTGATTCTACATCAAATCTTTCGATTATAACCATGGCTCCCTCCGGAGCAGCATTGCTCGGACCAACCCGATGAGCATTATCAGGTCTATTTCCTCCTCTTCTTTTGATATATGCCCCCAGATTTCCTCTCTCATTTAAGTTCTGAACTTCTTGTTTTAAAGCGATACAATCGTTAGTGGTATGGCCAGTATCATTATGATGCTGATAGAAGGAATTGTTAAGATGTTCCCTAGGAGATTGCAGTGCAGCCGGCCTCCTATAGTGTACTTCTTCCTTTGTTTTGTCATAAATGGTGGCCATACTTTCTTTTAACTCTGCAAACCACTCCGGTTGAACCCAAGGTCCTCTCTTATTTCTAGATTGTTGACTCTGGGCAGGCGCAGCTGGCTGAGATTGAGCTTTAGCCCTGTTATGTCCATGTCCGGTCTCCCTTGCCTTGTTCCCGGACTGATTTTGGTTGGGGTTTGGTGCAACCGGGGCAGACCTCACCTGCCTGTGCACCCTAGTTTTCTTTGTTTCATCAATGTTGATTTGTTTTCCAACCTGATTCAGTAGCCCCCCCCTCCCCCAAGTCATGGCTTTTTTTCTGGTCACTGAATCAGCTAAATATCCAGGGTTTAAGCCCTGCCTCAAAGATGCTATGGCTACTTGCTCAAAGTAGTCAGCCAACCCGTTTTTGGTGTTCACAAAACGACTTATGTATTATTTCAGTGATTCGTTTAGTTCTTGGGCACAATGGATTATTGTGTCCCCATTGCCCTTCAATTCTTTACTCCTAACAAACTGCCTTCGAAAGGCCACCCAAAAGGTATCGAAATTTCTGATGCAGCCTTGTGGTAGGCTATTATACCACTTTAGAGCACTCCCCGTAAAGGATTGGGAGAATACTCTACAGAGTAACTTGTCATCATCATCGAAATTCATCATAAAGTTTTTAAATTGTTCCAAGTGGTTGTACAGATCTTTGATGCCATCGTATTTCTCCATTTTTGTGTTATCGAACCTCTTAGGGAGGTTTCCGGACAGAATCTTAGAAGACAATGGAGATTGTCTCTAATTCCGGCCACGACTGAAAACAGTATCCTCATTGGGAGTTGCAAAGATACCTGGTTCATCGTGGAAGGCAAAAGGATCCACCAGCATCCGGTCTACATGCCTCCGGCTGTGAGATGATCCTTTGCCTATATTCCTCTTTAATTTCCCATGTTTATCCTTTTTTCTTGAATACTTTTTAATCAACTTTTGCTTCTTTTTGGATCGGCCCTCATCACTGCTGGAGGATAAGGACTCTTCAACTCCATCCTCGTCCGAGGAGCTATCAGAAGACTCTGAGTCTGAGTCAGAACTCTCCGCTGGCTTAGACCGGTGAGACTTTTTGGAGCTAGCATAAGTCTTCTTGGTACTCACATGAGTCTTCTAAGGCTCATGCGCTCTAGGGTTATCGGTATGATGAGCAACTGATGCTTTGACTTATCTTTCATGCCCATCTTAGCCTTCTCTACCCTCAGAGCTTTTATCTCGCCCTTTAATCTATCACGCTCCTTGATGGTATATTCATCATTCTCACCCACTACTTCAAGCAAAGCTGGTGGTACTTCTGGGGCGTCCGGATTCATTCAGACTGATTTTTTTTTATGGTTTCGAATGCTTGATTAAGGTACCGTCGTGCTCCCACTGTGGTCGCCAATTTGGTGTGCTTTATTTTCGTCTGAGGGTAAGTCTGTAATTTTTGTTTAGAACTGTGTGGAAGTTTGAGAGTATTTAATATTTGGATAGAGTGTAGAGGGAGAATTAAGCAGCCTGGTTGTATTTAATTTTCATTACCCTCATTTAATGTTGGTGGTTGGGTATTTATACCCTTACATTTGGGCTTTATGGGCTTTCGGGTCATGTTTAATGGACCAGGGTCAAGTTCAAGGACCCATGAGCTCTTAGTAGGAGAGCAAAAAGCTTAGTCAAGAAGTGATTAGGTTTTAAGTACTTTAGTTCTATTCGAACAGTTCAATGGATGATGGTGTCCGAATTGTCACCATCCGGTTAGGTATACATTGTCCGAACTGACCCTGTCCGAAGTAGTAACGGGATCCGGACTCATCAATTTTGAGTAATATTTTATATCTCTCTTTATGTTAATAATTTAATACAACTATTACGCAAACATCAAATACACAGATAAACATCGAATACTTTAATATAGTTATTGTTCATACTATATTATTTTGCAGGTTTTGTTTGATCCTTACCATCCCATACGCGTAACTTGACAGATCATTTAATCAGTGAGAAAAGCATTGGTGTCGTGGTAGACTGCTTTGCTAAACTCAGTCCAAAAAAACACAAGACCCAACCTGATACATTTTCATAACTCAATATTTTTGGTAAAAGTCTCCTCATCCACACCAAGTAGTACAGCAGTGTCGCGCATGACCTGCTGCTTATCATCTATAACCGGAAGAGTAGCCAAATCACCTCGGACCTCCAACCCATATATGGTATGCATATCATCGGGAATGAGAGATGTCTCACCGAAACTGAAATAGAAACTATTTGTTTCCTGATGGTAATGCTCTAAGAATACCTCGGTGATGTTGCAGTGCGTTTGTATACATGATAACAAATCGATGAGCCTGTCGAGAGGCGTGGTATTAATACCATTCAAACCCTACCCTGAGCTCCTAGAATCCATCTCATTGACTAGGATAGTAGGCATATAACCTCATCTTAAGCTCATGCAAATAATCATTTGGAATATATATATATATATATATATATATATATATATATATATATATATATTAACTAATTAATTAACAATAAATCTTGAAATTACCTCTCATCACCAAACGTAAGAGGCAACATGCTCTCAGCATGCCACGTAATAATGAAGGTGATGTAGCAAGAGGCATCATTCTAGTCAGATCTCGATTAGGGGCAACACTAGACGATGTGAAACCAGATGAAAGAGGTGGTAATGGAGGAGGTATCGACTACATGGAAACTGTTGAAAAAACTTATTTGCGTTCGGAGGTATTTTCTTCTTTTTGCTTGATTATTTACTCTCCTCGTGCGCGTACCATCACCCGCTCCTTAACACTTACATGGATCCGTAATTTTTAAAAAATAAACATAAAAAATGTATAAACCTACTTGAAAATACTAAATGATATATAATAAGATGTATTCAAAAAAAATGAGCGTAAACATAAACAAAACAAAAAAAAGAAGCAGATAGAAGTGGTCTGGTTAACATCCGGTGACCAAAAATTACCAATGTCAATAGTATGGTAGAATGGTAGCTACCAGCCCCAAATATATGGCGTTAAATATGGAGCAAGCGCCAAATATCTAGTGTTAGCCTTATCCCCCGCACTAAATACGTCTGACGCAAGAATAATTTTTCATGCCAGACATTTGGCATGAGGTACATGATTTCAGCCCGTGTTTGGCAGAAACCATATGTTATTCACCAATCACTGGCAAAGAACACCCTTTATGTTATAGATCCAAAATACCATGCAAATTTCTCTGCATAGATGCAAAATACCAGAAAAATATCAAACTTTTCAAAAATAAAACCCTAAACAACTACAATATATTATAACCTAACTGTTACAACCATTAACTTATAAATCACTTAACCAAGTCGTGTTTAGTCGAGCTGCAGTCCATATTGTGTTTTCAGTTGAAGCCGACTATGTTCCACGGATGCCTAAAAAGATTTTCTTCCTGATCAGTTAATCGATATATTCCTTACTTAATATTTTCAAACAATGTGTATGGTCTTTCCCAATTTGGTGCCAGCTTTCCGAATTTTCTTATTTTAGTGTGTAAAAATACTTTTTCTTAAAACCCGATCCCCCACTTCATATTCTCTTCTTCATATCTTATGTGTATACATTATTCTCATTAAATTTTGATAATGTGACATTCTTAAATGATCTTTGACTCTCTTTTCAACAATCAAGTCTAGCTGAGCTCTTACTGTAGTCTCATTATTCTCTTCGGAATAATTTTGAACCCTAAAAGAAGGAAGAGTAGATTTTATCAGTGTTATCGTATTCATCCTAGAAACTAAGACAAAGGGAGATTCTTGTGTAACAGTATGTGGGTAGTTCGGTAAGCCCATGGTACTTCTTGCAAGTAGCCTAGCTATTATCTCTCGTCCATTCTAATTTTTTAGACTCATCAAAATAGTTATGTTTACAACCTTTATTGGTGCGTTAGCTTACAGATTAAAAGGTGAAGATAAACAATGGCGAATTCCTCTTGATGTATATAAAACTTACATGTCCGTGTTGTCAAATTGATGACCATTATCTGTTGTAATACTTCTAGAAATTCTAAATCTACAACATTTTTTGGAAATATGAAATTGATTACTGCTTTGGAAGTAGTTCCAGAGAGAGGTGCAGTATTCACCCACTTAGAGAAGTAATAAACTTCCAATATAATGGTTTGACACCCTCCAGAAGCCATTGGCAGAGGTCCAACCAAATAAATCCTTCATCTATCAAAATGAACTGTTTCGGATACTGATTCCATAACAACTACTAGTAATGTATTGAATTTCCAAATCCTTGACATGTATAACAAATTTTAACTAACTCTTTAGCATCTAACATGATGGATGCCCATAATAAGATTGCTAACAAGACCCTTCTAGTCAAAGCTTTGTAGTCACAATGGGAGCCTTCCCCATCATGTAATTCAAATAGAGTTACTTGGGATTCATCGGATTTGATGAAATGCAATACAGTCAATTTAAATTTCTTAGCCAGGCTTTTGTCATTAAGAAGGGGGCCTTTAATGATGAATTCTTGGATTTTATACCTCAAATCTTGGCTGGTTATTGTAGATATTTAAAAACTTTGCTCAGTTCCAACTCTCATTTTAAGGTTTGTTGTTATATAAGGGTATTCGTGTACCAAAATCCAAGGATATGCCTCGGACTATGCAACAATGGCTAAAGAGCCATCCATTGATTTTTTAGCTTTTGGAGCATGCTCATACCTCACACTTTTAAAGTAGGCATAAGTTTCTATTAATACTTGAATATAAATTACCAACTGCTCTTCCCTTGTTTCAGATTGTCCCTGAGCTTGATGTATGATCATGTTTGAATCACTTAGCAATCAGATTCCTTTGACACCACATATTTGAGCGAGCCTTAAACCAGTTATTGTTGCTTTGTACTCACCTTCATTGTTTGATGTATTGAAACCGAAACGTATGGCCTAATACCAATTCTTGTCCCACAACCCATTATATTAGATCCTCAATCTATTCAGATTACCAATTATTTTCTAAGTTTATTAATTGGAAAATTCTACGTAGGGGCACCCGAATGGAACTCAACCAAAAATTTCAGCTACATCATGTTCCTTGATTTTTGTTCGATGAGAAAAATAGATATCATAATCCCCTAATTCCACAGACTACTTGGTCATCTGAACCGATACATCCGGTTTATACAAAATACTCTTGAGTGGAAAAGAAGTTTGAACAGTGATAGTTAGCACTTGAAAATAAGGCCTCATTTTCTGGCTGCTATTACCAAGGCTAAGGCTAACTTCTCCGGCTTCAAATATATTTTCTCATCATCCAAAAAAATATTACTTACATTATAAACTAGGCGAGGGTAATTGTCAACTTCCCAAACTAACATCGCACTCACTGCGTGATCCAATATTGCACAGCATACATAGAGTATTTCTTCTATTACTAGTTTAAACAAATTATTTGGCGAAGATAAATGTTTTTTGATTTCGAGGTATGTCGTATCATAATTTGGCGACCACTTAAATTCATTGGCATTCATCGACACTTGGAAGAATTGTGCACACTTATCTGATGCCTTTGATATAAAACTATTTAAAGCTTCATGCCTTCCAATTAATACTTGAACCTCTATTATGGATCTGGGAGGGTTCTTAGCTAACAATGCATCAATTAAATCCATTTCTCATTAATAGCATACCCAAAAAAAATTCTGATCGCACACTAAAGACGCACTTCTCTGGATTAGCTTTAAATTGACGATATCCAATTTGGATAAAGTTTCTTTGAGATCAAGAAAATGATTCTCCTCCCTTAAACTCTTCACCATCATGTCATTGATATAAACTTCTACGTTTCTCCCAATATGGTTGGCTAATACTTTGTTTACTAAGCGTTGGTAGGTAGCCCCATCCTTCTTTAAACTAATGACATTATTTTATAATAATGTAACCCCTTATAAGTGATAAATGTAGTATGATCATGGTCCTTTGGATCCATTTTTATCTTATTATATCCAGCAAAGGCATACATATAACACAACAACTTATTTCCAGAAGTGGAATCCACCAACTGATCTATCTGAGGAAAAATGAAAGGAACATTGGGACAAGCCCTGTTGAGGTCCATGAAATCAATATACATACACCATTTACCATTTTTATTTTTTACAAACACTAGACGTGTTGTCTATAATGGATATTGAGATTCCCGAATATGTCCCACCTTGTTTAATATGTCTACCGCTTTAATAATAGCTTCAAATTTCTCTTTAGAAAAAATCGTTCTTCTCTATATCAATTGGCCCACATCGGATCGCACATATAACTTATGGAAAATTATACCAGCTGGTACGTTGTCACATGTTAATTACACCAATCTAACATATGTAAATTCTTAGATACGAAGGACATCAACCATTTTTTTTAATCTGATGAAAATTTAGTTCCAATTCTGATATTTTTTCTATTTACAAAACTGTGCACTTCCAGTTTTTTAGCATTTATGTTTGCGAGAGAATTTGGATCCAAAAAGGACTCTAGTAACTGTTATTCTTCTTTAATTTGTAGCAGAAGCAGTCACATAACATTCTCTAGCCACCTTTTGATTGCTCCGAACCCCCCTACTTGGCCTCCAACATCGTATCTCAAGCATTAATAAACCATCGACACAACATCATGCATCTTTGATAGCCAAGATCTACCAAAAATAGAATTATATAGGGTTGAGAAATCCACTACCACAAACAAAACTCTCACCATTTTTTAACGGTTATTTGCTAATAATTTCTTCACATTTGAACTCCCCAATAACATTAGTGTGGATAATTTTTTACATGAGGGTGTTTTGGGTAGTTTGTAGATTGGATTGAGTTTTAATACAGTATAGTGAAAGAAGAGTGGTGTGTTCTTGTATTTAATATCTTTTGTCCAAAGTTCTCTCTCTTAAATGAAGTTGGTTTGGTATTTATACTAATTTTGTGACCCATGGGCCTTCCGGGTCGGACTATGGACTCAAGTCAGGTCTAAGGACCCCTAAGCCCAAGACAAGGAATGATCAGTAACCCGCTGAGTCACAATCCACTTGATCGTACTGTTTAGTGTTGTGTGGTATTGAATATGTCGAACTGCCCTTCGGATCATGCAGTAAATCAGTATCAAAGAAATTTGATCCTATCAGTAGCCCCTTTAGGTCTTGCAAACATAGTCTGGAAGAGCTAACTCTTAGAGAAAAAACTTGGTTCGTATCCGAAGTGAATTCTGATTTGGTTTGTATTCGAATTGAAGTCTGAACGGATCCGAAGAGGCTTCATTTGCAGTTGGGAATTCTAAAAGTCAGTTTTTTGAAGTATGAAACGTGTCGGGTTCTGGTTCGACCTTTCAGCCGTTTTTTCTCCTAGGTTCTTGTACCTGCTTTTCAAAAAGTAATTAGGGTGTAACGCTATGCGTCCTAGCCTCTAATCATTACCTTTGATCGATTTATCTCCCCTAGGTGAAACCTCAATACATATCACCTCTATATAAATCAGTTTTACTGTTTTATCTCTCTTAAACTAGAAGAAATTTCTAGAGAGGGAAAGCTTGATAACTTGAAATTGTATCTGGGTAATATATATGTTCACAGCCAGAAACACTTTGGTGAAAGGAGGTTGGTTTAACTTATACGATTTTAGAAAAAACAAGAAAAGAGGCAAGAATCACAGCCGGACTCCCTGCATCTCATGGTGGAGAGATTAGCCAAACAAGGCCAAATACAGACAAAAGCTCATCATCATCAAGAACATCAGTAATTCAAAAACTATCTTTTATCCCAATCTTATCTCCTTTAGAGTCCAAGTCTTCGGTTCAAGAGTCCTAAAAACCATTTCCTAAGGAAAACACAGCTTCTAGTGTTAGAAAACCTTCACCTTTTCTTGTTATGGGATCAGACGCTGAAAATATCACCCCTCGAAGGGTTACATGCCTTTCAAAAGCCAAAGGCACTCCTCCACCCTCAAAACCTACCAGTTCAGAGACAATAAAGCCTCATGTAGATCCTAAATTGTCCGAAAAACAATCAAACATAATGGAGGAAGTTATGGAGGATATTGGGGATGATACACTCTTCAAAACGTCCGGACAAATAGAAGATACTACACAAGATCGGACAAACAGAGTAAAAGTGAGGCTTCCCAACATCGAGTCACTTTTAGAGTGTTTGCAGGGGAAAGTGGGACCCAACCTTTGCAAGGTTAGTGTGAAGTACCTAATAGCGCTTCAAAAGATTTCTTATTTGTATACCCATACTGTCGAGCTAGGTCGGATAAGAATAAAATGGGGCTTTCCGAAGTCTGTTAAAGGTGAGAATCCCAATAACTTCGGAAACTCCCGTAGGCTGCAAGACCAATGAGATGGTGGTGTATACCTAAGTGGTCAATTGGGGCCTTCGGCTCCCTTTGGATCCAGAATTAGTTAGGTATTTCCATCTGATAAAAATGTGCCCAAGTCGGTTGAGTCTGAACGCTTCGTATACTTTGCTGGCTAGCATTATTGCATCTATGATGTCAAAAATTCCTCTGCTCATGGAGCAATTTGCTTCTGTGGCCGGTCTATGCAAGAACCACCACATCCCTTTCTATCATTACAGCATGAGAAATGAATACAAGGTGGTGAATGACCTGTTGGAGTTTGAGAAGCCATGGAGGAATTAATTTCTCTGTATCATTGGAGCGTGGGAGAATGGAAGAATGATAACTCCAGGGACAATCCAAGTCTGCTGACTAGTGGCTAGAAAAATTCAGATAATTTACGTTCGGGTTTTTATTAGTCTCCACATTCCATGTTGATATTCTGAACTGATTGTTGTGTATTCTTTTAGTATTTTCAAAAAAAAACATTCAGAGCACTTGGAGGCAGGAAAAGCTACATTTACCAAGTTGAATGAATGGGCATTAGAGAACTAGGGACTCACTTTTTACAACTATTTCACCTCTAGAAACATGTTGAGGGCTCATTTATGAAATAACACAGGGAGCATAGACTTTTCTTGAGAGAAAGTGACCACTCCTCCTCCAACTGATGTCATTTTAAAGAGGTCTAAGGCTAAGGATGGAAAACTTCACTTGCCAGCCCGGAACAAAGCCCCTAGTCACCTGGAAAAAATCAAAAACAAGAAAAATAAAAAAAACGGAAGTTGACTCATCTCACCAAATCTACGAAGGAATTGGTTCAGAGAATCCAGAAGGAATCAACGTCGTCTTATTAGAGGCAATTGAAGCCACAGGTAAGGGAAACTGGTAGGTCAGATCATCCGCCCCAAATTAAAAAGAAAAGTCACAAGAGGCGTAAAGAAGGCAGCGAACAAATAGTTTGAAAGAAAAAGAAAAGTATCTTGGGGACATAGATAATACTTCGTCCTTCAGAAGTTCCTCCTCCCATTCCTACTGATATTCATCCACAAGAAGAGGTTCCACCTAACCTTCCTTCTCTAATATTCCCAACAGCCGAACAACCAACTACAAAAAGGATAAGTTAACCTGGATGAATTTCGTAACATGTACTTTAGTGATCTTGATAAAGATGACTTCAAACGGAACTTTCCTCAAACCACCATAGCCAATGATGTAACCTATAATGGTGAGTCATACCAGGTATCAAGTGAGCATGATACTTTGAGTCATGCGATCTTGGGCTATATCCGACCAATAGTTGATCTAGAGAGGCAAGTTAGGGATCAGGAAAATGACATATCTTCTCTAACCATAATTAATCAGAACTTGAAGAATTCCCTTTCTTCTGAACAACCACAAAGTGGATACTTTACTTAAAGATAAAGATGAACTGATCTCTGAACTAACCCAGGCCAAGGCTGCCCATGAGGATATCAAGACCAAGTACTCCGGACTGGAAACTTCCAATTCCACTGATATCAGATCTTTGAAGGAACAACAAGTTACCAATGTCAACATTATCACTACTTTATCTGAAGAAAAATCTAGGTTAAAGAAGCTTCTCAAAGAGAAGGAAGATGAAAATGCTTAATTAATAAGGAAACAAGCCCAAGAGATAGCTACAGGAATAGAGAAGTATGTTGCCCGAGTGGTGGATTCTTTGGAGAAAAAGGATGAAGGAATTAAGTCGGACATGTATCTTCTATTTCATGAGACCTTTTCAAAAAAAAGCCTTGGGCCTTTATGAAAATACGTACCATACGAGGAGATACCTTTTCACACCATGCCGGATGGAGATAAACATGGTTATTCTTCACCAAGTGAGAGTGACTCTGATTAAGGAACCGATGAAAGTTCCAACACTGACACAAAGAGTCCCACCAAAGATGTAGGTAAGGAAAAGACCGAAGGCAATGAGCCCCCTTTTTTTTTTTGCATTTTATATTCAAGACTAAAGTCCTTGGATGGCCAATGCATTCTGTATTGTTTTAAAACTAAAGTCCTTGGATGACCAATGCATTTTGTATTATTTTAAAACTAAAGTCCTTGGATGGCCAAGGAATTTTATTTAATGGTAGATCGGAGTTCTTTCGATTAGTGTTTAATATAAAATTCCCTTAGTATATATCCCTTTTTCTTAAGCTTTAATATTTAACCAGTATTTAATTCTTCCGATGTGATTAATCATTGTTTAATTCATTGCATTCCTTGAAAAAGCAACAATGTTTAATAAATCTGATCACTTCAAAGATGTTTTATTTGAATTGTGGAGGGTGTTGAATAAATCCGATCACTTCAAAGATATTTCATTTGAATGATGGAAGATTTTGAATAAATCTGATCACTTGAAAGATATTTTATTTGAATGACGGAAGGTATTGAATAAATCTGATTTTTTCAAAGATATTTCATTGAATGATGGAAGGTGCTGAATAAATCTGATCACTTCAAATATATTTTATTGAATGATGGAAGATGTTGAATAAATCCGAGCACTTCGTGCTCAACATAATTCTTGAAACAAGGCATAAATTAATTATTGATTTAAAACCGGACACCTCATTAAAACCTCCTCGCCCCACCAGAGTAGGAAAGAGTATGTACCCAAATATTTACATTGATATATGACAAAGTAAATATTTACAAGATAATTTTATTCTAAGTACAACCTGAGATGTTCGATGTTTTAAGGGTGCTTCAGCAGATTGCCCTATTTATCCAAAATCATATACGTCCCTTACTTATTTTTTTCACTTATGATGTATGGCCCTTCCGAGTTTAGAGCCAGCTTACCGAACTGTTTTTTCCTTAGTGTGTAACAAAAATTTTCTTAACACTTTATCGTCTATTTTAAAATCACTTCTTTTTACTTTAGACGCATACTTGCTTCTCTTTAAGACCTGATAATGCACAACCCTTAAATGTACCTTTACTCTTCTTTCTTTCATTAGATCCAACTGATTTCTTACCGCCATTTCATTATCTTGTTCGGCATAATTATATAATGAAAGATGGTAGTGTCGCTTCTATAGGCGTGACCGCATCCATCCCATAGACAAGGGCAAATGAATATTCTTGGGTGGTCGTTCGTGGAGTAGTTTGGTAGGCCCGTAATATTTCTTGCAAATAGCTTGGCCATTTTCTTGCAGTTCCTTCCATATTATTTTTCAACCCTGTTAAAATGGTTCGATTCGCAACTTCAACCCTGTTAAAATAGTTCGATTAACAACTTCAACCTACCCATTAGCCTGAGGATGGCAAGGAGAAGAGAAACAATGTTGAATTCCTCTAGAAGTGCAAAATGTCTCCATATCTTTATTGTCAAATTTTGGCCCATTGTCCGTAGTAATTTGTTGGGGAATTCCAAATCGACAACAAATATTGGATATGATAAATTTTATGACTGCCTTTGAAATGGTTACAGCTAGTGGTGCAGCTTCTATCTATTTAGAGAAGTAATATATCTCCACTATTATTGTTCGGAATCCTCCGGATGCCATTGGAAGAAGTCCAAACAAGTCCACGCCCCATGTGGAAAAAGATATTGGTTCAGATATTGATTTCATAGGAACTGCTGGCACATGGATTTTGTTTTTGTACCTTTGGCAGGAATCACACCTTCTGACCATATCTTTAGCATTTGTCATTATTATAGGCCAATAGTACCTTGCTAACAAAACCCTATTGGTTTATGCCTTGAATCCACAATGTGTAGAGCCCTCTTCATCGTGTAGTTCGGATAGAACATTTTATAATTCTTCAAACCCTAAGCAACGCAGGAGGGGTCTGCTGAAATATTTCTTGTAAAGAACTTCTCTTAATACTAGGAACCCACGAGACTTATACTTAACCTTTGTAGCCAGGGTTTTATCCGGAGGCAAAACTCCATCGGAAATAAACTGAAAGATGTTATACCTTCGGTCTTTGGATTGAACGATAGACATGCTCATATTTTCTTCATCCTCTTTACCCTTTTCTTGGCTTGAATCTATTGAGGGGTATTCTTGCATTAGAATCCATGGGTAGGCTTCAGAATAGTTTTTGGTTGCTAAGAAGTAAGCCATAGTATTCTCCGATCTAGGGACATGTCGTACTAGATACCTTTAAAGCTTGCAACAACTTCCATTAGTATTAGAAAATATTTTATCAATTGTTCTTTTTTAGCTACTGTCCCTGAGCATGATAGATAAGTAGTTGGAAGTCACTCATCAATCAGACTATCTTTGCCCCACATATCAGAGCTAACCTTAGACCGATTATGGTTGTTTCATATTCTGACTCATTATTGGAGGCCCTGAGACCAAAACATATAGCTTGATACATAGTATCACCATAAGGGAAAGTTAAACAAATTCTGACCCCACATCCCATGGTACTAGACCCGTCATCTGTTCGTATTAGCCATTCTTTCTTAGACGGGTTTTCTTGCCTTTGTTCATAAGGCCTTTTAGTATGAAACTATACTAAGAAATAAGTTATAGCTTGAGCTTTGATTGCAGTTTGAGGTGAAAAATCAATATCATAATCACCCAGCTCAACTGACCACTTGGTCTTTTACTTGATATATCAGCCTTTTGTAGAACATTTTTTAAAGGAAAAGATGTTCGAACAACAATTGAATGTGCTTGGAAGTAAGGCTTCATTATTCTGGCTGATATTACCAATGCCAAAGCTAACTTTTCTAACTTTAAATATCTCTTTTTTGCTTCCAATAGACTATTTCTTATGTAATACACCAGACGGGGGTAACTATCCACTTCTCTTACTAACACAGCACTTACTGCATACTCCGATATAGCTAAGCACATATGAAGTTTCTCCCCCGGAATAGATTTAAACAACATATTAGGTGAAGACAAATGTTTCTTGATTTCAAGAAATGCTTGATCACATTGTGGAGACCAATTAAAGTCTTTGATATTCCTTAACACTTGGAAAAATTGAGCACACTTGTCTGATGATCTTGAAATGAACCTATTTAACGCAGCCAATCGTCTGGTTAGTCTTTGAACTTCTTTAGTGCTTTGAGGAGGATCGATAGCCAGCAGAGCATTTATTTGATCCGGATAAGGCTGAATCCATTTTTCACTTATAACATAACCCAAAAACTTTCTGGACCGGACCCCGAAAATACATTTCTCTGGGTTCAATTTCAAATTGATGGCTTCGAAGTTAGAAAAAGTTTCTTGAAGATCGGATATGTGTTCATCTTCCTCGAGGCTCTTCACCATCATGTTATTTATATATACTTCCATATTCCTACCAAATTTACTAGCAAAGACTTTATTTACTAACCTTAGATAAGTGGCCCCAACATTTTTCAATCCAAACGGCATAACTTTGTAGTAATTAAGCCCTCTATCAGTGATGAATATAGTATGATCCTGATCGTTCAGATCCATTTGTATTTGATTATATCCTGAAAAGGAATCTATAAAGGACGTTGGGATTCTTTGATATGGCCATCTTGGTTAACCGACCAACTTCTTGTACTATCACATCGGCTTTTGTTTTGGCAAATGTCATTCTTCTCTGAACTACTCGTCCAGTATCAGATCAGACTGATAACTTGTGGCATATCACTTCGGCTGGAACTCCAATTACATCAGCATTTCTCAATGTAAACACATGAAAATTGTTAGATAAGAAAGATAATAATTTTTCTTTCAAATTTGATGGTAACTTAGTTTCAATTCTGACACTCTTGCCTTCAGAAAATGAATGAATCTCAACTTCATCAATATGAATTATAGCACTAGGAGCCTCCCTTCAATCATCTATTTCATTCTGATGGGTGGAAGGCTCCAGTAGTTGTTATTCCTTGTTAATTTTGGCTGCCTCTAATGTCTTTGAAGTAAAGGAAGTAACATAACATTCTCTGGCCAACTTCTGGCTACTTCAGACAACACCCACATGTCCCCATATAGCGTACTTTAGACATTGATGGATTGTGGATGCCATAACATGCATCCTAGAGAGACAAGACCTTCCAAATATGACGTTATACGATTTAGGACAATCAACTACCATAAATAACACCTTTACCAACTTTTTAAAATGCCCTTTACCCAATAATACTTCCCCTTCAAACTCACCAATGACCTCAGCCGAACTGCCAGTAAATCCTACAATAGTTTTGTTTGATTGATGAATAACCAACAGATTCCTCATTTATTTGTAGGGAGTTAAAAATAATACGTTTTCTGAACTACTAATGTCAATCAGGATACTTCAGACGTCATTAACCCCAATTGATGCTCCTATTACCACAACATCTGCATATGGGCCAACAATATCTCTTAAGTCATCATCAGCAAAGACTAGTACGGGTGTGTAAACATATTTCCTTCCAATTGGGTAGTCAAACTGTTGACATGTCTTTTTCTTGAACAACTCGAAGGTGTTGTTACAGTGTCTCCCCCAAATATAGTCAAAGATTAAAAAACTGCACCAATCGGAAACATTAGCAGACTTATCCACTATCACCCCCACTTGATTCTGGTCTGGATCAGGATCAAGATATTCATTATCGACATCAAATCTTTCAACTATCATCATAGTTTCTTCCTGTCTGGAAGTCCCTAGAACAATTTATGAAGGTGTTAGAGGCACATTGGTACTTGATATGTTGCCCCTTACTTTTCAATGAAGGAATTTAATTTCCCTTTTTTGATGAGATTATGTACTTCATGTTTTAGTGCTATACAATTATTTTTGTCATGACCCACATCATTATGGTACTTATAGTAGCGAGTACTTCTGGTTTCACTAGGAGACTGCAATGGGGTTGGGGCTCTAAAATGAACCTTATTTTTCCTCTTATCATATATTGTTGCTCCACACTCTCCCAACTCAGCAAACCATTCAAGTTAAACCCAAAGGCCTCTTTTATTTCTGCATTGCTGATTTTGGTTGGACTGATTTTTCTTGGGTCTATGAGATCTATGTACTGACACTTTTGATTTATAAACGGATTGGGCTGTTGGTTGTGGAGCTGGTAGGGAAGCAACCGATCTATTCTGACGAGGGACTCTGGTATTTTTAGTTTATTCACCCGTGATTTGTTTTCCAACTTGGTTTAATAGCCCCCTAAAAGTCATCGTCTTTTTCTTGGTCACCAAATCGGCTAAGTTTCACAGATTCAGACCTTGTCTCAAAGAGGCAATGGCCACTTGTTCAAAGCATTCATCCAGCCCATTCTTTGTATTCACAAATCTACTTATGTATTCTTTTAAAGACTTGTTCGGTTCCTGGGAACAAATAATGTTGGTGTCCCCATTCCTTCTAACCTCTTTACTTCCTACAAATTTCCTTCGGAAAGCAACCTAGAGCATATCAAAGTTCTTTATAGATCCTTGAGGGATGCTATTGTACCACTTGAGGGAACTTCCTTTAAAAGTTTGTGAGAAATCCTGGTATAGAAGCTTGTCATCATCATCAAAGTTCATCATAAGTTTTTAAAACTGTTTAAGATGGTTTTCAGGGTCTTTAATCCCATCAAATTTTTCATCTTAGAGCTATCAAACCTTTTGGGAAGATGTCTGGAAATAAATTTTGAAGATAAAGGCGATTGCCTCCAATTTTGACTACGAATAAATACTGAATCTTTATTAGGGGTGGCGAAAATATCTGGTTCGGATTGACATGTAAATGGGTCAATCAACATATGGTCAATGTGCTGATCAGCCAAACCCTTTATTTTCCCTTGATGTTTCTTAATTTTGCCTCTTATGTTTTAGTCAATCTCAACATGTTCTTCACACAGCCTTCATTACTGCTAGATGAGAGTGATTTTTCGAGGTCCAGATCATCAAGAGAAATATATAAGGGCTCTGATGTTGTACTTATAGGATGTTTGGAACGATCTGTTTTCTAAGAGCTAACTTGAGTCTTTGTAGATTGCTTATTTTCAGCAGGCTCATAGGTAGGATGGAGTCCGGACACATCAGATTTTTCCTTCATTCTTTTCTCAGTCTCTCTCTGAGCGCTCAAAGCCTCAATTTCAGCTCTCAGTTGTTCACGTTGCTCTTGCATGAACTATCTTTCATCTGTGTTGTGGTTGACATGAGACACAGTAGTGTGCTCATTAACTTCTCTCGCCCCTTCCACCTTTGGAGGAGGAAGAACTTCATGTACATTGGGATCCATCTGCTTTGATGAAATCTGAGCTACTCTTTCTTTGTTGGTTTTGAATCTGGAATTCAGACACCGTCTCCTCCGACTATGGTCGCCAATTTGGTGTGGATAATTTGTGACCTGAGGGTATTTTGGGTAGTTTATAGATTAGATTAAGTTTTAATAGATTATAGTGAGGGAAGAGTGGTGTGTGCTTGTATTTAATATCTTTTGTTCAAAGTCCTCCCTCTTAAATGAAGTTGGTTGGGGTATTTATACTAATTTTGTGGACCCCTAAGGACTCGGGTCAGGTCTAAGGACCCCTAAGCCTAAGACAAGGAATGATCAACATCCTCCTGAGTCAAATCCACTTGATCATACCGTTCAGTGTAATATGGTATTGAATATGTCTGAACTACCCTTTGAATGATGTAGTAAATCACTATCAAAGAAATCCGACCCTATCAAACATCAACGGAGTTTTCTTGTAAACCCCACTATGTTTTTGTTCGATCAAAGAATAACAAATGGATTCTTCATTAACTTATAGGTGGATATGAATAAGATATTAGCTTAGCTACGAGTGTCGATCAAGATGCATCGAATTTATGTCCCTTCGATAGATGCCCATATTACCACATCATCCTCATGTGGCCCATCAATATTCTTCAAATCATCTTCATCGAAAATTATGAAGGGGCATGATTTTGATACAAATGTGAAGACATTTTCCTTCTATTTGCATGGTCCTGCTAACCACATGCATTTTCCTAGAAGAACTTGAGGGTACCGTCATCGTATATCCTCAAAACATAGTTGATAATGCGAAGAACTGACACAACTCGGAGACCGTTCTAGTATATTCAGATGCTACATTCACTCGACCCCGGTTGTGATTAGTATACAAGCATTATGAGTCACATAAAATTTCTCAATAATCACCATTGTACTTTACTGTTTGGGAGCGTCTGTACCTTGCATCTGGAAAATAGGTGAAGATTCTTGCGCCTTATTCGTTACCCACTTATCTGTTACCCACTTGTGATTTAACGAAGGTAGTTAGCTTCCCATTTTCAACTAACGATTGTATCTTCTGCTTCAAAGTAATACAATCCTTAGTATCGTATCTGACATCATTATGATACTCACAGAAATGGGTGTTTTGATTTTCCCTCGGAGTCTGAATAGGTGCAGGTCTTCAGAGTTACACAAAATTCTTTGATCTATCATAGATAGTCGCAACATTTTTAATCAATTCTGCAAAATAACTAGGTTGAACCCATTGATTCCCTCTTGGTCTAGATAGTTTCCCTTGATTAGACTGTCTTGATCTGGGCCGATGAAAACCCTATCCAGAGTCCCTCAGACGATTACTAACCATAGTATGCGAATGGCTACTAGCTTGTGGAAGAAGGGTTAGAGGGGATAGTTTGTATTTGTAAGGATGTCTCAATCTTTTAGTTTTCTCCACAGTGAGTTTATTTTCAAATTGATTTAACAAACGACCCCAAGTTATTGCATTTTATGGGTTACTGAATCTGCCAGCTTACTGTTCGAAACAGTCTGCCAATCCATCTTTGGTATTCACAAAATATTGGGTAGAATATTTTAAAGATTCATTAGGGTGCTTCCGATAATAGATTATAGTATCATCGTTCCTTCTAAGTTTTTTACTTCCCATAAATTGGCTTTGGAATGCCATCCAAAACATGTCAAAATTCTTGATCGACCCCTACAATAATCTATTATACCACTTCAAGGTGATATCCTTAAAAGTTTGAGAAAAAGTTATGCACAACATCTTGTCATCATCATCAAAACTCATCATGAAATTCTTGAATTTCTCATTAGATGTCCGGAGAGGATTTTTGAAAACAAAGGTGAATGCTTCCAATTATGTCATTGACTGGACATGTGATTCTCATTAGAAGTGGAAAAAATCCAAGGTTTTGATTGCATAACGAATTGATATACAATCAAAGGACCTTGGCCATATCACTAAAATGAAAAATAATGATATACAATCAAAGGCCTTAGCCATATCTATGTTGATCATGACATCATTGCCTCTAATTTTTATGTTGAAATTGTAAGCTAACTCTTGGATCATGATTATGTTGTCCTGAAAATTCCTATTTTTGACAAAACCTCCTTGTTCATACGAGATAAGCTTAGGTAGAAGAGTGACCAGTCTCATTGAGTATATTGGAGAAAATTCTGTTAAAGACCGTACATAGGCTAATAGTCCTATAGTCAACCCATGATTTTGGAGACTCCATTTTAGGTATCGACTGATTATTGTTACATAAACTTCATAAAGTGCTTAATAGTTATGAAAGAATGAAGATATATCAGCATATATATATCATCTTGGATAATTGACCAGTAAGCCTGATAGAATCTGGGGTTAAAATCATCCACCACTGCCACACTATTAGAGTTTAGACTATTCACAAAGGTTTATATTTTTTTCCATTTAGGGTGGAGATATTAAAATTTCATTATCATGGTCTGTGGCCAGCCTAAGAATAATTTTATGAAGGTTATCTATTTCCATGGTTTCTTTTTTAGCATTTAAAATCTGTATAAAATGAGTTTCAACAGATTTTCCAATTTGAAGCAGGTTAGTGCTTGAGAGACCTTCTTGTAAAAATCCTTGTATTTTGTTTTTATTTCTTTTTTTAACCAAAATGTGAAAATAAATTGAGTTTATGTCTCCATTTTATATCCAAGATACTTCACTTTTCTGTTCCCATAACATGTTTTCTCTAGCAAAAAGTAACATGTGATTATTATTAGCTTGTTAATATTTCATTTATCCTCTGGTATTTGATTTCTTTCTAATCTTTGTTCCAAATGTTGAACTTCGTCCTGAGCTTTAGAACTAGTATTTCCAAAACATTCAAGTTCTATTATTTTAGTTTACTTTTTAGCCTTTTGAGTTTATTCCAGAATTTGAATGAAAGGGGACCAACTATCTCTTCTGACCAACTATCTTTAACCACATTCATAAACTCAGGGTATTATAGCCACATATTCTGTAACTAGAATGGATATTTAGATTGTAGTTTCTCAATATTGATATGGATGCTAATTGGGGAACGATGAGATCTAGTTCTGACCAAGTGTTGAACCACTTTGGAGTCAAAAATACTTTAGCCAAGAAGACTTATATAATGCTCGATCTAGTCTTTTTCTTTTGTTGTTGTTAGACCATGTAAACCTTGAACAAACAAATCCAATGTCAATTAGTGAAAAATATTGAATGATGTTATTAAAATCCTCAATACTTCTTTGCCATAGTGTTGAGCAAGAAAGTTGTTCCTGGATGTTTAAGCTTACTTTGAAATCCCCCATTAGAATCCAAGGTTTTTCTTTCTTAGAAATATCTATTAGTTATTTCCATAAGTATTCTCTAAGATCCTTTATATTTTTGGCATAAAGTATGCTAGCTAAGAAATTTTTGTTTATGCTAGAATGATTGACATGTAAATATAGGAATTGATAATGATTCTTGACTTCTTCTATTTTGAAATTGCCATGATAGAAAATCCAGATCTTGTTGTACAAATTTTCCATATTGCTTTGAAAGCCAAGTTTTCTGGTGATATGAGTGAGCTTTTCTAACTGAAGCTTTGGTTCCTAAATTGCTAAGAAGCCTTTTTTTATTGATTTGAGTCTCCTGGTGGTACCCTTGTTACCAAATCCTCTCACATTCTAATTAAGAATTGTGATAGTCGTTTAAACTTGAGATGAAAAGGGTTGCAAATGCCCTTTAGGTTTGGTTGTGTTGTGGTATTTCTGGTCATTTTGAGTGGCTTTGTAAGCTTTTTTATTTCTCTTGTTGATCACTTATTGAAACTCAATGAGTTTTTCTATCTATTTGAGGATAGATTATGCATATATGCTACTAATTTCTTGATGATGAGGATAGTTTTGATCATGTATATTGGCATCAATTCCATTTGATAAAGTGAAGTTATCTAAAGTTTCAATAGCTTTAAGTGCCTCTATCATCTCAACACCTAATGAAAAGTTTATTTCAGTATGTATATTTATCTTTTAATTTGGATTAGATCGCACTGATATCTGATGTGTTTATTAAGAGGTATTGCCAGAGGAGTCCTTGATTATAATTTATTTGAGCTTAAGGATCCATGTTTTCATTGAAATGAGGTGAGTGTATGTGGTGTTTGTTTTAGTTAAGCTTTGGTTATAGTTTATCGCATTTATATTTTGATTGTTTTGAGTATTATTGGTGTTTTTCTTGCAGGATAATGTGGTGTGCCAATATGATTGCAGTCATCACAATAGTGAGACATTTCCTCGTAATGAATCATCTTCCAGAAACCATTTTCAGGTTGTGAGTTTGAGGTATCTCTAAACCCAATCCATATTTTGGTAGGTGATTCTTTGGAGATGTTAAATTCTATTCTGTCTTTGCAGGTGGTGAACGTAGTTTTATTCCTTGGAGGAACTATGATTTGTAATGGAGCTTCTATAACCTTAACAATTGAAGTGATGGCAGCCTTGTTATTCATGAATTCAGGGATTTGAGGCAATGATATCCATATAGGGATAACTGGAGATTCCACTATAGGATCAAAATTATGAGTTCACTTCATAACTCGTATTTGGTATTATTCAATGGTTCAGACTGACCTATTCTATAACTTTACATAATCTTCAAACTTATCAAATTCTATAAGGATATTTTTGTTGTCCAAAGTTGATGTACCGAATTTTCCAGTGAATGAAATTTTTGACATGAAATTTTTCTATAAATTTTTGAATATGTTTTCCATGTTAAAACTTACCAATTAGAGTGCGTTTTGAATTAGACATTAAATGTTTTTTGTTTTGACTTTTTTGTATGTATGGTTGTGTTTAGGTCAGACGTTCCTTTAGATTTATTGTTTACGACTTAAAAAAAACAAGCTGGAGGCTGGTTGTGATGAGTGTGAGGCTCATGGTTGGTTCTGTGGGATGTGGCATGTGAAAGTATGGTGGAACAGTTATTCTTGTTATCATGCAGGGGTGGGAATTGTTCTGTGGATAAAAATGGTGTTTTACACTTTGATGGATGATTATTTGCTTTTATGAAGAACGGTTGAGGTGGTGAAAAGTGTTGATCTGCGGAGGGTTTGTGATAGTTGAGCATTGCCGTCATTGCGGCGGTGGAATAAACCAATGGAGTGCTGTAAAAGATTTCGATGATTGCTAAAATTCATGTGTAGCAGGAAAACATCTCCATTTTCTCCTATCATTAATTCCAAAATAATAACTTATGATAGTTAAAAATAAAAAATAAAATAATAATATTATGGATTTTATATTTCATATTAAACAATAATAAAATTAGAATGGGATCCATAGGTAATATCCAACAAATAAAAAAATTATTATATAACAAGTATAGTATACGGCCATGATTTTATTAGGCATTCTTTAAAACATAATCTAAACTGTAATTAATTATTTTCTTTTATTAATAACATTTCTTAACTAAATAAACACCGACTACAATCAAATGGCATCTATTGGTCTTGACCATGAGATTTATATAATTAGAAGCGATTATAAATAAAGATGGTCCCATTCATTCGATTTCTTTTAAAAATTTCAAAGTTTCACTAATTTTAATTGTATTTCTAACATAAAAAAATTATTTTTATTGCAATAATAGGTTTGAAAATATAAAACAATAGGTGCACTCAGACAACCTGCCATTCACTTATTGAGAATGACTATCCAAACTAATGAACTTTTAAGAATGGTCGGAGAACAAATGAACAATTGTTCTTTATATTTTTTTTTACCAGAATTAAAAAAATTATTAATGAAAATAAGTTACAATATTTTTGCTATAGAGAAATTAGGTTACATTGTAAAATACATGATCAATATTTGGTTTTGAGAAAACTAAAAAGAAAAAAGTTGGATTGCTCAAGCATCGGATATTGAGAGTTTTTGTTATGATATATGATATGTTGTTGTTTGAGATTAGCTTTTTTGGAATATGTTTTTATATTTTGTAATTTTTCTTTTTTTGCGTTTTTTTATGTGGTCTTGATCACTTTTTTTTTATGTTTTTTTCCTCTTGTTTACATGTTTTTATAAGATAAGATAAAAACAAAATTTTTAAAGTGCATATTGGCAACATGTTATTTTCAATCATTATTGTGATCGTAAATATCTAGTGTTAATGCTTTCTAATAGAAGGATTGCACTGAGGATAACATGACTATTGTGGGATGAAAATTAGCGGTTTGATTGATGTTTTATAGTGTGTTTAGCCGTTGAATCAGCAACATAGTTCTGTTCACGATAAACATACATAATTACCATGCTAGAATATATCAAGTTTCTGCAACATTTTATGATCGAATTTAAATACCAAAGAGATATCCAATAACCAAGTATGTCAAACATGATCACAGAATCAATATCTATATTAACATCTTAACAACCATTTTGCTTCCAAAACAAAAGTCCATCTAGTAACGCTATATTTTCTCAAACTAAATGAAAGTTTCTTTCTATCAAAGTGCCTCTTGAAGACTTGAACTATATATTCATTTGAACCTCTATAAGTAGTTAAAAGTTTATATGGTAAAATATATTAATTTAGAAAAATACTAACTAATCGATAAGTTACTTAATTAATAATTTAATAATATATATATATATAGAATAAAAGAGTAAAATAAATATAAAAAGGTTTATTGATTTTATCATATAAAAAGTTATTCCAAAATTTATAATAAAATTATAAATAGTTTGTAAAATCTAATTTCCCATTAACTTACTAAACTAATAAGAATGATATATAACTTTTAAATAAATTTATAGATGAACGTAATTTTTTATTTTATTTTATTTTATATATTTAGTAAAATTTAGAAAAAAAATTATTATTTGTGAATGTGTAAGTTGTTCGTAACCATAAAATTAAAAATATCAATAACCATTCGAATTATTAGGATTACAAATAATCTCCTCCAACATAATTGTTTCCAGCAATACCATGAACATAAAAATATGTACACCCTTAACAATTAGTTATTTTTAACCTTCACAATTTTATATCTTTAAAATCCTAATTTTTTTTAAGAAAAACTCTAAAAGCATATATTTTTATATTTTAAAGACGAACAAAACGGAGTCCATGAGTGATATTTTTGGAGAATTGTTTTCCATATTTTCACAACCAGATTACAGGTATTTGCACCCGGTTGCAGTCTTAATCTGTTTTTTTTATAAAAAAACGTTTTTAAACGTAAAAATACACATATGTTTTAAACTACAAGTTTCTTAGTTGTTTCACACCCAAATTACACTTATTTTCACAAAAAAGAAATGTATTTTGTTTTTTCACACATTCAAATTTATTTCGTAACCAAAAGTCTTATTTATGCAACCTTTTTATTCTAAGTTTCGCAACACATTTGCACATAATTACACAACTAGAACACAATTATTTTTTTGTAACCAAATTACACATTTTTTGCACCCGGTCGCAACCTTTTTTTCAAAATTATTTTTCAAAACAAAAATGCACATGTTTAAAAAAAATTAGTTATTTTACACCAAAATAATACTTATCTTCACAACAACAAGTTATATTATATTTTTTCACATAATCAGCCTTATTTCGCAACCAAACGTCTTATTTACGCATCCATTTTCTTCTTGCTTTTTTTCAACACGTTTGCATGTAATTATACAATTGAACACATTTATTTTTCAGACGTATTTTGTAATCCAAACACACGTAATTACGCAACCAAACAAATAGAAAAATACAAAAATATCTTTAATGGATCTAGTTTTGTTCGTCCTAAAAAAACAAAACCAATGGTATTTTCTTTTATTTTGGAGCGATGGTTTGGAAAATATGATAATAAAAATATAGTTACGGGGTATATTAGTATTAATAACAAGTCCATATGGTTATCGGTACTAATACGACATAAGATATCATTTATGCATAGAACCAATAAAACTAACCACAATGACGTACCATATTCTAATAAAGCACCTGAAAGGCCAGATAAGGCTGCACCAATAGTGAGACATTTACCTAGGACTCCCAATCAAGGCCATTATATAAAGGATAGATGAATCATTTGGAAGGGTGGTGAAAGTTATAGAGAAAAAAGAATAGTGAAAACAAATAATAATTGTAATTGTAATTGTAATTTTTTTACGAAATAAGTATAAATATTATTCAGAAAGTTCATCAAGTTCATATCATGTATATTTTTTCGATCTTGTTTACATTTCATATTTAAATTTCCACGTGTTAGGTGAGTTTTTACCCCCGCCATTTTGGTTTAATTACCGAGAACGAGCACAACCATATATCATAACTAATAATCGAGACACTAGGAGACGAATCCAATATTAAGAGAAACATTGTGTCGAAGGGTTATGTCATCATGCCACCATATGGTCTCTCCTGATACGGCATAAGGAGACAATGATTCACAAAAACAAATACGTGGAGGATGATGGGCTATCATAACATTTCTCTAGAAGAGATGTGGTGTATTCCTGCAAAAGAAGATCCAAAATACCAAGCATTTATTTAACGGACAAAGAATTGGAAGGCGTAGTCAACCCTCGATGAAACATGTTGCTAATAACAACTGAGGTAGAGGGACACAAAATCTAGGATATCTCCATGGATCAAAGGGAAGTAATAAACTTACTCTTCCTCCCTACTAAATGTAGACTCTTTTTCAAGATCACCATGTGTTCCGTATAGAATCCCATTGCAGGACGCAATAGGATGGATATTATACTCGTGGGAAAGACAATGTTAGAGATTTCATTAGGAATTAAAAGAAGAGACGTTTCACAATTAATCACATAAAACATACTCTTTAGTTAACCGTTGAATAAAAAAATAATGAATGACCGTGAAACACTTACACTAATTATTGGCACCACCACTACCAGACATGTTGGAGCACCAAATTTAAATGCAAAATATGAGAAGGAATGTGATTTTCTTATATTTTACCACATGGGGGAAATTTGAGAGAAAGACCAATACAAACTAGTTCCCTCTTCTTCACAGGATTGTTTAAAGTTTAAATGAAAATACCATAAATGGAACAGATCGAGGATAATAATAATAATTATAATATATGATGGAAAACCAAATGTGGCACTTAGAGTGAGACAAGATATTGAATCATTATGGTAACATATTTTATTATTGGGCCAAAACAAATATAATTAAGCAACAATAACATTCTAAGAATTTGAGATACAATACGCCAAGATTCGAGAAGGATTGAGCAAAATACCATATATAAAAGAATCTTCAACACGATGAAATGAGCTCAGTAATATCAAAGATTTTTGGTATAATTATACGTACAAGGTGCTCTAAATCATAGTTGAAACCAAGCTACACTTAAGCTGAATGCTGAAGTCCAAAAAAGTTAGGTTCAAAGTCAAGGCGGTTAGAAAGTTAGTTAGATATAGAAAATTATTAGTCGAGGTTTTTATAGTAAGCTAACTTGAGCTAATTCGACATATTTATGAACTATAAGGTAGTCATAAGCCATAGAATTCCAAGGAAAAGTGCGTCCAAAGCACAATAAGAAGTTAAGGGAGTACGACCAAAAGATAATAATACTACGAGGAAGTTAAAGGTCGTACAAGAAAGTTTCTATGAGAAGCTCTCAAGAAACCAACCTGGTCCATGAAAGGATATAATAGACACTCATCGGCTGACATAATGGTTCAAATAAAACTTATAAGAACCCAATTTTATCAAGTTTGAACGATAGCCCATGGACGGACGCAATAAGTTCTCTTCTCTTTTATTAAAAAATTTAAGTGGTATATCCGTATAACCTTATAATTTGTATGCCCTTCTTAATAACTGACTTATTTTAAATGCAGAAACTCATCACGTTTTATTATTATGGTAAAACTTAGATATAACATCTATATTTCACAAGTTTACGCCCAAACCTCATGTCTGACCAACAGTGGGGTACAAGCTAGACTGATAACTTGTTCGGTATATAAATCGACAAATTAACAGAGCAATGGAAAGATTACATAAAAGTAAGTCCACTCACAAAAAAATAGCTTATGACTAGCTTGTTTGGGTTACTCTAGTAAACATTCATGAAATCTAAAGGAAGATTTCCCAAGCTATCCTAAAGGAAGCAGACGAGCTAATCCAGGGACGTCACGAAAACTTTGGTTGTTACAATTTAGAATAAGCTAGGGGGAGTGGTACGTGCTACTGATATATAACTAATAAGATTCATAAAGTAAAAATCGAACAGTCATCTACGTAATTTCTTTTAAATTTATAGCAACAAGAGTCACACAACCAGATAATCAGAGATGAATTGGCCCAAGATAGGTCACAAAAGATATATTAGCTTAACGGAGGTCATGAAATATATTTTAGCTTAAGACAGGTCACGAAAGATCTCTTAGATTAAGGGAAGTCACCCAAGATCTCTCAAATTTCAACTAGACGGAAAATGAAGAAGGTCCCAACTTGACTTCACTTTTCATAAGCTTAGCCACACTCAACTTCAACACGTGATCAGATCAGTCTACTCTCGTTTAGCACCAGCTTAGCCTCACTTAATTACAATGCATCATCAGATCAGCCTGCTCTTACTTAACCACAGCTCAGCCTTACTCGGGGTCCCTTCGCTTAACAAATATGGATAAAGTTTTGTTCAAAGAAAAGAGGGATCACTCAGGAGCCTTTCTCTTAACAAAGGAAAATATAGATTTCTTTTAACAAAGTTGATAGGCTTTAAGTGGCCTACCTGAGTATTCAAATTTCTTTCTGAGCCTCGCTCGGCCTCAACTCGACATCAGGTTTACCTTGGTTTAGTATCATCCTGACCTTACCCAACCTCAGTTTAGTGTTGACTCGGCCTCACAAAATAAATATTCATTCAACAAAAATATATAATGATTTTTCATTTAAATGGAGCTCACTCAAGAACCTCTCATCTAGAAAATCCCAGACACAACATAATCTCGGTTTGAAGGTCAATGGTCGCCAAAACATAAAGCTATGAGATATCAGAACTGGAGCACTCTAATTACTTTCAATCAAGAAAATGAGTGGAGGAGTTACTAATACAGAATAAGATATCATATACACATAGAACCAATAAAACTAACCACAAGGATATATTATATTCTGATAAAGTATCTAAAAGGCTAAATAATGTTGCACCAATAGAGAAATATCTACCTAGGAATCCCAAACCTCAAGACCACTATATAAAGGATAGAGAAATCATTTGGAAGGCTGATGACAGTTAGAGAAAAAAAATAACAAAAACAAAAAATCATTGTACTTGTACTCCTCTTTATAAAATAAATACAAATAATATTCGGAAAGTTTATCAAGTTTCTATCATGTATATCTCTTCAATCTTGTTTATATTTCATATTTAAAGTTCCATGTGTAAGGTAAGTTTTTAACCCATGTGAGTTTTTACCCCAGCGTGTACTTTAGTTTTAAAATCAGGTGGTAATCTATACTTTTTTAAACCTTGAGTTGTTATTGGTAAATAGTTTTGATGTTTGATGGTTATTGGTAGATTATTTTTTAAGAATTTAAAATGAGGATTGAAAATTATTAACATAACTAAGTTTGACATAAATAGATATTAAATGATTAAAAAAATATACTTGAATTGGGTTTTAGTAAAAAAAATTAAAAACATGAGAATAACTTTTATTTTATTGTTAAACTTTTAAAAAATAGAAATGTGATGGTAAAATAATAAATATTATATATATATATATATATATTAAAAATTATAATGATATTTATAAATTAGACCATTATTTTAATGGAAGAGATAAACAAAATTTTAAAAAATAACCCGGTGAGTTTTATTATTGTTATAATGTTTATATATATATATATATATGACAAGTACTTAAAAAGGAACATGTCTCAAAATATTTAGGTCTTATATACCGTAGTATTTCTAGTATTTTTGTTTACTAGTAGCTAATAATCTCGTAGAAAAATACTTTATCTATTTGAAACTGAAATGAATTTGAAAGATTTGTTTTGAAAAAATTATTTTAGATTGAATGTAGTTATACTGAGAGTAGCACTCTAGTTCTCTCAAATAATAAATAAATAATTAATAACTTCACTTTATTTGTTAAGCATGGAATTTAAGACTTTATGTTATTATGTGTAAATATTTTTGTTGAATTTTCTTTTGAAGTTTTTACTTTTTTGAAGATTAGTAATTTGTTGAGGTAAAAAATACCAAATGGTGAGAACATAAATTATTTCATGCTTTATTGGAGATAGAAAAGTAGCTTTGCATGTATGTTATACATGTATGTTATACATGTATCTCGGTAACATTACCAATTTGTAACATTGGTTTAAATAAATTCAATGGTTGTGAATAATATACCTTTCCTTTTAAATAGTCTTCCTATTCTTCTTTTCATTTCTTTGGTTCTAAATTTCTCTATTTTAAGCTTTACCTCTTCTTTTATTTTAAATTTTTGTTACTTTCCTTCTTCTATGTTATACAAAAATAGTTAGAACAAGAAATTTAAAAACTCATTTAGATAAATATGTTGAGTAGTCTAATAGCCAGAATCACAACACTAGTGCTCAATATGGATTCATTTTTCAAAACAATCAAAGGATAATGTTACTCTGATTCTCATAGGAATCCTCACTACATAATTGGTATTCATATATTTAAGGAAAATCATAATTACTCCTTTTTTATATAAAAAACAAAAAAGAAAGAGATCTAATTGGTGAAATCTAATAAATAATATTAAATTTTGCATTGGTATGTGAGAACGATATTTATTGTAGGACAAGATTGATTTCCTAAAATGACTAATATTTTGGGACGGAGGGAGTATCATTTATGAGACTCGCATATACCATAGTTAACGTGTGTCTAATGCTTGAAGAATTTTAATGGTTGTCATTATTCTTTCTCAGTGTGTCCTCCATGACTTTAACATGGATAACTTTCTTGTCTTGCTAGAGGCTCACGCTCGGGTATATCATATATCAGCTCATTCATGGATCTTCTCTTTACAAAATCTGAAAGTTTTCCTTCATCTATCATATTTTGGACTTCATCTTTTAAAGCAAAACAATCCCTTGTGTAATGTCCAATGTCATTATGAAATTAACAAAAAATTATTTTCTTACCGTTCATTAGAAAATGACATCTTCTCTAGTCCATGATACTTTATTATATCTTTAGCTTTTGCATAAACCATCCTTCATTCTTAACTCTATGTATGTTCTTTTGTTAAATTATTGAAGCTTTCGGGGTTTGATGTAATTTTTATTGTAGTTTCCTCTTCGTTTTCGTGTGAAAATTTTGGTGTTTGACTATAATGTTTTGGGTGCTTCGATACTTTAGCATCATTGTGTTTCGAGGTTGAAGCTTCATTATGGGACTTGAAATTAAATTATAATACTGTCAGTGGTTTATTTTTTATTTTCAAATGATGGTAATATAGGTAGATATTTGGAGTTGTAGTGTCTCCACCCATCATTGTTCTTACAGACATCTCAACTTTTATTAATCTTTCTACTTGAGCCAATAAGTTCCCAAAGTTGAATGCCTTCATCTTCATAATATGTTATGCAAGAAGTCTCATTGGGGTCCTTGCCTATCTACTACAAATTCCATCAAATCATGAAAATCTTACAACCAATTATTATATTTCGTATACCTTCGTGTATAGTCCTCCAAACTCTCATTTGGCCTCTGCTTACAATGGATTATATATTCACAATTTTCCTCGATTAATTTCGAGCCAATTAATTGATTATTAAAGTTTGTCTTATACATCTTGAACTTTTTGATGCAAATTGGGAAAGACTATTGGACCGAGTCAAATCACTTCCCCTGAAGATCATAGAGAACGCCTTGCACGTCATATTATCCTCCCCATCAATGTGTAGCATCTTGATTTTTGAATTGTTATATATGGTGCTCACGATCCTATTTACCGTTGTACTCGTCCATATTATTATTGTCAAACTTCGTCGATAGATATTTGTATAAGATCTTTAGAGCCACTTGCGATTCAATGTTAACTCCTCATTGTTAAAAAATATAGTCTTCTTGCTTTTATTCCTCGAGTCGAAGAATGGGTAAGCATTTTATTGTTGTTGTTGTCCAGACCACTATATAACCAGTTACATGAAATTATTGTTGGCATGATTTACGTGTGGATAGAAATAACGGAATTAAGGTTGTGATGGTGCGATATAGTAAAGGTCCTTTTGTACTTGGAACTTTGTTACCATTTTAACGATATGTGTTTCCATCTGATTTTTATTATGCACCATGACATGATTTTTAGTGTAATGAACGTATTGAGGCTTTAAACTATTATTCGCATGGTTATCATGGTGTATATACAGAAAGAAGACCAATTTAAATATAAATAATTAGGAAATTTTATCATGGATAGAGAGGGAAGACCATGTCTATGAGTTTGAGAGAGCTTTTGCTGTTAGGTTCCCCACTTGCACCATTGATGCATAGAGACATATTGATTCAAATGCAACAATTTAGATGTCTAAAGAGTGGTATATTTTTTAACATTACTTGATTCTATATTCTCCATTCAATTTTTGTATGTGTGACATTCAGTTACAAGTAAAAGTTGACCTTTTTTGTTCGATGTTCGTTTTCTCTTTTTAATAATTTAAAGTTTGAAAAAATTTACCAAGTATGTGAGACAACTAATTATGCGACTATAAAAAGTGGATAGAGACAACTACCCTGAGGTATAGGAGTTGAGTATGATTAAAATTATTATATAGCATTATTGTTTTCTAATGCAATATTCCTTTGGTAGTATCTAATAATTTCATTGCCAAATTCACAAATGCAGCTGCTATACCAATTTTTTATCATTAATGTTGGACCTAGATTTAGGTAGTTATGGGAAACTATAAAGATCTACATAGATCCCAAGACAACTTTGAAGATTCATGTATGTCGATTTCTTTTATCATTGTAACTGCATTACAATTTTACTTAAACAAATGACTTTATTATGTTTCTGATAACTTTTTCTTTTATCTCAGGAGGGTTATAGGTTATTGGAAACAAGTATCAGAGTAAATGATTTAGAATTATTGATGTCGGTCACTTTAACATGTATTGAAATACTTAGATTACCATTTTGTAAAATTGAAAGACGATTTGAAAAAGATGATTGAAATGTGAATGGTGCCTAATATCACTTGTCACTATCATGTAAATTAAAATAAATTTTGAAAACTAATACTACGGGTCTCTATTATGTAAATTGAAATATATTTTTAAAATTGTATCCGCGTCTTTAGTTTGTGAAGCTGACTTTAATACAAAGTGAAAGAACAACAACAATAAACTCAAAAAAATCTAATGTACGTTCTTTTTAATGGAAATATCATTTAAATTGTCTCAAAATACAGAACATTGTTTTTCTCTCATATAAGGTTGGTAAACATTGTCTAAAAATACACAACATTAGCTTTTCTCTCATATAAGGTTGGTAAACATTGTCTAAAAATACACAACATTAGCTTTTCTCTCATATGAGTTTGGTAAATCATAATATAAAATATGTCATAGTTTTATTAGACTGAACTTTAAAAGATGTTACATGATGTTGAATTCTATTGTTGTTACTACTTTCGTACTACTACTAATACTTCAATTAAGAATAGTATATCACCTTTAACGTCGCATTCATCATTTAATGGGATCGTAATACCACAAGACTAGAGAACGTCCAAAATTTTCTCAGTTATATATTTATGATAATCAAAATGAGGTAAGTAACCGATTGTTACAAATTCTCAAGATTCTTTTAAAATTAAAATTGTTTACGGTCTTATAAAAATGCTTATTGAAGTAAATAATTTAGTCAAACTATTTTACAGTGTTAAATATAGAGTTAATGAAATCTTAGCTGCTTCATTTAAAATGAGATTAGTGAGTCATATAATAACATATCATAAACAATATGAGCAATCTTGGTGGTTTGATAGTTGAAGATATGGAGAGTTCGATTCTAAAACATATATCTTAATACAACATTAATATATCTTTTACAAATAATCCCGAAATTCTATCCTAAATTTATGTGACTGCAATGTTTGCTTCTTTTTCCTCATGTTAAAGATGGTTATAGACCTGATTTGAAATGTAGCAAAGAGTTCAAAGACCAAAAACCAAAATGAGAAAGGATATTAATGACAAATTTCTATTCATATCAAATTCAAGATAGAAAATTTATCGATGTTTCTTTTTTAAAAGGTGGTAGATTATTTCAACAATATTTAATAGATGTATGTGCAACTCTTGAAGAAGATCGATTAGATTTTAAAAAAAAAATCAAAAAACTTTTAGAACTGAGATTTATAAAATAATACATGATGCAATATCAAAGGAAAACCAAATGCTAATGATATTAGAAAAGGATAATTTAATCGTCTTCCCACACCGAAGTGTTAGATATATGATAAATAATTATTATGATGTATAAGAAATTTACCAACTTCATTTTTTATTATAAATAAATAAATGATGAAATAAATCCAATGGATTGAAATTGAAAATTTCTTTTTCTCTGTTCTATAAATTTATTTCAAAATTCTTATTCTATGTATTATCTAGAATGCCTAATATCTGTTTTATATCTTCTATGCGAAAATCTTTAATTTTCATAAGATCTTCTTGACTGCTATTCAAAAGGTCAAATAATGTATCTTATATCAAATAAAAAAACCTTTCGGATCACTTGTAGGAAGTGCGTTATTTTATTATCCAAAGTTAAATAATTTTAAAATATAGTTATTTTTATAACTTATAATATATTTTTCTCAATTTTTTTTTATATTTAGAGATATTTATACAATTGAATTCCAAAAAAAATATTCCTTATTTTCATATGTTAGTTTGTTTAAATTCAAAACGTACATGTAGTTTGTTAAAGATATTAGGCTCAAGACTATTAGCTCATATGTTTAATCAATGAATACGAGCATATACTTTTTGAAATATGTACGCTTTCTAAATAATAAAACCCTTCTCGTCTTTTTTGTGTATCTTTTTCTACATGGTATTAGAGTGTAGGTTTAGATCTTGAGTTTAAGTTTTCGTCTCTTCCATTATGTCGGGGGCAGTTATTTTAGCTGTCTGCCAAAAGAAAAAAAATAGGTTTACGGATCTGTTGTGTGCAGCCACAATCAACAGACATGATTGAGAGGCAAACGGTATCGGTTTTTGCTGAATTTTATAGAGTGTGTTTGGGACATCTAATCCTTCAATTTGACCGATTAGATTATGATTTGGTACTACAATTTGGAAGAAAATGCTACTCGATGCAGATGTTTTGTTGGTAAAATCGTGGATTCAATTTTGATTTTGAGATTTTGGTTTTTATTAGAACTTAGTTTTGTATTTGGATTTAGTTTGTGATTTGGATTTGGTATTTGTATTTTGTTTGTATTTTGTTTTGGTGTTTAGATTTTGTTTTACATTTGGATTATGTTAACGTTTGCTTAGATTGGCGTTTGTCGTTTGGATTTTGTTTGGTGTTTAGATTTTGTTCTATGTTTGGACTTTGTCTAAAGTTTGCTTAGATCGACATTTGTCATTTGGATTTTTTTGTGTTTAGATTTTATTTAATGTTTTATGTGACGTTTTCTTAGATCAACGTTTTTCGTTTGGATTTCATTTGGGTATTTAGCGTTTAGATTTTCGTTTGGCATTCTGATTTCGTTTGAAGTTTGGACTTTGTCTGATATTTGCTTAGATTGACGTTTTTCATTTGGATTTCCTTTGGGTCTTTAGAATTTAGATTTCGGTTTGGCATTTGCATTTTGTTTGAAGTTTGGAATTTAGAAATTTGAGATTTGAAATTTGAGATTTGAAATTTGAGATTTGAAATTTTGAAGTGGAGGTTTGAGATTTAAGATTGGGGATTTGAGATTTAATGTTTGAATTGAATATTTGGTTGAAGAAAGTGATGAGGTAGAAGACATACGAATAATAATACTTGAAGAAGATGCGTGAAGAAAAGTCCTTGAAGAAAATTTATTAAGAAGATGAGAAGAATATCAAATTTCTACTCATCAGTAAAAGAGTTCTCCAGTGCCTCATTGCTGTGCTTCTTTGAATACATTTGGTTTCTCAAGAACTTTGAGTTCATTCATCTGGTTGAAATGTTTTAATTTCTTTTAGCTTTCTTGAATCCATTACGACGAGCCCTGTGGGACTGGTTATGAGCTGTGTATAGAAAACATATATGGAAGTTTTAAATATTGAATGCAACTTACAGATTTCTTCGCACATATCATTTGAAGATGATATTTTTACAAGGGCTCAGTCAATAGCGCGGTTTTATTTTCTTTATGCCAAACTCTCAATATTAATAGCACATTGTGAGTTTGAGAGTGTGTGTTAAGATATTAGGACCCAGCCCATTAGCTCATATGTTTTATCTATAAATAAGATTATATACTCATTGTAATATGTACGCTTTTCTGAATAATAAAACTCTAATCGTCTTTCTTTGTTTATCATTTTCTACATGGTCTTCCATAAGATATCAACTCTATTATTTTAGCAGAAATTCCAAAAAACGAATTTAATCCAATTGCACATTAACTGGTAAGGCAGTGTATAATTCATGGTCATTGCGGAACTTTGAATACATATTCTCCATGCATGGAAAGTGGTAAATGTACAAAAAAAATCCAAAACAATTTAAAACCAAATATTTATGGAAAACAAATACTTATGTCACTTACAAATGTCTTGACATCCCATCAAATTCTATTAATAAAAATAAAATACAAATTGATAATAGATTTTTTGTTCTTTACAATAAAGAATTTTTGGTATGATATAAAGCTCATATTAACGTTGAATCATGTTGTCAATATATGCTCATTAAGTATCTTTTAAAATATATTAACAAGAAGATCATATAAAGCTTGAGCTATTTTTGAAGAAGATAAAACTAATAAAATTCTTGCGCATCGTAATTTTTTATATGTATGCTCGTGTAAATATGTCTGGAGAATATTTCAGAAATACTTTTTTATGGCTCGCTATTATTAATAAATTTAGATCAGAAAGAAGAATTATTATTGCGGTTACTTCATCAATAATTGTTTCCTTACTTTTTTATGAAGGTAGATTTAATAATCCTCCAAGTATAAGATAATGTTCTACATGTGAAATAAAAAAAACATATCTTCCCAAGTTAATTCAAGAAGCATCACTTATTATATGGGACGAAGCATCTATGAAACAAAAAAATATATTTTAGGATTTTAATATATAATTACATGATATTATACCAAAAATGTGCGAAGAAGAAAATAATAATTTATTTTGAGGAACAATAATTTTATTATGAGGTGATGTGAAACAAATTTTACCATTATAGTAGGAGGAACAAGATAAGATATTGTCAATGCCTCTTTAAGAAGTTATTTTATATGGAACCACTTTAAAATATTCTTTTTAAAACAAAATATGAGATTGTCTAACAATTGTTTAAACGATGTAGAAAAATAAAAACTAAATACTTTTGCTAGATGTTAAAAAATTGAGGAAAGTTATATTTCTGAGTTGACTATACCAAACAATGAACAATATTCATGAATTAAAAATTTACCTAATTTAATTATTGAATCATCTCATGGTCATATTCATTTGATTTTTAGTGTGACATATGTTGATTCTTTTTAATAATTTTGATAAGTACTCTTATTTAACGGAAAGAACAGTAATTACTCCAAAACTAATATGGTATCACTCATAAATGACTTTATATTAAATTTAGTAGTGTTATTAAATTTAGTAGTGTGTAAAAGTTACACTTATGTAAGCTCTGATTCTATATGTAAAATATGTGGAAATTCAGAAGGTTTTGATACGTATTCGATTGAATTTCTTGATAAATTAGAAATTAATGGTATCCTCATACACGAGTTAAGACTAGAAATTGGTGTACCTATGATGTTGTTAAGAAATTGGATCCATCTTCAGGATTATGCAATGGTACAAGATTAGTAATAATACGAGTGGGAAATAAAGTTCCTGCTCTGAAAATCATAATCGGATGTTACATTGGTGATACGGTTTTTATACCTCGGTTTGATCTTTTCTTGACATAAAACAAATAACCATTTATATTCAAACATAAACAATTTCCATTAGATTATGTATGTTATGCCCGTGAATAAAAATCAAAGATAATCTTTGAATAAATTTGGTATTTATATTCATTTATGGCCAATTAAATCTTTTACTAACTAAAGTAAACTAAAGACAAAGACTTAAAATTATTTTGAAAAATGATGAAGACATTCCAAATTTGTATTAAAAATATCATATATTTAGAAGTGCTTTAAGAATTTATAAAAAAAATAGTACAAAAAGTGATGAATTAGACACATATACTTATAAACCTCACATAATGTTGCATGTCTATATGAAAATCAATATAATAAATTATAATATTATTATATTTATAATATGGTAAGTTTATATCACTCCAAATACTTTTGTTAGGTAGTAGAAAATATTTGTATAATTATAAATTAATTTATTATATATTTTTAATACTATAAATAGAAATAAACAGTTTTTTTTAATTACTACAATATTATTGGCTTCAAAATTAAATTATATTGGACACATATAAAATATGGTTTGAAATTAAAATTGTGTGGTTAATTTTTAATTCTCATAAATTTAAATAAATAAATTAGTTGCAAAATATAGATTTTAAATTTGATAAAGTTTTCTGTGTTGAAAATTTATTGATTTGAAAAATAAGTTCAAAACTAATATAAAAATTGTAATTAACGATAATTAATAAATACTTTTTTTTTATAACTATAAAATATATTAATAAATGACCAGGAATATATTTACGATAGAATTAAACTATATATATGCTTTAATAAGTTAGAATATGTAACGCATAGAAGTAATTATAGTGATACAATTTTTTTTATAAATAAGTGTATAATTCTCGATCGATGTAGGATGAACTAATTTTGATACACAAATATTATTATATTTTCATCTCGATTTTTTCTTTCATATTTTTAGTTTTTTTTCTTCCGAAATATTGTTTGGTGTTTGAGTAGGCCTATACCTTATATTTTAGGGTTAAGTACGATTAACATCCAAAACAATACTATTATCCACTGGAGACCCTTATTTTCATGTATTTTTGAAAAAGAATAATTTCACATAAATATTTACCATCTAAGACCCAATAATACGCTAAATATCCTTACTTATCCCTTTATGTTTTTACTGAAATCCTAAACCCCTAATGTCAAGATAAATACTACTACAAAAAAATCTGTTGTCGTTCCGATAATCAGAATCGGGTCTATTCTCACTCATCGGAGAATCGGGTCTATTATCACTCATCGGTCGGCGACGAACCAATTGCAAGCCAATATCTATTCTCGGCTCCCTCGGTTTATTAAGAAAGTAACATAATTCAAGACGTCTCCTTCTTCAATTAAATTCATTTATTCTCCTATTTATGCTTCGACGACCATATCATCGGTTTGAAGGATTGGGTTCGTTGGTTGGTATTTAGGGATGCTGAAATCGTATCCTGATCTGACAAAGAATATTACTACCTCACTCATCTACATTGTTGCTGATTTGGTTTATGAGCGCGTACGGGCTACTAATTTTAGGACCAACTCTTCACTTTTGGTTCAACTTAATTTCACGCTTTTGGTTGAATGCATACCTACAAAGTGAGAATCGTAGAAAAATTATTGCCAGATTAAAGAGAAATTTGCTGCCTATATTGTTTAATGGTGTTATGTATTGGCCTTCTGTGATTTTATCATTTTTAGATTATTTCCAATCCATTTACATCCATTCGTGACCAACTCGTTTTCGTATGTGTAGACATTCTATATAACATACATGGCAGGTTTAAACAAAGCAAGTTCACCTGTTAGCTTATCAACACATCAGGATATTGATTGAGCGACACATAAAAACTCATATTAGGGCTTGGGATTTGTTTATGTTATAATAGAATAGGTTTCTCTTTTGTTTATTGCGAATCTGTAAGTGGCAGGATATAAAATGAAATTATAAAGTCAAACCTTTTTTTGTTTCGCTAGATGAGAAATCTTATTTGTTTCACTAGATGTGAAATATTCTGTGTTTCGCAAGATGAGAAACCTTCTTAGTTTTGCTAGATGCAAAACTTTATTTGTGTTCGCTAGATGAGAAACCTTATGTGTTTCGCAAGATGAGAAACTTTCTTTGTTTTGCTAGACGCGAAACCTTTTTTGTTTTGCTAGATGCGAAACCTTATTTGTGTTTGTTAGATGAGAAATATTCTTTGTTTTGCTAGATGCGAAACATGTGTAAACTACATTTTTTTTAAATTCAAAACCTATAATGAGTTGTACTAGCTTTGTTCGTCTTAAAAAAAAAACCAATGACATTTTCGTTTTTTTAGTTACGGTTTAAAAGATATGAACCTTTTAAAATTAAAAATAAAAAAAAATGGGTCCACTTGCTGGATCATATGGAGAGGGGTATTTTATAAATCTCAAAAAAATTGTGCCTTTTAACTGTAATAGGTTTGTTGGATGAGTCATTAGTAGTAAGTCTCCCTATCTTATGTACGGAAACATAAAAATGGTTTGAAATTAAATTAATATCTTTTATATTCATAACTTTTATAATACTTAACAAAATATCATTTACCAATTATAGATTTCACAAATAATAAAAGTTATAAAATTAACAGAAAAATTGTGGATTTAAAACTTATACTCATAATTTTTATAAAATTTAATAAAACATCATTTACCAATTATCTTGTTTATTTGTCTTTCATTCCGTTTTATAAATGAGTTTGAGTTGTATTATATTTTAATTAACATCAACTATATTTTAAAATATTTTATTCTCAAATTATTAAAATCCTAAATTGATTTTTTTAATATTATAGAAAAATTATTGTTATTTTCTTAAGAGTTTTACGAAACCACTTTCGCGGCCGTTGAAATTTTTATAGACGAGACAAAAATATAAAAAACAACAAAAATATGCGGATTCAGATTATTCAAGTTTCGAGCAGAAAAAAGTTTATTTTTCTTAATCTGTTAATTAGAAATACAAGATATTATTTTATTTATAATTAGTTGTATTTTGACCTATATTAGTTATCAATTATTGTATCCTTTTATATATTTGATCAACTCATTCGTTTTCTTTTTCAATACCACACATTATCCAACTATTTAGATATAATCATATATTTAATGATTCACAGATTAATGGATGATTATTTAATTAATTAACAAAGAAAAGAAAAATAAAAAATAAACTAAACAAACAAATTAAAATAAAAGTTGCATATTTTTTTATTATAATGAATGATCTCCATCTACATATTTATATTACACTTTTTCTCATTTTTCACCTCAGAATATTATAAAAAGAGAGAAAGAATTTGACCGTAAAAGATTTTATTTATCTAAAGAAAATTAATTTTAAAGTATTAAGAATTTGGGCCCATAATATTCTAAAACCTAACAGATATAAATTTAAATATAATATAACTAAATTTTATTTAAAAACTAAAAAAATAAATGAATAAATAAAAGTACAAAATATTATGAGTTTAAAGGTTTTATTTTCTTTAATATTGGTAATAATTCTATAATAAATTAATCCATATTAATTAAAAAGAAAATGATGATAATCTTCTAAAGACATTAATTAAAATATAATCCAACTAATTTTTTTTTAATAAAACTGAAAGACAAATGAACAAATAAAAGTATAATATATAAGGATTTTTCTCTGATATCGATAATAAATTTTTTATATAATTTTTTTATTTTTATTAATTTTAAAAAACTTTAATAGTTAAAAAAAATCTAATCCAAAATTTGTTATTATTTCAAAGCTATACTTCAACAAGACATATTTATTAATTGTCATTAATTTTAAAAAAAAAATTAAAACTTTTTTCAAATCAATAAATATTTATCCGTTTTAAAACTTTCATCAATTTTGACAGCTATATTAACTAATTTATTTATTTAATTTTATAAAAAAAATTGAATTAGTTATTAGTTTAATTTTCAATGTGTTTTTTATACCTAGAAATGGATAGTAAGTTAATTTGGTTTTAAAACCAATATCTTTTTAGTAATTTTATAGAAATTAACGGTTTATTTATATTTATAATATTAAAAATATATAATAAATTAATCTTAATTATACAAATATCTATACTACGTACCTTTATTATATCAATTATTATCTAGTTATGATAAATTTAGATAAACCTCTCTAATTCAACATTATTTACACAATTTTATAAGACTTTTTTATATATGAATATGGAATGTCTTTATCATTTATCATTCTTCACAACACTTTTAAGTCCTTTTGAAGAGGTTATTCTAGATTACATAATATATAATTGACCATAAGTGATTATTGGTTCACGAAGATAACTACCAACTTTATTCAAAAACTATCATTCATTTTTATTCATAGTCACTGCAAAACATAGTCTAATGGAAATTTTTCTTGTTAAAATATAAATGACCATTTTTTCTGTGGATTAAAGATCAATCCGAGATACAAAAATTGTATCACCCATGTTTTGAGATACAGAAATTCAAAACCTTCTGACTAGATACATGTTTTACATATAGTTTTGAGCTTAAATAAGTGTAACTTTTACCATGTATTAAATTTAATATAAAGCCTTTGAAACTACTTTACTTTAGGAGTAGGTATTGTTCTTTCCGTTAAATAAAAGTAATCATCAAAATCACTAATAACCGAATGAATAGGACCATGAGATGATTCAATAACTAAACTAGGTAAAATTTTAATCGGTGAATATTCTTCATTGTTTGGTATAGTTAAGTCAGAAATATAATATTTCTCAATTATTAACATCCAATTAGCAAAAGTATTTAGTTTTATTTTTTACATCGTTTAAACCATTTGTTAGACAATCTCATACTTTGTTTTAAAAAGAATACTTTAAAGTGGTTCCATATAAAATAATTTCTTAAGGAGGCATTGAGAATCTCTTCTCTTGTTTCTCTTGCTACAACTAGTAAACTTTGTCTCAAATCACCTCATAATAAAATAGTTTTTCTTCCAAATAAATTATTATTTTCTTCTGCATACATTTTTGGTATAATATCACGTAATGATATATTAAAAGCCTAAAATTATTTTTTGTATTCATAGTTGCTTCGTCTCATATAATCAATGATGCTTCTTGAATTAACTTGGCAATATATGTTGATTTTTTTATTTCACATGTATAACATTCTTTTATGCTTACAGGAATTTTAAATCTCTAATGTGCAGTTCTACCTCCAGGAAGAAGTAGGGAAGCAATTCCTGAAGAAGCAACCGCAAGAATAATTGTTCCTTCTAATATAAGTTTACTAATAATAGTATTCCATAAAAAAATCTTTAGTATACCACCAACTTTGTATATATAGTCCTTATTTTTTAGCTACGATCATAGAGATAACAGAGTCATAAATTTCTTTTTGCTCTAATTCAATTTGTTAGCTAAAATTTCATGTTGTGTTTTTTAATTCGTTTACATCATAAATTAACTCTTCTCTTAATTGTTTGTTCTTAATATCTTCAATTTATTTATGATCTGGTTGGGCTAAACTATGATCTCTTAAACAACTACTTGATGCATTAAAAAAATAGTTTGTATAAAACATAATTTTTAAGCTCCTATTGTAATATAACTAATTTTTTCATTTTAAATGTATTTTTAAAATAATGTAATATATCATCGCACAAAAGTGTCCACATGTTTTCAAATAACATATTAGGATTTGCAACATCCCAAACAAAGTTATAGTAACAAATATATATATCTTAATTCAGAGCATATAGTTGTGTTTGTAGTCTCTTTTAAAAGCATCATCACATTTTTTATCATCACCTAACACACTTGATGTTATACATGCATCTTGATAGCTAGGTAAGCATTAATTCTTGCATTGAAGAATTTGTGATTACGACAACTACAACTGATAAACCAAAGGAACATGAGAATTTTTATTTTGTAAACTTGAGTCTAGATTCTATGTGGTATAGTCGATTTGACATTGAAAAGTGATTTACAGTTTAAAATGGTAGCACTAGTTTTTTAGAATTCAAAAACCTAATAATGACGTAAAAACCTTATTTATTTACCACACTTGTGGCCAACTAAATGGTGGTCGAGCTCCGTCTCATGTCACAAATCCTTTAATGGGTGACGTCTCAAAGCATATATATTCCCACAACTGACTGCCCATGGTGTAAGTGAAAACTAAATATGTCTACATAACATAACCAATATTTAACTATAATATATCAATTGACTATAAAGCTTATCTCGAAGTCATTTCAACCCACACCAATTGCTCTCTTGGGTAATCTTGTCGAATGGATGGTCAACCCATCTCACGTGCCTCATCCATCTGCGTCAGCATGGCCTATAGGATTGTCTGTATCTAATAATTTATGTATTTTTTTTATTAAAACTTTGATATATCTCATTCTTAGGAAATTTATTGGGTTAACTATTAAAATAATATATTAGCTTGAGACATTTCAAAAATGAATACTCATATTTATTTTATTACTTTATAGTATTTCATAAGTCATTTATTATAATTCCTTAATCTTGCTGCACATTGAAGAAGTTCTGATCTTAGAGTTCAAATTTCAATTTCTTTCGCATCCTTCAGTAGTCAAGTCACTCGTGTTTAAAATTTTATATTTCCTAATTATAAATAAAGATAGCAAACAATTTTATTCTCACATAAGCATAGTATAGGAGCACGAAATGTTTTATTCTGTTGTTTGCATTTATATGTTATCATCTAAAGAGGATGTAAAACTTTACTATGTTGATTATATTTAAAATGTAATTATTCTAGGTTACAAAAACTAATAAAAATTAATAAGTTGATAGATTATGTACTTAATTTCTCTAGGTTTCAAAAATAATTAATTATATGTTGTTATTTTAATTATTATTTTAAAATATTGTTGGGACTGTAATTTTAAAACTAATCAAGTTAATTAGCGTGTTTTACAAGTGTTGATTAATTATTTACTTAACGCGTGTGTTTCATAAGTGTCAACAAACAAATGTATATACTAAGTTGCATTCTCTCCGCATGTAATTAAACAAAGATCGTATATTCTCAAGCAATGACACATATTTTCCACCTATGTATATACATATCTAGAAGGTAAACATTATTTGCTTCTTATTTTTAACTATTCTTATTTTTATAATTTTGAGTTAATTTTTGGAAACCCTAACAACTATATTTTAAAGGTGATTAAATATATATCTACTTGAGGTCGGAATTATTTATGAACGAGTTTTACAGCAAACGGAACAAAGACTTTTCTAAAGTCATTACTCATGCAGGAAACTGGAGTTTAGTCGGGGAAAAATTAAAAATATGGAACCAAAAATCCTCAATCAATGTTTCTATTTGATGAATTATAATTGTCTTATCGAACGTGTTGAAAATTATTCTCGCCCAATAGGTCACCAATCTTTTTTTTTAATATATTCCATTTGTTCGATTATATTTAACTATTTATATAACATGTTTGAATATATTTTAGGATAAATATTAATATTTCAGTGGTTTAGCACACACTAGCAATTTTTTACCATTTTATTTTTAAACATATAATTAAACTAAAACTTACCTTATAAAGATATTTAGCTCATGATCGGTAAGGGGGTAATCACCACACAAAGAGAATGAACATAAATAGCCAAACAGAACAGGTCATAGGAAAAACTAGTTGCAAAGTTATAAAAGAAATATGGAAAAATTTGAACCAATCGATTGGTGGACTTCGCCGAGCAGGGAAAAGGAAAGACGAAGTCGTGAGGAGATAATCAGACCCTGACCAAAGTCAGACGAATGCTGAGCAGAACGTCGAGCAGAAGGGAAACGATTGGATAGGAGCTCGGTCTCTTCCGTGAACGAGATCCACAAAGAGCATTACCAAGAAGAGGAGGATTAGACAAGCACTCACGATATTAAATGAGTAAAGTTGACCGAGCACCTCGCATAATAAAATATAGTCAAAGTAACGGCTTGGGGCCACGATAGAAGAATCAGTTAAACCATTTATGAGATGACCTTTAAATCAAGTTTCGTGATTTAAATACAGTTAAAATGTGTAATTAATGTAATAAAATAGTGAAGTAATGGGGAATAATCGTTGTAGAGAGTATAAATAATGGGATAGAACCCTGATCAATGTAACTTCTCTCTTCTTTGATAATATAATTTACTACTTGGTTGTTCACTTTGTTATTCCCTTAAACAAATTTGGCTCCGTCTGTGGGAATATTGATAAAACATGTATTCAAAGAAGTAAGAAGACCATGGTAGTAACTAGGTCAGAGATTGAGAGAGAGAACCCGAAAAAGAGTGAAGCAGTTGGTGATCGGAGAATTGGAGAAAATCGACCAGTAAGGCTAAACACAGCAAACCCCCACCGCAGTTTCCGACTAGGAGGTTGTAGTTACAGCTCTAACTGCACCAATGGAGTCAGTCACACAAGTGGTATAGCCAATGATCGTCGCTGAGCCAGAAATCAACCCCACCGGCTTGGAGACAACCCCTGTCATGCAAGAGGTCCCCACTGAGAACCCGACAGAAGTAACAACTTTCCAGCAAATGAACCAGCAACTCCATAATCCCCATCAGGAACAACTCAGGGTGGTGTACGATCAAGACGCTCAGTAGCAGGCAATGCATGCAACCCTAGCATTGATGAATGATGCGCATAACGCCCTAACTGCTAAGACAAAATGAGCGAGTCGAGCTAATCATCCGTCCGGACCCGATGCTAGTCGTATCAATAAGAGAGATAAATCGTCTAAGTGTGGTGATAAAAAAGAAAGAGAGGGTGAGAGTGGAAGTAAAAATGATCCAAAGAGAATGAACCGAGGAATGAAGTACATCGCGCCGCTTCTAAAAGGGCCAGGAAGGAGGCTGGCGTTTACTACAATCAGGTAAGACCTCGAATGTCGAATTATATCCCTAAAGAGTCACCTCTTGCAGAAAAAATCTTGGAGGCCCAGTTGGCAAGGAAATTTAATCATTTCGGATGAAGGTTGTACAGGCGACCCGGAGAGACACTTTGAACAGTTTTGTAATATGATGATGGCTTTCAATCATGACAACCCATACTATGTCGAGCGCTCTCGATGAATCTTAAGGGAAACGCCATTGATTGGTTTAACAGCCTTCCCAAAGGGTCCATCCATAAATTTTATGGCCTATGGAAGACGTTCAGGGAGAATTTTGTTGGCAACAAGGAACTAAGATGCGAGTGAGATTCTATTATGGATCTTTACGAGAGGCGAGGTGAGTCCCTTAAAAAGTATGTCAGGCATTTTGTTCACGCCATGAATGTGCTACCAGACGTGCAAGAGAACATGGTTGTGGCCTCGCTCAAAAGGGGTCTGGACCAGGCCGACCTGATCAGGTTCCCTACCGAGGTAATAGATGATCTCCTCGCCTGAGCAGACATATTCATTCGTGTACATAATGCTCAAAAAGGGGATTCACCCGACCGACAAACCGCTGAACCTAAGAGAGGAACTCCAGAACGAATAAGGACCGATGATTCCCCTCAAAGAGATACTAGCCGACGATCTCAACACTATGAGAATCTATCTAGGAAGTTCACCCCGCTGACCGAAACCATATCGGTAATATACGACTGGACTAAGGTGAGGACAAAATATTGGATACCGCTGGTAATGAGTGCGCCCGGTTTCAAACGTTCAAGTCGGTACTTATGTTCATATCACGGTGATCATGGGCATCTGGTCGACGAGTGTTGGAAACTCAGGGAAGATATTCAAAAGCTGATAGACAATGGGGAACTTGTTCAATTTATCAAAAGATATGACTACCAGAGGCGACCCGAGTAGAGAGAGGAGGTAAATCCGGTCGTTGAAGAAAAAACGGTAATGATGCTCATGATGATAAAGGAAAGCAACAGTGGTTGTTCACTATTACGGGAGGACAGTCTGAGCTTATCAACGATAAATAATCTCCCTCACTCTACACCATCTCGGGTGGAAACTCCGAGCAAGGACAGGTGGCGAAGACGAGCAAAATAGGACGATCCGACCTGAAGGTATGTGGGGTCGAGACTCCTTCGTATCGTAACTATCATGATCCTGTGGCTGACATCACATTCAATAACGATGACTTGCAAGGGGTCCGCACGCCCCACGAAGATGTTTTAACGATAAACCTTGGCATAGGGGGATTTATGGTGACTAAAGTTCTAGTTGATAGAGGGAGCTCTGCTAATATAATATTTAAATTAAGTTGTGGCAGAATGAAGAATGTCTCACCCTTTAAGACAACTCATTGAACATTAGTCGGTTACGAGGGACAAGTATCCCAATGTGTAGGCGAGGTGGAACTAATGGTTAAGGCAAGTTATGGAGCAACAAAGTGCGAACTCAAAAATTTGTTCATGATATCGGGTGCTACCAGTTCCTACCATGCGATAATTGGTAGACCATGGCTATATCGAATGGAGGCTACACCATGCGCATTCAGACAATGCATCAAGTACCCGGTAGGAAACGCAATAGGCATAATCAGAGGAAGACAGTATACTGGCGAGGTCGTGTTATGCGGTGGCCATGGATCTGGCCAAACCCTTGAGATATCAATCAACTAGTGAAAGGGGAGAAGTAACTGAGGGTCGTGAAACTCTCTTACCCGAGCCTGTGGATGACCCTAGGGAGACAGAACAACCAAATGGGGAACCGCCAGACGTAGTAGAGGAGGTACTAGCCAAAATTCGAACGTTTCATTTATATAATCATCTACACTTTCCTTTTAAATAGTCATTGATAGAACTATTAGAAATAAATTTGGATGTATTCGCGTGGGAAGCCAGTGAAGTTTCCAGTGTTGATCTATCAATCATCTGCCACAAATTGGCTATCGATCCTTATATAGTGCGACAGATGCAGAGATCTTTTTCCGCAGAAAAACAAAAAGCCATTTCCCCAGAAGTAACGAAGTTGTCTAGGCTCGACCATATACAAACAGCATGATACCTGTTGTGGTTAGAAAATCCAGTCCTAGTGAAGAATAAAGGGGGTCAGTGGTGCATGCGTGTTGATTTTATTGATTTGAACAAAGCTTGTCCAAAAGACGCATTCCCGTTACTCCGAATAGACCAACTAGTGGATTCAGCTTCGGGATGTGAATTATTATCATTTATAGATGCATATTCAGGGTACAATCAGATCTGCCTTGACACTACTGACGAAGAACATACTGCATTCCAGACAGAAAGAGGCTCTATTGTTACACGGTCATTCCATTTGGACTAAAGAATGCAGGATCAACATTTCAACGGCTGATCAACCACATTTTTGCCGATCACTTTGGTTAGCATATGGAAGCCTATATCGATGATATGATCATCAAAATACAAACGCCTGAGCAATATCTCTCGACGTTATGGATGGTTTTTTTATCTTCTTCGCCAACTTAACCTAAAACCCAACCCAGTTAAATGCTTATTCGGAGTTCGGCGCGAGAAATTCCTAGGATATTTCGTCAGCAAAAAAGGGATCAAGGCCGACCCGGTACAATTACAAGCGGTTATCTAAATGGAATCACCGTGAAATATCAAAGAAGTTTAGTGTCTCACCGGGCACCTAGCAGCACTCTCTCGCTTTATCTCGAGAGATTCCGATAAAAGCCACCCTTTTTGAGATACTACGGGGAGCCAAGAAGTTTGAATGGACTGAGAAGTGCAGTAGGGAATTTACCAAACTCAAAAACTACCTTATGTTGCTGGAAATATTATCTGCACCCGTTTCGGGGGAATCAATGTTCCTCTATCTATCGGTTTCGCAATTTTCGGTTAGCGCGGTTTTAGTAAGAGAGCCAACAAGAGTTGAACATCTTGTATATTACACTAGCAAGATATTGGTCGATATAGAGACCAAATACCTCAGTTTAGAAAAACTTGCGTTAAGATTAGTAATAGTCGCACGAAAAATGCGCCCCTATTTGCAGGGTCATACAGTAATTGTTCGAACATCATTCCCTCTCAAATCTGTTATGCAAAACCCGAAGGTTTTTGGGAGACTCACTAAATTGAGCATTGAGCTCGGAGAGTACGATATCTAGTTCAAACCGCGCACTGCGATCAAGGCACAAGACGTAACAGACAATCTAACCGAGTTCACTTCACCGAGGGATATGTTTCCAGATTAACACATTGCACAGTCTTTGCAAGACCTACAGGAGAAAATATTTGACAAGAAATTTGCTTCAACTTACCAATTACTAATAATGTGGCAGAGTACAAAACAGTGATTTCTGGTATCAAATTGGCACTGATATGTAGGGCCCATAATCTCAGGATACGTTCAAATTCGCAATTGGTAATGAACCAAGCTCAAGGCATCTATGACGCTAAACAAGAAGAGATCGAGGCTACTTGGCGGTGCTCAAAGAATGCGAGTCAAATTTTGTAAAAGTAGAATATGAACAGGTTCCACGGAAAGAGATCAGCTATGTTGACGCCATAACAAAGGTCGCGGCCTCAGGGGATAATCCCTTCATTATTATACAACATCTACGAACAACAGAGCTCATTCCTACATATGACGAGGTGCATATAATCAGCAACATCGATGATTGGAGGGAACCTTATTCACTCTATTTTAGCTCTGTCATTCTCCCAACTGAGAAGGCAACAACTCGAATGCTTCAAAGACGGGCTGCTAAATATTATGTTTTAGATGGTATTTTGTATCGTAAAAACGCCATCCGACCATTGCTCAAATGCCTAAATCGAGCCGAAGCATCTACAAATCTTCATGATCTGCATAATGGAGAGGCATGAGTGCATTATGGTTATCAAAGTCTAATCATACGGTTTCTACTTGCTGGCTATTACTGGCTAGAGTTAGCTACAAATGTTGAATAGCTGGTTCAACAATACCATTAGTGTCAGAAATTTGCCAATACGGGTCACCTACCGAGCGAGACGATAAAGCATGTACATATTCTTCGCCCTTTTGATAAATGGGGGATTGATTTGGTAGGCCTGCTTCCTATGGAAACCGATAAAAGACAATTTTTTATCGTCGCGATCGATTATTTCTTAAAATGGGTGGAAGCAAAGGCTCTGTTTCGTACTTGAGCTCTGGAGATATGTGATTTTGTTCATACACAGATTCTCACAATATTTGGAGTACCTCACATTTTGATGACTGACAATGACCTCTAATTCCAAAATGCCATAGTCATCGCCTTTTGTAACCGATTCAGGATAAGCCAGCATTTGTCCACGCCCTATCATCCGCAGGCTAACGGTCAGGTGGAAGTTACTAAAAAGACTATTCTGGAGGGTATTAAAAAAAGTTAGAATGCACAAAAGGCAAATGGCCATACAAGTTGCTGAAGTGTTGTGGGCCTATCAAACTACACCGCACACAACTACAAATGATACTCTTTTTGTTTTAGTTTATGGCAGCAAACCAGTATTCTCGACCGAAGTCATAATACCGATCCACCGCGTGGGAACCTATGCTATGACGAGGACCATAATGACGACAGTAGAGCAGTAGAGGTCGACCTCATTGAGCAGCGTCGAGATCAAGCGGAGTCCAAGCAGAGCATTATAGCAGTTCAATGAGAGTCTGCTTTAACGCACGCCTCAAACCTCGCAGTTTCAATGTTGGCGACATGGTAATGAAGAAGACTTTCCAAGGCTCGGGTGATAAAGCTTCAGGCAAGTTAGGGCCTACCTGGGATGGATCATACATAATGATCTCCAAAGGGCATAGTGAAGCCTATCGCTTAGCGGATGCAGAGGGTTATGCTCTAAAGCATCATTGGAATGTAAACCATCTTAAGGTATATAGGTTTGAGCTGTAAGGATAGATGATGCGCTATTTTTCCCTCCTGATGGCGCGGGGGGGGGGGGGTGTTTAACGAGGCATCAGGCTCTAACTTCTTTCATTAATACAAATTTTATGCTTTCGCCATAACAGGTATTTGTTTATATCTCCGTCCTTATAATTAGCGGAAGATTCATGTCCACGCCTACGGGATACGTAAGGGACCATACTGAGCCCAGACCATCGAGTCTATACACGATCGGGCTAATCGGTTACGCCTATGCGCTACGTAAAGGACATACTGAGCCTCGTATCTTGTACACGGTATATGAGCGAACTGACCATTAAGTCAAACCCTCTTAGGGCCACATAATGGGTCACAAAGACCTCTCTGCGACTAAATCTGGGATATCATTATCCTAACAAGCTACGCAATTCTCCATACTGAGCTCGACCTTATAAGGACTTCTTCTGAATTGAATAAAAAACATACATCTTCATAAAGTCTCACAACATCAATTACTCATTCACATCCTGTGGATAAGAAAATAAAACAAAGTCTTGCATTTAAAGTGCCACATAAAAAGAACAAGTAACAAAATACTTAGTTCATAATATTTTTACAAACATGCATTAGGAGTAACCGGTGGTGAAACCTCTTTTGTTAGCTTCAGGTGGTCCCCGATGTCTTTTGTCAATGAAATAACTGATTTGTCGACCTCGGGAATAGGAGGATTCACTCCTTGAATGATTCCACTTCCCCCTTCAGGATTTTCAAACTGAGGAGTGAACTTATTAAAATGCCTGAGCTTCAGTCCAAGGTTCAATTTTTATAGCTCGGCCACCATCTCCTTTTGGCTATTTGCCACTATATCCATAGCAATTCCCATTACCTCATTTTCTTGTTGTTCCAAATCAGCCTTGGCTTTCTTCATTAATTCTTGACACTAATTTTCCATCTTCCGCTTCAGATCGTTCGTAGAATCTTTCATATTCCCATTCTCGATCACAAGCCCCGCAATGCGATCCGCGCTCTTCTACCATTTTTGCATTTACCATCTTTTGAGCTAACAGATCAGCTTTTTGGGACATCAGATCGTCATTTTTTTTTTCACAAAACCATTATTTTGTTATATCAATGTCGCGGTTTCAGTAGTTAATTCCTTATTATTCTACTTGCACGCCTCTCGAGCACCCCGTAGTAGTGTGACCTCTTTATCTAATTTTTATTTCTCATGTACAACATTAACCTTATGGGTTTGGGCCGAGCCGTATGCATGCTTGTATCGGGCGAGTTCAGTAGTCAACCCTCTGATATACCCAAAGAACATTGGTTTCGGTTTTCATTTCTCCATCACTTGCATATTCGCGTCCAACATATGCCAATAGGACAAGATGACTGAGTTGTGATGATCTGTAAACAACATTTTATTCAGCACAACATTATTGGTTATAAATAAACACTACTCGATATTATCAAATTACCTCTAGGGCTAGCTCCACCTGCCTCTGAAGTATCTCACTCATCGGCACATTGTCGTAAAATAAGAGCTCATGACATCTCTTCAATTGTTCAAACATTATCATGGAGGGCCTCGGTATTGAAATCTTGGAGGGCGGTAGCTCTTCCAATACTGCACCAGACCCGTTCGGCCTCGATCTTTAGCCTTTTGTGGGTCTTTTATCAGGCTTCACTATATTGACGCGGGCTGCTCTACTACCTAACTCATGTACAAAGGTAGGCCGCACTCCAGTCTTCACAAACTGCTCCATCTCACGAGCTATATCTTCATGGATTTGCTTCTTGGGTCTGTACTTACCACTAGCACCCTTTGCATGGCTCGTCTGTCCCTCTGCATTAGCCATATCTAAGTTGATCTCCTCTGGAGCCTTCCATCGAGCCTTCTTCGTTGTAACATGGGGGGTTCCTCATCATAGTCATTTGGTATTAGACCCCTATCACCTTCTTCTTCATCAATAAACTATGGTTTCTTTGTTGATAATGGTAGTACATCCACTATCACCTTTGAACGTTTTAGTAGAGGACTCTTTTCCTCTAAGTCTCTTCATCATTCTCATCAATGCGGGATCGACGTGCATGATCCAGATTGGTATTGCTCAACAGAGGAGCATCATTCTCTTAAATAGCCCCTCCCACACTTAATGTATATTCCTTATTTTCCGTCTGAACTTGAAAGAAAGAGGATCCTTCTGCTTCTCTTAACTTCCTACAATGAGGAATCGACAAGAATACTCCAGTACTATTCATTTTCCTGTAATGTTGTTCCATCAATGTCATTAAACAAGTAGTTGTTTCTTTCTCTCGAGTAGAAGTCATGGCTACTGCCTCGTCTACTGCAATGGTTAGCTCAGCAATCGGCCACAACCTAGCTTGTAAGTAGTTAACCTGAGTAAATAAGCGTAAAGGTTCTTGTAACCACGTGGATCTTGCTAAATGTACAACTTTAATTAGTAGGTTGACAGCTCCTTCTGGTAAGTCATCCTTACACCACTCATGGTGTTTTTCTTCACCTGCACATGTAAACATCTCAATTAGTAGTGGTACAAAGCCAGTGGCAGCGCAGATTTCTGCTTGTGTATTCCTTAGATTTGGTCTACACCTTCGTTCAAGCAGCAAATTCAGTAACGCATTTTCATGCTCCCAGATACTAGAGTTGAACACAAATGAATTTTTCCAGTTCTTGTCAGAGCTAGGAAATTCTACTATTTTCCCGATACCATCAACTTAGGCATGAAAGAAATGAGACTTAGTTAATTTGGCCACGTCTATTTCAGCTAAAAGATGCACTAAGTAGATTGGTATGCCAAGCAAACTTGAACTTAGGAGTATACTCAATAAGGATCTCTAACCAATTGCTACTAATTGAGTTGGGCATATGCCCAAAAAGCTGAAGAAATCTCGAATTAGGCAAGGGCAAGCATAGACCCTAGTCAAACACGGTAGTAAACAAGAAGGTTTTATTCTCCCTCTCCTTGATAGGATGTTCCCCAATATCTAAAACATTAACAGTATCGTCACTCGTATACCATATCGGGCCTTAAAACTAAGAAGGACAACGACATCCATATGTCCGTATTTATGAGCTATTTGGGAAAAGTAGCTTTCTAAATTTACAAGGTCTTCAATCTCTGATTCTATGACCTTCACTACTTTCTCTATTTTCTTTACAATCTTTTTTAGACTCGTCTTGTGTCTATATCGATTGTAATGATAATGTGGGAGGAGTAATAGTATGCAATTCGTGGAATAACTAACACCTGAACATCGTTACCATTTATGGGGGTTATTTGGGTCCCTATACTCGCGCCAAGACGGTCTAGTATCAAGGTTCTTGTTATTATCAAGAGAAACCAGAGAGAGTTAGTAGAATACTTGTACGAATATAAGAAATCTCCTGAAAGTTGCGCTTAAGGTTGATGAAGAAACTCAGGAAATGCTTCAGATATCGCTTCAATGACTAGTATAAACACTTATGATTTACAAAAGTTAGCCAAATGGGTTTCTAACTGATGATTAACTACACGCGTGATTAATGACAGTAAAATATGGCTTAACACGCCTCCAAACAGAAACCAAAGCGTCTATTTTGAAAATAGGATTTGAGTGTTAGACCACTCGCCATCACACGCCTATAATAGTCAACACGTGACAACCTTCCGTGAATTATTCAAGAATTTCATCATTGCTAAGTTGGCGTCATCTGAGCTACCATTACATATTTCAAGTGTTGCGAATATTCTCTTCGATTATAATTAGTTATTTACTTCAGGAATTTTATGTTTTTGTAATGCAATCCTTGAACTAGGGGAGTGGCCTCATAAAGGGGTAATCACTACACGAAGAGAATGAACATAAATAGCAGAGCAGAACAGGTCATAGGCCAAGTTGGTTGCAAAGTTAAAAGGAATTATGGACAAATTCAAACAAGGAAAATGAAAGACGAAGTCATGAGGAGATAATCGGACCCTGACCGAGGTCAAACGAATTCTAAGCAAAAAGAACGTCGAGAAGAAGGAAAACGATTGGATAAGAGCTCAGTCTTTTCCATGAACGAGATCCACAAAGAGCATTACCAAGAAGAGGAGGATTAGACGAGCACCCAAGATATTAAACGAGCAAAGCCGACCGAACACCTCGCATAATAAATGATAGTCAGAGTAACAGCTTAGGGCCACGATAGAATAATTAGTCAAACCATTTATGAGATGGCTTTTAAATCAGGTTCCATGATGTAAATACAGTTAAGACGTGTAATTAGTGTAATCAAATAGTGGAGCAATGGGGAATAACCGTTGTAGAGAGTATAAATAAGGGGATAAAACCCAGATTAATGTAACTTCTCTATTTTGATATTATAATTTACCACTTAACAGTTCACTTTGTTATTCCCTCTAACAATGATTTGATTTTGCATCTTAATTTCCTCGTCTGGCTGCATTAGGACTTTATATTTATTTGGTTTTACATCTTTGGTATAACTGCATTTAGACTTTATATTTTTTGGTTTTGCATCTCAATTTCCTTGAATATCTGCATTAAGCATTTATATTTTTTGTTTTGCATCTTCATTGCCTTGAATAGTTGCATTAAGACTATAAGATTTCTAAATCATTTTCTTTCAAACTATTAGATATTTTACTGATATAAAATGAAACTATATATAAAAAAAATATGTTTAAAGGTTTAAAAGGGAACTCATTGTGGAAGATGATACAGATCTAATATTGATAGTGTTTATTGGAAAGACGATCGACAAATTCTTACGATTGTTTTGCCATAAGTTAGTTTATGAGTATGGATATGCTGATCTAAAAATCTTTCCACCCAGTTTAGCTTCTTTTGAAGGTGAAACTTATATTTTTAAAGTTCATTTTAGTTAGAATTGACTTCGTAGCTACATATACTAGAAGAAGATGTTTTCGCACGTCGAATGCAACAGTACCTCTCTTCTTTGAAGAAAACACGAACAACCAACAAAAAAAAACTACGGAAGCATTAAAAGAAAGTGAATCCAATAAAAAAAAGTAGTTTCAAATTTGTACGTTTCTAAAAATTATTCTTTCCTTTTATTTATATTTAATAGTAAAATGAATGTTTGTGATTTTTATTTATTTATTTATGTCCAATTATCCTACATTCCATAGAATGAATGTCTGTAATATTGTATTTATCTATGTTCTATATTTTATAAAATTAATATTTATTAAAAAGAATTAATGTTTATTCGATTAATATTTTGTTCTTTTAAATATATCCTACCGTTTTTCCAATTTAACACTATTTAAACCTATTCTTTATTATCAATATAAGCCAATTACATAAGAAAAAAAGTTAGAGAGAAAAAAAGTCGAGTATTACACGTATGCAATGCTTTAAGTTATTGTCTGTGTGCGAATTCCACATTGATAGAAAGTAAACCTGATCCTGAATTTTAGGGTAACAAAATATCCGGGATTTGTCATATAATTTTGTTTCACAATTATCTCTGAAACTGATATGATTCATCAAACACTAAACAAAAAGACTGGATTAGTATAATCAATAATACAATGAATTACACCGCGAATTTTAGATGCAATTATAGTTATAAAAAGAGTTTCAACAAACCCATCATAAATAAATTCATAATTAGCGTATCAATAAAAATACATACTCCTAGTAAGTATTTTATAAAATGCCAGTTAAAGTTTAAATTATTGGTAACACTATTTTTTACTATATGAAAAGAGCATTTATCAGAGGACCCTACACACACCTTAAAATACTCACCTTTCAATCCAATAAAATGTCGGACCCACAATGTACCTACTTTCCATTAATAAGTGTTTAACTAAATCATAACTTTTAAAGAACGGTACTTAATTAGTCTTAACAACTAGATTAACTTGTCAATATTCTTTTATATTCGTATTTCTTATTGTAAGAATGCTGGCTTGTGTAGATAGAGACACGCAGCGCATGTATTCACATAATTATTTCATTTTTACATCTCTAAGTTACTTTTCTTTTTACCTATAATACTCTACTAAATATATATATTAATATATTTTGTATTTTGTATATTTTTTAGTGAGAAAAAGATTTACAATAGAAAAGGAAGAATATTAAAAACAAAAAGGAAAAAGAATGTATCGTGGAAGTAGAAATGGCTCGGAGGAGACAATAAAAAGTAAAACTACTGTAAATAGTCACTATTTAAAATGGTGTGTTTGATTTAAGATAATAAAACGGGTGTTAGAATTTTTAAATTGTTTGATTGTATTTATATTTTTTATTTAAGTACCATGGATTTGAATTTTTTAATGTAAAAATAAAAATACTAAAATTGGTATTGGATATCTAATTTTTGCAATAGTTTTTTAGTGCTAATGTGAATTTACTAGGAAGTTTTTTTTATGCTTTCTAAATAATAGATACTCTAATGTTTTGAGAGTTGATGTAAAAGAATAATATATATAAGAAAAAACAATTTAAAAAATCGATTATGGAGAATAATTGAACTGTTTTATATTGAATTAATAATACGTTTTTTTTATTAAATTACTTTATTTTAAAAGAATAAAATAATTTTTTTTTATTTTTATTTTTTTAATAATTTTTGTAAATCATATAATTCACTTAATGTTCATAGAGGACTCTCTACATACTAAATAAAAGTTGCTCCATATAGAACTAAAAAAAGAAGGTAGCGGAAATCGAATAGGTTCTTTCTACTTTATCTCTATCGATAAAAGCAAAAACAGAATATCAAGCTCTGTAGACTAGAAACTAATCTTGCTTAGATTAGATTCATTCTCTTTATGCATGGAAGAAAGGGAATTCATGCCTTCAACGTCATCTTCGCCAAGATCGACAAGTTCCATGTCTGGCAACAGATCCACAAGTTCCATGCCTGACAACAGATCGATCTTTGAAAACAAATTCCCTCTACTTTCTCTAAAAACTCAAGACCAGAAACAAAGTAATGATGAAGTTAATGTAATCTCTAACAACTTTTGAGACTTCTTGCCAAAGAGATGAAATTCAAAACAATTGAGAATCCAGAAAGACATCAAAATATTTGTTGAGGTATTGAAACCAATTAATAATGAAGTTCTGCACAAGAATGTATCTGTTTCTCATAACTTTGACCATACAGTAATTTGTTTTAAAAAAAAAGACAAAGATATACTGCAAGAGATCTCCAAACATACAATTATAGGTAAGTTTGCTTACGACAAACCCAAATACGAGACGATTAAAAATGTTATAGGCAGTTTTAACTACACAAGTCCCTTATGTGTCGTGGTATGTGATTATCGTCATGTATTCATCGAGTTTGACAGTTTTGAAGACCTAAAAAACTTTGGTCTCGAAATGTTTGGAAAGTCGGAGAAAAAACAATGCGATTGCTCAAATGGTGTCCCCAATATGATCATAACAACGAAATCCCTTTGACGCTGGTGTGGATAACGCTAAAAACCTGTCGGAGTTTATGTACAACGAAGCAACGATATTAGAGATAGCAAAGTCTTTTGGGATCCCTTTAAAAAGATGGATTCCTCAGAGTAACAGATCCAGTTTTAATTGTGTGAAACTTTGGGTGAAGATAGATATATCAAAGAACCTGTTGAATGAGATCAAGATTATGTTTGGAGATAATGAGTAATTCAACCTGAAAGTTCTATATGGGCCACATCGAAATTACTGCAATGTTTGCAAGCATATTGGTCACAAAGTTTCTGAATGCAAGAAAAGGGTTTTAAGCATTCAAACTAATAAACAACTAAACAAACAAACTGAAGAAACTACTCAACAACCAAAACAATTTCTTACTGAAAACAATGTTACAATAACTCCTAATCCGAAATCTGTGATTATGGACATAGAGAACAAAATAGAAGTTGTTGATCAAAACTACAAACAACTTTATACAAACAGACAGACATTATTAATTCTGGTGAGCAAAATGAATCATGTGGAAGTCTTGATATCGTTAAAGACTTGTCTTCAGGGTCTGGTGAAAATGAGAAAGACTTGAATGCTGATTCTGAAATGATTGAAGTGTTGGAAGCATTGGAGACTAGAGAGCTGTTTTTAGTTGAAAGGATGCCTATTGATTCTAATCCTGAAATCAATTCTTGATCTAGAGTTACAACATGTAGCCTCCCCTGTTCACCTACATATGATTATAAAGACATTATTGATAAAAACAATAAATCAAGACTCTAAAGCAAGAAAACAAAGCAGATTAAAAACTGGAATATAAAGTTCCCTAAACATCCAAACTTTTACAGCTGAAAAAGTCTGTTAAAAATAAATCAAACAAATGACTATCAAGATTCTCAACTGGAATGTCAGAGGGTTGGGGAATAAGCAAACTATAAGGAGACTTAGGTATTTAAAAAGGGCTGAAAATCCTGCTCTTATGGCTATTCAAGAGCCTTTGCTAAACTCTACTAGAATTGGAAATGTGGCAAAGATTCTGGGTTACAGTCAGTATTTTGGTAATGTAAACAACAAGATTTGGCTTCTATGAAGAGATGATTTCAAAGTAAATGTTTTGTTCAATGAAAATCAGGTAATTCATGCAAGTGTCAATCATACTTCTCTAAACAAATATTTCAGGCTGTCTATGGTCTATGCTAAGTGTAACAGAGATCTAAGATTAGACCTATAGAACTCTCTAAGAAGGACTAATGACAATGATATTGAATGGATAGTGTTTGGGGATTTTAACACAACACTCAACTCTGAAGAACAACTCTCCTGCACCAGAACTTGCTTGAGAAGCATGGATGACTTCAGTAATATTATCCTGGACTAAAATCTAACGGATGAGGGCTACTCTGGTTCTAAGTTTACCTATTCTAATGGCAGGAAGTAGAAGAGACTGGATCGGGTTCTCTACAGCAACTCATGGATTAGATATTTTGACAATACAAAGATGGTTCATTTATAAAAAAAAACCTGTTGTGATCACTCAGTCATCTACATCACTATCTCAACTAATCTAGAAACATTTAAACATGCCTTTAAGTTCTTGAATATGTGCATGCAACACCCTGGTTTCTTAGAGACTGTTGAGAATAGATGGTCTGGTTTTATGTTTGGGGATCATGTTCAGAGGTTTTGGCACAAGTTGAAAAGTTTAAAAGAAGACTTGAAGATATGGAATTACAGAGACTTTGGGATTGTGTTTGATTCAATTAAGTAGGTGGAAGAAGAGATGTTTTTTAGGCAAAGCAATTATTAATCTACTATGGTTATTGCTGATAAGATATTGCTAGACAAAGCAAATCAAAACCACTTAAGCCTTCTTGCTAGAGAGGAGAGTTTCTGGGAACAGAAAACTCATACTTTATGGTTGAAAGATAGTGATAAAAACACTACTTTCTTCCATAACCTAGTGAACAAAGAGCTAAAAGAAGAAGGATGCATAGAATTTAGGATGGGGATCAGTGGTTGGAGAATCATGATGCAATAGTAGACTCTGCAATCTCCTACTTTAAAACTCCTCTAACGAAATCTCTTAATACTAATGAATGCTATGATTCATTTGATTTTATTTCTAACCTGGTTTCTGACTATGAAAACATAATGTTAACAACCATTCCATCTGATGAGAAATTTACAAGGTTATTAGCAGTCTGAATGATTTATCGTGATGAGAAAACATACTAAATATCTTTTAAAACCAAAATATACCCTAAACTTAAACACGAATTAAATTGACAAATGGTTGAAACTGGGCACAACACTCCATTAGGAGTATGAATCTGGATCTCCTCATCACTAAGAGGCCTGCTTTGGCTTGAGCCCTGCGAAGTAATACACACATGAGTTGTTGCAACTGTATCAACCCATCATGTGTCCGTTAACACTGAAATTAAATTTAATTTTGAAATTACATAAGAAAGTTTACTTTTCTTTGACATAAAGGCCTTGAAGTTGGGGTAATCCTTCTTCCAATGATCTATTTTCTTGCAGTAAAAACATGATAACATCTTACTGTTTCTCTTCTTGGAATCTCCTTTATCTATACCGGATCATTTAGGCTTAGCTTGTGAAACTCTTGAGCTGAGGTTTACTCGTGCCGAAATTCACCATATTGGCTTCTGAAACATCTTCTCTGAATGTTTCTCCTTTCTGTTGACCATATTGGTGATGAGAGTGGTCATGCCCTACTTGTTCGCAAGATAAACTTAGATCACTTCAAGGATCCTGAATTTAGCATGTACGAAAATGTATTCCAACAACAGTCTCCAAGAAATCCACTTGTAGGTTCTTAAACTTCCTCCAAATATTGGCTATAACATATATATGTTCTCGAATATTTTCATGTCCCTTGTAATTCGTAGTGGAGAGTTTTTTGATAAAGTGTTTGATTTCAACCTGATGAGACTTAACAAAACTCCTCTCAAGGTGTGTAAGAATGTTTTTAGCCAATAATATATCATCTCTTTGAGAACTAAAGAATTCTTAAGGAACTTCGCTCAAAGGACATATCAAGTTAGACGGTTAGAACGCTCTCACTACATCATAGTGCACCCTTTCATCAGGGATGCTTTTCTAGTAAATGTAATAGGTTTTTCCTCTCTAAGATAATAGTCAATATTCTGGAAGCCCAACAATAATGAGATTTCCCTATCCCAATCCTTAACTTTTCCTCCACTAATTTTGGGACATAAAATGAGTTTAAAATTTGTTTTCAGTATTTGGTCAACAAAAAAAGAAATATTGTATTAGTAAAAAAATTCTAGATTTTATACCAAATTAATCTAACACATAGTGAATGTTATATTAGAGACAATGATTGGGTATTCATATATACCACACTCGTAATCAATAAGGATATAATAGACGTCAACGCTCTATATATTATATCTGAAGCCAATACTTTAAGGTTAGATAATGTAGGTTATATGTCATATTTGATCATCCAAGCCTTTTGTATTTACTGATCATAGTAACTAAATGAACCTTTTAATTCTGGAAAACCAGTTAACATGAGTATGGTGTGTGTGAACGCAATAACTACATCATGCAACATGTTCTCACCATCGAGAAATATGTGTCATGGTCTTTAATAAGTGAATTTCCACACACGCAACACCCGTTTCGTAAGCTATGAATCCCTAAACTCCTTTAATTTCATGACTCATCTGGCATTGCTTAGTAAATAAAGTTACCAAGTCTACCAATCAATCCTAAAGAATGAGCATTTAAATGCTCACATAAACGCATTTACTTTCATGACCCGTATGATATTGCTCGATATGTGAGGTTACCACGTTTACCAATCACTACCAGAGAATGAACATCTAATTTGCACACGCTCCTTTTATTGCATGACATTTCCTGGAAAAAGCCCACTAGGTGAGGTTATGCAGTTTTGCCAATTAATTCTAGAATAAGCATTATGAATTGCACATGCACAAAATCCTTTCCTTTCATGACTTTCTTGGAAAAAAAACCACTAGGTGGGGTTATGTAGGTTTTCCAATCAGCTCTAGAGGATGGGCTTCTGAATACTCGCATAGACTCATTTATTTTTATGATTGTCCTGGAAAAGGTCCAATGGGTGAGATTACACAGGTTGGTCAATGAGCCCTAGAGAATGTCCATCTTAATACACACATTGTATTACAAACTGAGGCGACATGATGTCGATTTTACTAGATAAAACCTGATTCTTCGTACCACAATATACTTTGAGCGTCTGAGGTAGTTCAAAAATATGATATATCCCATATAATGCTTAGACCTCTGAAAGGAGATAAATTCCAATCAAAATTCCAAGTACCTGAAATAAACAATCCCTCACATGCAAGTCATCACTCTGTACATCCCATAATCCAAGTGTCATCACCAATGGGTAATTACATCCTATCTTGTGACCAAAACTTTAGATGCTTCTAATGCACACATAATGGGATCATATAATTGTAAACCCTTAAAAAATAGCAAAACACCCAAACATGGCATATACTTCAAAAGTCACATAGCCTAAACGTGCAAAAACGTGCTAAACATCGTATTGGAATCATATTGTTCCATCATACATACATACATAAGTATACTAAACATAAGTTTAACCATGCATATATACTTATGATATTTTAAATATCTAATACACCTTTATATGAGATATGTAAATCAACCTCACTCGAAAGTATCACAACACAAAACAAAAAAATAAAAATGAAATTATATATACTACAATGTTGGGGCTGAATTGCTTGGTTATTCAAAAAAGTAACTAAATGATTATTTAGATCGCCGAATTTTAGGTGAAAACAATTAACTTAATCGCATAACCGAGCGCCAAGTTATGGCATTCTAAAGTCAGACATCTAGAGTTGAAACTACAGTATGAGTTTGCCATGACCACAACAACAGTGCTCGCAGTGAACTGTAGTTTATCGTGGCGACCATGATGTTGGTCTCGACAAAATATATATGTACTGAGTTCACCACGATGACCACTCTTTGGTCGCGGAGAACTTCTCATTTTTTTTAAAAACGAAACCCACCACAAACTAACTTATGGTTTCGTTGTGCATTTTCCCAAATTAGACATACACATAAATATAAAAAATACAAATAACATGTATGTGTCCTCGATCACACTAAACAATTCATAACATGTGATTATATGTTCTCTATCACCTATTTTATGCATAGGTCTTAAAATCAAATTCAACAAATTAAAAAAAGGTTTCCTAACTGAATCAAGTATAAAATAAATTGAATTTTGAGAGACTTAGTTTCACAAATGTTATTCATACACAATAGGAATCAGAGGCGGCTTTGATAGCCCTTGTTAAAATCCTTTAGATCGTTTGAAGGTATCTATACCCTTGATTCAATCGCCAATAATCTAATTTCTTTATTTAGAAATAAAATACCAACAAGCGATAGTGAATACTTACATTTTCCATATCTCTTAAAGCTCATATGAATCTGAAGCATAAGCTTGTATTGAATTCTGCTAGATAAGAGCAATTTTGGTTGTGGATCTTCTAATGACTTGAAAGTTAGTGTAGATTTGTTCTTTGATAGAAAATAACATGAACCCGGAAAGAACAACTTGAAGAATAAATAATAGAGAATAAAGAGGGCATTAAACCATAAAAAGAATTATGACTCTCCTTCGTATAGTAGTTGTAGTATTCTATATAATTAGACCACCTAAATATATTAAACAAACCGTATGTTTTTCCTTTTATTGAATTATTTTACTTTAAAAGAATACACATTTCATTTTTAATTAATTGTTTTATTCAAAAGAATAAAACATTTTCTTTTTGCTGTTTTTTTATATTTTTCTGAATTAATTTTTTTAAATACGATAATTAACTTAATGTTTCCGATTGAATCTCTCTAATAGGTATCATAATCTTTATTGAGCTTTTAAGCTTAATATTTAATTATTGGATTAAACGGCCTTCCTTTCATCTAATTTACAATTTGACTCACTCATACCTATATTTTAATAATAACACCATAAGAAATAATAATAATATTTAACAAAAATAATAACATCATTATTTTTTTTGGTCCAATATTTATATTGAGGATTTTAATTGGATTTTATCATAACATATTTGATTACCCTAAATTATACATAATTAATCATTCTAATTTAGAATTTCCTTACAACGACCTATTTTCATTTACAAGATTTGGACTTCCTCATTATTAACCCCAGTGAAATTAAACCAAAGACCGGTCCATTTTACCAAACACTTTTTAGAAACACAAATACTTTTTTAGTAGATAAAATTTCAATATTTCATTTGTGTAACAATTTTATAACAAGATTAAAAACAAATTATATAATATGTATATAAATACAAGGTTTAGTGAATAGTGAAAATATGGAAAACAATATTTATAAAATCTATTACTAAACTTCATTTCACTTTGACTTGGTATCAGAGTTTAAGATTCACCCATGCGCAACAATCTTAAATCAAGTGCCCGTAGCTCTCGTTCAAGAGATATGAAATAATTACTAAATATTTTTGCAGCCATAAAAATATCTAATTTTTTTATATAATATGTAATAAAATAGTACTTTTAATGATAAGAGGTAAAAATATTTGAGGGTTCATTATTTTTTTGGTATGAAAATAACATCCTCCAAATCTCATTACGAAAACAAATGGAAGTATAATGGAGAATCCCGAACATGAAAGTTGGATGGTTAAATACCAAATATTATTGGGTTGGCTTTACAATACTATGAGCTCTAAAATAACATCTTAGTAAGACATCCAAATACACGTGGGATATAGCCACAAGGCTATATGGGTGTCACATTAGGACCATATTCACCTTCTAGAAATCAAAATTCTAGAGAACTAAAAAAAGTACGTCTACTATGGATAAGTATATAAATAAGATAAAGAGCATATTTTATAACCTAACTTGATGGTAAACATAACTCAATTGATGACTTAGTCACACAAGTCATGGATGACCTAAACTTATACTGTACATCTATATTGTAAGTTCAAGATAAAGAAATAACGAGTTGATTGGACTTAAAACAACCTTACTAACCTTTGAGAGCAGACTCTAACAATTCTAAAGTCTGAAAAATACTACAACCAACCTCACCCTAGCTTCAATAAAATTTATTGCTAGTTAAAATAAAAGGAATAACATAAACAATGTCTATAATGGTTTAAACAGTGGCTCTTTTCTTGAATATATGACAGGGGCTACTGTTGTAGAAATATTATATCAAACTATTATAAGGGTAAATGTTTTAGAGGATATAAATGAGGCAACTTTGCGCCAAACAGAGCTACTTTCCATATATATGGCAGGTATGGTCACACAATAATATTTTGCTACTTATAGGATGACCCTACATACATGGGATCTACCCTTACTGATCATGCAATGAATGATAATGAATAAAGTGTTCATGTGGTAACACCAGACTAAGGAAATAAAGCAAACTAGTATGTTGATAGTGTTGTTAGTCATCATTTCATTGACAACTCAAGTCTAAGACAAAATATTGAGTACATTGGAAGAATATTGTCATGATAGGAAAAATTAAAAACTACCTATATCAAATACATAAAATTCAAACCTTAGTACTTATGCTAACAGAACAATCACCTTAAATAATATATTACATGTACCTAAATTTACTAAGAACCTAATTTTTGTTTCACAAATGACCTTACAAAACCTCGTATAGTGGAATTTCATAAGCTTGATTATTTTATGAAAGACGGGATAACATGTAAGGTTTTACTTAAAGAGAGGTCTGAAAATTATGTACAACCATCAATTCGCGAGTCTTTAAATATCTATTATAAAGTATGTAATATCGAATCATTTTTTTAGTTTCTTCTAATTCAGTTTCATATATTTTGAATTCTTATAAGAAAAAATGGCATATGATGTTTGTCCACCATTCACATTGAACAGCAATTAAAATATAAGAGAACATAAGACCATGTAAACCCTGAACACGCTACTAAAAATTCCTACCCATGTTACAAACTATGATCACACCAGAACATAGATTTCTATCTTAATCTATACCTCATTACCACTCCAAATTCTATCAGTTCACGATCACAAACTATGCTCAATAAAAATCTTCTGGAAAGTAGATCCAAGATTTGTATTTTCAAACCTAATCCTATTTACTAAGGCATGATTACTACCTTATTCACACAACCTGCATAACCTACCAAATTCCCAGAAGATATATGTGACTCTAATTGGATGCAAGCTATGCAGAATGAATACAACGCACTATGAAAACAACAAACATAAACTCTCATGACTCGACAAACTCAAGTACAACAAGTATGGTTTTGTTCAATGGTGCAAAGTAACATTTGTTTCCAAAGGGTTTTGTCAAACCCCTAACATTGATAAGCGCTCAGCCTAGTGATAAAAGCTTATACAATTAAATTAATTCTCACAATAGGTGTATCTAAAATATGTGATGTGGAGCAATTAGATATCAATAATGCATTTTTAAACAGCTTCCTCACTAAGACATTGTATATGCCCCAGCCTGGAGGTTTTGAAAAGTCTATGAAGCCTAACCATGACTGCAAGCTACACAAATTTCTATGTTATCTAAAACAAGCACCTATGGCCTCGTATGCCAGACTAAAACATACTTTAATTGGAATTTCCACAATTTTAAAGATGACTGCTTCATGTTCTTCTATACATATAAGACGCTTCTTATAATAATTTTAGATTATATGGATAACATTATTGTTAAAGATAACAACTCATTATACATTGGGGCAAGGCTATATTGGGACCCTTTTTGGTTATAATAAGACCACAAAGTCAAAAACAATTTCTATTTATGTGAATTGACCATTTTACCGTTCATATATAAAACCAAAGTTTTATCCAAAAACCAATTTTTTCTTCTTTTTCTTCTTCTTCTTATTCCTAAAGCTTTCTCTCTCTAACTAAACTATTTTTTTTAAAAACACCAAAAACCATGGTATTTAACTAAACTAAACTAATGTTGTCCTTCATTATTCTATGTTTCAAAGAAGAACGAGATAATCCATATTTAAGGTATCAACAGATAAAAATAACAAGGTGATTTAATTGCAGCTACTCCGGGTTTGAGAATTTAAAAAGGCACAAATAAATTTAAAACTTCTCAGGCGATACGGTTTTTATAGTGTATTGTGCGATACTAGTGAATATATACCGAACGATACATGCTAACATGCTCTCGCTGGGGTATGAAAATTGTGAAACCGATGGTGATTTAGATAATTATGACTAACAAAGTAACACTGATATATTTCTTACAGATGCTTAAAAGCTCACAACAAAGCTTCTTAACACTTTTAAGTTCTCTAAAGTTAGTTTCAGTATATCTTAATTTTCAACATTTTCTTACTCACTCCACCAGTCAACATTTTTCTCGTGTATGAAAAAGTTGTGCAAACTAACACAAAATTCAACCAAATAAACACTTTTGTTCCAACTTAAAAATTAAGAGACAAGATAGGAGGCACTAGAAAGAATAAACAAATGACAATCTTACCTACAAAATATGGATTATCTCATTCTAAGCTTCCTTGTTTGCAAATCTGGTAGCAAATTTGTGAATGCCCACTTCGCAATTTTAGGCAAAATGGGAGTATGGGTACTCGCGATTTTCCCAAAATTGGGTGTTGGGCGTTCTTGAATCCCGTCCAAACAGTTGTTACCCCAACCTTCAAAAAGTAAGAACCCTAACCGCTAAAAACTCACCCAAAATCAACAAACAACATACCAAAATGTCGACAATCACTGGACTAACACTTATCTACAACTTACTTTCCAAAATAACAAAAATGTTTAGATGAAAAATTGACTTTTTCGGCAGGATCTACAACTCTAAATATCACTAAAAATACCTAACTAAATTGCATAAAAATTACATCAATAAGTATATGATTCATACCTTGATGTGTTTGTGAGTTCGGATTTGAGAAATCTTGAGTTTTTCTGTCGATTTTGAGACTTTTGTGTAGAGAAAAGAGGAAGTTTGGGCTGAAATAGAGCTTTTATATCAAGGGTAAATTGGTCATTTTGAGGTATCATTATACCCAAAGGAGGTCTCACTATAAAAAGGTATTACTATAACCAAAAGAGGTCTCAAAATAGCCTTTCCCTATGCCTTGACATATTCATACACAAAATATTATATTTTTTCTCTTAAGGACATAAGACCTCTACATTTATTTTTGGTCTTTGAAGTCCACATTGAATTACTTTTACCCAAGCCTTATGCCACTCCAGGGCCTGTTGGTAAGCTTCATTCCATCACTGATGATGATATCTTGACAAATCTTATACAATACAATAGCGTGTTAGGTGCTTAACAATATATTCTTCACACTCGACCTGGCATTGTCTTTGTCATAAACAAAAAAATTCAATTTCAACAAGCCTCTACTACTATACACCGACAATATGTTAAATGTATATTGAGATAATTATCTTGATTTCTAATATTTTCCTTTGCATAAATCCCAAATTATTATTTTTACCTCAATGAATTCTCTAATACTGACTAAACTAGTTCTTCTGAGGATCACAAGTTATTAGCTGGATATTATGTATTTTTTAAGGAAATACTTATCTCTTGGTCCTTAAAAAGCAAAATGTTATCGCCAGATCCTATACAGAATCTGAGTATCGTGCTCTTGTAAATCTGTCTGCTGAACTTATCTGACTTCGCTCGATCCTATTAGAGCTCCACTTTCCAATATGTTGGCCTTTAATTATTTGGTGTGGTAACCTCAATGTTATATGTCTTGTCTCCAAACATATGTTTCACATTCGTACATAGAAAATAGAGCTTAACGTATATTTTATTCGTGACCATGTACTTTAGAAAACATTTGATATTTGTTACATTCCCCCTCATGACCAAATTGTCAATACACTCACCAAACTTGTATCTTACTCCCGGTTTAACTTTCTCCAAAACAAACTCAGACTCATTCACCATTTCGTTTGAAAGGGAATGTCAAAAAAAATATACCACAAAAATAAAAAATAAAAATAAAAATAAAGACAAAATAAGATGTATCATGAAAAAAAAAACATTATGAGGAAACAAACACTAGGATTCGCGAAAAAATAAACCGATGTAGTTTACCCATCTACTAGGTACTCTGAACGATACGTTTCACCTAAAATATTAAAACAATATATTTTACTCACAATTCATTTACAATTATCATTATTGAACCCAACATAATTAAACAAAAACTAGTCAATTTTATCAAATACTTTTTAAAGGCACAAAAAATAATTTTTTACATATTAAATTTTAATATTTGTATTTATGTAATAAGTCAGTAGCAAAATTAAAAAAAACTATATATAAATACAAAATTTCACAACAAAGTGTTATTCCATAACAAGAGAGACTTTAGAGAAATTATCTTCCGAGAACAAGATAATAATTTATTTCTTTCGGCATCTAACTTCACGCTAGTAGTTAAGTAATCATTCGGTAGACCTAATTAGATGAAATCAAAAGTATTTAGAAATATTGAAATTCATAGGCCTGTACAGTTTCTGAGTGTGGGATTATAGGCATATAGTAAGAGAACTTAATAATAAATAAGACGTTAAAAAGCTATCGAAACGCAACATCTAGACTATATGTCAGTTCTTCCTTAGGTTACTTAAATGGTACATATGATTTAATCCTAAAATAGAGTATTCTCTAACTCTAGCGTCGGTGTCTTTCCCTAACCTCCCGGAATATATGTATAATCAGAATTATATAACTAATATTTCCAAGGAAATAATTATGCCTTTATCAACATGAGTACCATATAAAAATAGAGCAAGCTTTAACTATTGTAAAGATTGGCTCGAAATAGATGTCTCTAAATCTCTCTCCTAAAAAGTCTGGATAGGCTTTGAGGACAAAGATGAATTTTGGCAAGATATCACATATGGTGATATGCCATCTTCGTGCCTTTCATGCAAGCATTTATGACATAAATCCATAAACTATAATAAGCATTCTATGAACAAGGATAAGTTAACTATAAATGATAAACAACAAACAACTGAATCAACTGAAAATTGTAACATGATCCCATTTTCCCAAAAGGAAATAAGGGTTCCAAAAGCAAAAATTGTAAAAAAAACATACAAATTCAGATAAACGAAAGCACCTCATTTATAGCCCATGGCGTATGGATTGTAATGAAAACCAAGAGTCTGCTGAAACTATAAAAATTCAAACAAACCATACATACTTATATTCCAACAATAACCATAAGCTAAAACTTCATTAAAAATTAAAAAAAAATTAAGGATTATAATTATGAACAAACCAAAAATAAAGATGATATAAACTTAAAAGAATTAACACAAAAAATGACTCTACATAAGTTATAAGCAATGAGATAGTAGAGACACTGCACACAATAAAATTAGGCAACATGTTCACTTCTTCAAATGATTTAGAAAATTCTGAAAAAAAAACAAGAATCTCCCAAATTCTATACAACATGTAGTTTACCCTTACCTCCAGTGCTTGAAAGGATAGTTGAAAGAAAAAAATTTACAATAGATTAAAAAAATTAAAGTTAAAATTACAAAAGCCCTCTTATTACAAAGGCTGTTCACTTTAAATAATCTTCCAGATCCCTCAACTCTATATTTAAATGACTTTAGCAGTTCTAAATTAGAATGCTAGTAGAATACGTAAGAAACTACGTAGACTCAAATCAATTATTAAAACTAAAAAAGTATACTCAATTGCTCTACAAGATCTAATCATTTCTTATGATAAAATTGACAAAATCTCAAAAATTCTAGGCATCAATTTTGGGTAGGCTAACATAAGTAATAAAATTTGGATCCTCTAGAAAAAGCAGTTCCAGCTTAATATCCTCATTAACCATGACCAATTAATTCATATGATGAAAGTTAATAACTTCAACAATGACTTTTAGACACATATATAAAATAATTATGCAGTTGATTGGGTTAGGAAATGTGCACTAAAGTGTAATACAAACTATGATTTTCACTAAACCAAGCTCCGACTCCACTAAGAGCTATCTTTCTTCTTGAAAGTTTTGAGGTTGACTATCTAAGGCTGGACAACTAAACCATTATCATCTTTGTTTAGAGTTATATATTCATAATTATATAATGCAACTGAGGTTGATCAATTAACCCATTATCATCTTTGTTTTGAGTCATACATTCAAAATTATATTATGAAATTGATCAACTATATTAAATTTCACTCTCTTACTAACCCTTCTTCAAGCAGATTAATTCGTGACTTCATTGCTATTTTTAGCACTCTAAGTTTTATGGGTTCAAGGTGATTAATCTTCTCGAGGTTGTTTGCTGCTATTAATAATGATTCCAGTGTTCTAATTATCGATATCCAAACTCCTAATAGACTAACATCAAGATAGCCTTATTGGAGAGCTAACAAGCAGTAACTCCATGAAAAACGATTCTCAAGAGGATAAATTTATAAAGATGCAGAAAATCAAAACCAAATGGGTCATGGCAATTAACATGAAGAAAATTGACTTAATACTAGTCATGTTTTCCAGCTAAATCTCCTATACAGGGATTAAGGTGATATTGAAATTCATACGCAACTTTAAAAGATTATAAATTGATGTAATTCTTTATTTTGGGTTAAATAAATTGCCCATTTACTATAACAACAAGCTATTCTTTATCAATGATTATATTTTATGTTTGATTAAAAAAAATATACGGTAATAAATAAAAATATAAAAATAACATGATTTTTAACTTAACAATTATAAGAATATACTATTACAAAAGGTGAGTAGAATAACTGAAAAATAATAATCAATATAAATATATATTTTAAAATTATTTGGAAAAAAATATGAAATACTTAAAATTAAACAAAAACTATATGTAGATTTAACCCAATAACCTAAAAATTAGGGTAGGGCTATACATATCCAAATATGGTATAAGTTTACCCAAACAACGCTGCTAATTTTTATTTGACTTTTTTTTAACAAAAATACCATCGAACTTCCATTTAATTACAAAACTACCATTAAGTAAAACAACATTAAGTATATCCTAAATAGACTCAAATCACAAAACACTATATTTGGCTACTTTACCCAAAAAACACTACCATTTACTAGATCAAACTCCATAATGGTATAATCTTTTGAGAATCTTCCAAATCAACTTCAATATTCAAACTACTCTCAAGAATATTCAACCTCACTTTGAAGAAAAACATAAAATCGATTATGATTAAGCCAGATTTAGCATGCCAGAGTTGATATCGTCGGAGGTAAGAGATGGGCATATGTCATCGGAGAAGAAGTTTGAGTCGCCGGAGAAGGAGGTTAAATCGTCGGAGAATGTAAAGGAAAATTGTGTGGTCTCTGGTAACAATTGCACCATCGGTTCTAGCCTTTGGAAACGATGGTGTGTAGGCTTTTTTGCACCGGTTCTGGTGCCTTGCACCGGTGGTATTAGTGGTGCATGATCACCGTTTTTATGGCCATGCACCACCAGTTCAGAGCCCTTGAACCGCTAGTGCATGACCACAAAAACAATTTCCTATTTGCCCCCTATTTTAACATATCTAAGATAAATTTTTTGTCTCCTAACTACTAGTTGTGTTTTGATGTTGATAATTAGAGAAAGATTATTGCGCATGGATCCGAGGAAGCTTTCGCTACCGACTACACTCATGTATTTTTCACGACTGAGTATTATATGCAAGCATTGATTAAGTGGTTAAAGAAGATCGGAAAAGACAATGACATGGTTATCAACCTAAGGCGCCGCGATAGAATGGATAGTAAAAAAAATCCTCGGATATTGTTTTAGTGCATGAGGTTGGGAAAATATATTCCAAAAGTGGCCGAAAAAGATTGTAAAAGAAAGTCGTCGGGAATAGAAAAAACATTGGTTGTCCATTTGAGCTAAAAGGGTTGTTGGTGGAACCGAATCGATGGAAGTTAGCAGTTGTATATGGGATTCACAACCATAAGAGTTCGAAATATTGTTACGATCATTCTTACGCAGGTCGTTTGAACGAAGATGAGATGGAATTTGTTGAGCGATCGACCTATATGGGAACATGCCCTAGAGAAATATTAAACGATGTTAAGAAGTTGATTGAATGAAGATAATGTTTCTTCAATGCACACTATCTACAACGTCAGGCATAAAAATTGGATTTTGAAGAAGGCCCAATATTTCTTGTTACTTTTACACGTATTGGTTTTTTCTTAGTTTTTAGGTTAGTGCTAAGGAAAATTAGTAACTTAGTTTAGAGGAGAAGTTCAGTTTTTTGTTAGGTTTGTGGTAATGAAAGGAATGTAAGTTAGGTCTTCAAACTTTGTGAATTAAATTTATTGTAATGTTTATGCATAGTTTCGAGTATAAGTTATAGGTTCGAGTATAATTTATAAGTTCACAATGCGATACAAAACATAAGGACAAATGAAAACAGAATGACGTTCAAATCATAATAACACAGTACAAGTACAAATCAGCAATCAATCATCCAATGCGATACCACCACATTAAAAATACAGGAAAACATAGATCAACATTTTATACTAAAAAAAGTTCAATAAGAAGGACAACTAGCCAAAGAGAAAAAATCTGCAAAACTTGGTCTCTCCACTACAGTGCACCCTCTTAATCTTGTCGGATAAGCAATCTGGTCAATGATCGAACTGCCTCCAACAGTATACCATTGGTAGTATGCGGTAGTGGAGTGATCACATGCCAACCATAATCAGCAATGTACCTCAAATATATGTTCGTCGTTGATTGCTTGTAAGTATCGAAGGTAATGATCAAACGCTCCTTGGGAAGTAAGTGCTGACGCCAATCTAGCCACGCACTCTCACGCTAAATGTATCGAGCCAGATCTCCCTTCTTATACCCAGGTCTAAGTACAAATGGGGGTTCGAGTTCATCTTGAACCCATCCGAACTGGCGCATCACTCGATCATGCATGTATTCTTCTACATTACTCATCATCCGCAAATGATAAATAATGGTGCAGATCTCCTGCACGGGGAGGTGAACCCTAATGCCCTCATATGGCTCGAACACGACCTATAAATAATATAATACAATATATTTAATAACAACTAAAATATGACTCAGTAATAGATAAGTTACTAATAAATATGGTTACTCACGTCTGTTTTCTTCTGATCCAAAAGAATCGAACACATCGTTGATTTTGGGCGAACGTTTGTTCTGAAAATCCTCTTAGGTAGCCACCTCACAATCCTCCGATGCCTCGCTACATATTTTGGGTTCTTTGGGGTTTTAAATATGGGGAAGTGATCGTATATGAATTAGTCTCGCATGGCAACGAATCCGTAAAGGTTATGCTTGGATGCTTTTGAAGCATCACCCAAACCACGGAATAGAAAGGTCGATGCACTAGTCCCCCATGTGATGTCCCATAAACCTGAGTCCATGTTCTTCAACACATAAAAGTGATCAGTCTTGACACTCTTCAGACTAGTGTTCGCAAATATGGTGCAACCAAATACGAATATCAGGTGTGCTCGTGATACCTGACAGACAGTGTCGTTGTCAGTCTCCTCGAGGTAGCGGCCCTTCGTAAACGTCCCCCACAGCCACTTAATTTTGAACCCAATGCCTCACGTGGACTCTAGCTATGCGCGGACTTACATGATACTCAACCCTAACATACTCGCATAATAATTAAAAGCCTCGTCGCGTGGAGTCGTAACCACATCCAAGTCTTACCTACTACAAGGAGACGTGTAGCATCATCGTGAGTGATGGTCATTTTCTCGAAGTTGAAGTGGAACGTGTTGGTCTCGTGATGCCATCGCTCGATGAATACCTCATTTAGTATAGTATGCGTGAAGTACTTAGGCAAATGAGCAATAAGAGGTCTGAAAGGCCTACGTGCTAAGTGACGTTGTATCTGTGGTTGAACGCTCAAGTCCCACATATGTAACACATTATAATGTGCATGTATGCCTAAAAACGTACAAGCATGTAAATAAAACGATAAGTAAGAAAAAATACAAAGTAAAAATTAACTATAAAAAACATATCATAAGTTGATACCGACCTGTCCGACGAAGATGCGAAATGCCTCGTGATCCTTATAGTCGGGAAAGTGGGGTACCTTGTTGTATTTCAGAAATGCACGCAACGGCCTATGCTCCTCAGTATGTATGGCATCAACCTCTTTTGCATCCAAGACGTCCTGATCGGGGTCACCAGTACCATCAACTCTATCGCTAATCGCTGGTGGTCGTGTCGATGTATGCGTTGGGGGTTTTATACAAGAAACGAATAGTGGCGGTGATACAACAAGTGATGAGTGGAATATAGGAGATCGCACTAGTGGTGCATCACGTCATGACCGCTTAGTATGATCCTTCTCTTGCTCGTCCTCCCTCGAGCGCTCCCTCTCAGTCTCCTCCGTCCTTGCTGATCGTCCGCATTTTTTTTCGCGGATCCTCTAATATTCCACATCTTTAATGATCTTTATATTTTTTTCTTGGGTGACATATCTTTGGTCGATGACAACCTTCAACGTGTCTACCGTAAAGTCGTGGATCAACATACTCGATACTGAAATAAAAAAATATTAAAACCCAGGTTAGTCGCATAACATATGTAAAAAATCTTAAACTAATTTAAAAAAGATGTAAAAGGCTTTAAAAAATTTAACTATAAACATCATATATATAAAAAAAAATTAAATATTGTTTTAAAATAATATAAAATTTTAAGGACTTAAAAATAAAAATTATGAATTTTTAAATAAAAAAATGGTTTTTGGTTGTGCACCAAAGGTGCAGGTCCAACGTGCCATTGGTATGCAAAACCTGCATTGATGGGGTGCCTGGCACACTCTACCGGTGCCAACCATTTTTCGTCCGATACCAGATTGGAAAATTGCCTCCAAAAACTCCAATTTTCTAATTTTCTCTAACTAAATCTAACCCTAAATCTAATTTTGATACTAACCCTAAATCTAATCTTTCATTCTAACAAAAAATCCTAACGAAATCATAAATTTTAATCCTAAACAACCTAAGAACCATAGAAACAAGAAATTGTTTTCTTCTTCACAATGACGGGGGAGGATGAGTTGTTGTCGAATTTTACTTACGCCAGAGAACTCAGAAAAAAATTGGAAATTTTAGAGAAAAAAAAAAGACATGGTAGAAAAAGTGAGAGAAGGTTAGAGAAAAAAGTTAAGGTTATGAGATTTATATACGGGCCAGGCTAGAAATAAGACACATTTTGATAGATCTTAAACGCTGGATCTTATATCCATTTGATATATCTCTCACCTAATTTTGGACAAATTTGTCATTTTCAGAAAACCTAGGTATAAAAGGGTTTGATAAATCTCTCACTATTTTTCTTCTATTTCTCTCTCTCTCTCTCTAGAAATCTCTCAATCACTCAAGAATCGACCCAAAATCAAACTCCATTTTTTCAAGAATCTAAAGTCAGCAAAACATAAAGGTAAGTAATATAAACCTCATGCTATACTTGTTTTTAGATTTCATTGGGTATAAACTGTTGAAAATTAGGTTTTTAGGTTTTAATTTCAAAAGTTTGATTTTTGCATGATTTTAGGTGTTGTTTTGTTAGATTAGTGTTGTATTCTTGTTAGTTTTGCTAGGATCTATGTTTCTGTGTTTGATTTTTAGTGAAATGAGGCTGCTTTTGTGGGTTTTGGGATTTAGGTTTTCGCTGCTGTTGGTCGCACGATCGTGCGACCAAGATAATACGTCATCGCATGAGACAGGGTGTGTATTTTTGTCTCATATGATAATAATACACACCTCATCTCATGTAACAAACAGCTTAAGCTGTTTCATGTGACAGACAGCTTAACCGTCTCATGCGACGAATTACACTTACAAACTACTTTTTTTGTCTTGTTTCACTAATACATATTACTTTATGTTGTTTTTACAGGATGGGGCAGACCAAGAGCACAGTCAAAAATCTATTTAAGAAGGGACAACAGAGGGCACGCAAAGCGCATTTGGCGTGTGAGGCAGTAGAAGCTAAAGTTTCGCCCGAGCATATAGAGGCAGGTCTCAGTGAGGGACAAACTCCAGGTACACGGACAAAACGACGTCTCCATCGTCATTGAAATGATGATGAAATTCATACTGTTGCCGGTAGCACAGGGGCAGGTTCTTCTTCGTAGGCACCTGACCTTTCTTACGTTGACGATGCAGATGCACCGGAGTTACCAGAGGATATGAAAAGGGTGGAGCGGGGGAAGGCACTTGAAGGATCACATTCATAGTATGAGGGCAATGCACCACACGCACCCGAGGCGACACCCCATGCATCCCATGCACCGAGGCTGAGGATCATCAGTTCTTGTCGGTGATGCCGCACGTCCCGGCTCTCTATCCCGATTACACCCAGCACGAGGCGTTCAGTATCTATCACGGAGATGTAAGTATTAATTATCTAACTATATTATATGTTTATATTGATTGTTTTATCACTTTCTTACGTGTTTGATACATATTACAGGATAGGGTCTCCCTGCGATGCTTCGCTATGTATAATAGTCTCCGCATATGGCACTTCAAAAAAGTAGAGCAGGGTACGGGTAAGGGTGATGGATACTATTTTTGGCCCTCTCGTCGAGGCACTCTCCCGCTGGCATACCAACCTCCATTTTTTCGAGGCATTCCTCGAGCGATGGCATGATGAGACTTCTTCATTCCATTTCTCGTTCGGGGAGATGATAGTGACTTTGGACGATGTCTTCGTCATCACTGGATTACCGGTTGAAGGTAGGTCTTTTGATGTATTATCTTTTGACTCGGAGGTTGAACGGATTAGGACTTATGCTAGCATGCTAGGTGTACGACCAGCTGATTTGAGTAAAAATCTTAGGAATGCTAGTAGTGTGAACCTTGGGTGGCTGCGCACTACATTTACGGGTGATAGGTATAGTGATAGTAGGATAAAAAATGAGAGGGTAGATCATGCCACCCGTGCCTACATATTGTTCTTGTTAGGTACCACCATCTGTGCCAACAAAACCGGCAACCGCATTTCTTTAGATTACCTTCAGTTCGTGAACTAATACCAGGGTATGCATAGGTTCAACTGGGGTTAGTTAGTTTTAGCACAGTTGTACCACTCCCTTAATCACGGATCTCTGCCTGGTATGAGAGGCATTTGCGGGTTCATAAGGATGCTCGAGTCGTGGATATTTTCCCACTTCGTTCAGCTCTAGGCTCCACCGTTTTGCGATTATGACCAATCTATGCCCCATATGTGCCGACATGCGTCGCAAAAGATTGGCGTTTTGCATGATGTGCGTATGCAGTTGAGACATGCACTTTCGACGTGCTCGGAGTCAGATGTAAGTCATATTTGTTCGTTTTAATTTTAAGTATTTTTACTGATATAAATGGCTAACTTGTTCATTTATTTATTTACAGGTCATTTTCATTCCCTTCGTACACTTACGGGACCATCATCCGTTCCAGCTGATTACTTGGGTTGAGTTGACGCTTAAGGCATTTGACATGATTGTTTCGTATTGCCTTGTTCGTGTCACTCGACAGATGGGCTTCGTACAACTGATTCCTAAAGATATACGCTCTCCTGCATCGAAAAAATCAGGGAAGAAGATGGTCAGCAGATACGTTTGGGACGCTCACTTGTGGAGGGATTAAGAGTACCATGTGTACGCTCCTGATGGACCGTTGTACCGTGGTAGTGGAGAGAGTGCCGACCCGATGTACTATGTTTGGGTGAACAAGAATATATGGTACATCGTTAGTAGCTCTGGTCCAGCCGGAGGTCCTCGGTTGGAGCCGCAGGGTGCTGCTGACTACGCAGGATACGAGCAGTTTTCTCGGTTTGCTCTATCCATACCGACGCTGGAGCACAACGATCTAGTAGAGACCGTCCTTCACATGTGCAGGATCGCTGAGAGGTACAAACGGCACTAATTATTACTCGCAGCATACTTTTGTTTATTAGATCGTTTTTGGATATGTCAGACTTTTCGACGTTAGCATTATATTTTGTAACCGGAAAAGTTTATAACTACTTTTATTTATTGTATTTTAATTTATTGTATGCTTTCAATTTATCAATTTTATGGGTTCAATTCCAACTCAATTTTATCCGTTTAGAATTTTTAAATGGAATTTTTGGTCGGGTTATCTGAATCCTTAACTGCTCTAACCACCACTCCACCGAGTTCAATAGTAATCTAAAAAATATATGTCTTGTTTCTCCTAATAAATACTACCCTTAAAAGACTAAAATCTACTTTCATATATCACTTAACTCTAACCCCCACCCCTACAAATCAAATAAAAAATACATTATCATATTAACAGATAAACATCCAAAAAGAAATAAAAAGAAAGCATTGGTCTTTTTGTTCGAACATAAGTAACATAAGTCTTCAAGAAGATGTTTTACTCCCACCAAATCTCATTTCGTCCAGTCTTGTCTCCCTGGTTTCACCCACCAACTTATAAGTCTTCATATTTGTTAAGAATATATATGAGACCTCATAACTATATTATCTCTCTTTTTTTCTTACCATGTTTGATTGTTCCTACTCTCCAGAATATTCCTGTTGTGTTCTTTAAGAAGAAGGAAAGTTCTTCGACAGTTGAATGCTCAAGTTGTGTAGTAAGAGTTAGAGCTTCTACGATTGAAAAACATTATATGGTAAGTTTTACCTTTATTTTTGATAGTATATCATTTGATAGTATATCATTTGATTATTACTCGCAGTATACCTTTATTTTCGACGATAACATTATATTTTGTAACCGGGAAATTTTATGACTACTTTTATTTATTGTATTCTTTTTTTTTTTGTTTTTATACCTCATGCCCAATTTTATTTGAACAAGCTAGCTAGCAAAAATATGTCATAGTATAAAAAATTTCGAAATATAAGGTAAACATAAACTGAAACACAATCTCATACATAAACTAGAGCACACACTCAAACACAAATTGAAACACACACTCAAACACACACTCAAACACAAACTGAAACTCACACTCAAACTAAAAATAAAATACAGACTCAATAACAAACTGAAACTCATACTCAAACATAAATTGAAACTCACACTCAAACACAAATTCAAACACACACTCAAACACATACTAAAATCATAGTTTATTTATCAGGCCAGTTCCATTTCATCAACCTCCTTTCTTCTTTCGCATCCTGGTGGTCACGCATTTCGTCTAGCCGGATGTCAATTATGTCAGAACAGACCTAATCCAGTTGGTCCTCTGTTATCAAATCAGTGACCTGGCAGTTGAACCAGTTACACGCAACACGACGTTCCAGTTCGGTGAGGCCAGAAATTGGATGTAGACGGAACGTGACTAGGACTAACCACCTAGATCTCACCTCATCAACACGCCTTGAAATTCTAGGTGGCTAGACACTATCCCTTCCGTATAGGAAGTACATCTGGTATAACAATGCCTCTCATTATGTTTTACGCCCCTCTTGGAGGTTCGTGTTACCAACTTCGATTGATGCTTTCATCAGGATTATTGATCTTCCAACTCAGTCCATGGATAAATTTTTTGCTTAATTTATTAACTAGTTTACCCTTTAATATGGATACAACATCTATTTATAGACAATTTTGTTTTTAGATAACGTAATCCACTTAGCCGAATGAAAACATGACACATGTAAAGTGAATAGGACAAAGTAGATGGATAGGGTCTTATAATTATTAAAAAATCCCACCAATTCTAATTAACAAAAAAACTCCCGCAAATTCTCAAATTTAAAAATCCCGCTCATTCTCAAAAATTGAAAAATCCCGCTCATTCTCAAAAATTGAAAACTCCCGCTGATTCTCAAAAATAAAAAACTCCTTCCAAACTTGACTACACTTTATTAAAAACTCCCGCCCTAAAAACCCCTATATAAAGGGACTCAAAATAGCATCAACATGAGAACTATCTAACATTCTGAAATACTCATCAAACATAAACAGTTTAACAAATAGAGTTTACTCCTCATGAAGACTACCATTTGCTTGAGGCGGTGAAGCTTGCCCGCCGAAAGATAGGGGGAGATACTAGCGATGCGTTTTTTGAGTGAGTCCTTTGTAAGATGTACTACAGCTACGACCGTTTAGGAACTGGAGGTCTAGTCGTGCGCAACCGTGAACAAATCAAGCAGAGGTACCTTTTTTGCAAATCGATGGATTGTTTGTTATTTTTTCCATATAAAATTAAGCAAGAAGCGGTTGTCGTCTGGAACATGACGGTGGTAGACTACATCACTATGGATATGGTAGCGTATCTTCAAGATAGGATTACGGAAAAGGAGGAGGGGATTGATTCTAACGACAACCTGGGATATGACTTCGACGATTGAGCAATTTGGTTGTTAGCTAGCATGTCGTAGTTTAATTATTTTCTTATGTTTGTTTAAGTTAAGGTGTTAACTTTTTGTTCTCATCTTTATGTATTTCCTTCAAGTGTCTTGTTTGGTGTACTGTTGAACTCTAAAATTAAAATTTCCCCTTTGTAATGTTTTTTTACTCCAACAATTGTATAAACTAAGTTATTTAGGCCGTAATATATCATAGAATACGTCGCATGCGACCGGTCGCAAAGACCATCGCATTTAGGCCATGCGATGCAAGCCCTCTGTCTGAAAAATAGATCCAATATATTGGCTTTGCGTCGCATAAGACAGGTCCCAAAGACCATCGCATTTAGGCCATGCAACGCAAGCCCTCTGTCTGAAAAACAGAGCCAATATATTGGCCTCGCGTTGCATGAGATAGGGCCCAAAGACCATCGCATTTAGGCCATACGACGCAAGCCTTCTGTCTAAAAAACAGAGCCAATATATTGGCCTTGCATCGCATGAGACAGGTACCAAAGACCATCCCATTTAGGCCATGCGACGCAAACCCTTTGTCTGAAAAACAGAGCCAATATATTGGCCTTGCGTCGTATGAGACCGGGTCCAAAAACCATCGCATGTGACATGTGTAATATGTTATCGTGATGAATCTTTTAAATAAAAAAAATGCTCACAAAGGCTAGTATTTGAACAAAAAAACTAACATCATACAAAATTACATCAACTATAATATAAAATCACATCAAACGTTAGGCAACACAACTTAAAATGTTGTACAAAAGCATTTCAAACGTTGTCTCTAGTCAAATCCGTTACATGTGGTTTTTCATTCAAGTTGATTTTCCTACCAGGCATTATGTGTGTAAATTTGTTGAACCGAAGGTAATAGGGATACGCCCATTGATTCGCTTCTTCAGTTGCGTAAGCACCCCAACAAGGGTATAATTAAGGCAATGGTCCATCGGGTGGAGTAGTAATCTGAAAGAAAAAAGAATAAATGAATGCATTTAGTAATGATAGCGTAAGAAATTGGGATAGGAAACGAAATATACTTACATTAACAAAGTGACATCCATGTACAAAAGCTATCCCAACTTCTATGATCGTTGAATTGTTGACGGATGGCCTTCCACGGATTGGTGGATACGTTAACGAGACTGCTTGCAATACATGGTATACCATGCATTGATACCTTGTCACGATGACTAGTCCAATGTCCGGAAATGTCATCCAATAGTGGCTACTAGGGTTGGGCTTGAAATAATCTAACCTATGTACCAAATCTTCAAACACCTTCAGCGAACCATATACATCCAACCAAGATGCACGGTTGTCCCGTAACTGTTTCAACAACTCGCGTCTAACATCCTCCCATCTATCTTCGTTATTGTATATTGAATGCGCTACAGAATGATATCCGCACTGTCTGTCCGGAAGAACGTCAACTAACTTTTAGATGTAAGTGTGTAGAAATGTCGGGATGCAATCAGGATATAATGTTAACTTCCTATCCTTAACAATTTTCTTAGGCCTTCCAGCTTTCTTTTTTGCTAATTGAGGTTTGGGTGGTACGATGGGAACCACGTTGGATGAGGCCGTGCTCCCTAACGTGTTAACGGGTGTACTACCTATCGAGTTAGCCGGAGTACTAGCACTAGCGGTTTGTTCAATGGGATATTCCCGCGAACTAGGGTTCCGTTTAGTTGATTTATCAACGCCTCCCTTTGGCCTACCCTTAGCTCTAACTTCTTCTTTAGGATCTTGAATATGACTTGTCTCGGGCCTCAAAATTTGCATTACCCTATTGATAATATGGTTCTGTTGGTCGTGGCGGAAACTACGAATGAAGTTGTCAATTATGGAAAGTTTTTTTTGCAATTCTTCTTCACGGGAGCTAGGATCTCTATGAAAAATATCTAATCTTTTCCAAAAGATATCCACATCTTCTAAAGGGATGCACATACCATCTCCAGCTATAAACATAATTTCACATGCACAAGGTAAGCCATGTGTTTTCTTAAGGAAACATCCTCCACATGCTACCCGATCTACTCCTATATTTCTAGCACGTACAATAGCAAAAATCAATATCTTTAGACCCGCATGTGACACATGACCTTTAAGATTTTGGGTCAAAACACCATCGAAACCGGGAATTGTTCTAAACTTACTTCGCTCGAATGATTCGACGATCCCCGCATGATGCTTCGTTAATAAGTTGTGAACTTTTTCCTAAAATAGCTCAAAGTTGCATTGATTCGTCCCAAGGTATTTTTTTAGGGACGAGTGAGTACCCTCCGCCCTACATAATACAAGTACAAAATTATGAACCTCTTTGAAAAGAGATAAAATAGCTAAACAAAAAATTGGATAAAAGAACAAACTGATTTGTAGTTGTTTGGCCATAATGCTTAATCTTGTTCGTTCGGTACACAAGAAACTTGTCACAATATTTCGTTATCCACGCGTACATAACGTACGCAAAACACTTCGATTGAGAGGCGAACATCTCCTTCAATGTATCTAGAATTTTTTGGTAACTCTCAACCGTGTTCGCCCCCGCAACGTAGCCGTAAAACTCAACAAATTATTTCGCTACCGCATCATCGTGCAATATCTTTCGGACCGCCCCAAGAATGTTCTTACTAATGTGCCACATGCATAACAAGTGTTGTGTGCCCGGAAATATATCAACGATTGCTCGCATGAGAGTTAACTCTCGATCGGTAATAAAAACGCTCGGAAATGTGCACACGATATCCATCATCAAACCACGTAGAGTTTCTAAAGCCCATACATAGTTTCCAATCTTCTCTCCGTTCAAAAACACGTACGCAACGGTAAATGTAATGAAAGTCGACGTTAAACCGACAATCTCTAATAAAGGCATCTTATACCTAGTCGTCTTGTACGTACAATCCATGAATAACACATTAAGGAATGTAAGTAATAAGTCTATGCTAGTATGATGTGCAAAAAAAAGTCAGTGATCAGCTTTGAATCGTCTTTCAAACGCTCCCACATGGAGTATCCATTCTCATTCAACTTCGTCAACAAATATTGCATTTGTGTTTGTCCCCCGTGCTCAAGATCCCGATATTTTTTGCGACAATTGTAGATTGCACGCATGTTTGAAATGTTCTCAGGATATTGGTAATTCAAGCCACTATAAATCTCCCTAGGACGCGAACCAAGGTGAGATAGACTACGAACTAGTTCCTCTTCATCCCGTTTTAGCCTACAAACGCGGGAATGGCCGTCTAGGCAAACGTAGGGTTCATGATTATGTGTACCGTTTATCACCCCCGAACGCCATTTCATGGCTAGTACGTCGATCTGATGGCCTTTTAGCGCAAACGGACAATTATATTTCTTCATCGATGTCTTCCGCTTTCTTAAAGTTTCCAGCTTCGCTTTTGATACGAATACACCGTACCACTCGCAAACGTACTCTAACCTAGGAGTCCTTCCCCATTTTCCGCTATCGTAGAGCTTTGTAATTGTGACAAACTTAATCTTCTTTGATTCAATGTCCACAAAAGCATCCAATTCGTCTTTAGTAAATAACCTATCAGTTTTGAATATTCTACTAGTGGGCATCCATAAATAGAGGCTGGGCAGGTTCCTCCTACAAAATATATAATTGGAAACTATAAGTTTCTATAGCAGTTCAGTCGCACGAGACATGTCTTCAGTGCTGTCGCACGAGACATGTCTCGATTGTGATCGCATGCGACGACTACGGCTATATGGTCACACGTTCGTGCGATAACGAAGTTGTTCGTCGCACGATGTTTGTGCGACCAACCAAAAATCGAAAATCGGGTTTTAGCTTCTTACCTAATGCGGTTAGCTTCCTCCTCGTCTAGTAAGTCTTCCAGAGAGACGCTCATTTCATCATTGTCCATAGATACTCCGATTCTAGATTTTTTTTGGTGAATTTTATGGGTTTGGGTAAAAAAGGTAATTTTTTAGGTTTAATAGGTTTAGGATAGTAAATGTTAATAGAAAGCTTGTGGATTTAGGGTAGTAACAAATAGATTTCAGAGTTTCAGTTGATTTTGAGAGTAAATGGCATGAATGTAGTAATCTAGATGGAGAAAGGTTAATTTGAGAATTTCAACTTTCCGGTTTAAAATAAAAAGAGGTAGAGTGATCTATAAAAGGGTATGGCTATATATACCCAAATGTGGTTTAAGTATACCCAAAAAACGCAGTTGACTTTTGTTTGATCTTTTTAGGACGAAAAAAACCTTGAACTTTTATTTAATATCCAAATTGCCACGAAGTAAAAAAAAAATAAGTATATCCTAGATATACCCAATTCACAAAACAATCTATTTGACTATGTATACCCAAAAAAACACAACTCCCTACTAGATCAAACCCCATATTACTACAATTTTGCGAAGTTCTTCAAATTGTTCTTGAACATTCAAAGTTGACTCAAGAACATTCAAACTTTTTTCAATTTTTTTAAAACTTCTTATAATAATATCACAAAATCAAACATGAATCGACCGAAATTAAGGTAAAAACTTGTTTTTTTGGAAGTTTTTTTTTAAAAATAAGTGGAGCATACCATAGGTACGGGGGTGTACCGGCTGGTACAGACCCCCTGTACCGTCCGGTACGCCCCCTGTACCAATGGTGCGCTCAGCCTTCGCTCCCGGCCATTTTCCGGTCAAATTCCGGCTGGAAAATGGCCTCCAAACACCCTAAAATTATGATTTTTTACCTAATTCAACCACAACCCTAATTTTGATACTAACACTAAGTTTTCATATTTTAGTTCGCCGGATTTTAGTTCATCGGATTTTAGTTCGCCGGATAAATTAGAGAGAACTTGGAGGTTTTAGAGAAAAGTTAGAGAGTGTAAGAGAAAAAATGAGGTGGATGAAGGTTAGTTAAAAAAAACCTTATATTATACCCATGAAAAGATATTTTTGTCAAAATTTGGATAAACTTATACCAGCTTTTGATAAACTCAAAATTGGATATACTTAAATATATATAGCTTGACCCTCTATAAAAATGTGTCTTATTCCTAACCTCGTCCTTTATATACTCTTAATTAAAAAATGTTTGTGTTTAAAATCGGTCACATCTTGTACTAGTATTAGTACATAAACTCAAGATGGGTAAACTTCTACAAATTTTGGTGATGTACAGCTTGATAGTTCGAAAATTTATAGGAGAGAATTTTATAAAATTTGTCTAAAACCATGGATTTTAGGTTTCTGATTTTGCGTAGTTATTCGATTAGTTATTTTTTTTAGCAAAATATTCATGAATTAATAAAAGAAAGAAGTCTACAGCAATAGACCCAAACAAACTAGGCTGAAAAACCATGTAAGTTTGGGCTTAAGAAACAAAACAAAGGCCCATCGCAAGGCTAACAGTCAAAATCCAAAGGGACAGAAATCCCTAGTGAAGTCGATCCCAATTAGGAACCCTAATTTCAACTTTCCTCTTTTCCTTCTCTCTTTCAAACACACAGCCACCATAATCGCAAACCCTAACCAGGGTCTATGTACCCAACTCCAATGCTGTCAAGCACAACGATAGCTAATAGAGAATTAGGCATCTCACTACTGTCAAAAACCCGATTCCTTTTCTCCACCAAGGACCACTTCGAGATCCAGTCTGCCGCCGCATTTTCCGATCTGGAAATGTGGCTGATCTTCATGGAAGGGAGAATCAAGGCTTTGCATATATCAACTCCAGCAAAGTGAGACGATCCACCAGTAGAAATGCTGCGAACCAGTGTCATGCAGTCTGATTCCAGGTCTATATTTCGCCATCCTCTCATGTGACATAGCAGCAGAGCCTCAACTAAAGCTCTCCTTTCTACTTGAAGCGGGCTCAGTTTGCCAAACAAAAGACTTGCCCCTTCAATGCAGTTTCCCAAGTGATCCCGAACAATGTAGCCACCTGAAGCCTCGCCGGTGAAGCTGCACGCCCCATCTGTGTTGATTTTGAGCCTTCCCAGAGTAGGAGCCCTCCATGACCGGTAAGTCGCCTTTCTCATACTAATAGATAGTACACCAATCCTCACACCTGCATCTTCAACATTAGCCCAGTGTTTAGTCTTAAGCTTAGAATCTATGCCCATAATGAATCTATTAATTCTGTTCACATCCTTGTTGAAATTATCAAAAGGCTTGTCGAACTTGGAATGATTCCTGTTATACCAGATTGTCCAAACTATCAGTTGTGGAACAATGTGGGTAACATGGAATTTATTGCAAGACGACTTACACCAAACTAAGAGCATATGTCGCAGACTCATAAATCTCCTGACAGGGACCCTAAACATAGCTCCATAATAGTTCCATATTTGCCAAGCATAGCTGCAATTGATGAAGAGGTGAGTTAAGTCCTCACAATTGCAGCAAAATTGGCATTTAGAGACTATAGCAAAATGCCTATTGATTAGGATGTTATCAGTAGGTACAAAGTTCTTCAGTAACCTCCAACAAAGAAAAGAAAACTTAGTTGGTATAAAGCTATGCCAAATCTTTTTGTAAAAGAAAGAACTGTTATTTTTAATTCTGATATTTTCCCAGGTTTTTTTAGTACAAATTTTTTTATCACTCGAAAGACTCCACTCTATAGTACCATCCTTATCATGACAAATTTTAACACAGTTTATGTGTTGCTATCTCTCATGAGAAAGAAATGATATTAAACTGGAGTCCCATAAACCATCCTTCCAAAATGTATTAATTTTTGCTGGTAGATACCAAGAGTTTTGATCAGTGACTATAGGAGGCATCTTATGCCAAGAATCTCTCCAAAAGTCTATATTCCCTCTGCCCACATTCCAGTGAATGAAGAGGTCAGCCCTCTCTCTAATAGAACAGAGACCATTCCATACAATAGAGTCACCAATACCACACTTAGCACTGAGAGGGTGCCTGTCCATACAGTAAGTCTTAGAGATAAGGTCAGTCCAAAGAGACTTCCCTCTTCTAAAACAGTACCAGAGCTTATAGGCAAAAGAAAGCTGAATATCAGATAGGAGTTTAATGTTCAATCCACCCTCCTCAAAGGGCTTACATAGACCACTCCAACCAGACCAGTGCATAGCATACTCATTCACTTTGGGCCTCCATAGAAACTTATTAAAACAGAGATCAATTTTGTGCAATATATTTTTAGGTATTATGCTATTTTGCATTCTGAAAAAAATAATGGGGTGAAGAACATGCCTTATAAGTGACAATCTGCCACTATAAGACAGGTTCTTCAGATCCCATTCATTGATTTTATTATATATTTTAGCTAAAAGAGAAGTATAATGCATTCCTTTGTTGTTTGCAGCAATGGTAGTCCCTAAATAGGTGAAAGGAGCACTATCAGTCTTGAAACCCATGGTAGCATTTATTCTGGCTGCATTGGCTCTAGAACACCTTGAAGAGGTAATCACTTTGGTCTTATCAATATTAATCAGTTGCCCAGAAACCTGCTGATATTTGTTGAGCAGGTTACTCAGTTCTTTTATTGATGAAGGAGAACTATTAGTGAAAACAACAATGTCATCTGCAAATGCAATACAAGGTAAGATGTAGCCTGATTTTATGTAGAATTGCACATTAATATTAGAAATATATAGATTCTCCAAGCCCCTCAAAAGTGCTTCCTCAGCCAGGATAAAAAGGCAAGGAGATATAGGATCTCCTTGTCTTAATCCTGTTTTCTGAGGAAAGTACCCTGAACAAGACCCATTAATAAGCACAGATAACATAACATTTGAAATCAGCCTATAAATCATAGAGGAAATATCATCAGAAAAGCCAAAACATTTTAAAGTTTTAATGATAAAGGTGTGAGACATCCTGTCAAACGCCTTTGTCATGTCAAATTGAATGATGATGTTGCCTTTAGAAGGCTTTCTCCTAATGTGATGAAGCATTTCCTTAATGATTAGTATGTTATCATGAATTAACCTTTCTTTCACAAAGGCACTCTGCCCTCTAGAAATAATTCTAGGACGAATGCAAGAGATTCTTCTGTTAATGAGGGCAGATATCAGTATGTTCAAGATAGTACACATGCTTAACGGTCTATAATTGTTCCAGGTAATAGGATTAGCTACTTTGGGGACCAGGACAATCCCAGTAGCAAACACTCCTTTTGGGATAGCTCTACCATCCAGGTAAGCATTAATAACTTTGCATAGGTCATAATTAATAATATTCCAGCATTGCTTAAGAAAGTAAATATTAAACCCATATGTGCCTGGTACACTGTCTTGCTTCATGCCACTTATAATAGCTCTGACTTCCTCACTAGTTGTATGCTTAGAAATCTCAGTATTTTCCCTGTCCAAAACAAGCTTAGGTATATTGTTTAAAATAGAATCTTGCTCACTAATAACAGCACTAATATCAGGTTCATGAGAAAGGATCTTTTTGAAATGAGCCACAGCAGAGGAGGCAATCTCACATTGATCAGTAAGCCAATTATCATTTTCTTTAATACCAGCAATAAAAATTTTCTTTCTTTTCTTAGATACATAGCTATGATATAATTTCGTGTTTCCATCACAATCATTTAACCATGAATTGAAGCATTTCTGCTTCCAATAACTTTCCTAATCCTTTAACGCAAGAATGAGGACACTGTTAGCCTTTGAAAGCTTAGATTTAGAAACATTATCTTTAAGAGACTGATGAAGCAATTCACAGTTCTCTACCTCTATAGAAGCCTCCTTAACCTTGTTAAAAATGTTTCCAAAGGTTGTAAAATTCCAACTTTTCAAATGTTTTTTCAGTCTTTTAAGCTTGAACCAAAAAATGGTGCTATCCTCACCATTACAATGCTTGGACCAGTTCTGATTCACAGTAGTCATGAAATCAGGATGGTTAGTCCAAGCATTGATAAACTTAAAAGATCCTTTCTTACGATTAGAATTAGTGTTAGTGTCTTTACAAACAGAGATTAACAAAGGTGCATGGTCAGAGCAGGTTCTGACCATGTGACAAACCTGAATGCTTAAGTCATTAAGCATATTCTGATTAACCAACACCCAATCTAACCTCTTCCAATTGTTGTTATTGCTCCAGGTGTAACGAGAGCCACTATACCCAAGAACCTCTAAATTACAGTGTCTTATGAACTCGTTGAAGTCCTCAGCACTGGCATCATCATAATTCACACAATGTAGCTGGTCATCAGGGCATCTGGTGGTGTTAAAATCCCCTGCCAAGATCCAAGGACTATCACAGGTAATGAAACTAAGCTGGTTCCAAAGTAATTTCCTCTGCAATCTCTGATTTTTAGCGTAGACTGAAGTAAAAAAGCAATTAAAAGTAGCATAACTAATTTGAACATGTAAGAACTGATCATGATCAGTAACAACCAAAATACTAATGTCTTTTGGCCAGAACAACCAAACTTTGTTGGAAGAGTTAACTAAGTAGTTCTCAAATCCAATTCTCCTAGCAACCAACTCCACCTTATCAGCCCTGGCCATGGGCTCTTGAATCGCAACCAATTTAACATTCTCACTTTTAATAATAAACTTAAGCCTAGCAATCGTAGGATTATTATGTATACCTCTTGCATTCCAGCTTATAACTTTAATCATTATCAGATAATGAATTTTTTAGAACCTTTTCTCTCTTTTTAAGAGAGTTTATTGACAATCTGTTTGAGTTACTATTCCTGTTAGCAGATTTTACCATTATTGAAATAACTGTCTCAAAATCTTGATCAGGATCATTAGTGCTCATTTTTGGAGAAGTGTTGTAGCTACCAGCCTTTCCACCTCGAGGAGAAGCCTGCAAATTGTTCCTGTCCAAGTAATTCTCTTCTTCCTCTAAGTTCTGAAGGGCACTGATAATATCAGGGTCATTGTTAGACATAGTTCTCTCCTTCACCGGGCTCACCACACTTGTAGAAGGACAAGACACACTTGTAGTAGGCCTGTCTTTCTTTGTAATGATTGATTTAAGCTTTCTCCTGTATACATGAGTAAAGGCTTGGACCTTTGTAGGCTTAGTAGCATTATCATATTTGTCAGTTTCCTGTAAAGACTCTTGTCGAATGACCTTTCTTTCAGTAATATCATTACTTTCTTTTACTTTCTTTGAATCCATCGATGTATTCTTTTTTACATTTATCAGACTCGTGCCCAATATAGTTGCAAGACTTACAGTATCCAGGTGCATTTTTATAACTAACAGATATGTAAACCACATCACCCTCACCAAACTCTACTTTTAACTTCCTTTTAAGAAATCTTGAGACATCAATCTCAATCAATGCAAAGCATGCATTCCAGTTTGCTCTATTAACATCAGGGATAACTACATGATGAACTAACCCAAGTGATGAAGCCAGAGCATGTATAACAGAGCTATTATACATAAATTCTGGCACTTTTTCGAACCTGACCCATAACAGAGCCACCGGGCATTCAAAGTTTCTTGTACTTTGTGGGCACCACTTGACAACTCTCATCATCTTACCATCGACCTTCCAAAACCTACTTACCCATAACCTGCCAGCATCTTCTAACACAGAAAATTCAACTAGAATCTGTCTAGAATCAATCGTAACATAAGTGTAGACACCTTTGAACTTGAATGATTCAAGAAAGCTTTGAAACGCCTGCCTCTTAGGGATCCCATCATTGAACTTGGCTATAAGAGTAGTCCTTGACTGAGCACAAAGATCAGCCTTCACCTGACCAGCAAACTTGATGACATTGAGATCATCGAGCACTGTAACACTTTCCGACCTGTACTCTGTAAATTCATCCTTCTTCATTACTACATCAGAATACAACCTTTTCGTAGATTCAACCTTTTCATTTGTAGACACACCAGCCTTGCCATTCAGCGGAGGGAAACCACCATCATCTTGAGACACCATGTTCATTTCCACCGCCCTACCACAGGCAGAGCCTGCGAAGGCCAATCCACCCACGTCGATGCAACACTAATAAGATTGCTTGCCAATACTTTACTTAGAACAAATACAAAGGAGCAGTTTCTTAGGAGCCAAGAAACTAAACCTCTTCTTGAAGCTTTTTCTTGGGAGAGAAGGAAAATTTTTTCTTCCCTGTTAATGATGACTTCATTCGATTAGTTATTTTATAGAAAATTTTTTCTCTACCTAATCTCCAATTTCAAGTATACATATAATTTATAGATATCAATTATATAATTGTTCATACAGCGAACCGGTGCAGAGTAATCGGTGCAGAGACTACTTGTCTTAATATAAAACATACTATAATATAGTAGTTCTAAAGTCACGTTTGGCTAAATATATTTATTCATTTATAAATAAACATATTTTATTAACCAAACATTTATATAATAAAAACAATTATAAAAAAAAAAATCTTCCTTAGTATTCTGGTTTTAATTATGAAAAGTATAAAAATTCAAAAATTGTGTAATAACATTTTCTCTCTAATTTTGAGAAACAACAACTTTTTTTTCCGTAAATATTCAATCATTTCAGTAGGTGGCCATTTAAATAACGAAATGTATGATTTTGTCACGTTTGATATTTGACTATTCTTTGATATAAATAAAATGAGTATATTTGTTAAAAAAAAATCTTACTATAAAATTCGAAAATATAAATATTTTGGTGAACAAACAGAGCCTACGGGCACGGGTACGTGTCCTAAAATTAAAAAAAAGGTGGAGAGAATCTAGAAAATGGGACTTTCTTTTTAGAAAAAAATGGGTCGAGTTCATTTGAATTAATAATGGAAATAAAAGAAAATAAAAGTTAGAGAGAGAAGCGAAGAAGAGAAAGCAGAGAATAAAAAGGAGACCGGATGTTGACAAATTTCATGTCACTGTTGGTAGAAGGTCGTTTGTTTATGTGATTTTCTTATCTGGGATCTCCTCTCTCTCTCTCTAGAAAAACCAAAACCAAATCAAAAGAAAAGCGGAAGAGAAGAGAGAAGAAAAGCTCAGCTCCCTTATGATTTAGAGATAGAGAGAGAGAGAGAAAATGAATGGCCCAGTAGATCGAAGATGACGATCTGAGCTTTATAAATGGTCTTTCTAAACAAAACCCACTTCATTTAGAATCTACCACTTTATTACCACTGCTTAAATTCTCTTCAGGGTCGATTTTCTTGTAGGGGAGGCGATAAGACGATGTGGGTCTGAGGTAAAACCTTCCATTTCTTTATATAATTCGATATTGTTTCGAGGTTTTGTGTGTTGGGTTTTGATTGTTTGAGTTTGCTTTTACCTAATTTCTATAAACTTTATAATCATACTTTAGTTCTTTACTAATATATAGATAGATATCTCCATTGGTTTAAGAGTTAATTCAGTTCTGGTTAAGGTAAATTGTGTATTAGTATCTGCAGATTTCGTGTTGGATTGCGATTGTGTTGGATCTGTTTTACTGAATTTGGTTTATGCTTCACATTTTTTGTTGGTGTGTAATTGAGATTTAGCTTTGTTGATTGTAAACAATAAAGATAAAACATAGCAATTGATACCATAGTTCTTCAATTTTTATAAGATTCTCTAAACTTGAATGTGGCATTTCATATCTATAGAAGACTAGTACACTAAGTTTCTTGTGTGATGTTTAGGGTTAAATTCAAAAAGAGTAATTGAAACTTCAAGCTTCTTAATTCTTTACTAGTGATAGATAGACCCTTTAAGTATAGTGAATTAACAAGTTTATAGGATCTATATAGCTAGCGTGTAGGATCTCTTGTAGTGATGTTTGTTCATGTTTTTTATATTTCCTTGATATATATATTCGAAATCTTTATCTTTTGGCTCTTCAGTTTGTACTTTTTAATTGCTTTACTTCCACATTTTAACTTTTTTCTGAAACTATTTTGCAAGTCTTGTTTTCTTTTTCTTTTTACCTACTAAAATGAAGAAAATGACTGCTTGATTTTGTTCGATATGTTTTTACGAGCAACGAGATTTATGACTGATTACTTTTTAACGCTGAACGAATAGTTCTTTCTTATGCTTATAATGCTGCACTGAACAGTTAGTTCTTGGGTTGTCTTTAATATAACTATACAATGAACTTAAGCGAACTATTCATTATGTTGTATGCTTTAATTATTCTCCTCTGTTAAGTGTTGTTTACTTACCTTTACTTGTGAAACAATTATATATTTGTATATATCCAGTGGTGAATTGTGATTAAACACTGAAAATCGTGGATATTTTACGTTCAAACATTTGATAGGATGCCATTTACAGCTTCTGCTGCATTGCTTGAATTTATGCTTATAGTGTATTTTCGTAATGATTGGGCTAATCAAATTTTTTATAACTGATATGTTTATCGCCTCTTTGGTTTTTAATTCTCAGGAATGGGAACAGAAGTGCATTTGGAAAATTATTTATCAGGATATTACTCAATGAGGGATTTTAATGAAGATTCTAATAGTTGTAGCTGGCCACTGCATTATAAAGATAAATCTGTGACCAATGGACAATATTTCAATGGGTTTTTACCGCAGTCAATGGTAGATCCTTATCTGGGATACGACAAGAATGTAGTGAAACGAATGATGCTCGAACACGAAGCAGTATTTAGAAACCAGGTATTCATATTCTAAGACTTTCTTCTGGTTTTATCTGATGGTATATCTACAGCTGAAATCTAACTATTTTTTGTTCTTCGATAATATTCTTACGGTTGTTTGGTGCCCAACTTTTAAACTAGAAAACTAGCTTAAATAAGCGATTGAAAAATGTTAGTGTTGTTAGAAAAAAAGTTACATGGTGTTTAATGCATAATAAAAAGTAAAAAAAGAAAGAAACATGTATAGAAAAGAAACATGCATATTAACGAAGATATTACACGAATAGGAAAAGTAAAAAAAGAAAGAAACATGTATAGAAAAGAAAACGGTGTAAAGAAATCTGAATAAAAAAGAATAAAAAACTAAAAGATGCAAATAGTCTATTTCTTTAGCTTTTTAGGCTTTGGACTGTTTGAAGTAGAAGAAACAAATGTCATGTACAGTGAAGCTTCATTTTTAAGCATAATTTTTTCTTAATTATGTAACTTCCATCTTGGTACAGGTATTTGAACTTCACCGATTATACAAAATCCAAAGAGATCTAATGGAGGAGATAAATATGAAACAGCTAAACCACAATCGCATACATAACGAAACATCATTATCCTCAAGCACATTCGTGCCTCAAGATTCTCGTAAATGGAACATCCCCAGTTTTCCTACAGCCGACCATGGTTGTACTAGGCCATCGATTTCAAATGCGGAAGAAAATTATTCTCCTTTGAGTTCCTTAAGAGGAAGCAGTACAAAGGCAGGTCCTTTTCGGTCTCCTAATGGAGATATTGATAAGGATATCGAGATTTTAGAGACCAGACCCACAAAAGTAAGAAGAAAATTGATTGATCTTCGACTTCCAGCTGATGATTACATTGATATAGATGGAACTGAACAGTCGAGTTATCGTGCTAATGGGAAAGGTGCTTCTTCTCAAGGGGATGCTTTGAAATCTGGCTCGTATTTAAGGAAGAAAAATGCTTTGGCTGATTTGAATGAGCCTATTCAGATTGAAGAAACTAATGCTGTTTATTCAAATTCGCAACATGAAACGTGTGGTGGAAAGGCGCAGATTTTAGGTTTACCCAAGGAAAGGCATGTCAACACTCATTACGGAAGCAACGATGTCGCTTTGAGTAATCCGTATTTGATGGAGAATGGGTGTGGAGGAGGTCAGTTCTCTCGCGCTGTCGGAACAGGTGATCTTTTTACATGAAGCTTCTTTTAAGGGTTGTTTGGTAGTGCCCAAATTATAAGCTAAAAAGCTAAGCTTTAAGTAAATAAGTAAGAATAGTTTGATTTATGGACATACGTTGTTTGGTTTATAATACAAATTGGTAAAAATTCACGGTAAATAATGAAATCAAGAACTAAAAAAATTATAAGAATCTATTGAGGAAGCAGGTGAGTTTTTTTCTTGGAAAAGTCAGACCAACCAAGCAACAATTCTTCGTATAAGCCTAAAAGCCAAAAGAACCTATTGGCACCAAACAGCCCCTTAGATTTTCCTTTATATCTCATTGTTTATGACTGATTTGTCTGTTTAGGTTTCAGTAAAGGTGTAACTTAACTCTAGTTAGTCTTGTTATGTAATCTCAAGCACTCTTTCTGGCTATAAACGATATCCACCTCTAGGCTAGAATTTTAGCTTTATACATCTATCACCATCATTTTGCTGATTAGTGAAAAAAATTCATCATGTTCTAGCTATATTGATCTAGTGTAGTATCCAATTTTAGAAGGTTTTGGCTAAATTCAACACTTCCATATTTGCAACCCATGGACTCGATCATATATCTGATGAATGCTCCGTTTTCTTTTCAGGACTAGATAAAAACAGCCAAAAGTCTTTTGCTCAAGTTCTTCGACCTGAAGAGTTGCCTTTCTCTTTCCAACCCGTGAAACCATTTAACAATGTGCATGAACTTCCAGCTTTCCCTATTGGTGATCCTAGAAAGGTTAATCTATGGAGTCGCGGTCTAGAATTGACTTCAAGAAATCAAGAATATACTTATAATAATAATCTCGTGAATGGTCCAAGTTCATATCCGACTAATTCTCCTGATTTCCTTGTGTCTTGGAATCATTTTCGTATGCGGGAAAATCTTAATAATAGCTTAGAGCAGAAGCCAGTGTCTGTTCAGACCGGCAATTTTGTAAACTCATCACAGTCTATAGGAAATTGTTCTCGACCATTAGAAGCAACCATCAATAGAGTTTCGATAGCAAATGCAGTGAACTTGAACGCATCGTCCTTTGATGTAGAAGCTCCCAAGAAAAATATTGAAACCCTATATGTGGCAAGAAAGAATGAATATCTGACTGCCTTGCCTTGGTTAAGAGCAAAACCGTCTTGTTCGAACAAAACCTCTGATGTGCAGAGAAATCCAATCGTCACCGATCTGAATCTACCTGGGTTTTCTCCGAGTAAGTTTGCAGATAAAAATCCGAATGGTTCAAAGTGTATTTCATCTTGTACTAGTGTCGAGGACTGCAGGACTAATGGAAAAATCCTTGGTTTTCCTATTTTTGATAAACCTTGTGAAAACGGGTCATCTTCGGTTATCATTCCTTTTGTGCCAACTCCTCCCTCATCTGAAGCGGAAGTACGGAAAATGACACATAGATTACTCGACATTAACCTGCCTTGTGATTCTATACCTCCAGTTATGCAAGTCATAGATGCAAAAGTTTCTGGTTCTAGACATTACATTGATTTAAACTCATGCATGAGTGAAGAAGAAGAACAAGAAGTTTATTTTGCTCCTTGTTCGAAAACCAATGAGAAAATAACGTCGGGAATAAATTTGGAAGCTTTTCCAGCTTCTGAAACCGAAGAAGACAACAGTGTTATAGAAGAATCACCAAAATCGGTGGAAGCATTTGCCAGAATAGCAGCAGAGGCAATAATCGACATGTCATTATCCGATCAATACATATCATACACAAACGAAGCGACTAGTATTTCACCTGTAGCGAAATTGACAGACCCTTTAGGGTGGTTTGCGGATACGATACAAAAGCTTGAAACTATTTCAATATCTGAAAACGAGAGAGAAAGTTCCAAATCATCTTCCGACGAGCTTGACTATTTTGAGTGCATGACATTGAAACTAACACGGACAGCGGAAAAAGATGTTTACATCCCTACACCTTTGGATCCACAAAACCTGAAACTCGAAGGAACAGGGGGCGGTGCACCTGTACGTAGTAGTATGCGACCACGAAGAGGGCATGCTAGAAGAGGTAGACAACGGAGGGATTTCCAAAGGGATATCCTCCCGGGTCTTGTTTCTCTCTCTAGACATGAAGTAACTGAAGATTTTCAGACATTTGATGGGCTTATGAGAGCGAGCGGTCACTCATTTAGCTCGGGGTTGACAAGAAAGAATGGTTGCAGCCGTGGACGAAAACGGTCTGTTTCTTGTGTGCCATTGGTTCAACAGACAACAACGGAGATCGTGGGAGTGGAAGATAGAAGCCTTACGGGATGGGGGAAGACAACAAGAAGGCCGAGGCGGCAAAGATGTCCATCAGGTAATCTTTCATCTGCTTCGCCTTTAACATGAATCGGATTAGGGAAAGATAATGTTACAAAAATCAGAACTATATAGAGATGAGTTTATTCGGGTTTTAGTCCTTTTGTACATTGATTAATCCTTGATTGCTTGTATTCGGATGTTTATAATTTACTATTGTTATTCATAGGTGACTTTGATAATGTTTTGTTAATTTTGATACTGATTTCTTGACTTCTACATTTTTGGTAGCTGGTTGGTTTATGGCGATTTATACCCCGTCATTTTTTTTATTGTTGTTATTTCTTAAAGGCAGATATCAATAAATATAAAAGATAAATAATATTTACAAAAAGTCATAATTATGTACAATTAAAAGATAGATCATAATTATTTATAAATTTTATATTAAGTCGGACTTTTTTTTAATAAATCTTTTTATTAAAAATTTGACCCTACAAGAACTTTTAATTTGGTATATTTTGATGGAAAATCATTATACGTTTAAAAATTCATCAAATTTAGCCATTGAAAAGACAGGCTAAAAATATAAAATTTTACAATTAAAAATGGAAAAGAGGACAAGATAATGGAGTTCCTAATCTAAATCAGGTGATTTCAGTACCAAAGCAATTTGGAGCTAGATTAGAAATAAAAAGTGTTGCTTCCAATCTCTTCCAAAAGATTTGGAGCAGCGCGAGAAAATTCTTTTGGTTTCATATAGATATGTTATAGAGTTCCTCTGATTGTTTAACTCTTAGCAATACTGCAGTATTGGATATGACAGAAGGATAATCATTAGTACTGATTGGATCGACACTAATCTACCCTAAAGGATAAGGATTTACAATCTCACTCTTGAATTCTGGTTGTAATTCTGTTTACCAAGTCATCATATTGACTTGCTTTGTTACTAGTATGGACTGAAATTCACAAGTATTTTAGAGGTAGTATCTTACTCATGATATTAGTAATTTCTTCAAGTGTACTTATTCTATGTTGATTAATTCTTGAGGAAGTTATAAGATTAGATTATAATTAGTTTATAGATTATCCTCATATATCTTGATAAGGTTTCAAGAAAGTGTTTAGTTTATTGATATTATTCATAGAGCCATTTGCATGAATGATAAAATCATCTGCAAAAATGAGATAGTTTATATACATGACACTTCTAGTTTTATTTATCATTTCATGAATGCTAATACCTCGAATAAGGTATTCGAACAAGTTAATACCTCGAATAAGGTATTCATATCAATAGATTGGGGGAAATGGGATCCCCCTACCTTATACCATTTAGCCCTTTAAAGTAACTTTTGAGTTCTCCATTAATAATTATAATAAAGAAGATAGACTTGATTCCATTGTTGATAAGTTTTAAGGAATTGGTGTGGAAACCAAAGTCTTTCATAACATTTGAGATCGAGCTATAAGATAGTTTATCGAATGCCTTAGCCGTGTCAATATTTCAAGAGGATGTTTCCACATTTAGATTTCTTGTTAATTATCATATATAAGCTCTTGAGAGAGGAGGTTATGTTCACGAATGTTTCTTTCCTTGACAAATCCTCATTGTTCTTCAGAGATGATCTTTGGAAGTATGATTGATAGTTTTCATTCAATATTTTGAATAATATCATGTTAAAGACTGAGCATAAACTAATAGGTCTAAAATCTTTCCAATGTTTAGGGCTATCAGCTTTAGGGATTAGTCAAATGGAAGTTGAAAAAATTCTGTTTGGGCCAGTTTTGCCAGAGAAATAATCTACCACTGCAGCACACAAGTCATTCTATATGATAGGCCAACATGTTTGGTAAAATTTTGCATTGAAACCATCAGCTCCAACAACATTATTAAGAGTGAGGCCTTTAATTTCTTTGTGAATTTCTTCTATTGTAGGGGTAGCCATGAGGAATGGGTTATTAGAGTCAGTGATTAACTTATGGATTATGTTCATAGGATTTTTATATTGTTTAGGTGAATTTGAAGATGCTAAGAGATCTTTGAAATGATCAACAGCCAGCTCAACAATATTATATTGATCTTCAATCTAGTTTCCTTCATGGCAGATCCCCATGAATTTTATTCCTTTTTGTTTGTTTTTTCTTAACAAAATTACGAAAAATAAAAGTGTTTTTATCACCATTTTTTATTTTACTTTGGAGAGATTGATCTTGCCCTTTAAGTTTTGAGTATATTGATATCTTTTTTCAAGAAATATAACTTCCTTCTCAACTTTAGAAAGAGCATTAAAAATGTTACCAAAAAACTTAAGATTCCAAAACTTAAGTTTAATTTTGAGCCTTTTAAGTTTTTGCCAAAATACATGTAAAGATTAACCAACTATGGGAAAATTTAAGGACTCCTCGATAATCTGATTGAATGCTGGATGTTGTTTCCACATTTTAAGAAACTTATATGATGTTTTTGGGTTGTATGAGTTATTAGAAATAACTATGCATAATGGAGAATGGTTTGAGCTGGTTCTAGCCATATGTTTGACCTGAATGTTTTCAAAATAATTTCTCATTCAAGCATTTATTAAAATCCTATCCAATATTTTCCATTTTCTCTTATTTAATCAAATATATAGAGAGCCAATGTAGCCTTCACCTTCTAAAGAACAATCCAAATTATGTTGTTAACGTCATCAATACTTCTTATACATAATGGTGAGCATGAAAATCTTTCTAAACCGTTGGTTATACAGTTAAAACACTCATAACAATCCACTCGAGTGGATTGTTAACTTAATGTCTAAGATTTTCCCATAGAGGTAACCTATTAGTTCTAGAGCATTTTGCATAGACCACGGTAACCATGAAGGTTATGTTTAGAGTTGTGTGTCAAACCTTTAGGTGGATGAGCTGCTCATCGGTATAGAAACTACTTTAAAAGTATCCTTACAAATGATCTAAATTTTATTATTTAAGTTTATAGTTCTAAGTTGAAAACCAAGAGCTTTTCAAGTTCCTTTAAGTTTGTATCAGGCACTATAGGTTCCTGTAAAGCCAGGAAGTCTATTAGTACTATTTTTGCTATTGATTTTAATTTTCTAATTGTGTTATTATTGCTAATACCTTTGACATTACAATTTAAGATTTAATAGTCATTTATAGCTAAAGGTAGATGGTTTATTTAACCCTCTAAAGAGCATTGGTTTATTGTTAAGAGATTATTTGTTAGGTTTTGTTTTAGCTTTAATTTTCTTTTCATGTTAATCATTTTTTAAATTCTTGTTCTTAGATAGTGTGGCCTCGGTTGGTGAATGTGGTCTTTAAGGAATTATTCAATTGATCATATTAGTGAATCAATGTTGGAGGTAATTAAATTTCCAAGCTCTATTGAGTGTAGAGCTTCAATTATTTCAGAATTTAAGTCTTCAATTGTTATTGAGTTACTTGACAAGGGTGTATTGTTTTCATGTCTTTCATTGTTTTTCATAATGGGTTGTTTGTTCTTGATTGATTCATTTGGTTGTATACTAACATTACTAATATTATTGTTGTTAGGAATATAGTTGTTTATTAAAGGTTCCGTGGTGTCATTAATCATACGATCATTAACCATAATAGATTTTAATTTATGAGTCCAAATTCTAGTAACTTTTGATGGTTGCTGGTTCTGGTTGTCTTTAGGTTGTGTTAGGTTTGAGTTAGATTCTAAGACTTGTGTTGCAATTGGTTTTTTTTGTTTCTTCTATATTGGCAGCATTATGTTCAAGATGAAAACAGTCCATAAAATATAATGGTTTAACACCATTAGATAAAGTCCAACCAATATCCATCATGACCTCCAAATTCAATCCAAATTTTATTGATGAGAGGCTTGGATACATCAATTTATATCCATGCCCGGTAGTAATTAAACTTTGCCTTATTTATATTAGGAATCCTTATGTTTAAAGACCTTCATATAGTCTTATAAATATTGTTAATAATATCCTTATTATATAGAAATCCATGGTTTTTTGGAAATGTAACCAACACTGGAGTTACATGGGACTCATTTTTGTATTGAAGCCAATATCTCATTTTAGCAGCCTTATGTAATGTTGGCCTATAATCCAGACATTCATTTTCCATAGAATCTTTATATCATCTAGTTGTTCTATCTCAATTAATATATATATCTTTGAACCCATACAGAATTATTCGATCATCATTAAAATGTAATTTTTCAAGAAATGATTGAAAAATATGCATTTGCGGCATGTCTAGAGAAACTTTTCTAATTAAAGTAAATTTAGCACTAATAAGGAGAATTTTTATTTTATCTTGTTCTGTGAAATGAATAACTCTGAATTCTTCTTTGTTTGAGGTGAACACTTGTTCATGTATAATCTATTTATTGAAGGTTTTTGGATTGACTACATCCTTATAAAACCTTACTCCGTTTTGTTGTTGTAGATTTTCCGTACTTTGGTGAGGATGTTGATCAAAGATAGGGTTATTCCTTAGTGCATGAAATTGTTCTTCGTATTTGATAATTTGGGGAGATTTACCAGACCTTTCATTTTTAATCTGCATTTGTATCTGAGGTTGATGTTTTCCTTGCGAGAATGGAACTTTGTTCTTACTGTTTGAGTCATTTGTAGCCTATATATTTAGATCTTGTGTTTTTTTGTGATCTGATTTACTGATGTTGCTAAAGTTTGTTGTAGCCTATACATTTCCTTTTTTTAGATATGTGACCTTGGCCAGTCACAAGTAACCATGTTTTGCCAATTTTTGCTTTCTTACTTTTATTTTTATTTTTATTTTAAAAAATTGGTATCTTTCAAATTCTAGCTCGAAAAATAAATCGAAAGTACTATCGGGAGATCCATTAATAATATTTTTTGAATTTATTTAGCGAGTAACATACGAGACCAGACATACCAAACATATGAGACCAACATAAAAACATGTGAGACATGTACTACTTGATGATAAAGATGTGAGTCCACGGTTACTGGGTCTCACGAGTTTTTTTATCAATATATAGTCTCACATGATTTATTATGCCTCGTCTTGCATTATTTAATAATGCTTGGTCTCTCAACTTTATTATGATGGGTCTCGCATGATTTATTATTTATGGTCTCGCATGTTTTATATTTTTGGTCTCGAGGGATTGATTATATTGGGTCTTGCATGTTTTATGCCTCATCTCTCGTATTTTTTTATGTATGCTCTCACATGTTAATTTATGTTTGATCTCACATATTTTTTTATTCCTGGTCTTGCATGTTTGGTTATGTCTGATCTCGCATGTTACTCACAAAAAAAATCAAAAAAAATCATCAATGAATCTAGTTTTGTTCGCCTTAAAAAAATAAAGTCGATGGTACTTTTGGATTTTTTTCCGAGGTCTGGTTTGAAAGATACAGATCTTTAAAAATAAAAGAAAGAAAAAGAAAAAAAAGAAGAAGCTCTAGTTCAATAATGAGAAGTGGTTACATCACTGGTGATGAAGTATGAGTATTTGAAGTATTATTTACAGAATTAGGTATTAGATGGGAGTTAAGTACACAAAATGAATATTGACTAACCAATCATGAAAGTTGCGTACTAAATAACATTAAAGTTTGGTTTTGGACACCTTTGTTGATATTTCTCTTATAAATAGTTAATTATTATAATTAGTAGTATAACTTAATTATTTTTTTTAATTGGTGATAAAATCTGTTTTTTTTGTTGGTTATAGCTAACACTTTTAATTTTTATTGATTAAAATTATAAAAAATAACTATAAGAATGTGTTTTTTATTATTTGTAGTTGTAGTATATATTCTAGATAATGCTTTTTTCAATTTTTTCATCATTTGATGATAAATACTTTTTGTAAATAAAAAAAATCATAACTATCGATTATAATAAGAATATATTATCATTTTTTATATTAAAGGATAATGCACATAATAGTATTAAAACCCAAACTTAATACCTATTTAATACCTCAACTATCTACCGAGGACCTAATTTTAATACTTAAATCCCACTTAATATCAATTTTTTGAAAATATCACAAATATCCTTAATCAACTATATAAGCTATTTTTTTTTGTCAAAACTCTTATTTTAGACAAAAATATATCAGAGAATCGATTTGTTTAAAACCCTTATTTGAGGAAGAGAAAGCTTAAATAATTTTTTTTGTTTTGAAGATCAATTTTTCGAAGTTTAGAGAATCGATTTGTTTTTTTGCTAATTAGTTATAAACACATGGTGTTCTGATTTTTTTTTTTTTGAGTTATGAGTTATTTTTAGGCCGTGAAATCGTTGAGAAGTTGCTTGTACATGTTGCATACGAGATACGGAAGATGAGAGACGAGATGTGAGAGACGATAGATAAGAGACGAGAGAGGAGAGACGAAAGACGAAAGACGAAAGATGGAAGATAATAGATAAAAGACGAGAGATTAGAGACAAAAGCAAGAGACGAGAGATGATAGACAAAAGATTAGAGATGAGAGATAAGAGACGAGAGACGAGATGCGAGACCAACTTTAGGGTTATGGCGAAGTGCGAGACCAAATTTAGGGTTATGGAGAAGGGCGAGATATGTTGTGAGGATATGGATAAGTGTGAGATTCGTTGTAAGGCATATGGATAAGTGTGAGAAATGTACTCCTGGATAACGTAAGATGCAAGACATGTAATGATTGATGATGTGAGATATGAGAGACGAGAGACGCAAGATAGAAGACACGATGTGTCACGATCTTAAGGGTTATGGAAAAATGCGAGACGAGTTGTATGGTTATGTAAAAGAACGAGCAATGTTGTAGGGATATGGATAAGTGTGAGATATGTTTTAGGGGATTGGATAAGTGCAAGACATGCACTAGTGGATTATGCAAGATGTGAGACATGTACTAATGGATGATGCGAGATACAAGATATGAGAGACTAGAGATGAGAAATACAAGATATGTACTAATGTTTGATGCGAGATATGAAAGACGAGATACACAAAACATGTACTACTGGATGGTTTAAGAAACTAGAGACGAGAGACAATAGGCAATAGAGTTGTACTGATGAATGATGCGAGGTACGAGACATGTACTGCTGGGAGAATGCGAGATGTGAGACACATATTAATAGATGATGCAAAATAATAGAGACGAGAGACGAAGACAAAAGACAAAATACGAGATACGAGAGACAAGAGATGAATGATGCAAAACGAGAGAGAATAGAGACGAATGACGAGAGAATTGTACCGATGGATGATTATGAAATGCACAAATGTTAATGAAAATATGAGACTAGAGTCTTGACACACATAAACGATACGAGACGTGGTGCTTTATGAACTTGAACTGGATGAAATATCAATGATCCAAAATGGACATGCAAAACAACAAACAATAAGATTTCGAATCATACATTCAAACCAAATCACTAAATACGACATATCAAATATAAAAAATAGATTATTTTTTATACTCTCAAACTATAACGTATAAAAGGTTGAGAAATGTAAATAGTTCCCAATTGAAATATTAAAATTGTGGTTTAAGTACGACTTATAAATTTTGAAAAAAAATGAATGGAATCGTGAGATTTTTTTTTAAAGATCCATTTTGTTTAAAAATCCAAAAATATTTTTATCTTATATTATTATATAGATCTTTAATAACTTATAATTATTAAATGTTAATTGATAATGCGATAGTTGTAAGAGGAATAAATATTAACTGTCTTATATTAAAGTAAATTTGGTTACTCAAACAATGCATTTACTCACCTATGGAACTTAACCTCGAAATAAACATATACTAATAGTATTAACTAGATTCAACAGGATTCCGATCCTACACGCGTGAAAAGAGCGCGTGGTATTGGAATGAGAAAATCTAAAGAAAGCGGTTGTTGGTGTCTGAGTAATTGATTGGCTGTACATAGCCTCTCTCTTACTACTATTGGTCATAGATACTTTTGTTATTGTAGTACTACTACTTCTTTTTCTATTTATATCATTTATTGTTTCAAGACACAGGCACTGCACACAACACAACTTTCACTTGTCCTTTTCTGGGACCCTTTTTTTCTGGATTTTATTTCATCTGATACTGTCCTTTTCCTTTTTCTCAATTAAACCCTTTTTCGGTCATTTATTTCTTAACAGTATTTTTATTTTTATTGACAGTGGAGTAGTATTATTTACGAATACACGTAACCCAAAAAAAGTTTTTAACAAAAACAATCTTAGGGGGCACAGCTATAGTCTGATACGGTAAGTTTTATTTTATTTTGAAATGCATTTAAAAAATAATAGAGAGCTAATTAAATATATTTAAGTAAGAGACCGTATCTAATTACCAACTAGTATCCAAAATTATGACAATGTTAATCGGTATCTTAATTTAAAAATTGGACAAAATTATCTCCGATTATATACATTTATTTTTTTCAAATCCATTTTTTTTCTTTTTAGATCCTATAAATCCCCAAAACACACCTTATTGTTTTAGAAACCAGAAACCAACCTTTCGACTTCCCCGTTTTTCACACGAGAAACTCTTAACCTCTTTCTCCAAAATTCGCTTCGTTTTTCACCGATTCTCGGCCGTCCACCGCCGTCTCCTCCCTGAAACAAATAACCAGGATCCGCTCAACGACTTGTCGTTTAGTTTACATTGGCCGGTGAAGAAAGCATGAGTTACAGTATCCAGGTACGTCTCGACTTTCGAAAATGTCTCTTTTTTGCGTTTTCGGTGATTTCCAAGTACATGTTGCTGTTTTTTACAACCAACGTTGCTTATTTGTACTAAAATCATGTAGTTACGATCGTTAGTGGGTATTTTAGTTTATGAGTTTATCGTTAGACATAGTAGTTTTTAGGTTGCATGTATTGTTAATCGGTTTCTACATGTTGTAATGTCTAGTAGATGTGTTTTATTCAATTGTTTGTTGGTTTTGGTGTTGTTTTCCAAAATTTCCCAGATCCTAGCAGTGTGCATGTGAAAAATAGAACAATTCGCATTTCAATACATGTGTATTTTAAAACAATTTGCATTATTATCTTACGTAAATGCAAACAACTCGAATCCTAGACTTACCTATATATATGTGCAAAAAATTCGGATCCTAGAATTTTGATGTTGTTTGCAAACAACTCTCAGAATATACTTTGAGAGTTGTTTGTGACTTTATAATATGAGAGTTGTCTGCAACTCTATTATCAAAGATTTGTTTGGGAAACATATTTGAGTGTTGTTTGCAACTATAATCTGAGAGTTGTGTTGTAACTATAACGTAGTTGAGTTGTTGTTCTCTTATCGGAGTTGTTTGTTATATACAATTGTTGATTTATGTTTTTGCAGGAAATATGACCGCGAAACCAAGCTTCTATAGGTCCGAATTGTTAAGCCTTGTGAAACTACTGAGAAAGAACAATATTATTTCTGCCCACATCGAAACTACGAGAAACACACCCTTTTACACGCTTTTGAAAGCGACATTCGACCTCCGACAGGGGCAGTTAGCGAAGATGAAGTTTTATGTGAACATTCAGTTTATTATAGATATGTTCTCGTTCGAGCAAGATGCCTTACGTTTTGGGTTAAAGCTGATGGTGTAAATTCCTTTTTTGGCTTTAAGCATGGCATATAGGAAATGACTTTAACAAAATCCGGAGCATTTTGTAGCAGATACGTAAACAGAATGGAGAATGATTCAAGGATGATGAGAACATAATTCATGGGTAAAACGTCAAGGAAGATAAGGCCGATAACATTATAAATGTACCTATAAATCTAGTTTATGTTATAAGCAGGATGCTCAGCTGCACTAATATAGCATGTTGTGGTGGGTTTTACAGGCAGGTATAACAAGAGTCATCAACCAAGGGGGGAGCATGAGTTGGAAGATGTTTCCCGGTTGTTGATATTATTTTTGTGCTCAACCCTATTCTACTCAGTCTCTGGAGATGTAATAGGTTGGAATGTGCTGTATTTTGTCGAAGACCTCGGATAGAATAAACGGCTATGACTGGTCTAGATCAATACATGTTGAAGCTTCTCCAGTCGATCATGAATTGTGTTGCGGAGGGAAAACCCGATAGATTTATCAGCTGTGTCATAATTCTATTCGTAAGATTTTTTTGCTTAATTAAATATTACCACACTAACATAGAGTTCGTGATGATAATAATTTTCCTAATACATCCCTTCGCCATGGAGCACACAACAATTGGGCTAGAGCTCATAAAACCCAACATGAACTCAAGGTTCTTCAAATGGTGGGGATTGGAGTCCAAACAATCGACCTTGCATCTGATTGGAAAGTTGCCTCTACTGCGAGATGATGAGGTATGAAATATATATGTATATAAAAAAACTCTTAGATTATAGTTGCAAACAACTCCCTGAGTATAGAGTTGAAACAACTCTAAAAAAATAGAGTTGAAACAAACAATTCTCAAATAATAGAGTTGCATAAAACTCTCAGATAATGGAATTAAATACAACTCTCAGACTATAGAGTTGCAAATAACTCTCAGACTATAATTGCAAACAACTCTCAAAGTATAACTTGTTATTAAGCAACTCTCAAAGTATAACTTGTTATTAAACAATTCGCAGACAGGTATAAAATTGGATGTTCTTCCTTTTGTAGGTTGTGGAGGCTGCCTTATATTTTACAGAGGCTAAAAGAGAATCATTCGGAGTAGTAGCAGAAAATGGAGATCCAGATGCTGCACAGGTTTTACCGGAAGAAAGACCAAAGAAAATAAAAAAGCATGCCCCAAAATAAGGAAAAGAGCGACATATACACGACAAGACTCTAATCAGATCATCCTAACCATAGACCAACCACAAATAGTCACTAGAACAACGATTTCATTAACGCCAACCGAGACAACCCAACTAGAGGACGAGGATATAGAAGATGAAAGTATGAGTGAAACGCTCAGTCGTTTTGTGCTCAAACGCAAAGAGGCTACTCCAAAGAAGGCTGGAGCTGAAGCAAGATCAAAGCGATTTAAGACCTATACCAATAAGAATAAGTATGAACAGAAGATCGACCAACAGACAAAAGAAGTAAGTATATGCTTGAGCCTTGTTATATATATTTGATCTGTTTAATCCACACTGAATAAATTATAATGTGTCTGGTATTCTCGTCGCAGATTGAAGAGTTAAGGTTAAAGCTAGCGGAACTTGAAGAACAACAACTCCACAATGCTCTCTCGTTTCCCTTTTTCTCAACTAGAAGGCCTGCAAAAGAGAAAGAATCGCGGCTAACGGCACTGCCAACAAAATCTGACCACTGAAATGCAGGCACTTGTACCATCTGAATTTTAGGAAAAGGACTCGAATCAAGACGGGAAAATGCAGGAGGCTGAAAAGTATGATGGATTAATACCGGAAGAGTTATCGGTCACCACAGAGACAAATACAACGGAGAGACAGACAGACAAGTCTCCTCCTACAGAATAAGCAACGACATGTCTGAGTCCTCCAAAGGATACAGAAACACACGAGTCGCTTCTGAATGAACGAGATCTCGTACCTCATATGCCAGAGGATGTAGGTTGCGAAGAATATAGAGCTAAGGAGGTGGAAGCTCGTGAGAAAGTAGTGACAGCCATACAGAAATCATGGAGATGTAAGTGGATCAAAAGTACCTTAAGATACAACTATGTGAATATTGTTTTTGTGATATATTTGTCCTAATTGATATTATGTAGAGGTAGCAAAATTGTTGGGCTGTTAAGTTATTTAAAAAAAAAACTAGCAGGTATAATGTTTTAAAAGAACTAACATGTATGTATTTAAACACAAAACGCAAAACCTTTTTGAAAAAAACTCATGATATCTTTTCCAAACAACTCTCGTTTTTTCTGGTTCAAACAACTCGCATATGCTGAGTGATAGTCTGTCTGGAAAACTCTAGTTATTTGAGAACAACACGCATCTTAATGTGCATTGTTTATTTCAAACAACTCTCGTGGTATGTATTTTAAACAATTCTCGTTTGTCTCATACAAACAATTAGCAAATTGTTCATTTTCAAACAAATCTGGTTTTTTAAAAACATACAACTTTCAGATTTTATGTATGGTTTTGAAGAAATCACGGTGTAGGATTGCAAAAAACTCACAGGTTTGTTTTGTTACCTTAAATAACTCTTAGGTTTTCTATGAAACAGCATGCCAACCGACAACAGCCACAACAAGAACAAAAAAATCAAGGAGAACAACAACAACAATAACCAGCCTTGGCAAAGAGTGAAAGACTAACACAAACCAAAGATGCACAACCTGTACCACGGGAAGATTCAGAGTCTGCTCATCCCTGTAAGAAGTCAGAACTACTCAGCCAAGAAGAAGCACCGATAGAAGTCCAACAACGAGATGAAGATGTAGCTGAAAACAAAAAACGGCCTATGCAAAGTTAGAACCAGTGAGCCAAGCAATAATTGTGGGACCAGTACCGAATCAACTAGAAAATAGAGAATGACAAGTTCTAGAGTCTTCTAATACGCACGATAATACAATACATTTACCAAATGCATTTATTGATGGTTATTATTTGCAAGTTACACAATCGGTTCTAGATGAAATTGATAATGTTGAGTACGATGGTATGATACAACAAAATTTGGAGAATATGTCGGAGGATGCGATTAATAGATTTTGTCGACGGACTATGGAGAGTATGCCGGAGCAGTCAACGACATTGGTTGTCGCAGATCGTGTGGTAAGTAGATTTTTAAATAATAATACATAAAAGGTGTGTATTTTAGATTTTATAATTTGACAGCTCATACCTTTATATGTTCAAGTAAAGAGAAAAGATAGTGCGTGATGATGACATGTTTCCTAATTTTAATCTACTCACACCGACCCAGCAGTCAGGGGAAGAGGTAAGTGTTTTAGAAGATCCACGGGCACAGGCAGAGGCACCGGTAACTCTCACTGGCTGGCCAATGACTACACCTACATTTGAACTGATCGATATAAGTAAATACCACAAAGTAATTCAAATTAAAAGCAAAGATTATGAGATGAATGCAAATGTATGGTATTTACCAATGTCCCAGTTTCCCTACAAACTTCGTGTGGCCGTGAGTGAAATATTGGCGCTAACTTTAAAAAATGACCTGGACTACAAGGTATCCAGTTAGCAAACAACTCTCAGATATGTTTCAAACAACTATATTTTTCTAGTTTTCTAAGCAATTCGCTATTTAATACATTGTCTGAATCTTTTTCAAAATAATTCGCTATATTGGATTTATTAAACAACTCGCTTTTCCTTGTCATTTGGTAGATTTGGACGCTTGGATTTTAAAGATGCGTAAAGAAGTAGGTTAGAAAGTTCCATCCCTGAAGCCAAATTTGGCGACATACAAATTTCTGGCATGACTACCGTAAGTTTAACAATAAACTACAAACACCTCACGCCTTCTCGTTGTAATGTACTTTTCCTTGAATGGAGTTCATAATGGCAAAATGAGAGGGAGTGACAAATATAATTGACGATGTATTTGAAAAAATGAGCCCAAACACGAACATTTTTCTCATTCCAGTCTGCAACACTAAGAAGGATACAATAAACCATAGGACGTTGCCCGTTATTGATATAGACGCCAGGACGAAAACAAACTACAAACCACTCATGCCTCTTAAGGTACATGAAAAGGACTACACAACAAGGACAACTATTCTGCTGGTAAGATTTCTAACTGTTATTAGATTCCTGAGGTATTTGCATATTTATATAACATTTTTCTAAAACACTCTCTAAATATAGTTGCAGACAACTTGCACATCAGAATGTTACTAACCAACTCTATTATCTGAGAGTTGTTTGCAAATCTATTGTCTGAGAGTTGTTTCTAACTCTATCATCTGAGAGTTGTTTGCAACTCTATTATGTGAGAGTTGTCTGCAACTCTATCATCTGGGATTTGTTGATAACGCTATTATCTGAGAGTTGTTTGCAACTTTATTATCTGACAATTGTATGCACCTCTGTTATTTGAGCGTTGTTTCAACTCTATTCTCTGAGAATTGTTTGCAATTCTACAGTTTGAGAGTTATTTGTAAATCTATTATCCGAGAGTTGTTTACATTCTTAGAGTCTGAGAGTTGTTTGCTACTCAATTATCTTAGAGTTTTTTCCAACTCTATTATCTGAGAGTTGTTTAACTTTCTTGTCTAAGAGTTGTTTCAACTCTAATATCTGAGAGTTGTTTGCAACTGTACAAGCTGAGAGTTGTTTGCAACTGTATAAGCTGAGAGTTGTTTCAACTTTATTATCTGAGAGTTGTTTGCAACTCTATTATCTGAGAATTATTTGCAACTATACAATCTGATAGTTGTTTCAACTCTATTATCAGAGAGTTGTTTCAACTCTACTATATGAGAGTTGTTTGCTACTCTATTATCCGAGACTTGATTACAACTCTGTTATCTGAGAGTTTATTTGTACCTGACGTCTGATACAAAATAATATAAATACCTGGAATATTGTGTCAAGAAAATATACCTACCAGAGACAAAAATGGGCATTAAGTGAGAAATGCAAGAGGGATTCCACAATAAAAACCAGGCACCCTAGATTGCGGTTTTTTCATCTGTCAATACGCCAGAGATATTATTGAAAACGTTTATGTGCAGAAGACTTACCGAAAAGATATAGTAAGAGATCTTAGAGTTGTAATGTTTTATTATTTATTAAATGATGAAAACACTAACCAACACTGGTACTTATCTTTTTTATGTGGAAAACTGTGGAGAGAGTCTTTTGGATATAAACACTAACATGTAGTGGATGATATGACTGGTCTGAATTTTTTGGTGTACATATATTGCTTGTAATTGTTTGGTGTATATATAGATTTTTTTTGTTTTATAAATATGCAATGTATACCATTCTCGAACTCACTTGAAAGAACTGTGGGTAATTTAGCACAACACTTAGTATTGACAAAAAAATCGCAACCTATATAACACTTTTACAGCTAAAAAATTCTCACCTTCAAGCTTGACAAAAAAATTCGCAACGTAAAAATTACTTCTAAACAATTCTCGTTTGTGTAGTACTCAACAACTCTCAGTAATGAGCTCAACATAACAGTTCGCAGCATTCCCAATGATATATACTAAACAATTTTCAAACATACCAAAGAATACAAACAAACTATACCGTCTACCTTAGTAACTGGTAATTGCATTGAACACGCAAAAAACTATATAATCAAAATAACCCATTAATTGTTGATTTGACAGAGAGGAGGTTGTAATCATTAACATAACCACCACCTCATTAAGACTTCCTCCTTGCCTATAAATAATAGTAACCATAGGGTAATTTAAAAATAAACTCTATAATTCAAAAGCTCATAACATCTTCATTCACAATACCATGTCTACCTCCAGGTTGTTAGGAAACTCGTGGTCTTTCATAACGATCGAAAGAAGCTCTGACTTAATCTCTTTGGTGGCACCACCAAACAGCCCATCCTTTGTACTGGAATTTGATATCGAGAATTACTTCTCTGCTGACTCTAGGTCAGTTGAAGTTGTTGAGTTGGTGGCTGACTCGCAGCCAACAGAGGTTCCAGAACATAAAAGGAAGAGAGAAGACACGGGGGAGGAAGAGGAGGAATTTTTTGGTATATCGGAGGAGACCCATCAGATGAAGCATAAGGGAGATGATGATAATGATGGGCATGAAGAGGAGGAAAAAGCAGAAGATTTATCTAGTGATGACTGATTGTTACTACTTTTTTTTGTTTTTTTTTTCATGAAAACTGACAAACACTAAATATGGTAATATTTTGTTTGGAAGTGTTTAGTGCATGAAGCATGCTATGGATATGCAATCTATTTTTTATATAAAGTTTTGATTAGTGTAAAAACGTTACGAAGTATTGATATCTTGCAAACAAATCTCAGTTCACAGTTACAAAACATTCTCTTAATATATTTTTAAACAACTATTAGGAAATTAATATACATACAATTCATATTTTCTCGGTTGTAAAGACTCAGGGGAAGGACATGCAAAAAACTCTCATTTCATCGATGGGTAAAGCAATTTGCAATGTGAGTACTAATACTAACAATTCACATCCTCCTCTTACATATATATATGTGCAAAAAAATTTCATCATAGTATTTTGATGTTGTTTGAAAACAACTATCAGAATATACTCTGAGAATTGTTTGTGATTCTATAATCCGAGAGTTGTTTGCAACTCTTTTATCTGAGAGTTGTTTGAAAAACATATATGGGAGTTGTTTGCAACTATAATCTGAGAGTTGTTTGCAACTATAAGGTAGTTGTGTTGTTGTTCCCTTATAGGAGTTGTTTGTTTATATACAGATAATACTCGTTATCTCAGTTTACAAAAAACACGTATTTCAATATTGCAATACAAATAATTCGCAATGTGTGTAATAAAAAACTCTCAAATTGTTTAGTGTATGCTCCACAACACGCACAATATTACAGATTAATGTACCTAACAGATCGATCTTTAAACTAGAACCTCACAGGTCCTCCTGCTATGACCTAATTTCAAACAACGGCCACACCTCAACTACTTGGTTTTGGCTTCTCCTCTAGACTGGATTCATTTTTTCTTAGACCTTCTGGGGCGTTTTTTCACATTATGAGGCATAATTTCCACCTCCGAAGAATCGTTAGAGCTTTATCCTTTGCCGAAATCGGTTACTGTCGGTAGACTGTATTGTCGTTAAAGCGTGAGGACATGGAAAACACCCATGTTTCAATCCTCTGCAAGAATATTTGAAATCTAACAAATGAACACATGTTATAGGGTCTGAAAAGACTTCAAAAAAGACTGCAGAAGACTTACGTACTACCCAAGTTCGGCATTTCTCATTATTTTTCTTTAGCTTCTTTTCATACTCGGGGCATAAATTAGTACTCCAGCTTAACCCCTTATGGTATCTTCGTGAAACTTGAGTCATAAGTGATGAAATCATAAAATCCTTCGTGTAATTCAGAAGCAGAAATGTTCGTGAGAGAGGATCGAGCTAGGAAATGTTCGTATGAGGTGACAATGAATAACTAATTCAGTGTTTTGTAAAGAGAGAATAAGACAAAATGAATAAATATAACAATAATTTACTAATCATTGGTTGTCATATATAGTATTTCCTCAGTCAGAGAAGTAAACTGATTAATGACTCAGTAATCTTGATTATAACTATCGGATTGAGGCTGTCTCCGAGTAGTGATATGTTCAACTCGAACATTCTCTGTTTTATCCTGCTCCTCAGAATACATCTTTCTTTTCCCAGGATCAGCTTTCTTCCTTGACTCCTTCTTTCTCCGACTAGTCCGATGAGTGTGTTTGCGCGCCTTCGAATCTCTGTGCCTCCAATCTGCTTTGTATCTGGCATCGGTATCTGGAGACGAAAATTTATCAGAGCTTAAGGAAGTATGCTCACTAGATTCCGATGGCTTGTATATTTGTTCTGATCTAGCTCGCCTTTTGGAATGTCGGTGAATTATCCTTCGATGTATTTCTTTAGGTTGAATGGCATCTTGGACTTGGTCAGACTTTTGATGTCTTCTAATAATTCTTTACATCTGGCGACCAGGACTGACTTTTCAAGTAGCTCATTGACATACCGGTTTGGGTCGTTTCTTTCGTTTGTGACTTGTTCTTCCGTCAGACAATCACCAGGCTCAACACCAATCAGATCTCTGGTTGGATTGGCCTCAATCTCTCCACAAAATTTTGTATCCATGTTTTTTTTAAAATATCGTTTTCAAGGTTTTCAAACGTTAATTCTGGGTACCACTCGATTCCCACAGAGGGTGCCACTGATAAACTCAGAAAATTCTTAGTGTATCAGAAGCGGAAATGCTCGTGAGAGAGGACCAGACTAGGAAATGTTCTTATAAGGTGACAATGAATAACTATTTCAGTATTTTGTAGAGAGAGAAAAAGAGAAAAGGAATAATTGTAGCAATAATTGACTAATTATTAGCCATTTTCCTAAAAAAGAAATGCTATTTATATATTAAATGAGGTAGGTAGTAAAATTACATAATTACCACCATTAAAGTGGATTTAGCACCCCTCTCTTGGACTATTTACAGAAAAGTTCTTGGGGCATATTATTAACCCCTCTACTTCTTATATTTTCTTTACTTTTGTCCTTAACCACTAAACATACAAACCTAGGCTTTTACCTTGGCATAATTTTCCTAGTGATCACCTATATTTTCTCCCCTTATCAGTAACCCCCCACTCCATATGAAGATGTCTTAGTGTGGACTAGAGTTGTTTTTTTACCTTACTCGGGTCGGATACCATTGCTTGTCTCTGACCATCTCCTCGGATTGGAGCTATTTTCTTGTCAATGGCCATCTACTCTGATCGGATGTCTTTGCTTTTCAGGCCATCCGGTAAACTATTTAGGTGTTGTGTTCGGATTATCTGGATCAATACTCCTTGGAAGTGATAACCTCACCTTTGGTCATGATGACCTCACATAAACAATCATTTCCTTTGGATTTGCGTGCTCCTACCTCACCGTTATCGAGTCAGGGATTTTTTAGGAGGCGGAGTCACTTCTGGCCACGTGTCGCGCTCTTATCCCAACTTATCAGCGCATCTTTCGAATTGGTTTGTGACAGAGAGACGTGTCAAAGGTCCTCTAATCTTTAACCTTTCACTTTCTGTTTATTTTTACTATAAATATTTACTTCCTTCTATGAGTATAGGTTTCACACTTTTGATTCTACCTATCTTTGATTCGAGAGTGTTTGTTCTAGAGAGAGAAAGTCTCAAAACCAACTTCCCGCTCTGCATTGTCATGCCCGAAGAGTTCATCAACCTCGAACGATATAAGATTTGAAGGTGGTTTAATATTTCAAACTAGATCGCTGCTCGTAGACCCCTTGGTGGAAGAGAGTATCATTCACCTGCATAAATTTGGGATTCACACTTTCGTGATAACTGGTCCCTTATTCAGGGAACGTTCCCTAAATCTTGTTACTCCATCCCCCTGTTAAAATTGTCCTCGTGATAGCAAGTTTGACCCTTCAACGTATGAAAATCCTTTTGAATTCCCTTCTAGACCTTCTCCCTTCATAACCATGGGTGATGAAAGAGGAAAGCCAATTAGCAGGAATACAAAGGAAAGCGTTAAAAAGAAAAGATCTCCCGACCCAACAGTAAAGTCTGTTCGAACGAGAATATCTTCTTAAACTACAACTCCCCAAGTGACACCACATGGGTCCCCGCAGATGACACCAGAAGTGAGTCCTAGGAGACCTTCAACGAGAGGAGTTCGGTCAGAGCCGGTTTTAACATCCATCCTTGAACTTCAAGAAAATGATATGGTTTATGAGTCGATAACGAGCAATAGTGATATAATATGGCGGTGGTTGAAGCGCAGCCTTTACAAGCATTTCCTGATTCCATTCCTCCCCCTGGACCATCCAAGCCGAGCTAAGGTGCTTCCTCTCCTCCCCCGAAAACTGCCACTGGTCCGCCCCCTCGAAGCAGTGAAGAAAGATAAAAATAAAAATAAACGCACAACAGACTTGCCCTCGAACATAGAGGATATTTTAGGTGAAAATCTTTGCGACATCGAGTCTAAACATTGTGCTGTACAGAGTGAAGTACAAATAATTTCATCAAACTGAGGAAGTAAAGCTGAGAGACCGATGGGGAATTCCCGATAACATCACAATTCGGTTCCCACCATCAGAGAGACTCCATTTTCTACTCAGAACAATGAGATAATCCTTTATACTGAGCTCATGAATTGGGGTCCTCGTCTGCTCCTTGATCCCGCTCTGGTCGAGTACTTTCACCTGATCGAACTGTGTCCTTCTCAAGTTGGAGCCAATTTGTGGTATACGCTTATGGCCTGTATCATGGCCTTCAGACTCTCTGAGATTGTCTTATTCATGGAACAGCTCATGCCCATCTCTGGTGTGGTTAAAAATTCTCATTACCCATTCTACTCTCTTGGTTTTCCTAGACAGTTCAAGTTAATCAAAGATTTCTTAGAGGCTGACAAGAAATAGAAACAACAATTCGTTTTCATATCCGAATTATGGGAGACTAGCTTTAAGGACTCCAAGGACTTTCTGCATCGGTTAGCTCTGAAATTGTCCAGGCAGGGTAAGTATCCTTGTATGTTCTTCTATCTTACTGATCATAGTCAGATAATCCTAACACTTTCCTTATACAATCATGAAAGGGATTGCTAAACCCTTTAAGCGGCATGCCAAAGTTGCCAATGACATCTTTAAGAAGTTGAGTGCCTGGGCAGGTGAGCATTGGGACCACAAGTTCCATCAAAGCTTTCGACCGATGAACTTCGTAAAAAGCAACCTCTAGAGGTATAAGTTAGATAAGAAAATGTCCATATCCGAGCTTATGGTGCCTCCTCCAAATGATGTCATCCTTAAGCGCTCAGAGTGCTTAGAAAATATCGTCTACCTTCCCACCCGTGCCCGGGCTCCGAGCCATCAAGATGCGGAAAAACCCGAGAAGGGTGAAGAGGAAACCGAAGAGGATGCTGAATCAGAGGGTGACGCTCTCGAAGAGCAAGGAGTTGGAACTCAAAGGGGTACCCAAAGCGAGACTCAAGGCAGTTCCCAAGGTGAAATGCAGGGTGGTCCCCTGGAGAAATTCAGGGTAACCCCCAAGATAAAATTCATTTAGGTCCCTAAGATGACAAAATTCCAGCTGAAGTCCAACAAGAGGACCTAACAGGCCCTCAGATTGTTTCTCCGGCATAGAATCAGGATGAGATATTGAAGAAGCTGACATCACCGTTGAGGTGAGGCCGCATGGTAGGGCTGGTGTTGTAAGGCCAAGAAGACTTACTGTTGAAGAAAACAAAAGAAGGTGGTTGAAAGTGGAAGAGAGAGTGGCAACACAACATGTCCAAGCTTGCCTCCTATAAAGAAAGTTATGGTGGTCGACTCAGATTCCGGGGGGAAATTTGTTCTTCAACGAAGGAAAATGCAAGAAGAAAATTTTGAGGAGGGAGAATATCCCTCTCCTGTCTCAGCTTACTTTGACATTTACGAGAACGACTACGTCGTGAATGAGCTAAGAAAAATACTTCACGATGTTGTATTTCTCGAATGCAAATCCAACCGCAAGGATCGCTATAAAAGTGAAGTCCTTCAAAAAGGGCTGAAGTGAAGACATTGACCTCCGAGGTTGCTGAATTGAAGAGCAAGGTAAAAGATTTAATAGATGAGCTTGCCAAGCAGTCAGAGATATCTTCCTAGGTAGAGACCTTAACCTCCGAGGCAGTTGAACTAAAAAATAAAGTAAATGAGCTGACCGATGAGTTAGCCAAGACAATTGAAGTGTCTATCCAGCTAAATGAGGCGATTGTGAACTTTCTAAGGAGAAGAAAACTTCTGGAGATCATTTAGGCTACCATTACGTCCCTTGAAGCTGAATTTTCTAAGTAGAATAAAAAAATTCGAAGATGAGCGAGAGCGGTTTGTTACCAAAGATACTGAACGGGACATTCTGGTGGATGACCTCAATGACTCTTGTACCAAAACCAAGGTATACTTCCAGAAAGCAGTCGAAGATATTGAGAAGTTATCAGCGGAGAATGAATCTTTGAAGAAAAACTTTGAGGCTAAACAGAAAAAATGCCTTGACGAATATGGAGCTAGTATTGTCACCCGTCTTGAAGAAAGAGATGCCAACCTGAGGTCTGCTATGGTGCTGAAGATGCATGAGAGGTTTCCAGATTTGCACCTTAGTAACCTTTGGATGCAGGTCATAGAAAGACATCGCCCTGTAGGCATCTCCGTAGAGGACTTGGAATCCAACGACGAATCGGAAAGCTCGTCATCGGAGTCTGATTGCCCATAAGGTAGTTAGGAAAAATCCGCATCCGACTAGCAAGCATTGAATGTTTCCTTCTTTATTTTGTTAACTCTTTGTACCCAAAACCTGATAAAAAACAACTTTTGTTATGTATAATTTCCCTCTTGTTCTGAGGATTTATGATAGGACAAATCTTTGAGTAATGCTTAACCTAAAACATTTCTTCCCTGACTCAGTTTTTCAAATGCTTATTTACTTATGATTCAAAAAGATGAATTCTTTTGTCCAAACCTTTTTTTGGGAGTGTGTTGTGAGTTCAAAAAGATGAAATTTCTTGTCCAAACATTTTTGGAGTATGTTTTGAGCAAAAAGATGGACTTTCTACGAATCATTTTAAGAAGGCAATGGAATTCTATATATGAGGCGGCTATTAGAGCACCTCATTAAAACCTTCCTGCGCCACCATGATGGAAAATAGTATGCCACTGATACTTACATAAACTGATAAATAAAATACTTACATGTTATACATTCACTCTAAGTAAAATTTGAGGTGCTTAATATTCCAAGGGTGGGGAAGATCTCTCCCTTCTTTATCCTTTAGCATGTACGTCCTCGGTTTTATCTTCTTTGTTACCATGTATGGGCCTTCCCAATTTGGAACTAACTTTCTCAATCTCTTTTCTTTCGTATGAAGGAAGATTTTCCTTAGAACTTTATCCCCAATATGGAATTCTCTTCTTCTAAATTTTGATGCATATCGGCTCCTCATTTGAGTCTGATAGTGTAAAGAGTTTAATTGTGCCCTTCTTCTCTTTTCTTCTATTGGATCCAGCTCGGTGCGTTTTCCTTTATGATTTCCCTCCTCGGAATACTCGCTTAATCTGTACGATGGAAACATGGTTTCTGATGGTACTACGACATCCATTCCATAAACAAGTGCGAAGGGAGACTCGTGCATTGCGGTCCGAGGAGTGGTCCTGTAAGCCCATAAAACTGCTTGTAGGTAATCCGACCATTTCCCAACTTTACCTTCTAGATTCTTCATCAACCCATCTAAAATTGTATGATTGGCTACTTCAACCTGGCCATTCGCTTAAGGGTGGAAGGGCGCTGAGAAACACTGATGTATCCCTTTGGAAGCACAAAAATCTCTCATCTCATTGTTATCAAACTGCGGGCCATTATCCATAGTAATCTTTCTTGGTACCCAAAGCGACATCAAATGTTAGAGATGATAAATTTGATCACATTTTTCGCTCACGTTCCTGCTAGTGGTTCAGCCTCTACCCATTTGGAGAAGTAATCCACAACAACAATGATCATTTAGCGTCTTCCTGAATCCATTGGAAGCGGTCCAACAAGGTCGATACCCCATCGGTCGAAAGGAAAAGACTCTGATATTGATTCGAGAGAACCTTAGACATATGGATCGAGTTAGCAAATCACTGGCAAGTGTCGCATTTCTGTACCAACTCATTTGTATCCGCTGAGATGGTCGGCCAATAATAACTAGCCAAAAGAACCCTTCGTATCAACGTTTTGTAACCACAGTGTGCGGAGCCTTCCTCATTGTGCAGTTCTGAAAGTATTAGTTGTGACTCATCCTTCCCAAAACAGTGAAGTAAAGGCCGGCTAAAATATTTCTTATACAGTACATCACCGAGTACCATATACCCATATGCCTTGAACCGTATACGTTTTTCCACTACTTTATCAACTGGTAATATGTCCTAGATATCTCACTTCTCCAATCATTCACAAGAGCTATAGAAATTTGGAAAACCTCGATGCCTCCTTCAATAAACTTGGATCCTTTAACAATTGATGGGCCTTTTTGGGTAAATATCCATGGGTATTCCTCTGAGTAGGCTGCTTTAACCAAAGAATCAGCCACTGAATTCTACACCCTATGAACATGTTCAAACTTGATGTCCTCAAAATCTAAGGTCAAAGCCTTCAAAACCCCCAAGTACTTCACTAAATGATATTTTGTTGCTTCTGATCGCCCCGAAGCATTATTCACCAAGAGTTGGGAATCACTTATCAACTTGACACTTTTGCCTCTACAAATTTTTGCAAGTCTTAATCCGGCCAAAGCCGCTTCATATTATGCTTCATTGTTTGATGCTTTGAATCTGAGTCGAATGGCTTGGTACATCGCAATGCCTTCCGGGAATGTCAATTGTACTCCTGCCCCGCAGCCAGATGAGCTTGATCCCCCATCGGTTCGAACTATCCACTCTGGGGTGGACTTTTCTGCATCAATATCTATGTCACCCTGATCAAAATAAAATTCAACCAAGATATCAGCTAGTACTTGTGCTTTGATTTCGGTTCGCGGTTCAAATTTAATATCAAAGTCTCTTAGTTCTACCGACTATTTTGTCATTCTTCCCGACACATCGGGCCTTTGCAACATGTTTTTCAGGGCAAAAGATGTCCATACCACAAATGAATAAGCCTGGAAGTAGGGTCTCATCTTTCGCACAAATGTTATTAGTGCGAGTGCTAACTTCTCTAATTTGAGGTTCTCCGCGTCCAAAAGACTCTTACTCACATAGTAGATCGGTCTCAGAACATTTGATTCTTCTCAGATTAAAACCGCGCTGACCGCAAAATCTGACACTACCAGATAAATGAACACTTTCTCCCTCTTATGTGGCTTTGTAAAAATTTCCGGGGATGAAAGGTGTTGTTTGATATGATTAAAGGCATCTGAGCATTCTTGTGTCCAATTGAAACAATTTTCTTTTCTCAGTACCTGGAAGAAAGGGGCGCATTTATCTGATGACCTTGATATGAACCTGTTTAATGCTGCCAGCCTTCAGGTTAGAATTTGCACCTCTTTGATTATTTTTGGTGGGTCTATAGTACACAAAGCATTTAGCTGTACCGGATCAGCTTCGATGCCCTGTTCGCTGAAAATGTGGCCTAAGAATTTTCCAGATCTTACCCCGAACGTACACTTTTCTGGGTTCAACTTTCAATTTATCTTGGCCAAATTGGCAAAGGTTTCTTCCAAATCAACTAAATAAGCCTCGTCTATAAGGATTTTAACTAACATGTCATCGATGTAAACTTCCATATTTCTACCAATATGACTATCAAAATCTTTGTTTACTAAGCGCTGGTATGTTGCCCCAACGTTCTTTAGTCCGAATGACATCACCTTGTAACAGTGTAGACCCCTTCCAGTGATAAAAGTTGTACTCTCTTGGTCCCTTGGGTCCATCTGGATTTGATTGTACCCAACGTACGCATCCATAAAGGACAGTAAATTATTTCCAGATGCCGAGCCAACCAACTAATTGATTCTGGGGACCGAGAAATGATCTTTAGGGCTAGCCCTGTTCAGATCAGTATAGTCTACGTACATCCTCCACTTGCCATTTTTCTTCTTCACTAAGACTGGGTTGGCCGTCCACGAAGGGTATTGTGATTCACGGATGTGGCCCACTTTTGTCAAACGGTCCACTTCTACCATTATCGCTTCAGTTTTTTCTTGAGAAAAAGATCTTCTCTTCTGAATGATCGGACAAACACTGTTCCGTATTGCTAACCTGTGACAGATGACATCTGCTGGAACCCCTGTGACCTCTTCCATGCACCAACCATACAAATGTAATTTGGTAGAAAGAAATTTGAGTGAACATTCTTTTACCTCTTGAGATAGCCTTATACCAATCTTGAGACTTTTACCGGGGCAAAATACATGATCCTCAAAACCCTCATGAGGACCATGAACCCAGGGAACTCCTTCAGGTCGTCAATGTTATCGGAATCCGCGAGGGACCCCTCTGATTGCTATTCTTTTTTCGATCTGACCCCCTTCACCTGCTTGGGGGCCAGTGCTGCTTTGTAACATTCCCTGGCCATCTTTTGACTATTTCTTACCATTTTCACATACTTCAAACACTGATGGACAGTGAACGGTACGACATGCATCTTAGATAACCAGGACCTTCCGAATATAGGGTTGTATGAGGTGGGTGCATCTACCACTATAAATAGTGCAGTGACTATCTTCTTGAATGACCCTCGGCCCAACTCTACCATTCCTTCGAATTCTCCGACTACATCAGCAGTCGCTCCGGTGAATCTTACTATCGTTTGGTTAGATCGTAGGATTTTATGTGGGTTCTTTATCTGGTTCTAGGTTGACATAAACATTATGTTAGCGGAGCTCTCTGTATTAATCAAAAAATTTATTATCTCATTTCCCGCTATCTCTTCTCCGATCACCACTGCGTCCTCATGTGGACCAGCTACGTCTCTCATGTCATTGTCTTCGAAGCAAAAGATTGATAATGGCTTTCTGTATAGGTGTGATGAGGCTCCTGCTTCTAACTGTGTCGCCAGACTCACAATGTGCCTCTTTCGAGAATAGTTTGATATTCCTGCCACTGTGTCCCCACCGAAGATGGTTAGTAATTCAAAAAACGCACATAATTCACTAACCTTTCTTTTAACTATTGGTTCTTCAACCGTGTTCACACTATTTGTGCCCGACTTTGGATCTAGGTACTCTGCAGCTATATCGAACGCATCAAAATATTATTTATCAACCGTTTTGGATATCATCATGGTGCCCTCTTGCCTTGGAGCAGCTTCTTGCTTTGGTGCGACTGTGAAATTCTTTTTCACAAAATCAACTAACTTTCTGTTCTCTATCAAATACTGGACTTCTTTCTTCAATGCCACGCAATATTTCATATGATGCTCGATATCTTCATGAAACTGACAATACTTATACTTCATATGCTCCCTTGGTGTCTGCAACGGGAATAGCTTGCGAAAATGCACATTTGCACGTGCTTTCTCAAAGATGGTTGACAAACACTCAGTCAACTTGGCATAATGAGCTGGTTGGACCCACCTGTTAGATATGGGTCTAACATACTTTTGAGTTGCTTGTCCTGTTGGTGCATATTGTTGATTTTGTACTGCCCGTTGAGGAGTTTGGCTCGTTGCTTGAACTTGCACTCGTGGTCGGACAATTGCAGCCGGCTATGAATTCTGCGGTCGGACATTCACCGTTGTTATACTAGCCATGACTAAGGTCGGATCCTGATAGAATTGAGATATTGACTCTATCTCCGAGGCCCTAGTTTCTTCAACCAAGATCATTTTCTCTATCTGATCCAACAAACCTCTAAATATCATGGCATGTGTCTCCGCGACATTGTCCTTTAATACCCCCGGAAGAAGACCCATTTAAAAAGCAGCCAATGCTACCTTGTCTTCATAAAAATCCATATCAGTCTTGTCCTGAATGAGACGTTTACTATACTCCTTTAAGCTTTTCTGCCTACAATAAATGCTGGTATCCCCATTTTCTAGAAACTTCTTGCTTCCGACGAACTGTTGTCAGAACATACTCCAAAACATGTCAAAGTTCTTTATGCACCCTTGAGGTAGACATTTATACCATTTAGATGCAACATTCTTAAAGGTTTGGGAGAAGACCGTGCACAATAGCTTGTCGTCATCATCATAGTTTATTATCAACTTCTTAAAATGCTCAATGTGGTTGCCCGGAACCCGAGTCCCGTCAAACTTTTCTAGCTATAAAATATCCAACCATGAAGATGTCTGGAGAAGTAAACTGATTACTGACTCGGTAATCTTGATTAAACTATCAGATTGAGGCTATCTTCGAGTATTGATATGTTCAACTCGAACATTCCCCGTTTTATCCTGCTCGGAATACATCTTTCTTTTCCCAGGACCACCTTTCTTCCTTGACTCCTTCTTTCCCCGACTAGTTCGATGAGTGTGATTGCGCGCCTTCAAATATTTGGGGATTATACTCACTAGATTCATCAGAGCTTAAAGAATTATACTCACTAGATTCTGATGGCTCTTATTTTTGTTTCGATCTAGCTCTCCTTTTGGAATGTCGGTGACTTCTCTTTCGGTGTCTTTCTTTAGGTTGAATGGCATCTTGGATATGGTGTCAGAATTCAGATCTGACCTTCCTGGAGCTTAGTTGCTTATTTTTCTACATTCAACCTTTTGATGTCTTCTAACAATTCTTTACGTCTGGCGACCAGGACCGACTCTTCAAGTAGCTCATCGACATAACGGTTTGGGCCGTTTTCTTCGTTTGTGACTTGTTCTTCCATCAGACGATCACCAGACTCAAAACCAATCAGACCTCTGGTTGGATTGGCCTTAATCTCTTCACGAACTTCTGTATCCATGTTTTTTTTTAAATATTGTTTTCAAGGTTTTAGAACGTTAATTCTGGGTACCACTCGATTCCCACAGAGAGCGCCACAGTTGAACTCAGAAAATCCTTAGAGTAGTTCAGAAGCGGAAATGTTCGTGAGAGAGGCATATCATTTAACCCTTCTACTTCTTATGTTTACTTTACTTTGGTCCTTAACCACTAAACATGCAAACCTAAGCCTTTTCGTTGGCATAATTTTCCTAGCGATCACCTATATTATTCTCCCCTTATCAGTAAGCAAGACTCTAATCCGGTCAATTAACTCAACAATGGGTAGGCCGCATAATTGTTTTATCCGTGCGTTAAAAGATTCAACGGTAGTAGAAGCCATAGCCCCGTATTGTTTCCCTTTAACGCATGCCTAAGCATACTTATCCGGGGGTAAATTTCCAAGAAATGTTTTAATTCTATCACCAACTCCACATAGAAAATCTGTTATTATATCATTAAAAAGATCACGAGTGAGAGCATAAGCACATCAATGGAAGAAACGTAGCATCATAGACAAGATGGTAATAACCGTACGCATGAAAATAATTTGGATACAAGATATAAACAACATTAATTTAACGCAATGACGGTTAGAAATAAATGTGATTTGGCGCTCCAACATATCAGGTTTTAAACAACCCCAAAACCACAACGAATTGTCAAAATCCTCAATGCTCATGATACCAATTGCAACGGGGAATAGTCCTGAAATACATGCAAGCATGGTAAAAAGTTGCACTAAAGCATGGTCAATTGTAGAGCAACTCGCAATAGATTTATCATTTACATCAACACAACTCGCAAAGTATAATCTAAGAGTTGTTTACAACTTGAATCTGAGAGTTGTTTGTAATTAGATTCCGAGAGTTGTTGCAACAATATACCAGTGATCTATAATCAGGGAGTTGTTTGCAACTTTATTATCTGAAGTTGGTTATAACTATAATCTAAGTTATTTGCAACTCCTTTCCGAGAGTTGTTTGCAACTTATTATATGACATTTGTTACAACAATATACTAGTGATTTATAATATGGGAGATGTATGCAACTTTATTATGTGAGAGTTGTTAGAACTATATTGTGAGAGCTGTTTACAATTTTTACACAAACCTAATAATCCATCAAATTATAAGAGAAGTATGAAACTAACAATTGTTGTCATCCTTTTGTACGACAGAAAGCAATACACCCTTATACTTTTCGTATAAGTGGGTTCCATCGACATACAAAATTGGACGACATGAATGGAAACCTTGAAGACATGAATCGAATGCTATAAAACAATGATTGAAGATATTTCCAGCTGATAATTACAACTGGCAGTGGGTAGTAATATCGCAGCTCTTCAATCATTTGAAGTGCCCCCTTAGTAAACCAAAAGAACTTGAACTATCTCTGAAAACTCCCCTCATTGCCTTTTCCAAAGCGTTCCATGAAAAAAGATAGGAGATGTCTAGACCGTAATCTTATTTGACAGAAGATTATATGGTTTTGGTTGTCAACGAATGACATACCCAAATAGAATCATGAATTTCCTCCGTAATCAAATTTGATCTCAAATGCCTATGCGTCTTAGGTTTTTGGGAGAAAACAGGACTACAAGTATGATGCGCAACATACCTCTTAATCTTCATTAATCCGGTGCCAGAATCAATTAATGCGTAAAGGCTCCATTTACATCCGTTTGTGAATTTATTTTCACAATAAAGAATGATCTTGTTTCTTGTATTGTGTATGTATTTGAAAGAAAAACCATTCTCTAAAGCATATCAGCACAAAGATAACCTTAGAGTTGCAACCTCTTCTTCGAAAGCTTAACCAATTCCTGTAATAGCATCAGCCCAACCAGTAATATCAAGTTGTTTTTTTCTCTGATAAGAATTAACTAAACCCTTATTACTCTCCCTGCTAGTTAGTTGATTAAGAGAGGGTTCTCCCAAACTTATGATAGGTTGTTTACGCTTTTGACCAGAACCCTTATCACCAGAACCTTTATCAAGGACTTGGTGTTCTAAGAGGAAACTAACCCATTTCAAACGCTCCAAATCAAGATATAATTCTAAACCAACAAAATATTTCTCATTATTAAAGAAACAATTCTTGTGATCCCCGTATGAGTAGGTAATTAGGTACTTACCTCTGACTAGATATTCCCATGTGCTCTCCACGTACTCTTGGATACTTTGAAAGTTTTTAATCTCCGTGAAAGGTAAAATTGCGGTTTGGAGACCATGTTTTAAAATACAAACTCGTGATTTAGACATATCTTACTCTGCATTGAACAATTATAAAGCAGTCACGTGGAAAGTTAGTAAGAACAGATAATTCAACCTATCAAAAGTGAAAAAATCTCAGTACTCTAATTGAACAACTCGCAATATTGAATGTTATCAATGCAACTCATATTTTCTCAACATAATGTACACAACTCGCAATACTAATAGTACTATACAAAGAACACGCGGTATGATGCAACACTGAGATATATTTTAATCACCCACACAAATCTATTCTCTGAGAGCTGTTTGCAACTCTATTATCTGAGATTTGTCTGCAACTTTACAAGCTGAGAGTTGTTTGCAACTCTATTATTCGAGATTTGTTTGCAACTCTACAAGCTGAGAGTTGTCAGCAACTCTATAATATGGGAGTTGTTTACAACTCTATAATCCGAGAGTTGTTTAAACCTCTATATTCCGAGAGTTGTCTACAACTCTATTCTCTGAGAGTTGTTTCAACTCTATTATCTAAGAGTTGTTACAACTCTATAATTAGAGAGTTGTTTGCAACTCTATTATATGATAGTTATTTCAACTCTATAATCTGAGAGTTGTTTGCAACTCTATTATCTGAGAGTTTTTTGCAACTCTATTGGAACTCCTAGTTTCTCAAAATAATGTACACAACTTGCATTCTCATTTAACATAATTCGCATGTTCTACACATAAAAACATCAAACAATACGTATGAATTCCCATAACAACTTGCATCTCTGTCATGAATGCATGGACACCTAAAACTCCTAGTCTATATATTGTTTCACGTTCAAGATCAGCATCAAATACACTGAAAATTAGTATATAACTAGTTAAACAACGATTAAGAATCGCTAACTCCCCCCCTAAAAAACAGAGAAAACAGTCGAACTAGATTTACTAACTCACCAACTAGTAAAATAACACATACCTCAACTCATAAAATCAAGAAATAACCTCGCAATGAGTAGTTAAACACCATTAACTAACATAAACATTTAAAAAGAATAAAACAAAGGTTGCAAAAACTCCATGAACGTATGATCCGCTCATGTACGTGGAAAGTAGTACTTAGATGCATTTTATATCAAGATTACATAATTTTTAACCACGATCTTATTATTTTTGTAAAACAAGTCTGGTCGAACCTATTATCTACTATATATCTTGTTATAAATAAGAAATGATATCATAAGTATTTTATTTAATATATATATATATATATATATATATATATATATATATATATATATTTTGTTAGTTTTATTTTATGCTACGTTTCTCTAAAACAAATGATACCATATAATATATATTTGGTAGTTTTATTTTATGCTACGTTATTTTAATACAATTGATACCATATATTGCACTTTTTGTGTGTGTTTTGTAGTTATCTTTTGTTTTCATTTATTTTGAATTGGATTTATGTCTCCAATTAATTTTGATCAACAACCTTAAACGAAAGCTAAAAGTTTCCAAAAATTTCCCGTTAAAAAATAGTGTGAAAGTAACAAATACGTAATAGGATAGTTAAAAATAGTGAAATGAAAAATATAATAATTAAAGATAAACTTCAATTGAAAAAAATGTATGTTATTTATACCATTAAAAATTAAAGATGCGCAAAAATTAAAGATGCGCAAAAATAGAACGGATGCGAAAAGCTAAGAATATAACTGTTTTTCATAGAAACATATATACAACTAACCTAAGACGGTAACTTGAATAAGCAATACTTTTGAAAAATGTTTTACGCATGAAGCACCTCAAATTGAATAATCTAGAGATTCTGAGAATGCTCCAAAAAACTCTATTTCTGGTTTTCAATTCTTTTTCTTCCTATCATGGATAATCCTCGTATCCATCTGCAATCAACAGAAGAATTCCTTGTTCTTCATGGCATTAGAAACGTTGATTTATCTCTGGTGTGGATAATTATCGCCTGAGGGTAGGCTTGTAATTTGGTTGGTGTTTTATAGTAGTATGTGGGTGTTATGTGTTTAGAGTAGAGAGTAGAGAGATAATTAAGCTGGCTGGTAGCAGTTAATTCTCCTTACCCACACTTAATGCAGGTGGTTGGGTATTTATACCCTGATGTTTGGGCCCTTATGGACTTTCGGGTCATGTTTAATGGACCCGGGTCATGTTCAAAGACCCATGAGCTCTAAGTAGGAGAGCAAGTAGCTTAGTCAAGTAGTGTTTAGGTTTTTTAGTACTTTTGTCATAGTTCGAACAGTCCTATGGTCAGTGCGTTCGAAGTGATCTGTCCGGTCCGGAGAGCTTGGACCGATCTGTCCTTGTCCAGGGAGCATGCAGGATTCGGACTCATCAGGAGCCCCTTTTTTAGGTGTTTGTGAAAATGCTCTTGTCAAAGACCTGAAAAACAGTCCGATATCAGGGGTAGTTTTAATCCGGACAGGTCTGTCAATTTGGGCTATGGGTTTATCCGGACAGATAAAGCTTCACGAATTCAAACGATTTTTGCCAGAGTTTGTGGGACACGTGTCGCTCTCTGATTGGCTGCTTCAGCCGTTTTTTCACCTTGAATTTCGAACCCACCTTCTTCGAAAAGCAACCTCTTAATTAAAGGTGGTGACATCAGCGCCGTCTTTTAATCATTGCTAAACTTTTCGAATTCTCCTAGGAATCAACTTCCTTTTTCAGATTTTCTATAAATACAAACTCACTTTCTACTGTTTTACCATCTCCTTCAAATTTACTCTGCAAAATCTCTCAAAGCTTTCTCTCTCTAAACCAAAAACTCTGTTTGATAGTTTATGTTTACAGCGAGGAACGCTCTTGTCAAATGCGGGTGGCTCAACCTTTCTGAGTTAGAGAAGGCTCAAAAAGTCGAAAGAGAAAGACGAATTGCGACAGGGCTACCCACCTCGCCTGTTGATAGACCAATCACCCCTACTACAAAGTCAGATCGAGGCTCTTCTTCCTCCAAAGGCACTATGCCTAGAAAACTATTTCAAACCAACCTCTCCCCTATTATCTCTGGTTCCTCAGTTCAGGAATCGGAGCATGCTGTCGAGCTAGGAGTTACAGCCACTAGCCTTAAAAAACCCTCCCTCTTCATAGCAATGGGATCGGATACGGAGCACTCTCCTGAGAAGCTAGTCGATAGGAGAAAAGGCCGATTGGTTAAAGGCCAAGGGTCTAAAAACACTCCCTCTAAGTCGGGGGCAAAAGACAGCAGCACCGGGTCAGAGGTGCCTATTAGAGCCCCCAAGGACAGGCTGTCCGGACCGGAGGGCTCCAATCCAAGTCTTCAACAAGAAACTTCTGTTCCAGATACTCTATCGGAGAGCAGAAATCAAAGGGGTACTGAGGCCCATCAATCAGGAGACAAGGCTGAGTCAAATTTGAACCCTCCCCCCACTACATCTGCTGAAATCCCTTCAACAATTATGGAAGAAGTGATGGAGGACTCTATTGAAGAGGCCCCATTCGAGTCTGAGCCCTCCAGTCAGACCAGTAAAGAGATAGTTGCCAAGAAGGACAAGGGCAAAGAGAAGTTATATTTGAGGCATCCGAATCTGCCGGAGAGCCTAGAAGGAAAAGTGGGGCCTTGTTTTCACAAGGTCAGCGTTAATTACCTCCTCTCCTTACAAAAAATCAACTACGCATTCATCCACACTGCTGAGTTGGGCAGGATGCGTACGAAGTGGGGCATACCAGAAAATGTAAAGATCAGGATTCCTATACACCCGGAGACTCCTATGAATTACAAGTTAAGCAAAGTGGTCATGTTCACGGAGTTATTCAACTGGGGGCTCAGGTTCCCACTAGACCCAGAGATTGTCAGATACTTCCATCTGATAAAACTCTGTCCGAGCCAACTGAGCCCCAACGCTTGGTACACCCTCATGTCTTGCATTATGGCATCAAGGCTGTCCGGGATCCCTCTGCCAATGGAGGAGTTCGCTGCAGTGGCCAGCCTTTGTAGAAACCACCACATCCCCTTTTACCACTTTAACATGGGGGATTATTTCAAGGCGGTGGATGATTTGCTGGAGGCAGAGAGGAATTGGAGGACCCAATTCTTGTTTGTCAGTGGTGCCTGGGAGAACGGCAAGAAAATTAAATCCGGAGAGAACCCAAACCTCCTCAAAAGCAGGTGGAGGATTGATTGTAAGTCTTCTACTTTATTCTTTTGTTTCTCTTTCTCTTTTCTTTTTTTTAAAAGTAGTTTGAACTAATGGGTCTCACTTTTGCCTTGGCAGTGATACCCAAGGAGTTCAGTGACTATCAGAAAGCCGGGCAGGCTACTTGTGGCAAGATTAATACCTGGGCTGCCGAGAAATGGGGGAATCGATTCCACGCTGCTTTCACCAGTGGCAACTTGACAAGGTCTCACTTGTGGAACACCACAGGTCGGAGAGACTTGACTTGGGAGGAGCTCACCACCCAACCTCCTCCGGACATTGTGCTTAAAAGGACCCATGAACCAGATGGGACACTCTTCCTGCCAGGCCGGGCCAAAGCCCCGAGAAAGATGAAAGGAAAGAAGAAGAAGGGCAAAAAGGTGGTGGGTGATGCTAACCCTCCTGATGCAGAGAAGGATGCTCCAACAGATCCGGAGGGGCCACCCCAGAACCAAATTGATGCTGCTCTCCTGGAAGTGGTGGAGCAAGAGACTAAGAAACAAGAAGCGAACCTCCCAAAACCTCCAAGGGCTTCTAAGAGAAATCGTAAATAGGAAAGCGAAGGCACAGATCGGGAGGCCAAGAAGAAAAAGACGTCTAAGGGAGACGAGCTTTCTCTCCGGGCTCCGGTGCCTTCTGTCCAAGCTGATCCTACAGACCCAACGCATGCTGAGGAGATTCGAGGTGACTTTCACACCGATGAGGTTGAGGGGGGAGATATCAACATCGATGGAGTAGACATCACCGGTCTTGGTGAGCTTGGTGAATACTTCCTCAATCTCCCCAGAGATGACTTTGCAGGGCCTTACCTTCCTCCGAGCAGTTCCAACACGGTCACTTTTAATGGTAAGACTTTTAGCGTTTCTAGTGAAAGGGATCCCATAGTCCACTCTTTGCTGAGCAACGTTCAGCCTGTACTTGTGTTGGAGAAACAAGTCCGAAACCAGGCTGATATCATTAAAGACCTTAAGTTTGACAAGGAGAAGCTGTTCGAAGACCTTTGCACTGCCACCTCCAATGCTGCCATATTAAAGGAAGAAACCGAGGAGTTGAAGTGAAACCAACAGGCAAGCACCACAAAAGTCGCCACTTTAGAGGAAACCATTAAAGACCTCCAGGAGAAACTGTCCGGACTGGAGAAAGACCTTAACACCTCAAAGGGAGAATCCAATGCCAAGGATCAAATCATCACCAACCTGACCAATGACAAAATCGCTCTTGAGAATACAGTGTCTAAGGCTGCTGAGGAGAAAACCACTTGCTACAGGAGCAGGAGACCAAGATCCAAGCCAAGATCAATGCTTATGCTACCAGAATGATCGACAGCCAGGAGGAATTGTACGCCAAGGTGAGGTCTAACATGGTTCTACTCTTCCACGAAAAGTTTCCGAAGAGGAACCTAGGGGACTTATGGCTTCATGTTGAGCCTGAAGACCTCCCGTATCATACGATGACTGAAGGTGACCGGTATGGCTACTCTAGTGATTCCTCAGATGACGAAGAACACACCAGGGAGAAAATTGGCGAAGAGAAAGACGATCCTAAGGGAAAGAAGGTAGATGAAGGTGAGCCATCTTCAAAGGCTCAACCTTAACTCATGATTTACTTTGTTTACTTTTTATTTAGACTAAAGTCCTTGGAAGGCCAAGGTATTCTTTTTTGTAATTGTGTCCGGTATCTGACCGGATAGGTTTTTTGTTCCACTCTGACCATTCAAAAGTCCTTGGAAGGCCAAGGCACTTTAAGTTATTTCAATGAATGTTTCTGTTTTGCACAAATCTCATCTTCTTTCATTGTTTGTTCCAATTTCGATGGCTAGAGTTTTAATAGCCTTTAATTATTTCATAGTGAGAGTGTTGAAGTTCTCCGGCTAGAGTTTAAATAACCCTTAGTTATTTCAATCCGGATAGTGTGACAAAGAACAAAATTTGAAACACTTGGAAATTTTTTAAGAAGGCACCGAATTTCATTCAAAAGCCCGGACACCTCATTAAAACCTCCCCGTGCCACCAGGGAGGAAAGAGTATGCCCCCAAATATTTACATGGATGTTTAAACAAGTAAAATTTACACAAATGCTATTCCAAGTACATCCGGAGATGCTCGATATTCCAAGGATGAGTCAAAACTCTTCCATCTTTGTCTTCCAACCAATATGTTCCAGGTTTAATTCTCTCAACAACCATATATGGACCCTCCCAAGTTGGGGCCAGCTTTCCGAACATCTTTTCTTTAGCGTGTAAGAAGACCTTCCTCAATACCTTGTCCCCCGGTTGGAAATCTCTTCTTTTAACTTTGGAAGCAAACCTGCTTCTCATCAAGCCCTGATAGTGTGCAACTCTAAGGTGAGCTTTAACTCGTCTTTCTTTTATCAAATCAAGTTGACCTCTGATTGCCACCTCGTTAGCATGTTCGGAGAAGTTGTGAACACGAAATGATGGGAGAGTTGCTTCTATGGGAGCTACTGCATCCATCCCATAGACCAAAGCAAAGGGTGAATCTTGTGTTGCAGCCCCAGGTGTTGTCCGGTAGGCCCACAAGACCTCTTATAGATAACTAGGCCACTTCCCAGCAGCCCCTTCCAAATTCTTCTTTAAACCGGACAATATAGTCCTATTAGCCACTTCAACTTGCCCATTTTCTTGTGGGTGGAAAGATAAAGAAAAACAATTTTGTATACCCCTTGAGGCACAAAAACTTTCCATTTCCCTATTGTCGAACTGTGGCCCATTGTCTGTTGTTATCTTTTGTGGGACACCAAATCTGCAACAGATGTTAGATAGAATGAATTTTATAACAGCTTTTAATATTGTTCCTGCTAGAGCGGCTGCTTCAATCCACTTTGAAAAGTAGTCTATGGCCACGATTATAGTTTTGCGTCCTCCGGACGCCACAGGGAGAGGCCCTACTAAATCCAACCCCCATCGAGCAAAAGGGATAGGCTCAGAAATTGATTATAAAGGAATGGCTGGGACATGAATTTCATTGCTGTACCTCTGGCATGGGTCACACCTTCTTACCAATTCTTTAGCATCTTTCATGATAGATGGCCAATAGTAACCGGACAGTAAAACGCTTCTTGTTAAAGCTCTGAACCCACAATGGGCTGATCCCTCACCATCATGCAATTCAGAGAGGACTACTTGAGACTCTTCATCCCCCAAATAGCGCAAGAGAGGTTTACTATAAGATTTTTTATACAACACTTCTCTCAATATGATGAAACCACGAGCCTTGTGTTTCAATGTTCTGGTTAGTGACTTATCCGGAGGCACAACACCATCGGAGAGATATTGCAGGAGAGGAAACCTCTAGTCTTGAGGTCCTTTCTCTTGTACTTCAAAAATTTCCTCTTCTTTACCCTTACTAAGTTGAATGGAGGGGCTTTCCAGCACATGGATCTATGGATATGACTCCGTATATGCTATGGTTGCCAATGAGTCTGCTAGCTCATTTTCTGCCCGGGGAATGTGCTCATAAACAACACTCTTAAACTTGAGTGCTTCATTCTTAAAGAGGAGTAAATATTTCACAAGCTGCTCTTTCTTAGCCTCAGATTGGCCTTGGACATGGTGGATAAGAAGTTGGGAGTCACTTAGTAGCCTGACCCTCTTAGCCCCACAAATGTAGGCTAACTTTAAACCAGCTATAGCTGCTTCGTATTCGGACTCATTATTAGATGCCCTGAAAGCAAAACACATAGCTTGGTACATTTTGTCTCCATATGGGGAAGTTAAACACACCCATGCACCACATCTCATAGTGCTAGATCCACCATCTGTTCGGACGACCCATACCTTTTTATCTTTTATATCAGTAGTTTGCTCTGAATCCCTGTCGGAGTGGAATTCAACCAAAAAGTCTGCCACAGTTTGGGCCTTGACTGCTGTTCGGGGAGCAAAATCTATGTCGAAGTCCCCCAATTCTACTGACCACTTAGTCATCCTGCTTGAAATGTCTGCCTTTTGGAGGACATTCTTCAGGGGAAAAGAAGTCCGGACAATGATGGGATGAGCCTGGAAATAAGGCCTCATCTTTCTGGCAGCTATCACCAGGGCCAATGCTAAATTTTCGAGTTTCAAGTAACGTCTTTCTGCATCTATCAAACTTTTGCTGATGTAGTACACTGGATGGGGATATCCATCGACCTCCCTTACCAACACAGCACTAATGGCACAACTTGAAACTGCCAAATATACGAAGAGTGTCTCCCTATCAACTGGCTTAAAAAAAGTTTTGGGGGAGGATAGGTGCTTTTTGATCTCATTGAAAGCCTCATCACACTGTGGAGTCCAATCGAATCCCTTCGCACCTTTCAAGCTTTGAAAGAAAGGGGCACACCTGTCCGAAGACCTTGAGATAAATCTGTTTAAGGTAGCTAATCTCCCCGTTAACCGCTGTACTTCTTTAATGTTTCGAGGAGGCTCCATTTGAAATAGGGCATTAAGCTGGTCCGGGTCGGGTTGTATTCCATGCTCACTTATAATATAGCCCAGAAACTTCCCGGACTGCACCCCGAACACACACTTTTCTGGGTTTAATTTCAAATTTACTTTTACCAAGTTGGCAAAAGTTTCTTGGAGATCGGGCAAGTGCAACTGCTCATCCACACTCTTCACCATCATGTCATCAATGTACACTTCCATATTTCTTCCAATCTGATCAGAAAATGCCTTGTTGACTAATCTCTGATAAGTAGCCCCAACATTTTTCAAACCAAATGGCATTACCTTGTAGCAATGAAGACCTCTGTCAGTGACAAATGTGGTATGATCCTGATCCTTTAGATCTACTTGAATCTGATTGTATCCAGAGAAGGCATCCATAAAGGAAAGCAGCTTGTTCCCAGAGGTGGAGTCCACTAACTGATCAATCCGGGGGACTGGATACAAATATTTCGGGCAAGCTCTATTGAGATCTGTGAAGTCAATGCACATGCGCCACTTGCCATTTTTATTTTTTACCAGAACCGGATTGGCAGTCCACAAAGGATATTGAGACTCCTTGATGTGCCCCATCTTTGTGAGCCTGTCAACCTCTTGCACAACTGTCAACCTCTTGCACAATGACATCAACCTTCTCCTTAGAAAAAGCTCTTCTCTTTTGAACCACTGGTGCTACGTCTCTCCGGACGGATAGGTGATGTGATATCACTTCTGATGAAACTCCAGTAACATCAGCACTGCACCAAGAAAAAACGTGTTGATGGTTCTTCAAAAACTTTAACATTTCATCTTTCAAAATGGGTGACATTTTAGACCCTATCTTGACACTTTTTCCTTCTTCCAGACAGTGTGTTTCTACCTCTTCGACCGGTATCAATACTCCAGGGGTCTCTCTGGGGTCATCAATTTCACCTTCACCCCCGGAAAGACCCCCAAATTGCTATTGTTCGTTAATACGGACTGCCCCCAGCGTTCGAGGAGCCAGGGCGGTAGCATAACATTCTCTTGCAATCTTTTGGCTGATCCGGACGACTCCAACATGTCTCTGAACAGCATGTTTCAAGCACTGGTGGACTGTTGAAGCCACTGCATGCATCCTAGAGAGCCAAGACCTCCTTAGAATAGAATTATAGCAAGTGGGACGATCCACCACAATAAAGAGTATTCTAACCATTTTCTTGAAAGGGCCCTTGCCCAATAGAACTTCCTCTTCGAACTCTCCGATTACATCTGCTGAGCTGCCTGTAAAGCCCACAATTGATCTGTCCGAACTCTGAATTACAGCTGGATTTTTCATTCTCTTGTATGTGGTTAAGAAAAGGATATTGGCTGAGCTTCCAGTATCCACCAGAATCCGTCTTATGTCGTTGCTCCCTATAGATGCTCCTATGACAACAACATCCTCATGAGGGCCAGCAATGTCTCTTAAATCATCTTCATCAAAAATAATAAAGGGGAATGAGTTTTGTGACTGATAGGAAGTCATGCCCCCTTCTAGCTGGGAGGCTAAAGTATGAACGTGCCTCTTCCTCGAAGAAGCAATAGGAGCTGTCATAGTGTCCCCTCCAAAAATTGTAAGTGACTCAAAAAACTTAATGAGTCCGGAGACCGACCTAGAACATTCTTCAATTGTACCCACTCTGTTTCGAGTTGGATCAGGATCCAAGTACTCAGATTCCACGTCAAACCTCTCAATTATAACCATGGCTCCCTTCGGAGCAGCATTACTTGGACCAACCCGGTGAGTGTTGTTAGGTCTGTTGCCTCCTCTTCTTTTGACGTCAGCCCCCAGCTTTCCCCTCTCAATCAAGTTCTGAACTTCTTGTTTCAATGCTATGCAGTCATCAGTGGTATGACCAATATCGTTGTGATACTGGCAAAAAGAGTTATTACGATGCTCTCTGGGAGACTGCAATGTGACTGGTCTCCGATAATGCACCTCTTCCTTTGTTTTATCAAATATGGTTGCCACACTTTCTTTCAATTCTGCGAACCACTCCGGTTGGACCCATGGCCCTCTCTTGTTCCTGGATTGCTGACTTTGAGCAGGAGTAGCTGGCTGAGACTGAGCTTTTGCCCTACCATGCCCCTGTCCGGTCTCTTTTGCTTTGTTCCCGGACTGATTTTGATTGGGATTTGGTGCCACCGGGGTAGACCTCACCTGGCTGTGCACCCTGGTTTTCTTTGTTTCATCAATGTTTATTTGTTTTCCAACCTGATTCAGCAACCCTCCCCAAGTCATGGCCTTCTTCCTGGTCACTGAATCAGCTAGATTGCCTGGGTTCAAACCCTGTCTTAGGGATGCTATTGCTACGTGTTCGAAGCAATCAGCCAACCCATTCTTGGTATTCACAAAACGGCTTATATATTCTTTCAAGGACTCATTTGGCTCTTGGGCACAATGGATTATTGTGTCTTCATTTCCCTTTAGCTCTTTACTCCCTACAAACTGCCTTCGAAAGGCTACCCAAAAAGTATCGAAATCTTTAATACAACCCTGAGGCAGGCTGTTGTACCATTTTAGAGCACTCCTCGTAAACGATTGGGAGAATGCCCTATAAAGTAGCTTGTCATCGTCGTCAAAGTTCATAAAATTTTAAAATTGTTCCAAATGGTTGTCCGGATCAGTACTGCCATCATACTTTTCTATTTTGGTACTGTCAAACCTCTTAGGGAGGTTTCCGGACAGAATTTTAGAAGACAATGGAGATTGCCTCTAGTTTCTTCCACAACTGAACACAGTACCCTCATTGGGAGTTGCAAAGATACCTGGTTTATCGTGAAAAGCGAAGGGATCCATCAACATCCGGTCCACATGCTTCCGGCTATGAGATGATCCTTTACCAATATACCTCTTCATCTTCCCTTGTCTATCCCTTTTTCTTGAATATTTTTTAATCTGCTTTTGCTTCTTTCTAGTTCGACCCTCATTGCTGCTAGAGGATAAGGATTTTTCAACTCCCTCACTGTCCGAAGAGCTATCAGAAGATTCTGAGCTTGAGTCAGAACTCTCCACTGGTTTAGACCGGTGAGACTTTTTGGAACTGGCATGAGTCTTCTTGGTGCTCACATGAGTATTCGAAGACTCATGCTCTCTGGGGTTATCAGTCTGATGAGCACCTGATGCTTTGGACTTTTCTTTCAGGCCCATCTTAGCCTTTTCGGCCCTCAGAGCTTCTATTTCACCCTTTAGCCTATCACGCTCTTCGATAGTGTACTCATCGTTCTCTCCCACCACTTCGAGCAGAGCTGGTGGTACTTCTGGATTGTCCGGATTCATTCGGACAGATTTTCTTAGCTGGTTTTGAATGCTTGATTCAGGCACCTTCTTCTCCCACTGTGGTCGCCAATTTGGTGTGGATAATTATCGCCTGAGGGTAGGCTTGTAATTTGGTTGGTGTTTTATAGTAGTATGTGGGTGTTATGTGTTTAGAGTAGAGAGTAGAGAGATAATTAAGCTGGCTGGTAGCAGTTAATTCTCCTTACCCACACTTAATGCAGGTGGTTGAGTATTTATACCCTGATGTTTGGGCCCTTATGGGCTTTCGGGTCATGTTCAAAGACCCATGAGCTCTAAGTAGGAGAGCAAGTAGCTTAGTCAAGTAGTGTTTAGGTTTTTTAGTACTTTTGTCATAGTTCGAACAGTCCTATGGTCAGTGCGTTCGACGTGATCTGTCCGGTCCGGAGAGCTTGGACCGATCTGTCCTTGTCCGGGGAGCATGCAGGATTCAGACTCATCAATCTCAACAACAAATCAAAAAGAATTATATCGATTTGTTCAAGCCAAACAACTCCTATTTTTCTTTGAACCCATAGTATATAAAAGAAATAGAGAGTCATTACTCTGTTTAGTACTCATATGAAATCAAGAAGCAACTTATTCTTCAATAAAAAATCACACTTATCGAAAAATTCAGTAATGGAGTTCCAAAGAAAGCCAAGCTAGATATTTTTTTTGGATTCTTCGAAATTCAAGAGTATTCAGTTATGAAGTTTTGGATTCTCATCACATCTTTCTTGAGTTCAACTTGAAGGAAGATGTTTGCACTCTTTGGTCAAAGAACGTTTGGAGATGTAGCGATTTCGTGATGAGAATCTTGCGATGAGGTCCAGATTTTAACAAGAAATATGAAAATCTGATTGTTCTGACTTGGGTTTAATTTGAAAGGTTGACAGAATGTCTGTATGCCACTAAATTGGTAAGCGACCTTGTTGGTGCTTTGGGTACTACGTACAGAGTTGTTGTTCCTGAGAAGAACAGAGCTCACACAAACGCCTGTTTTGCTCAAATTGAAATTGATATCTCGAAAAAACTAAAGCGAAAAATGTGGATTGGCTTCGGGATGAATGATGGATGTTGGGTCTCCATAAGTTACAAGAACGTGCCATCATAGTGTGAGAATTGTTATCACATAGGTCACAAATTTTCTGAATGCAAGAAAGCTCCTAAGATTGAAGATGACAATAACAAAGGAAATACTGGAAATGAACAAGATACTGCTGGTTTTTATTTGTTTTGACAGGAAAGAAGATGGTCTTGAAAATGTTGCACAATGGAATACGTTTGCTGAAACTTTAGGAAAGGAGAAGATGTCCTGTTTCGAAGAAGATTGGTGGAATCGAGGGCAAGTCGAAGACGTGGAAGCTGTTCGTAGATGAAGTTGGTGGCCTTTTGGATTTCGGAAAAATATTTTGTGAAGATTAGGTTAGAATATTCTAAAATTGTATTAGAGGGAAGCAGTTGCGCGAAAGTTTCAAAAGTCTCAAATTGAAATTTGTCTAATTATTCTATTAGTCCTCAAACTTTGTATCAACTTTTAATTTTAGTAATAAAGTTAATCATTGATTAAATATATATATATATATACTAACCTAAAAAGTTTATTGTTGATCTTAAAATTTTACCGATTTGTTACTTAAAGATTATAGTTTTGTTACTTAAAGATTATGTCTGGAAGCACTTCTAAATTTTTAATCTTAATTATACCTATCGCTTGAATTTTTATCGATCTAGGTTCTAACCAAAGTTTTATTAGCCTAATATTTGATTAGCGCTTGACTTAATAGGTTCACATTTAATGGATGGAAACCCTAATTTATTATTCTCTTTAGTAGTTCTATAGTTAGTTTAAACTGAAACTTTGTTGACCAAACCATCGTTAAGTCCAAGCTGTGAAAAATTCTGATTTATTCGCAAAACCTTGTTTAAACTGATTGTGAGAAAGAAGAGGTCTTTGTCAAACTGATTTGTATACCAAGCCGAGATGATTATAAAATGATTCATGAGGGACTTGAAATCCTTTATCCTAACAAAACTCTAGAGAAAAACATACCTTGTTGAAGAAAAATAACAAATGCATGGGCAGTTACAGATCTTGGAATTGAAGTAAGGAGGAGTCAAAATTCTCGTCGAATTTTATCTTTAACATTACTATCAGAATTTTCAATAAGTTGGCGTAGTCGACCACTATATATTCATTCATTCAAATGAATAATCTACACTATCATCACTAGGTCTTGATATAGAGGCAATCAAATTAGGATGAATCATATTATTATTACTCGAACTACTTGAAGAACCAACACTATTCTTTAGTTTAATTATATATATATATATATATATATATATATATATATATATTTAACAATAAATCTTAATGTATCTTAATATATTATTTTTAAAAGATATATAAAATAAAATAAAATAAAACCAAATTTAATATTTTAAAAAGATATTTTAAAATTTACATAAAAGTAAATAAAATTTGTTATAAAAAATATTTTTGAAAAATAAATGAAAATATTAATATATTTTTTTGAAAGATATTTAAAAAAATATAACAGAATCATTTAATATATAAAAGACATTTCAAAAGATAAATGTATAACTATATTTTTGAGAAATGAATGGAAATAAATTCAATTTTTTATATAAAAAATATTTTTTATATAAAAAATATTTTTTAAATACATACAGATAAAATCAAAATTATTTTATGTAAAAGTTATATAAAATTTATTAAACATAATTTATAATATAAATATATAATTTTATTTTAAAAAAAACAAATAAATATTTACATATATATTGTCTTTAAACTAAGTAAATGTATTTTCACTTTCCTAAACCACAAATCAAATCAGAAAAAAATATGGATTCCCAAGTGTTTTAAGATCAAAATAATAATAAAATTTCAAAAGAAAACAAAAAAAAGTACATACCTTGAAAAAATAAACTGGTGAAACTCCTTGAGTTCGTGTTCTTCCTTTTCCCCTTTTCTTTAATTTCTTTCATCGAAATATAGTCTCGTTCATATGCAGTAACTCATTATCTTTTTCTAAATCAAAGTAAGAGATAGAACATAATTAATTAGAAAGACTAAACTAATATTAAATCAAAACAAATTAGGACAAAACAGATTGAGAATACTTACAAAATCAGTTCTAATATTCTAGAGATTAAGATGCTAGAGACTACATCCAACCATTTATAAATATCAACTTAAATTTGTCTTTTAAAATATTCAAGATTTCTAACTTCAATTATTCCTTAAAAATATAGCCATAATCCAAGATTTTATAAATTAAAATTTACAGGGTTCATTTGAAACTTTTAATCTAAAAAGTTTCTTAAAAATACTCAACATATTAGTTTTTAAATTAAAAATTTTCTACCATTATTTCAGATATTAAATTTAAAACATTCCTAAAAAACAATTATTATCTTAAATTTTTAATTTAATATTATTTAAATAGTTATTACCTTAAAAAATTATAAAATATATATTTTAGTTAAAGGGGCGTAGAATTGTTACTTTAATATTATTTAAATAATTATTACCTTAAAAAATTAAAAAATATATATTTTAGTTAAGGGGGCGTAGAATTTTTATTTTAATATTATTTAAATAATTGTTACCTTAAAAAATTTATAAAACATATATTTTAGTTAATATTATTACCTTAAAAAAATTATAAAACATATATTTTAGGTAAGGGGGGCCTACGCCCTTCCGGACCCAACATAGATCCGAGGCTGCATGGGTATCGATTTTTATATTTTTTTTAAATTTCTATGCAATTATAATAAATTCATATTTAAACCAGCTCTCTAGACGAGACATTTGAAATGATCGAACATGTAGCTGAACCACCGTATTTGTTGTAAGTGAAAACACAACACACGACTTATGGGGCCTTATACTTGAATGAATAGAATCGTCGAAGCAAGAAGTTGCGACGACTTTTGGCTTGAAGTATAACGTCAGAGGTCTCAGTCACCACTTCTTTGTTGACGGAGAGGTCCGAATCTACGTGTAAATTTTTCATCCAATACTTTTGATGTTATTAGCCTTTTAAGGGCTAAGAAATTTCATTAGTCACCTGAGTTAGTCACTTGCTTTAAAATTATCACTCAAGTTATATTTGTTTCACAATTGCCACTCAAGTTATATTTTTTTGACATTTATGGTCACTAGCGGTGACTAAAAATGAAAATAAAATACCAACATTAGTGACCACCAGTGAAACAAAGTGACTGTTTTGAAACAAAAATTAAATAAGTAGCACTTTTGAAACAAGTGACCAACTCCAGTGACTAGCCATGCTTTTTAGCCCCTTTTAAATTTCTGAAAGAAAAATAAAATAAAAACAATGTTTTCACACAGACGACAAATGATAATGCAATTTTTGTCTAACCGATGTTCCGAGATGGGAGACAATAACATTTGCTAATAACGAGGTGCAATTTGATATATATATATATATATATATATATATATATATATATATATATATATATATATATATATATAAAGATAACTAGTAAAATTATACTAATATGCGAATAATAATATATCAGAAATTTATTGAGGGAGTGAATCTTATATGTAAAAAATATGCGGAAAGCTATTTCCTCTATATTTTGTTTGTTTTTTTTATATTTCAAGAGTTTTTGCCACTTTGTTATTTTCTTCATCAAGAAAAATCAAATATATCCCTATAAATATTTTATCTTTTACAAAAGAATAAATCTCAGAATTCATTATTTTTTTTTCTAATTTTTTTTTTGTGATTTTTTTAATAAAAAAAAAATTGGAAATGCTTTTTTGTAGGTTTAATGAATCTAAGACTTAAACTTAAGACTAATAGGCCTTGTTAGTGGTTCGTGTGACATTTTCCGGTGCTGATTTATTATTTACTTCTTTCATGAACTTAATATTTTTTTATTTAGGTTTAAATATATTTGGATTTTTTTTGGGGTTTTAATTTTAGAAGTTTATAAATATAATTTAAGAAGTTTATGAATAGTTTCGGTTGGATTTAGTTAATTATATACTTAACTTTTATATATCAAAATAATTTTTTAATGATTGTCATCAACCAACTTTTATTGGAGGACCCTTCTAATTGATAACCAAAATATTATTGACCAACTTTCGTTGAAAGACTATTCTTGTCCAAAAATAAAAAATTGTTGACCAACATTACTTGGAAGACCTTTCCGATCCAAAAATAAAATATTTTTGAGCAACATTCATTGGAAGACCCTTGCGGTCCAAAAATAAAAAATTGCTGATCAACATTTGCAAGAAGACACTTTCGGTCCAAAAATAAAAGATACTTGACCAACATTTGTTAGAAGACCCTTCCGGTCTAAAAATAAAATATTGTTGACCAAAATTTGCTGGAAGACCATTCCGGTCCAAAAATAAAAGATTGTAAAAATTGTTTTAAAATGACAAATTAATATTATATATAAGTTGGCTATAAGGACACATCGGTAAAACCTTCCTGCGCCACCAGGGTAGGAAAGAGTATGCCACTGATCTTTACACAATTATATATATATCTAGAGAGAGAGAGAAACTTTTACATTCATTCCAAATACAATTTAAGGTGCTCGATATTCCACGGGTCACAAAGATCTCTTCCATTCTTATATTTGAGTCGATATGTCCCCAGTTTTAACTTTCCAATTACTATGTACAAAGCTTCCCATTTATGTCCCAATTAACCAAGTCTATTTTCCTTCATATGCAAAAATACTTCCCTTAATACCTTGTCCTCAATATTGAATTCTCGTCGTCTCACTTTAGACGCATATCTGCTTCTCATCAAAGTTCGGTAATGCAAAAAATTAAATTGTGCTAGCCTTCTTTTTTCCTCAATTAAATCTATCAGTATGTCTTCCTCCATTGTTATCTTCCTCAGAATATTCAGTAATTCGATACGATGGTAAGACTGCTTTGGATGGAACCACAGTATCCATCCCATAGACTAGCGTAAATGGAGATTCCTGAGTTGCTGTTCGGGGGTGGTTCAATATGCCCATAGGACTTCTTGTAAATAATCAGGTCATTTTTTAGCTTACTTTCCAAATTCTTTTGAGCCCATTAAGAATTGTTTGATTAGTTACCTTGACTTGACCAATCGCTTGCGGATGAAAAGGTTGCGAAAAGTATTGTCATATTCCTCTAGAAGAATAAAAAACCTTCAAGTCTTTATTATCAAACTATTGTCTATTGTCTATCGTTAATCTCCTAAGAACACCAAAGTGGCAACAAATATTTGAAACGAAAAACTTGATCACGTATTAAGCTTTTGTTCCTACCAAGGGTTCAACTTTCACCCACTTAGAAAAATAGTGTACTGCAACTATTATTGTCCATCGTCCCCATATGACATTGGTAAGGGTCCGACCAATTTAATACCACATCAGTCAAAAGGTAACATATCAGAGATCAATTCAACAGGTACTCATGGTGCATGGATTGTGTTAGCAAATCTTTGGAAAATATCACACATTTTTACCAATTCTTTAGCATCGTAAGTAATTCTGGACCAATAATATCCCATTAAAAGAACTCTTCTTATCAAAGTCTTATACCCATAATGTGTAGACCCTTCTCCGTGTGTAGCTCAGATAATATCATATCTGACTCACTTTCCTAAAGGTATCGAAGCAAAGGCCTGCTAAAATATAACTTATACAAGACATCCCATGGTACCACATAACCATGTGGCTTGAGCCATATTTTATTTGCCAATGATTTATCGATTGGCTGAATATTATTAACTAAACATTTCTCAATGGCATACCTCCAATTGTTTTAGTATGTGTAGAAATTTGGAAAGCTTCAGTTGACCCTTCCACAAATTCAGACCCCTTTTCGTTATCGAAGGACTTTCTTGCCTAAGAATTCAATGGTGCTCTTCAGAATGTGCTGCAGTGGCTAGAGAATCATCACAAAATTATCAGCTCTATGAACATGTTCGTATTTGATGCTTTCAAAAGAAATTTCTAAGGCCTTTAATGATCTCAAGTACTTCACTAAATGATCTTTTCAAGCCTTAGATTAGCCAGAAACGTGATTTATGAGAAGTTGTGAATTGCTCACTATCCTAACCTTTTTAGATTCACAAATATGAGTAAGCCTTAACCTGCCAAATAAGCTTTGTACTATGCTTTATTATTAGATGCTCAAAACTCGGAGTGTATAACTTGATACGTTTCAATACCATCTAGAGAAACCAACTGGACCCCTGTCCCACATCCCGATGCACTTGAACCTCTATATGTTTGGATTATCCACATGACCTCAAAATTTTCTTCATCTATTTTCATCTCTGGTCGATCAGAATGAAACTTGACTAAAATATCTGACAAAGCTTGTTCTTTGATTGCAGTTCGGGGCTCAAACTTGATATCAACATTTCCTAATTCCACGGGCCATTTAGTCATTCTGCCTGATATATCAGGTCTTTGTAACATGCTCTTGAGCGAAAAAGATGTTTAAACAATAATACAGTGAGCATAAAAAATAAGATCTCATCTACTGGGCTGCTATAACCAAAGCAAGGGCAAGCTTTTCTAATTTCAAATATCTATTCTCTGCATCCAATAGATTTTTACTCACACAGTACACCGGTTGTGTACATTATCTACCTTTCGAATCAAAACGGTGCCCATAACATTATACGATACCGCTATGTAGATGTACAATTTATATCTTGAATTAGACTTTGTCAAACAATTTGGGGAAGATAGATATTCTTTAATACATAAAACTACTTCATAACACTCTTGGGTCTAGTTACAGAAATTTTCTTGTCTCAAAACTTAAAAAAATGATGCACACTTATCCGAAGATGTAAATATGAATCTGTGCAAGGCTACCAGCCTCACTATCTGTATTTGCACTTCCTTGATTGTCCAAGGCAGTTCCATAGTACTCAAAGCATTTAGTTGTATCGTGTTAGCTTTTATTCCTTGTTCACTGACTATGTACCCAAGAAAACTTCCGGACCGTACCCCAAATGTACACTTTTCCGAATTTAGCTTCAAGCTTATCTTCTTTAAGTTGCCAAAAGTTTCTTCCGAATCTGTATAATGGTCCTCATCCATTATGCTTTTCACTAGCATATCATCAATGTACACTTCAACATTCCATCCAATCCGAGCCTCAAAGGTTATGTTTACTAAGCGCTGGTAAGTAGCCACAACATTTTTCAACCCAAAAGGCATAACCTTATAACAATAGAGGACCTTTTGAGTAATGAATGAAGTGATCTTTTGATCTTTTGGATCCATCTTGATTTGATTGTACTAAGCGTATTCATCCATGAAAGAAATAAATCAATTTCCTAAAGTAGAATCCACTAATTGATCTATCAGAAGAACTGGGAAAATATCTTTCAGGCATGCTTTAATTTAAATCAGTAAAATTTATGCACATTCGCCATTTACCATTTTTATTTTTAACTAATATTAGATTAGCAGCCCACAAAGGCTACTGGGATTCTTGTATGTGCCCAACTTTAAATAACCCATCTACTTCAGCCATAATGGCCTTAAATGTTTCCTGAGCAAAATATATCTTTTTTCTATGATTGGGTGTACATTACTTCAAATTGCTAGTATACGACAGATGAATTTCGGCAGGAACCTTAGCTACATATTTGGAACACCATCCAAACATGTGTAATCTTATTGATAAGAAATAAATTAACCTCTCCCTCATCTCAGGAGATAACTTTGTACCAATCTTTAAACTCTTCCCATTCAAAAAAACGTAGTCCTCAAAACTTTAATCTAGAACCAGAAATGTGGAAGTCTTTATCGGATCATCAACATAACCAGACTCTAAGGAAGACCCCACTAACTGCCATGCTTTCTTCAACTCGCCCCCTTTAATTTTCTTTGGGGCCAATATCGTTCAGTATCATTCTCTTGCAATTTTCTGGCTACTCTTGATCGTTTCCATATTATTTCCAATAACATATTTCAAGCAATGATGAACAGTTAAAACCATTGCATGCATCCTAGACAATCAAGATCTTCCAAATATTTCATTGTAACATGTTAGAGAATCCAACACAATGAACAACACTGTCACATATTTTCTAAACGGTTCTCCAGCTCCACGGTACCTTCAAATTCCTCAACCACTTTGGCAGTCACCCCGACAAAAAATATAATTGTCCAATCTGATCGAAGAATCATCGGGGGGTGGGGGGGGGGGAGGTCTCAATATTTTTATAAGTCGACATAAACATTATATTGGAAAAACTACTGGTATTTATCATAATTCTTCGTATCTCTTCCTCGATAATTTCTGGCACGATTTCCATATCATCTCCATACGAGCCTGCCACTTCCCTTATATCATCATCTTCAAAACGCAACAATGATAACTGACTCCTTTAAAAATGTGGTGAAGTACTCGGCTCTAATTGAGTTGTTAATCTCACGATATGGATTTTTCGAGAATAATTTGATGTCCCTGAAACAATAATACCTCCAAAAATTATTAGTGGTTCAAACAAAGCACATAATTCACTAACCTTTCCATTCACAACTGGCTCTTATACCAACATGATTTTATTCCTACATGGTTTTGGATCTAAATACTCAAAAGAAACATAGAAACAGTCGATAGGTTCCGAAATCATCAAAGTATTTTCTTGCTTCGGAGCTGTAAGATAATTTATCTTAACAAATGTTGTCAACTTCCCATTCTCGATCAACTCATATATTTATTTTTTAATCCCACACAATCCCTTGTGTCAGGCCCAATATCCTCATGGTACTTGCAATACCTGTTGCTTCCACTTTCCATAAGAGTCTATATTGGGGCGGTTTGCAGAACTGTATGTGACTCGAACCCTGTCAAAAACTGTTGTTATGTCAATTCAACAAAAATTAGTTGGTCGAACCCACTTGTTTGACATCGGCATGACACTCTGTTGCAAAATTTCAACTTGTGAATTCACCACGATCTTGGAGGTAACTGGGTTAGAGCTCTTGATCAGACAATAGTGGTCGGATGATGAGTTAATGTAATATGCCATACTGGATTATATATTAGCATCAAATATTATTGGAATTGATTTTGTTCAATTTGGGCCATAGACACCATATTTGATGCTTGTGTCTCTTCTACCAAAGTTCTCTTACGACCCGTTTTTCTGCAATATTATCTTTCAAAATACCGGAGATGAGTCCTATTCGAGAAGCTACTAAAGCCATTTGACCTTCGCAACCCTCCATATCAGTCTTAGTTTTGATGAAACAATTAGTATAATCCTTCAAACTCCCTCACTTCATGTCTGAAGTAATTATCGTATCACCATTCACTCAGAACGTTTTAATCCCTTCAAAGTGGACTCGTATCGACGCATAGGTTTCAATTTTTCTTTTTGCACAATAACGAATTTGTCTCTGACGCCGTTCATGTCTCTCGTTGGTCTGATGAGCATCTTCTAATTTATCTTTCTCAGTTATTTACTCTCTTCGAACCTCCGACTTGAGCCTTTTTGAACTCAAAACTACATCCTTTTCTGCGTTCAACCTTTCTAGATCTTCTAGAAATTCTTTCCTCCGAGCTACTAAAACATACTCCTTAAGTAGCTCGCCAACATATTTATCGTCATCGTGTTGTTCTTTCATTTTCTGTTCTTTGACAAGGAGATCTTCAGACGGGTTTCCAATCAGAAGATCACTAGTGCTAATATTAGGCTCTTTTAGAATTTTTGTATCCATTTCTCTCAAAATATTCATCAATTCTATAGTGGTTTTGGAAGAACAATTCTGGGTACCAATCGTTTCCACAAACGACGCAAATGATAGTTCTAAATATTTATTAAAGGGACTTTATGTCTAAGTTATGTTTGAAGTAGAATATTTTAGAGAGAGAAACACGTGATAACTTGAGAAAGAATCTGACAAAGTAGTAACAAAGTAATCATTTAGTAATGATTGATCATTTTTCTCAAAAAGGGATGTTGCTTTATATAGTACAAGAGTTAGGCCAATGAATTACATGATTACCTCTTTTATGATCACCTCACCCTAATGTTTTACAAATTTTAACCATAATTATTATTTATTACATTAATCCATCTCAATGTTACACATGTGCTAGCCTTTTTTATAAGACTTTTATACAGTAAAATTACCTCATTTTTAAAACCAAATTGACTATTGTTCAAAATAATTTTTCCATTATTAGGCATGTCTTATGAAAAAGGAAATTTTAGGAAGAAGAAAGGTGCAACATCTCACTAGTACATTATCGGGGGTGACATGATCCAACATATGCAAGATGGGAGCATTTTGACGCAGATATGTTTACTTGGATTGTTCGAAACATTGAGACATGTTAGATTAATCATGTTTCACATTATGCAGTGGCTGGAATCCTGTGAAATAGATTAGTTGTAACATACGGAAGCAATAAAGACTCATTCCAAATATATTAACTGGACTAAAGATCGAGTATAATACATCAGGGAAGTGATACTCTTGAAACTTTATGGAATAATTTACAAAATATTTGGATGAGTATTGATAGGAGATCATTAAATCCCATGAATGATCCTAAGGATATAACCATATACAACAAATTTTTGGGTGAACAAAGACTTTACTAATTTTTAACAACCATTGATGATATATACGAAGCAGATTGAAGAGATATATTGAAACAAAATCCAATGACATCAGTTAAATTAGCCTATGCAATGGTGAGAATAGAGATAATCATACTACAAATTTTAAAGCCATCAACCAAAAATTAGGTTATTCTATCATCAATCAAAATGGGACTAGCATCAAAGTTAGCAGGCTTTAAAAATAAACCAGATTAAGGAGAAAAAAGACGAATTGGTCGTTCATAATCTACTGGAAGTCAGTGGAAATTCTCATCATGGGATGATAAATCTAAGTTAAGTTGTACACAATATGGGAAGCACAAATATACCAACGAGAAGTGCTTCGAGTTTGTATGATATCCAGAAGGTGGGAAGACAACCACAAAAAATCAAGGCATATGTCATTAATAGTATTCCATAAGACCATTCAGGAAATAACATCAGTCAAGGAAAATAAATAATGGACAACAAACATTTTCATGACTAAGTTATTGAGGTAAACTAACAAAATAGATTTTAGACTGTGGGTCTACAAACATAATGGCCAATGACCCATCAGATATTATTGATCGAGTACCACCTCAAAACCTCATGTTGAAACTGCAAATGGGGGTTTAGCCAAAGTCAAAGGAGAATGATATATTCTTATTTCTCCATACTTGAAATTTTAAAAAATGCCTTTACGTACCATCATATCTTGGAAACTCTTATCCTTGAGTCATTTAACACAGGAATTTAATTGTGTAGTACTTATATATCCTCGGTTGTGTCTTTTATAGAGCATTTATACAAAAAAGATCATTGGGTGTAGTACTGAGCGCGAAGGTCTTTACTATGTTGATGAAGTAGTTCACCAGGGAACGAACTTACTTTCTCACAAGATAACTAATAAATAAATTTGGTTGTGGCACCGACGCATAGGTCACCCCTCTTTTAGTTATCTTTATATTTTATTTGCTGCTCTTTTTCAGAATAATGATGCCCAACATAATGCTCATTTTTCATGTGAAACTTATTTATTGGCAAAACGTCATCACACTTATTTTAGCCCAAATAATACTCGAGTTGAGTCTATGTTCTATTTGGTACACTCAGATATGTGGGGGGTAGCACCATACTCGAATAAGAATGGTTTTCAATAATTTGTGTTATTTGTTGTTGAGTTCTCTCGCATGACTTGGGTATACTTTGTAAAACATAAATTTGAAGTATATAAGAAATTTGTTAGTTTTTTCGAAATGATCTAAACCTAATTCGATAATAAAATCAAAATTCTTCGCCCATTAATAGAGGGTGATATGTTAACCATCATATGAGAACTTTGTTTTTTCAAAATAATGGCCTTATTCATCAAATCTCTTACCCAAATACACCCTAACAAAAAGAAGTTGCATAACGGAAAAATCAAATTCTTCTTAAAATGACTAGAGCTATGATGATTGAGTCTAATGTTCTTAAATACTTCTGGCCTAAAGCCATTACCACATCAGCATATCTAGTTAATAATTTACCAACAAAACAATCTCGCCATAAAATCCCACTTCAAATCCTAAAAACCCAAACAAATATACCACCTACCTTAACTCTCCCACCTCGTATATTTGGTTGTTTCGTATATCTTCATGTTCCAAAGGATGATAAATCTAAAGTAGATCATTGTTCAATAAAATGAATTTTTGTGGAATATACACTTCATCGAAAAGGGTATCGGTGTTATAATTCAGCCAAACATTGGATCTATGTTACCATGGATTGCAATTTTATTGACAAATATTTCTACTACCTTACCCAACTTCACGCTCAGGAGGAGAACACAAATGACTCACTAGGTTGGTTAAGTTCTTTGATCATTCCAAATATTGTATCCACAGAGTCACCTATCAACGTAAAACGAACCGACGATTTTATACCTACCAATGATCAGCCTTCAAATGATATCCTACAAGAGGTAAGCGAATCACTCAGTCATATTGTTTCCCCTATAATTAATAATGATATAAATGTTAACATAAGTGGAGAAGTGCCCTAAGAAGGTAGATATGTACCACCTACATGTTACTCACCCAACCACGTTCCTCGAGCGAGAAAATATCTTTTGGGAAATTTGGTTAAAATGAGTATGTCAGAAGAGGCCAAGATATTTACTACAATTATTTACACCCATGAAATTCCAAAAACTTCCAAGAAGAAACACAAAAAAGAGTGAAGGTTAACCATGAATGTCGAAATGGATGTCCTTGCAAAGAATGGTACTTGGGAGAAATGCAAACTTTCAACACGGAAAAAACCAGCCAGATGTAGATGGGTTTTCACTATCAAACACAAAATTGATGAAACTATATAGAGATACAAGGCTCGACTTGTGTCTAAAGGGTACACAAAAACTTACGGAATTAATTATTCTAATTTTTTTCTACAATAAAAAAAATAGACACAATTCGAGCTCTATTCTTAGTTGCAGCAAACAATAATTGGCTAGTTCACTAATTGGATATAAAAAATGCATTCGATGAAGACTTGAAAGACTTGGAAAAAATTGGTTACTTCACCAGGATTCTCTAATGGGTTTTTAAAAGATGAAGTATGCTGGCTTCATAATGCGCTGTATAGGTTCAAACAGTCACCACGAGCATAGTTTGGAAGATTTACTATGATAATGAAGTAGTACGGGTACAAACAAAGTAACTCCGATAATGTATTTTTTTCTGAAAAAAAGAAAATATCATGATAACTTGCTTAATAATCTAAGTAGGTGATATGATCATAATAGGAAATGATATTAAAGAAATTTCAAGGTTAAAGAAGAACTTGTTCACAAAATTTGAGATAAAGGATTTAAGAAGATTAAAATAATTCTTAGAAATCGAGGTTTTACGTTCAAGCAAAAATGTTTTTATATCTCAGAGGAAGTATATTCCTGATTTACTTGTGGGAACAAGAATTGTTGATTGTAAACCAGTCGAGACTCAAATACAGATTAATAATGGGGTCGGAAAACTAATTTACTTTTCACATACTCAAATAAACATAACATATGCGGTTGGAGTTGTAAGTCGGTTTATGCACCAACCATAATTGTATCATATGGAATCAATCATGATGATAGTGAGGTTGGGGTTTGTAAGTCAGTTCATGCACTAAAAAATCCCTAATTAAACAAATACATTTAAATCTATTAGGACAACAGCTCATCAATGGCTTAACCCATAATGTTAATGTTGATCGAAGGCTGCCCGACGATGTACCATGGCTAGGTAATTGTTGACGCTATAGATGTGTGACACATCTTGCGAGGTAATTTATAAACCCATTACTATCACAATGATAAAAATGAGAGGTTGTTGGTTGGTAAAACACCTAGTCACAACAGTCACTATTGTTGGCTAGGTGGTTTGCTCAGATTCTAAAAAAATCAAAAACATATTTGTTAAACTAATTGTTAATTAATTATTATATTTTTTTTCAGATTTATTTCACATGTGAAAGTGTTTAAACATGTTGTTTTTGTTTGTATTTGTGAAATGAATATTTGTGTATTTAAATGTTTAAATAGATATACAAATTTTTGATGCGAACTTTATCATTAACATTAGCGGAGAGGAGAGACCTTGTTTGGTTTAAATCGAGTTAAAACCCTCTCTAACAGTTGAATCAAACTCATGTATTTGAATAAAAACACACACAAAAAAATCCATTCACAATGTCCTTTTTAACATAGTCAACAAACTCCAATCAAATTAGAATAATACATATTGTGTCGATCATTAAGTATTTAAGTTGGTAATAAAAACATAAATTGTAAACTCATCCAATTTAAACTATAGAGTAAACATCTACCATTTAATATCTTGGATTTACTGCCTTAATCAATGATAAGGATAACAATGTTTGTCCGAGCCGGTTTGAACCGGCTCTATTCGATCTGATCCGGTTGGCCTTTATTCGGTCCAGCTTATAATGGGACATGTATATATATAAAAATTATGATTTGTATGTTGGTCGGGTTGTGTATGGATTTCTAGGTTGTCCAATCCGACCCGACCCGGAAATACAAACTATATATAAAATATAAAATATATAAATAATAATAATGATATATAAAAAAAATAAAAAATTACTAAACAATTTTTGTCTAATAATACATAATTTTGTTCCTCTAATAATTACTAATACGATTCTTCCACTAAATATAGTTTTCAATAATATATTTATTAATTATTTTTTAATAATATATTTACTCAATAGATTCTCTCATTAAACTTAATTTCTAATAACATTTACTCTTATAGTTATTAATTTATTTTAAGTAAATTTACCATAACATAATATTATTTGTTAGTGTCGTCACAAAAAACAACGATACATTTGGAATCAACATTTCAAACGTTTTTTTGATGATTTTTGTTAAGTATGAATCTGGTTCCTTGAGAGAGAAAGTAAAGAAAGTCTTTAGTTTTAAAGAGAGAAAGTAAGAGAGAAAATAAACTCTTTTTAATAAAAAAAACATCACCATTTATTCATTGCATCAACCTTTATTTATAGACGCACTAGACTTATTATAACTGAATTAGTTATAAAAAGGGTAAATTACCCTTTAACCCGTTATATTTACTAAGTAGTTTAAATACTCTCTTTCAAGTATACAATTTATCTCATACAACTTTAATTTTATTACATTTGGGCAATAACATTTCATATCCTTATCGATTTTGACGATGAAGATGAAGATTAAAAAATTATAATAAGTGGCTGTGATGATTGATGATATTATTGGAAACTATTTTTTTTAAAGTGTGTTTATTTTCATGTTTTATTTCACACTATTGAATACATATTTTAGATTGCTTATTTTGTGAAATATTTGTGTTTGTTTAATTATTTATTTAATTATGTTTGTTTTGGCTTAAAACGTTTATACCTTTTTTGAATAAAAAATAAAAATTCTTATTGAATAATGAGGAATGAACAATAAAATGAGTTCTAAATTTTAGAAGGCGCGATTACATGTTTTGAGTTCCAAAAAGAATTTAATCAAGAATGAAATTACAGGATCAAACTTTACTTCAAAATCGACTGAATTCGATAATGCTAGGAACCAACCAAGGAAAATATGCATAACCATTTGGCCTTAATTTACTCTTGAATAATCAACACATTTGAGAGATTAAAATTCAGGGGCAACACAATCGTTTTTACCAGAGAAGAATCAATCACTCACTCAGTTTCAAATTGAGAATACATATGATTAGGTCTCCATAAAGCTTAAAACTTCAAGATTCAAAAGTAGAAAACAATCTTTGAAGGATGCATATTTTGTCCATATACATCAGAATATTGAGAGGATATAGCTAGAATCACTTCAACGACAAAGCCAACAATAATAGGATTCAACTCTGTGATGAAATACTAAGGTTGATTCTAGATTTAAGAGGACAAAAGGTGCAAAGAGAACTCAAATATTGGACCTCAACTTAATGTGTCTTTAGAATTAAAGAAATAAATGAATCCACTAGAGATATTCAGAGATTTACAAAGAGAACTACAAGGAAAGGATTGTGTAGACAACAACAAAGCCATGTCGATGAATTGCAATGGATGAGAGAGAACTTAAGAGAGCCAAGAAGAATGGAAGAAAATCTTATCAGAATCATGATATCCATGTATATGCTCTGATAACTGAAATCAAAATAATCAAGAACCTGCAGATGTTTGTCATTAGGACTACTAGCAGATTAAAGGTTAGTGAATAATGAATTTAATTAGGAACAGATATAAAATTAGATATGTTAAGATTCACTATGAATATAATCCAATCCTATACTCTCAAGGAGAGTTATAACACTCAGCTAAGATAAGATATGTGTGTTATTAAATTTAATCGTCATTTTACATTTTGAAGTTCATTTCGCAAGACAATCAGGAGCGTTGTTTTGGACACGAAAAAAATGAGCTATGTTCATTGAATGATTTATCATGTGTCTGGAACAGCTTAAAATAGGCTCAAGAGGCTATGGGTATTCTCTAGTGAAAAGAAAATTTACAAGAACTTTTTAATCTAATTCAATATCAATATTAATCAATTTTTTCTTATTACAGAGTTGTAGACCGTCAAGAAGAGCTCTTGCCTCTGCCATGACGGAGTGAGTTTTTTTTTTTAAAGGTTTCCAATGCTACAAATAATGTTTCCATTGATGTCTCTACTGATAGGTCATCCACTAGCTTTAGAGTAGCTTGACAGACCCATCAGAATTGAGCTTGAACCTATTCCGAGAAAGAGGAGACCAATTGAAGTACGAGTATTTTCTGTTTTTTCTTAAGATGATTAAAACATCCTAAATCAATAGTTGTTTGCTCAATTTTAGACCAATGTCTTCTCTAGATAAGATTAGCATGATCAATGCTATAAATAATGTTTTTATATAGTTGATAGTTGATGAAGAGAAGTAAATATCACTATTAATTTTAGATTTATTGAGACTACGCCAAATAGCCTAATTTTTTCTGAGGTAATATATGGCTTATGTGAACGTCTTGATTAGAGGACCAGAACCAACTCTTGGTAATATGAGAACCTGACATATGTCTACCAATGTTTATCTTGAAAATAGGAGAAAAGTAAGCCCAAATATCCCAAGAGAAGTTACAAGCCACAAATAGATGGTTAGACTGTTCAACATTATTGCAGAATTGACATTTAGAAACCAAAGTAGCATGTCTGTTTTAAAAAATAGAGGCTATAGGCAACCAGTTGTAGAGAATTCTCCAATGTAAAAATGAAAATCTTTTGGGAGTAATAAGATTACATATCTTCTTAAATAGGCTGGATTTGTTGTGCTTGTTTCTTATATTGTCCCAAGTTTCTTTAGTATTGAAAACTACATATTTAGAAAGCATCCAAGTAATAGTATCATGATTTGACAGAGATCTTCATGATTTGACTGATTTTATTAGCAGAAAGGAAGCCATTGAGCCTATTAAGATTCAAGGAATTGTGACCCAACATGACTTGACTTTATCATATATATACCAACCATTGTCAGAATTAGCATCCAGCTTGATTAGAGGAGGCTTCTTGTACCAATTGTCTAACCAGAAACCTATGTCCCCTTTACCCAGATTCTATTTTATGTTAGCTTCAACAGTACGTTTAATCATAGCCAATTTCTTCCAAGTTTGAGAGCAGTTCTTAGAGTAGTTGGCCTGAAAAGGGTGGGAATCTCTACAATAAATGATGTGAAGATCATAACCTAAAAAGACTTGTTTTTTCTGAAATTAATCCACAACTTATAGGAGAATTTATCTTGGATGTCTTTAAGATACATAACATTCAAACCACCCTCATAAAAATCCTTCGAAAGATTAGACCAGTTAGACCAATGGACTTTTTGGGTATCATGAGTAGAACCCCATAAATCTATTAAAGATTCTCTCAATTCTTGAATGTATACCTTTAAGAAGATTACAACTTTGCATCCAATACATCTCATAAGTAATTAGGACATAGTTGATTAACGTAAGCCTACCCTCGCAAGATAAATGCATCCCTTCTCATTCAAGGATCTTGTTTCTAATTTTATCAACCAAAAGAATATAGTTGCAGTTTCTATTGTTTGTATAATGCCTAGATATGTCGTAGGGAGATTGTTATTATTAAAGCAATTTTATTAAAAATAGTAGAAATTTTAGTCTGAGGAATATTGGTGGAGGAAATAATCTTAGTTTTATCCTTATTAATGGTTAGACCAGAGATTGTTTGGTTGTTTTGAAGAAATTTACGTAGGTGGGTGATGGTTGAATTCAGACCATTAATGAAAATTAAGATGTCATCAGCAAAATTTAGGGAGGGAATAATAATATTTCTCCTAGAAACATACTTCATTGAGTTGTTAGTGACAAAGTTATTATTGAGACCTTTAAGTAGAACTTCCTCAACTATTATAAAGAGACTATGGGACATAATGTCCACTTGTCTAACACCTCTTGTAACTTTAAACTAACATTTGTCCTCGCTGTTAATTAAAATAGAAACATATACATTTTTTATAAGTTTTTTAATTATATTGACAAAACTAGGATAGAAACCGAATACCTACAATATTTTGAGAAGGAAGCTATGATATAATCTGTTAAAGGCTTTAAACATATCCACCTTGACAGCGATGTTACCTGCTTTATTATTTCTATTATGATCATAGAGAAGCTTTTTGCAATGAAGAATATTATCTTGAATAGACCTGTCAGGGATATAAGCACCTTGAGAGTTAGAAATAATTTTAGGGAGGAAATTTACCAAACTGTTGTTAAGGATTTTGAACATGATTACGTTCATCTAAGGAAATAAGTTTATTGGCATGTATTCCTTCCATGATGTAGGGTTATAATATTTGGGAATGAAGCATATACCAGTAGCCAAGATTTCATGGGGAATGTCCTGACCAAGTAAGAAAAAATCTATAGCTTTGCAGAAGTCTTTTTTGATAGTCTGTGAGCAAATAATGAATAAGAAGTTGTTGAACCAATCCATACCAACATCACTGTTAGTGTTAATACTCTTAATAATTGAGTATATCTCATCTTCAGACGGAGAAACCATAAGTAAGTTGTTGTCACTATATGAAATCAATTTATGAATAGAATTGATAATGTTATCATTTAATATGTTGGTTTCTTCATCCACACTTTGGTAAGGAGAATCAGTTAAAGTTTATTTAAAGCAGTTTTCAGCTGATATGCCAAGAAGATGATCTTCTGTAATCCATTCATTTCCATTTTTGATACTAATAATTCTATTTATTCTTCATTTCTTTTCTACAAAGTTGTGGTATGTTTTATTGTTCATGTCTCCATCCTTTAGCGAAATAGAATGACATTTTTCATTAGCCAAAACCTTAAGAAATAGATCATTAGCCTTAGAAATGTTTATCTTGTCCTCCATAATATTAGAATTTTGAACAGTTAATTCCATCTTTTTAACAATTCGTTCTGTTTAAATGACTTTATCGAAAATGTTACCAATGCATTCTCTATTCCAGACTTTGAGAGATTCTTTAAGCTTCTTAAGCTTGTTCCAGAATATAAAAATGGGGTAATATTTCATAGCTTGATACCAATTCTATTCCATAATATGTAAGAAGTTGTGATTTAAGGACCATGTGTTTAGAAATTTAAAACCCTATTTGGACTAACTTCTGTCTTGAGAGATAGTTATGCAAAGAGGAGTATGGTCAGAAAATGTTTTGGACATATGCATAACCTTAGTGTTGCTGAAATAATCAGACAAAGAAGAATTAAATTAACACTTTGTCCAATCATCTCCGCTTAGAATTGTTAGACCAGGTATAATTAGTTCCAGCATAGCCAACATCCTCCAAAGAACAGTCAATTATAGTTTCAATAAAATCTTGAGAACAATTGATATTGTAGGAAGTACAACCCAATTGTTCATTAAAAGAGAGAATAATATTAAAATCTCTCATAACTAACCAGCCTTAAGTAGTAGAAGATAAGGTTCTGAGAGTATTCCACAAATCAAGTATGTTATATGTTTGACACTTAGCATAGACCATAGTTAGAGAATATGAATTATCAAATAAAGAATGACTACTTTCTGTATGGACAAGCTGCTGCTGATGATCAACGAGAATTTTCACGATGTAGTCATTCTTCCACAAGAGCCAAATTTTGTTTGTTGTATTAGCACAAAAATGATTAAACCCTAATTAGCAGTTATGTTATCTAGGTGACTCACTTTGAGGAATGGCTCTTGGATAGCAAACAATTTGATATTTTCTTTGTGAGATATTTTTTAGCCTTCTAAGAGAGGCTTTGTTCCTAATTCCACGGATATTCCAACTAAGTATGCGATCATCATTAATTGTGGGGTTAGGATGCTTGTTGGTTCCAATTACTCACTTGTTAATAAGGTTTTCTTTTTTCTTTCTATTATTTGCTTCTTTGACTTTTTTGTTGAGAAAATCTTGAAATTCTTTGTGTTCCTCTTTATTCTTCATAATAGGAGTATGTGAGAGACTTCCTATGTTTTGCTGTTAAGGAGTTTGGGTTCCATATCAAAATTTTCGTAGTAAATATTGGAAGATAGATTGTATCCAAATTTCAGAGTTTGGATGGCTTCAATGATCTTAGCTTCTTCAGGTGTGCAACTTTCTTCCTCTTAAGCTTTCTTAATATTCCCAATTGAACTTTCTTTATTTATGTGAGACTTTGAAGATTTTATTTCTGGGTTTAAGGTGTCACTTTTGTTAGTATCTAATGGCTTTTTGTGATGAGCTGTCTTTGAAAGTATTTGTCAATAACTGTCATATCATCATTATGAGGAATAATTTTTTTTATTTCAATTTAGGTTGCTACTATTACATTATTTTGGATATTGCATCAGTTGTTGAGTCAAGATTTGTATTCTGATCTCTGTTTTCCATCATTATCTCCAAATCCTACCCATATGTGGTATTGAGTTTTCTTAGTTAAATCCAGTTTCATCCATGCGCAACATGCATCATACATAGCTTTGTTCCTGGTGGGAACCCGAATATTTAATTGTTGGCCAACTGATGAGGCTATAGAACGTATGATTTCTTCATTATAGAGGAACTCTAGGACGTTAGTTATTCTTATCCAAATAGGAGTAATTGGACACTCTGTTTTTGGATTAAATTAGGGTGTCCACTTGAATACACGCCTAGAGAACTCAGCCACTGACCATACATTTCTCACCGAGAGTTTGCACATATCAGATTTTTCTATGAACTCAATCAAGATGTGCCTCAAGTCCCTTATGGAGATATTATTCTCACCTGAAAATTTTCTAGAAATCAAGAATTGGTTAATAATGTTAAAGTCACGTATATCTGATGAAAAGTTTCCGATAAGAGTGTATTTAGTATCCTTAAGCGGCATGTTTTTATTTTCCATTGTAAATGGTAAAGAGATGTGGTTTGTCTTTTCTTGCACCTCAATCAGAGAGAAGGAAGGATTACTTGAAGTCTTCAAAATGTCTACATATGATTTTGGTTCCATTGAGTTGTTACCATTTCTATTGCTTCTTTGTTGATCATTTGACTTTAAGTGATCAAATTTGTTTAAAACCGTTGGATTCTTTGTATGTTGTAGATCAGAGAAATCTGTTTAAAACATTTATACCTTAATTTTTGTTTAAATTAAAAAATCAAATCAAATTTGAGATGAGCTTGAATTGCATCCGCGGAAACATACGAGTCGGATTCGGGTTCATAAATATTAAACCCGCAGCGAATTGTGACGAATTATGATTCAAGTAAAAAAAAAATCCAAACGATTACCAAATCAGTTCCATTGTCTTTCCTAATCGAGGATCCTAAATTTTCTAAGACCAAAACAAAACTAGTTTAATCATTTCTTTGTAAAAATATATTATATTAATTACGTAAGTTATATGTGTTGGATTATAAGTTTATAAATTTTGGGTGGGGAACATAAAACATAGAAAAAATAATGAATTTAGATTTAAATTTTAAACTATTCTAATTTAGATTGATACTGTAATCTTCCATTTTTGCTTTTATTGTTATATACCATTGAAGTAACTACATAACGCATGAAACACTCATAAGTTATACCAAGAAACAAAATATGCACTAAATAGGAAACAAACACTATAAAGAATCTTCTGCAGAGGTAGTAGGAGGGCTGTTAGATTATGAATCGACATTGGAACACAATATCTGTTTGCATCGGTCCATAATTTTTCTTTTTTCCCTTGAAAATATGTATTACTCAACGGAGTCATGTTTGTACTGTTCAAAGCCATAATATAGTCATCCATCTTTTCACGCCCGTTCCTTTTACGTTCCTCATATCCCCGTCTATTCTCTTTTATTTTGTTTTACGATCATCTCAAGCGCCGATGCAATTTTCTTTAAATAATCATAATCCTTACATTCCTCCATTTCCATATGTTGTCTTAAGGGACTCGGCGCAGAATCTTGTACTTGTGCTTGAGGAGGATCTTCCTTTGCTTGAGCAATTCCCGTAGGTGTTGCAACTTCAGTAGCATTAGATATCGAGGGCGGTAGTCCAGGAGAAACTGCTAACAAATATATAAACGTAAGATTTTCGACACATTGTCTCAATCCAAAAACTAGAAAGGCCGTAATGCCCTAAAAATGTACCTTTAAAATTGATATGTTCATTGATGATTGCGAGCACTAGAGTAGAGTCTGAACAGAATTAGAGATTTGTACACTAAAGTTTAGTGACTAAACAGGTGTGAACTAGAATTTTTGATACCGTAGTTAACACTAAGAAGATGTTTCAATCAAACATAAACGGAGAGAAGTGATAAGTAATTACCAGGGTGAAGGTTAATAATATCCTTCCACGGAGTATACATGCGTTTGTCCTAACTATTGTGGCAGTTCATGTATACAAAGTGATGCTTGAACAAGTAATCTAGTCCTAAAAATTATACTTTGGAGTAACTCTCCACGAAATGCTCAAGTTTGGGAGCCATAATCGTAAGATGATCAAGATGTATCTCTCTCAAACTCAAATATTTGAGCATCGGACATTTAACCGAAAAATGTCCAATGCTCAAATATTTGAGCATCGGTCATCTTAATATCATGGCTCCCAAACTTGAGTGTTACTGTTTATTGGTGGTGGAGGGTTACTCGATAGTAGAAGTCTTAAGACTAAATCACTTGTTCATGCATCACTTTGTCTATGTGAACATTCTCAGAAATTGAGACAGGCAGTGGGGAGAAACTGCTAACAAAGTGTAAGATAGTAACGACTTGCGTATTCCGAAAATTGAACACAAAGTAATATCAATGTACCTTTAAAGTTCATATGTTTTTAATGATTCTTTGCATCAGACTAGCTCCCCACCGGTTCAAGTACTGCATCAAAAGCTCATGCGCACACAAAAAACAATGTGTATATATATTACATGCTTCAATCTTGGAGTACTAATCCGATTTCCATTACTAGAAAACAAGTTAATATACACTCCTCTAAAAGCACAATCATAGTAAAGGCACCAACACATGATATATCTCTAGCATATCATAAGATTCTGACCGAGCACGATAAAGATATTACCTGACTTATTTGAATATCAACTTTTGTGTGCCTAAGAGAACCAGAAAATTCCCTTTCCTGATGAGAAAGTAGTGGTTATGATACATAGAGTACGAGTAATAATACTGAAGTACCTCGATGAAATTCGAAGATTGAAGAACTTCCAGCTTCTGAAGGTCGAGTGCATTGAAGCCTTCGTATAAGCTGATACTTATACAAAGGTTTCGATGGTTTAAGGATTTCCTTTTTTAAAAGGGAAAATAGTTGAGTCAATTAAATAAACTTTATTTTTCTTGTTTCCTTTTCTGACTTACCTATAATAACATTCATTACCTATTTGAAAATTAAATAATACTTTTATTTATTCTATTATGAACGTTTCTCCTATAATACTTTAAGTAATTTAAGATTTTTTAAGATTTTTTAAGAAGTTCAAGAGAGAAGAAAGAGGGTACCGATAAAGTAAGACAGAGAGTAAGAGATAAGTGGGGTTTATAGATTTACTATTGGGCTAGAATAATATTTTAAAATATAAAAGTACTTTACTATTAAATAATATTTTAAAAAATAAAAGTATCTTACTATTTCTTTACGGTTCGGGTGGGCACCCACGGTAAAATATCCAAAACCGAAACCCGAACCGAACCCGAATGGGTAATACAAATAAAAACCATAATCCACCCCGTTTTGTTTTTCTTTTTCGGGTAACCCGCCCTGCCAGATCAGTTCGGTTCGGATACCCACGGTTTCGGGTTAAATTGTCATCTCTAGATTGAGATGACAATATAATTTGGGAATTAGAGAAATAACCAACGTGGAACCACATTAGACAAAAAGGCTTAATATTTGTTCACTTTACAAAAATTTGACACCATATCATCCTCACAAAGTTCTCCTTCCTCCATTAGAAAACCTTAAAAGACCCTAAAAGATTGGATCTTTGTTGACTACAACCTTCAGAAGATAGCATCTAAATGCTTGTTTTGTAAAAATATTGAGACATCCATTTATTTGTTAGTTTTCCGGTATCTTGAGATATTTAGAATTAATTTTTAGTTTTTTTACATTAACATGAGTAGATACATGTCACTTCAGCACATAGCTTGATGTTGACATTGGTCTACTCACAAAATTATTCACATCAGAATAATCCTTCCTACAATAATATGTTAGACTCTATAGTATTGTAGAAATAAGATGGAATATTATGGGCTGGTGATATCAATATAGCTAATAAATTAGGAATTTTTTTTTTCATTTCGAAGTAATAACATATTACATGATATCAAAAGGTTTATTACATGCTATCAAAAGGTTCATGAATGGAGAATCCAGTGGTGTTGGGTTATTTAGAGATACCAATGGGAATATAATCTATTCTTATGGTAGGATTTATGGTAAAGTTAACCATCTGGTTGCTGAAACCTTGACATTATTAGATGGTCAAATTATATGTAATCTGAAGAACTTAAGAATGTTGACACTGAATCTGATTCAAAATTGATTATTGATATGTTGTCTAAAGGTAACTCAACGAATGTCACTCAGACGCAAAACCGCACAAGGTGACAGGCTCAAACCAAGAAAGTGTTTGTAGATGGGTCAAACACATGACCTTTTGGTCACGATCTAATCTACTCCACCAACTCAGTTACCCCTTTCGGGACGACTATGTTAATCTTGTTTCTACTAATAAATGATATCACTTTGCTACAATATATTGTTCTCAATTTATTTCAGGTCTCTAAAATTAATGGTTGCTCAAGATGATAGTATAGTTTATGCCCAAGAAGATGTAAATTTTTTTGGTCTGAACTCCAGGTCATGTTGTTGTCTACACAAATGCAAGTTGCTCTCTTCAAATAAAAAGGATAACCTCCCATCACAAGATTGTAACTACAGAAATATTTATATTCTATTATGTAAATAGTTCATCAAGCAAATGTGTAAACATTGTATATTTATATTCAATAAAGTATTTTACTTTGGAAAAAAAAAGTTTAAATATATTTTTTAATATTTTTTAAAATAACAATACCCTTTTAGCATTATAATTAATATTTTATTGTGTTTTAAAAATAATAATACCTTAATAACAATCTAATTATATAGTTTTTATTGTTTAATGACAAAAATACCCATTTAAAATTTTAATTATATATTTTATTATTTTTTAAAGACTAAAATATCTCTTTAACAGCCTAATGATATAATTTATATTTTCTAAAAGCAATACCTCGTTAACATTCTGTATATATACTTTATTATTTTTTAAAGATACAAATACTCAGTTAACATTCTAATTTTATACATTATTATTTTTCAAGACAAAAATATCCCTTTAACATTCTAATTATATTATTTATTATTTTTCAAAAATAAAAAAATACCCCTTTAAAATTTTAATTATATATTCAATATTTTTCAAATATAAAAATACACTTTAACATTATAATTATATACTTTATTATTATTATTTTATAAAAAAAACCTGTAACATTCTAATTATATACTTTATTTTTTTAAAACAAAAATATCTCTTTGACATTAATTATAAACTTTATTATTTTTTAAAGACAAGAATACGATTTTAACATCTTAATTATATAGTTTATTATAAAATAACTCTTTTAACATTTTAATTATATACTTTATTTTTCAAAGAGAAAACTATCTGTTTAACATTCTAATTATATACTTTATTCTTTTATATATATATATATATATATATATATATATATATATATATATATATATATATATATATATATATATATATAAATATGATAACTATTTTTTGGAAAATATATATTATTTAAATTTATTGACTTCTATATAAAAACTTATATTTCAAATAAAATTATATATAATTTATTTTTAAAAATTAAAGACAAAAAGAATATAAAAGACTTTTAAATAAAAGTTTAAAAATATAATTTTTGGTTTTTATAGCCAATTATCAGTTCACCATGTTTGAATTAAGTTCATAAACCATGTTTGAATTAAGTTCATAAGATCCTAAAATATATAATATATAACATTCAATGATCATAACATTTGTTTTTTGAGTGGATAATGTTATCAGTTTCCACCTCTAATAAATAATTGGTGGCTTCTCTCTCAATAAATATTTTCTTGATCTTCAATAAAAATGTTTTATTTTTTCTTCGTGCCTCCATCTCTTTTCTTCGATTCTCTCTTCTTCCGGTTTGGTTTCTCACGCTACTATGGTTGCTTGGCAGACACCTTTTGCCACAAACATGACATAAACCTTGCAAAATCCATTGAGTTAGCGCAAAATTCAGGCCATAACCAGTCATCAACCTATAATGTCAGTTTTTGCAATAACAAATCAATCGTATGTCTTAAAGTTGTAATACCAATAGGATTCAACCACCAATCAAAATTTTCCATTACTATCACAAGTCTACCAAACCACGACAATCAACCAACATAACCAATCTACCTGCCCACTGGTCAGAAACAACCCCACATTTGAATATAACTCTTCAAATATTGGTTACAGTAATCTTGGAAAATCATGTATGTAAGTTGCCAACCCAAGAAAATATTCTTTAGAGATATTAAACTATGCTATATAGAAAACTTTCCATCTATTGAATTCACAACGAAAGATAAATATTTGCTAGAGAACCTGAACAACTATACCTTAATTGGCAAATTCACTACGGGTAGAAAAAATGGTAGATATATAAAAGTTCTTTGACAACTTGGGTTTTAAATGAAAATTCAACTTATCTTTTTGGGATTCCAGACATTTATTGATTGAGATGAGCCTCCAAGAGGATCTCAAAAGGCTATGGAGGAGAAGTGTATGGATTGTGCCTTAGTTTACTATGAGAGTCTTAAAATGGAATCCTAGTTTCAACCCAAAGAAAGAATCATCCATCTCCCCCACTTAAATAACCTTTCCAAAAAGTCATACTTACATGTATCAAGAAGAGAACATTAAATCTATTGCAAAGAAAATTGGAAATCCTCTTCAAATCTGGGTTCCTAAGAAAAATAAGGCGATGTATAACTCTAAGTTGGATGTCTCTATGAACCTTATTTCAAAATCTGGATCAACTTAGGCAATGAATCAGGTTTTTGGAAGCCTATTACTTATGGTGTAAGGCCTCATTATTGTAAGGAATGCTGACATATTGGTCACAAATCCACATAATGTAGAAAATTTTACAAGGATAATCTTATTCAACCCTTAGAAGTTATGCAGCCCAACTCTAATCATCCTACAAAAGACTATCAACCTATTCTTCTCCCCAAGATCAAATTCATCATTGTGAAGGCTCCTTCACAAGATTCCTCAGTACCCTACTCTAACCTTTTTCCTCTACCTCCAAACCCATACATTTTACATTCTCAAACCATCAACAAAACTCAATAAGACTCACCCATCGAGTTAACCTCAGACCTTTCACCACAAACATATTTTTACAAACCATCAATCTACACTCTTACCATAACCAGCTCACCACTCTAATCTATCAACAACCAACGAATTACCTGTTATCTTCAATGAATCTTCAATAAATGAAGTTATTAATCTTTTTGATACTGGCCTCGTGATCTCTACCTCCATCAGTCCTCCACTACTGTATTCTTTTTCTCTTAAAGCCAGACCTTTTTACAGCTTGTCCTCCACTCCTTCTGCTCATGCAAAAAAAAATAAACAAAGACTTTGAACCTTTTATCAGGACCCGCCAGAAATGGCTCACCTAAATGATAGTAATACATTATTTATTGGAATAATAGAGGGTGGGTAACAAGTTAACAAAAAGAAGAATCAAATCCATTTGTATAACTGAAAAGGTCAACTTCTTAGCCATTCAAGAACCTTTAATTGGTGCCAATGAATTACAAAAGACTGCTAATCTCCTTGGATTCCATCAAGTTATTGCAAACATCTCAAATAAAACTGAAATATATGGAACAATGAATTCAAAATGGAAATGTTGACAAATCGTGACCAAATCATCCACCCTTAAGTTACTTATTTAGCACTTAACATTACTACTCTAACCTCAATTTTTATGCTAAATGTAACATGAAATTAAGGACTAAGATATGGAACAACCTTATAGGATTCGAGGAAAGCTCTCAAGCTTGGATTGTAATGGTTGACTTCAAAGTCATTTCAATCTCAACTGAACAACTTTCTTGCAAAAATCTTTGCACTCACGATATGGATCAATGATATGATATGATAATTAAATGTAATCTAATGGATGCTAATTTCATTGTCTCAGCCTACCCGTGGACAAATTCACACAAGTGGAAGAGACTGGATCGTGTCTCATACAACAAAAGATAGTCCAACATCTTTGAAACAACCACTGTCATAAATCTTGCTAAGCAGGCTCAGACCATTCTCTTCTAATAACTTAACTAAATTCAGACTTTCTTTTAAGTTCTTAAATATGTGGATACTCCATCCAACCTACCTAAATACTATTGAAAGAAACTTTAATAAGCGTATCGAGTGTCCTCCTTTAGTCTCATTTTGGCATAAAAAATGCAAAAACTATTTCTTAAGGATTGGAACAAAAATACATTTGATAATATATTTACTACTCTAACTCAATCTGAGGATGAAGTTTGTTATTTTGAAAAAATATTTGCAGATTCTAAGAAGCCTGAGGATAAACAAAATCTAACAAAGCTCAAGCTTATCACATGAAACTTTTAGTCAGGGAAGACAGTTAGTGGCAACAAAAGTTTGATACTAATGGGGCTTTAAATAGTGATCGCAAAAAAGAAGGAAAAATCACATTCACAATATTAAAATTAATAATACATAAATTGAAAACCCTAATTTTTTGAGTGAATCTGTTATTGACCATTTTATATCTCTTCTTTCAGAACACAGAGACTCCATAATGATTCCCAACCTGCAAAACATAATACCCAACCTTATTTCTCATGATGCTAACCCCTACTGATATTGAAATTCTAAACCCAATCCAAGCCCTTAACTCAACAAGTATGGCTGGAGTTGATGGAATTAATGAATCAATATTCAAAGTAGTTTGTCACTTATTGCCAATGACCTTTTATAATGATGTTAATGCTTTCTTTAGAGGGGAATTTTCTCCTAAAGGTATTTTTGCTACAGTTATTAGCCTCATACCTAAAAACGAAAACCCTAAAAACTGGAGTGAATTCAAACCTATCAGCTTGTGTAGGGTCTTTGATGCCGCGGTGGAAATAGAAGAAAAAGAAACAATAGATGAAACCCTAATTCAAGGGTAACATGATGAAACCCTAATCTAAGGGTAACAAAGACTTAAATTTTCAGATATAAAAAATATATTATTCTAAAAACTTAAAACAACTTAAGGCATATGAGGCTTTATATAAGACATTCTCAAAACCCTAAATTAGAATACAAGAAAATAAAATAAACATTCCAAATTAAAATCAAATCAAATCTTAATATAATTATATTTTATTTGAATAATATAAGATATTTGAATAAAATAAAATAGAATAAAAAAGTTTGTGTTTGGACTTTTTGGGCTACATTATCCTCCCCTGGTTGACAATAATTCGTCCTCGAATTCACACCACCATCACTATCAACAACCAAAATTATTTTATTTTATTTTTTCAATTGTTACGTTGGGAATTATAATTCTTGACCTTATCGGAATAAGATAAAGTCTTCTCGAGTGTTCCTTATTTGAAGTTACATTGACGTTATCCAGTTGATGAAAAAAATTGGTTTCGAAAACATTTTCATAGCCTGAAGACAACATCCCCATGTCCAGTTTATGAAAAAAATGGTTTTGAAAACCTCTTCATAACCTGAGACAGCATCTCGATAAGCAGTTTTTACCTTGATTCGACGATTGGTAGCCAATTTAAACTCCTTTAGTAACTGGTCAATACGATCATCATTAAAACGGTTGATATGCCCCCTCATAATCAAACGATCTTCCCAATCTTCATGACCATGCGTGTTGTTCTCTTCTTTAAAACTTGAATCAGAATAGTCAGGCTTTAGAAACATACTTCCCCATAGCAGGAACTAAAGCTCTAATACCAAACTGATGCCGCGACGGAAATATAAGAAAAAACAACGATAGATGAAACCCCAATTCAAGGGTAACATGATGAAACCCTAATCTAAGGGTAACAAATAATGAAATTTTCAGATATAAAAAATATATTATTCCAAAAACTTAAAATAACTTAAGGCATATGAGGCTTTATGTAAGAGCTTCTCAAAAACCTAAATTAGAATATAAGAAAATAAAATAAATATTCTAAATTAAAAATCAAATCAATTCTTATTATAATTATATTTGATTTGAATAATATAAAATATTTAAATAAAATAAAATAAATATAAAAAGTTTGTGTTTGGACTTTTTGGGCTACATAAGTCTTCAATAGATTTTTTCCAAAAATTACAAATAACAAGCTTTATAGTATTTTTCCTAAGATCATCTCTAAAGAGAAATGTGGCTTCATAAAAGGTAGACAGATCCAAGATAATATTCTCCTAATTAAGGAAATGCTACATGAGTTAAATAAGAAAAACAGATGAGGCAACATTATTCTAAAGCTAGTATTGACTAAAGCTTTTGACAAACTATCCCTACCCTTCATATATCAGGTCTTTATTGCAATTGGTTTTAATCAAGCCTTCATTGACATTATCAAAAGTCTCACCAGCAATGCTACATTATATGTTATTATCAATGGATAGCCTAAAGGTTTCTTTAACTCAACTAATGGATTGAGACAATATGATATTTTATCCCCTAGTATTTTTATCTTTGCAAAAGAGGTTTCAATCATAATCTTAAACGACATATACATTAAAGACTATAGTATTAGATTCAACAATATTTGTTCCACTTAGATATTTTTCTTAGCCTTTCCTGATGATATTACAGTATTCACCAATGAATCTACATCCAGCCTTCGAAGCCTCAACAACATCCTGAAACAATATCAAAAATCATCTGTTCATACCATCAACACAGAAAAGTCTACCTTTATCCCTTCTAAAAAAATTATCTTTCAAGAATTAAGAATCTCAAGATCAACATTGGGTTCAATATATAAAGATTTCCTTTAAATTACTTAGGTATCAACATCAACAATGGAATCAAGGTTGTTTGAGGACCTTATTTCTAAGATTAGACTAGAAAACAAATGATTGGAACAAGCTTGTCTGGTCATATGGGGGAAAGTTGACTATCATTCAATCTGTTCTTAATGTCACTCCTTACTATCATATGAAAAGTTTTCCTCATCCAAAAAATGTTACTAATAGAATTGAAAGAATCTATAGCAACTATCTATGGGTTACTACTGAAGATCACAAAGTTATTCACTAGTCTACTTGGAAAAAATTGTGTCTGCTTTATGATGAAGAAGGTTTGAACCTAATAAATCTAGATGATATGCAACTTGCTTTATCTTGCAAGCTTTGACATAAATTCAGAGAAAATAAATCTCTTTGGGATAACTACATGCATACTACATATTGTAAGTATAAACATCATATGCAAACTAAACCTACTCATAACAGTTCCTACACCTGGAAAAGGCTTATGGATATAAGACCTATTGTTGAGAATTTTATTTTTTGGAAGCTTGGGAAAGGAAATGTAGAGTTTTGGTTGGATAGCTGGTGTAACCCCAGACCTTTATAACTCTTAATTTTACTGTGAACAACTCATACTACTCCAAAGATATGGTCAAAAACTTCTTCTTTAATGGTACTTGGAACTTCAACAAGCTCCATGACCTGGTTCTTCCTACTGAAATTGACATGATTCAAAGGTTTAAAATTAAATAAAATGTTGTAGGCAAGCCTCAATGGACTCAATCTAAAAATGGTTCCTTTAACACTAATTCAAAATGAGATAAAATCATACCAAAAGAAGAAAAATAGAAAATCTACAAAAGACTATGGAACAACATATCGCTAAGAAATTCTCTTGCTTTCTCTGGAGGTTCATTCACAATTAGATTCCAATAGATAATATCATGTAACATAGACGCGTCATATTAGCATCAAAATGCCAAAATTTTCATCCTTCACTTCATCCATTGCAACAGTTGGCTCTTTTTTCAGCTATATTTTCTGGCTTTTAGGCAATATTTTCTTCGTGCATATAGTTCATTCTCTCTTGATGGAATCTCATCTCTCCAGCCCTCTCAATTCTCCGTGTAGCATCTTACAATTCAACAAGTCTTGAGATTTAGCTCATCGTGAAATCTATTTTTCTTCCACCATTTAACATATTTGGAGCTATTGTGCCCTCTTCTTGATTTTGACGTAGATTATCACTTTAATCCTCGCAAATCAAACCCAACTCCTCTCCAATCCATCTCAGACTCTTTCTTCTCGATTGGATACTAGTGTTAAGAAAACTTTTGGTTGTGCAGGAATGATTACCACTTTGTTTTTTTATAAGTTTTTTTTCCTTTATTTGCATCAGTTGAGCCCATTTTTTTAGGTCCGTCTGTAAACAAGCTTAATAAAATAAATTTTACTTTTGGCTAAAAAACATTTTTTATTTATGATATGTTTTAAATTATTATTTTTAACCCATTTCCCACCCTTCGGAACGGATATTGTCTATAATATTTAATAAAAAAATACAATAGATTAATGGTACATGATTTGAGATTAAGTTTTGTTTGTTTTGCTAAAGAAGTTGAAGTTGATTTGGTTTTAATCCATTTTTTCCATAAGATTCAATAAGAAACACACACTAACATATCAAAATCAAGAATATTATAGTATTATACATACCATAAAAAGATCATAAGATGAAAACAAGATAAAAAGTAAAAATACAGAACAAAATAAAACTAATTATAACTTTGTTTGCTCTTAACATTGATAAATATTGTTGTTGTGACAATGAATAGCGTCACAACGACACAATGTTCATCAATTTTACTTAAATATTTTATAAAAAAATACTTCTATCAGTTTTTTTTTGTTTTTTAAAAATAAAAATAAAATAAAAGTACCAAACATAAAATAAATGATAAAAATATTCACATTGGGTTACCTTTCAATCAGCGCTTAATTTAAAATTACTAGCTCGACTTTTTTTAACAACCATGTCAAGTCGGTTCATAAATACCTTTGAAAATAATTATGCGTTCATGCTGTCATGACAATCGTTATAGCTATGTAATAAAATGCTTAATTTACGGTTACAATTTTACTTGTTTGCAACAATTGAGCATATCTTCTTGGAATCTATCGAAAAACATATTTTGAAATTTATCCATTTAAACTCTAATATCTAGGATGATTTCATTCTGAATTTGAGAAAAAGCTTCAAAAAAAATTAGTAATCAGATTGCTCGAAATAGTTTTATATATATTCAGTGAATTTACCTAAGCCATCTTTCATACTTGGCTTCATCATTTTTATTCAATATTTTGAAGCTGTATTTTGAATTTTCTTGTAATTTGTGTAAGTTCTGTTTTATATAAACTTAATAATTTGATATACCTTTACGGGTGTTTCATAACATATCAAACCTCCACTGACTGCTTCCATTATTTCTCGATAATTGGAAACTCCATTGTAACTTTTTAAATCTGAAACCAAATTGGTAGTTCATGACAATGACATATTCGTAAAAAAATCATTGAATATTTTTCATGATCCACTTATATGATATTTCATGTTGTGTCAATAACGTTTCATTACTTGCTTCAACAAATTTGTTTTCACTTTCTCTTTCCTTAAAGATAACTTCATTTTCATAAATTAACTCATCCTTATATGTTATTTCCACTACATTCGTGTGATTTCCAAAAGTAACTTTCTCGGTAATAAATTGCAAAGTTTTAGTCATTAATTTGAATCGATTTTTACTTTTTTTGTTTCGATTATTTTACTATAAATTCAAACTATATTGCTTTGACCATAAATCGTTCAGTTACAACTCTAGAGGTCAAAGCAAAAAATTTGGCATATCAAGTTATGTCGATAAATGTTGGACATTTCTAATATCCGTCGATGCACCTTATTGCGGCATTATCATCTTCGTTAGACTTTCCACCTCATTTCCCAACTATTTTGGATTGTATTTTCTTCTTAAATTTGTAGTATTTTTACCAGTGTTATTGGTATAGCCATGAGAGTCCTCTAAACATTGTTGTTCCCGAAAGATGGTGAAGCAACATTCTAAGAATTTACTACTGGAGATCCATATATATTTCCTCTAGTGATATTTTATCCACTCCTTATATAGTCTTCAAATTTTAAGACAAAGAACAATTCTTTTGAATAAAATTTTCTCACGGACAACGCCAAAAATGACGATGTTATTTTCTCCAGTAAGCGAAAGCAAAAATGATCAGACTAAAAATGATCAAGACTAGTTTTATTAATCAATCCATCCTTGTTACAATGATTGGATCTCAAATTTATAGTAATTTTTACTCTTAAATGAAAGGGATGAATGGCACATGTTTCTTATTACACGTATTTACCATTTGTTATAGTTAATTATTAAAGATTACTATATTATCCCTTAACTGTCATGGGCCATTTAATAACATACAACATCTTTATCGAATATCATGATATCTCTAAGTTATTTGTATCTTCAATTGAGTATAATTCAATGTCAATCATTCAGCATTACACCAAGCAAAAACATGTTGGTGATCTGCCAAAAAGGACAACAACTTTATCTTCAACTCTGGTGCCATATTGGAGCCAATTCTAACACTCCTTTCTTCAGCCAGAGAGTGAGTTTCAACTTCTTCAATTGGTATCAAAACTCCAGGGGTCTCTCTAGGGTCATCAATTTCACCTTCACCCCCAAAAGGCCCCAATAACTGCTAATCTTCATTGATCCGGATTGCCCCCAAAGTTTTAGGAGCAAGTGCAGTTGCATAACATTCTCTTGCTATCTTTTGGCTACTCCGGACAACTCCCATTTGTCCTTGAACTGCATATTTCAAACATTGATGGATTGTTGAACCTACAGCATGCATCCTAGAGAGCCAGGACCTCCCAAAGATCGCATTGTAGCATGTGGGGCAGTCTACCACAACGAATAACACCCTGACCATCTTCTTGAAAGGGACTTTCCCCAACAATACCTCCTCCTCAAATTCTCCGATTACATCTGCAGAGCTCCCTATGAATCCCACAATGGATCTGTTCGAACGTTGAATTACTGCCGGATTTTTTATCAGCTTATAAGAACTTAAAAAAATAATGTTGGCTGAGCTGTCAGTGTCAATCAGAATGCGTCTGATGTTGTTGCCCCCAATTGAAGCTCTTATCACTACATCATCCTCATGAGGCCCAACTATATTTTTTAAATCGTCTTTATAAAAAATAATGAAAAGAGAAGGAATTTGGGACTGATAAGAAGACATACCTCCCTCTAACTGAGTTGCTAGAGTGTGAACATGCCTCTTCCTTGAAGAATGAGTCGGTGCAATCATAGTGTCCCCCTTGAATATAGTAAGTGACTAAAAAAAACTTATGAGTCAGGACACTATCTTAGTTTGTTCTGTTATGACCCCTACTTTATTACGGGTTGGATCAGGATCCAAATACTCCAAATCAATATCAAATCTTTCAAGGATCACCATAGCCCCTTCTGGAGCAGATGTCCCCGTATTGTTTGTTGGGCCAGTTCGGGGAGCATTGTCAGTCCTGTTTCCACTCCTTCTCTTGACATAAGCTCCCAGCTTTCCCCTTTCAATAAGATTCTTTACCTCTTATTTCAAAGTGATGTAGTTTTTGGTGTTGTGGCCAATATCATGATTATATTGGCAAAAACAAGTATTACGAATTTCCCTGGGAGATTGAAGTGTTGCTGGTTTACAAAAATGAACCTCATCTTTAGTTTTGTCATAAATGATTGCCATATTCTCTTTTAACTTTGCAAACCACTCTGGTTGGACCCAAGGACCTCGTTTATATCTGGACTGTTAGCTCTGAGCTGGATTTGGGTGGGATTGAGTCTGTTTGGCCCTGTTGGACCCTGTCCGGTTTCTTTGGCCTTGTACCCGGACTAATTTTGGTTTGGAGCTGCTGGTGCAGACCTCACATGTCTGTTTACCCTAGTCTTTTTAGTTTCGTCCACGTTGATTTGATTTTCCACCTGGTTTAACAAACCATCCCAGGCCATGACCTTCTTCCTTGTCACTGAATCATCTAGATTTCCAGGGTTTAACGCTTGTCTTAGAGAAGCTATTGCTACCTGCTCAAAGCAATCAGCTAACCCGTTCTTGATATTCACGAACTGACTTATATAGTCTTTTAACGACTCATTTGGTTCTTGGGCACAATGGATAATATTATCTCCATTGACCTTAACCTCTTTACTCCCTACAAACTGGCTCCGGAAGGCAACCCAAAATGTATCAAAGTTTTTTATACAACCCTGGTGCAAACTGTTGTACCAGGCATCTTCTCCTCCCACTGTGGTTGCCAATTTGGTGAGGTTTATTTTGAGCTGAGGGTAACTTTGTCAAGTGTTTTGGAAATTTTTGAAAGTATTATATGTTTTAGTGTGAAGTAGTGAGAGATTTGAGATGCCTGGTTGTATTAAATGTTCATTACCCCCATTAATGAAAGTAGTTGGGGTATTTATACCCTTAATTATGGACCCATGGGCTTTCGGGTCAAATTATGGAACGGGGTCAAGTTTAAGGACCCATTTACTTATTAAGCTGATAGCATATAGCTTAGTCAAAAGGTGTTTTGTCATTTTTTACTTTTGTCATGTCCGGATAGTTAAGTGGCAAGTTTATGTTCGAATGGCCCTTGTCCGGAAATCTCAGTAGACAGTGATTAAGTTATCTGGACTCATCAATTGTGACTCTGCCAAATAGCCTAATTTTTTTCTGAGGTAATATAGAGCTTATGTGAACGTCTTGATTAGAGGACCAGAACAAACTCTTAGTAATGTGAGCAACTAACATATGTCTACCAATGTTTATCTTGAAACTAGGAGCAAAGTAAGCACAAATATCCCAAAAGAAGTTACAAGACACAAATAGATGGTTAAGCTTTTCAACATTATTACAGAACTGACATTTAGAAACCAAAGTAGTATGTATCTTTTGAACAATAGAGCCTATAGGCAACCAGTTGTACATAATTCTCCAATGTAAAAATGAAGATCTTTTGGGAGTAATAAGATTACATATCTTCTTAAAAAAGCTGGATTTGTTATGCTTGTTTCTTATATTGTCCCAAGTCTCTTTAGTATTGAAAACTACATATTTAGAAAGCATCCAAATAATAGTATCATATTTCTGGTCTTTAACAAAGAGCTTCATGATGTGACTGATTTCGTTAGCAGAAAAGAAGTCTTTGAGCCTATTAAGAATTAAGAAATTGGTGACCCAATATGACTTGACTTTATCATATATATATATACCAACCATTGTCAGAACTATCATCCAGCTTGATTAGAGGAGGCTTCTTGTACCAATTTTCTAACCAGAAACCTATGTCCCCTTTACCCAGATTCCATTTTATGTTAGCTTCAACAGTAGGTTTAATCATAATCAATTTCTTCCAAGTTTGAGAGCAGTTCTTAGAGTAGTTGGCCTGAAAAGGGTGGGATTCCTTACAATAAATGATGTGAATATTCATAACCTAAAGAGACTTGTTCTTTCTAAAATTAATCCATAATATATAGGAGAAAGTATCTTGGATGTCTTTGAAATACATAACATTCAAACCACCCTAAAAATATCCTTCCACAGATTAGACCAGTTAGACCAATGGAACTTTTGGGTATCATGAGTAGAACCCTATAAATCTATTAAAGATTCTCTTAGTTCTTGATCTTTTACCTTTAGGAAGATTAAAACTTTGCATCCAATACATATAATAAGTAATTAGGACGTAATTGATTAACGTAAGCCTACCCCCGCAAGATAAATGCGTCCCTTCTCATTCAAGGATTTTGTTTCTAATTTTATCAAGAAAAGAATATAATTGCAGTTTCTATTTTTTGTATTAAGAGTAATACCTAGATATGTGGTAGGGAGATTGTTATTGTTGAAACCAATTTGATTAAAAATAATAGAAATTTAAGTCTGAGGAATATTGGTGGCGGAAATAATCTTGGTTTTATCCTTTTTAATGGTCTAACCAGAGATGTTTTTGTTGTTTTGAAGAAATTTACCTAGGTCGGTGATTGTTGAATTCAGACCATTGGTGAAAATTAAGATGTCATCAGTAAAAGTTAGGGAGGGAGTAATAATATTTCTCCTAGAATCATACTTCATTGAGTTGTTAGTGACAAAGTTATTATTGAGACCCCTAATAAGAACTTCCTCAATTAGTATAAAGAGATCATGGGACATAGTGTCCACTTGTCTAACACCTCTCTTAGCTTTAAAGTAACATCTGGCCTCACCGTTAATTAAAATAGAAACATATACATTTCTGATAAGCTTTTCAATTATATTGACAAATCTAGGATAGAAACCGAATACCTACAATACTTTGAGAATGAAGCTATGGGACCAACTGTCAAAGGCTTTAAACATATCCACCTTGACAAGGATGTTCCCTGCTTTATTATTTCTATTAATATCATGGAGAAGCTCTTGTGCAATGAGAATATTATCTTGAATAGACTTGTCAGGGATATAAGCACCTTGGGAGATAGAAATAATTTTAGGGAGGAAATTTACAGACTTTTGTTAAGGATTTTGAACATGATTATGTTTATTTGAGTGCATAAGTTGATTGGCATGTATTCCTTCCATGATGTAGGGTTACAAGATTTGGGAATTAAGCATAAACCAGTAGCCAAGATTCCATGGGGAATGTCCTGACCAAGTAAGAAAAAATCCATAGCTTTGAAAAAAGTATTTTTTAATAATCTACCAGCAAGTAATGAAGAAGAAGTTGTTGAACCCATCCATACCAGCAGCAGTATTAGTGTTAAGACTCTTAATGATTGAGTAGATCTCATCTTCAGATGGAGCAACCATAAGTAAGTTGTTGTCAATATACAAAATCGATTTGGGAATATAATTGATAATGTCATCATTTAATATGCTTGTTTCTTCATCCACACTTTGGTAAGGAGAATCAGCTAAAGTTTCTTTGAAGCAGTTTTCAGCTGATATGCCAAAAAGATTATCATTTGTAATCCACTCATTGTCATCTTTGGTACTAAGAATTCTATTTATTCTTCATTTTTTTCTACAAAGTTATGGTATGTTTTATTGTTCATGTCCCCATCCTTTAGCGAAATAGAATAACATTTTTGGTGCTAATAAGATTCTTTATTATCCAAAGCCTTAAGAAATAGATCATTAGCCTTAGAAAGGTTTATCTTCTCCTCCATACTATTAGAATTTTGAAGAGTTAATTCTATTTTTTTTTTCAATTTGTTCTGCTTTAATGACTTTATTGAAAATGTTACCAATGCATTCTCTATTCCGGACTTTGAGAGATTCTTTAAGCTTCTTAAACTTGTTCCAGAAGATAAAAATAAGGTAAAATTTCATAGCTTGATTCCAATTCTATTCCATAATATGTAAGAAGTTGTGATTTAAGGACCACTTGTTTAGAAATTTAAAAGCCTATTTGGAATAACTTCTATCTTGAGAGATAGTTATGCAAAGAGGAGTATGGTTTGAAAAGGTTATGGCCATATGCATAAATTAGTGTTACTAAAATAACCAGACCAGGAATAATTAAATTAACACTTTGTCCAATCATTTCCGCTTAGACTTATTAGACCAGGTATACTTAGTTCCAGCATAGCCAGCGTCCTCCAAAGAGTAGTCACTTATAATTTCAATAAAATCTTGAGAACAATTGATATTGTAAGAAGTACAACCTAACTGTTCATCAGAGGAGAGAATAGTATTAAAATCTCACATATCTAACCAGTCTTTAGTAGTAGAAGATAAGTTTATGAGAGTATTCCACAAATTAAGTCTGTTATATCTTTGACACTTAGCATAGAACCGTAGTTAGGAGATGTGAATTATCAAAGAAAGAATGACTACTTTCTGTATGGACAAACTGCTTATGATCAAGGAGGATTTTCACGATGTAGTCATTCTTCCAGAAGAGCTAAACTTTGTTTGTTGTATTAGCAAAGAAATGATTGAACCCTAATTTAGCAGTTATGTTATCTAGGTGACTCACGTTGAGGAAGGGCTCTTGGATAACAAAAAATTGATATTTTCTTTATGAGTGATATTTTTTAGCCTTCTAAGAGAGGCTTTGTTCCCAATTCCATAGATATTCCAACTAAGTATCTGATCATCATTAAGAGTGGGGTTATGATGTTTTTTCGTTCCAATCACTGACTTGTTAATAAGGTTTTCTTTTTTCTTTCTATTATTTGCTTCTTTGAGTTTTTTGCTGAGCAGATCTTGAATTTTTTTGTCTTTCTCTCTTTTCTTCATAACATGAGTATGTGAGAGACTTCCTACATTTTTTTGTTAAGGAGTTTGGGTTCCAACATAAAAAAATTCGTAGTCAAGGTTGGAAGATAGATTGTATTTAAATTTCAGAGTTTAGATGGCTTCAATAATCTTAGCTTCTTCAGATGTGAAACTTTCTTCCGCTTAAGCTTTCTTAATGTTCCCAATTGAACTTTCTTTATTGTGAGGCTTTGAAGATTTTATTTCCTGGTTTAAGGTGTCACTTTTGGTAGTATCTAATGGCTTTTTGTGATGAGATATCTTTGAGATTCTTTGTCAATAATTGTCATATCATTATTATGAGGAATATAATCTTGGATTTCAATGTAGGTTGTTATTGTTACATTGATTTGGATATTGCATCATTTGTTGAGTCTGATGAGTCCAGATATTATTGCCACTCTTTATGAGAACCGGACAGGGAAAATTCGGACAACATCCACCCATTGAAACATCCAAACTGAACTAATGTACTAAAAACTTAATCACTTCATAACTAAGCTAATTACCTACCTGCTTAAAACTAATGAGTCTTTGAACTCGACCTGAATCCATAAGTCAACCCGAAAGCCCATGTGGCCCACAATTAAGGGTATAAATACCCAACCACTTTCATTTAATGAGTATAATGAAAATTAAATACAACCATGCAGATCTAATCTCTCATTACAATCCATCCAAACATTAAATACTTTTGAAACACCATAAAACTTTGGACAAAATTACCCTCAACCAAAAATAAACCTCACCAAATTGGCAACCACATTGGGAGAAGAAGGTTCCCAAATCTAGCACTCGAAACCATCAGGGAAAACCAGTTCGGATGAATCCGGACGAGCAGGAAATACCACCAGCTTTGGCAGAAGTGGTGGGTGAAAATGACGAATATACTATTGAGGAGCGAGATAGGTTAAAAGTTGAAATAGAAGCTCTGAGGGATGCCAAGAGGGCGGATATGGGCACAAAAGAGAAGTCTAAGGCGTCGGTAGCTCATCATACTGATAATCCAAGAGAGCATGAGCCCTCAAAAACTCATGTAAGTGCGAAAAAGACTCATGCTAGCTCAAAAAAGTCCCACCGGTCCAAACCAGTGGAGAGCTCTGATTCAGACTCACAATCCTCCAGTAGCTCCTCAAGTGAAGATAGAGTTGAAGAGTCCTTGTCATCCAGCAGTGATGAGGGTCATTCTAAGAAGAAACAAAAGTTAGTCAAAAATTACTAAAGAAAAAGGGATAGACATGGAAGGTTAAAGAGGCATATAGGCAAAGGATCGTCTCATAGCTGGAGACACGTAGATCGAATGGTGATGGATCCTTTTGCCTTCTATGATGAACCAGGTATCTTTGCAACTCCTAACAAAGATACGGTTTTCAGTCGTGGTCGAAATTGGAGACAATCTCCATTGTCCTCCAAAATATTGTCCGGAAATCTTCCTAAGAGGTTCGACAGTACGAAAATGAAAAATATGATAGTAGCAAAGACCCGGATAACCATTCGGAAGAATTCAAAAAATTTATGATGAATTTTGACGATGACGACAAATTACTTTGTAGGGCATTCTCCCAATCTTTTACGGGGAGTGCTCTGAAATGGTATAATAGCTTACCACAGGGCTGTATCAGGAATTTTGATACTTTTTGGGTAGCCTTTCGGAGGCAGTTTGTTGGAAGTAAGGACGTGAAGGGTAATGGAGACACGATTATCCAATGTGCCCAAGAGCCAAACAAATCTTACAAAGAAAACATAAGTCACTTTGTAAATACTAAGAACGTATTGGCTGATTGCTTTGAACAAGTAGCAATAGCCTCTCTGAGACAAGGTTTGAACCCCGGAAACTTGGCTGATTCAGTGACCAAGAAGAAGGCCATGACATGGGGAGGTCTGCTGAATCAAGTCGGAAAGCAGATTAATGTGGATGAAACAAAGAAAACTAGGGTGCACAGGCGGGTGAGGTCTGCTTCGGCTGCACCAAATCCAAACCAAAACCAGTCTGGAAACAAGGCTATGGAGGCCGGGCATGGTCATAACAGAGCCAAAGCTCAGTCTCAGACAGCTGCGCCAGCCCAGAGTCAACAATCTAGAAATAAACGAGGGCCTTGGGTTCAACCGGAGTGGTTTGCTGAGTTGAAATAAAATGTAGCCACCATTTATGACAAAACAAAAGACGAAGTACACTACAGAAGGCCAGCTACATTGCAGTCTTCTAGGGAGAGCCGTAATAATTATTTTTGCCAGTATCACCATGATACCGGTCATACCACTGAAGATTGTATTGCGTTGAAACAAGAAGTGCAGAACTTGATTGAAAGAGGCAAGTTGGGGGCATATGTTAAAAGAAGAGGTCGAAATAGGCATGATAGTACTCATCGGGCTGGTCCAAATAATGCAGGCTCATCGGCTCCGGATGGGGCTATGGTGATAATCGAGAGGTTCGATGTAGAGTCAGAATATTTGGACCCTGATCCGACCCGGAATAGAGTGGGTGTTATCGAGGAACGTTGTAAGACGGTGTCCGGACTTATAAAATTTTTTGAATCATTTACAATATTCGGAGGGGACACCATGACTGCACTAACTGCTTCTTCAAGAAAGAGGCACGTTCATACTTTAGCTACCAAGCTTGAAGGAAGCATGACCTCTTTTCAATCGCAAATTACTTTTCCTTTTATTGTTTTTGACGAGGATGATCTGAGGGATATTGTCGGTCTATATGAAGATGATGTGGTCATAGGAGCATCCATTGGAGGCAATGATATAAGGCGAATTTTGGTGGATACCGGAAGTTCAGCTAATATTCTCTTTTTAACTTCTTAAAAAAATGAAGAATCCAGCAGTGATTCAACGTTTGAACAAATCAATTGTGGGTTTCACTGGAAGCTCAGCAGACGTGATCGGGGAGTTCGGGGAGGAGGTGTAATTGGGTAAAGGCCCTTTTAAAAAGATGGTTAGAATACTATTCATTGTGGTGGATTATCCCACTTGTTATAATGCTATTCTTGGGAGATTTTGGCTCTCTAGGATGCATGTTGTGCCCTCAACAGTCCACCAGTACTTGAAGTATGTTGTGCAAGGACAAGTGGGAGTTGTTCGAAGAAGCCAAAAGGTAGCAAGAGAATGTTATGCAACTGCACTGGCTCCTCGGACGTTGGGGGCAGTTCGGACCAATGAGGAATAGCAGTTTGAGGGGCCCTCTGGGGGAGAGGGTGAAATAGATGACCCCAGAGAGACCCCTGGTGTTTTGATACTAATTGAAGAAGTTGAAACTCACTCTTTGGCTGAAGGAAAAAGTGTCAAGATAGGATCCAAGATGACATCGGATTTAAAAGGTAAAATGTTAAAGTTCTTGAAAGACCATCAGCATGTTTTTGCATGGTGCAATGCTGATGTTACCGGAGTACCAGCAGATATTATATCACACAAATTGTCCATCCAAAGAGATATAGCACATGTGATACATAAGAGAAGAGCCTTTTCTAAGGAAAAGGCTGATGTCATAGTTCAAGAGGTCGACCAGCTTACTAAAATGGGGCACATAAAGGAATCTCAATACCCTTTATGGACGGCCAACCCAGTATTAGTAAAAAATAAAAATGGCAAATGGCGTATGTGCATCGATTTCACAGATCTCAACAGAGCTTGCCCAAAAGATTTATACCCGGTCCCCCGAATTAATCAGTTGGTGGACTCCACATCTGGAAACAAGTTGTTATCCTTTATGGATGCCTTCTCCGGGTATAATCAGATTCAAGTGGATCTGAAGGATCAAGAAGATACTACATTTGTTACTGATAGGGGCCTTCATTGTTACAAGGTGATGCCGTTTGGGTTAAAACATGCTGGGGCTACTTATCAGAGGTTAGTAAACAAGGCTTTTGCTGATCGAATTGGAAGAAACATGGAGAAACATGGAGATTTACATCGAAGACATGATGGTTTAAAATTAAACCCAGAAAAATGTGTCTTTGGAGTGCAGTCCGGGAAATTCTTGGGATACGTGATAAGTGAGCAAGGGATACAACCTGATCCGGACCAACTTAATGTTTTGCTACAAATGGAGCCTCCTTGGAATATTAAAGAAGTACAACGATTGACTGGGAGGCTGGCTGCGCTAAACCGTTTCATTTCAAGGTCTTCGGACAGGTGTGCCCCGTTTTTTTAGACTTTAAAAGGTGCAAAGGACTTTGATTGGTCCTCACAGTGTAATGAGGCCTTTGATGAAAAAAAAAATGTGTCCTTCCCCAAGACTTTATTTAAACCCGTTGATGGAGAGACTCTTTTCGTATACTTGGCAGTCTCCAGTTGTGCTATAAGTGCAGTATTGGTAAGGGAGGTAGATAATTATCCCCGTCTCGTGTATTACATCAGCTGAAAAACGCTATTTGAAACTTGAAAAATTAGCACTAGCCCTGGTGATTGCTGCAAGAAAGATGAGGCCTTATTTTCAAGCTCATCCCATTATTGTCCAAACGTCTTTTCCTTTGAAAAACGTTCTCCAAAAGGCCGATATTTCAAGTAGAATGACCAAGTGGTCAGTAGAATCAGGAGACTACGATATTGATTTTGCCCCTCGGACAGCAGTCAAAGCCCAAGTGGTGGCAGATTTCTTAGTTGAATTTCACTCAGATAGAGATACTAAACAAGCAACCGAAGTAAAAGATGAAAAAGTATGGATTTTCCGGACTGACGGTGGATCAAGCACCATGGGTTGTGGTGCTGAGATATGTTTAACCTCTCCGTACGGTGACAAAATGTATCAGGCTATATGCTTTGCATTCAGGACTTCCAATAATGAGTCCGAATATTAGGCTGTTATAGCTGGTTTAAAGTTGGCTCTCATTTGTGGAGCTAAAAAAGTCAGGTTAATGAGCGACTCCCAGCTTCTTATCCATCATGCACAAGGTCATTCTGAAGCTAAGAAAGAACAGGTGATTAAATATTTATTCATCCTCAAAGAAGTGGCACTCAATTTCAAAAGCGTTACTTATGAGCATATACCTCGAACATAAAATACACTAGCAGATTCCTTGGCAACCATAGCCTACTCTGAGTCTTACCCATGGATACATGTGCAAGAATTCCCATCAATTCAAATCAATCCGGATAAGGAAGAAGAAAGTTTGAATATACTGATAAAGCAGCCTCAATATTGGAGATTTTCTCTCCTTCAATATCTCTCAGATGGCATATTGCCTCCGGAAAAAGCAATAGCAAGAAAAGTAAAGTACAAGGCTCGTGGTTTTGTCATCCTAAGAGATTTTCTTTATAAGAAGTCTTATAGTAAACCCCTCTTACGATGTTTGTAGGTCGATGAGTCTCAAATAGTGCTCTCCGAATTGCATGATGGTGAGGGATCAGCTCACTGTGGATTCAGAGCCCTAACAAGAAGAGTTTTGTTAGTTGGGTACTACTGGCCCTCCATAATGTAAGATGCTAAGGAGTTGGTAAAAAAGTATGACCCATTCCAGAGATATAGCAATGAAATTCATATCCCAGCTATCCCTTTAGAGTCAATTTCTGAGCCAATACCTTTTGCTCGTTGGGGGTTGGATTTGGTTGGGCCTCTATCTATGGCATCCGGAGGGTGTAGAACTATAATTGTTACTATTGATTACTTGTCCAAGTGGATAGAAGCAGCTCCATTGGCAGGTGCAACATCAAAACCTGTTATAAAATTTATCATATCCAACATTTGTTGCAGATTTGGAATTCCACAAAAAATAACCACAGACAATGGGCCACAGTTCGACAACAAAGAAATGGAGAATTTATGTGCCTCTAGATGCATACAACATTGCTTTTCTTCTCCTTTCCACCCACAAGAAAATGGTCAGGTCGAAGTGGCCAACAGGCCAATACTGTCCGTGCTAAAGAAGAATTAAGAAAGGGGCTGCTGGAAAATAGCCAAGTTACTTGCAAGAAGTTTTGTGGGCTTACCGGACCACTCCTGGGGCTGCAACACAAGAGTCTCCCTTTGCCTTGGTATATGGGATGGATGCCATAGCTCCCATAGAAGCTACTCTCCCTTCATTTCGAGTTCATAATTTTTCCGAACACACAAACGAAGTGGCAGTCAGAGGCCAGCTTGACTTGATTGAAGAAAGAAGAGTCAAGGCTCACCTTAGGGCTACACACTATTAAGGTTTGATGAGAAGCAGGTTTGCTTCTAAAGTTAAGAGAAGGGATTTTCAACCAGGAGATAAGGTATTAAGAAAAGTTTTCCTACATACTAAAGAGAAGCAGTTCGGTAAGTTGGCTCCAACTTGGGAAGGACCCTATGTGGTCATTGAGAAGCTTAAGCATGGGACATACCGACTCCAAGACAAAGATGGAAGGATTTTGAACCACCCCTGGAACATCGAGCACCTCCTCTTGTACTTAGAGTAAAAGCTATGTAAATATTTACTTGTTTGAAAATTCATGTAAATATTTGGGGGCATACTCTTTCCTCCCTAGTGGCTCGGGGAGGTTTTAATGAGGTGTCCAGTCTTTTTATAAAATATGATGCCTTCTTAAAGTATTCGAAGTATTTCAGTTAGTAGTTTTCGTTGAAATTTGTTATTAAACAAAACAGACCGGATTAAATTGGAGGAATGATGACTACTTAAACATTTGTCATCGGAGAATTTAAACACTCTCACTTTAAAATACTTGTGAAATAACTAAGGGTTGTTTAAACATTAGCCACCAAAGTTGAAAAACTATGAAAGAACACAAGAGTTGTGCAAAATGAAATTACCCATTAAAACATATGAAATGCCTTGGCCATCCAAGGACTTTGAATTTTCAAAATAAGAAAGGTTTATCCGGACAAGGACCGGACATGGTTACAAAAATGCCTTGGTCATCCAAGGACTTTGGTTCAATCACGAGAAAGTTAAAAAATATAATTGATACTCTAAGACTGAGCTTTTGATGATGGCCCAGCCTCACTTGGCTTTTTCTTCTTTGGGTCATCATCCAGACTCTCCTCAGTCTCTTCTTCTTCATCAGAGGTATCTTCACTGGAGTAGTTGTACTTATCACCAACAGACATGGTATGATGAGGAATGTCTTCGTACTCCACTAATCGCTATAAATCTCCCAAGGTCTTCTTCGGATATTTTTCGTGAAAAAACAGAACCATATCTAACCTGACCTCAGCATACCTTGCCTCCTGAGAATCTATCACCTCATTGGTATAAGCATTCATCCTAGCTTGGATTGTTTTCTCCTGCTCCCTTAACAAGTCAGCCTTTTCTTGCTCAGCCTTGGACACACAATTCTCAAGAGAGATATTGTCATTAGTTAAGGCCTGAATGGTGCTATCTTTAGCCTTCACCTCCTCTTTTGATGAAAGGAGGTCTCTTTCCAGTCCGGATTGCTTTAACTGGAGTTCTTTGAAAACTCCTTCCGAAGTGGCTAACCTGTTGGCCAAGTCCTCCTGACGTTTCTTCAATTCCTCATTCTCTTTCCTCAATGCCTCAGTGTTTTGATTGACGCCAAGAAGGTCACTCGACAGTTTCTCTTTATCAGAATTAAGGGTATTGATGATGGCTGTCTGATTGCGCACTTGCTTCTCCAAGATAAGCATTGGCTGGACATTGCTCAATAAAGAGTAAGCAATGCCATCTCTTTCACTTGAGACAGAAAAAGACCTACCGTTGAATGTGACAAGGTTCGAAGATCTTGGGGGTGGTATGGTCAAGCGAAATCATCTTTGGGGAGGTTTTCAAAGTAAATACCAATCCCCTCCAGCCCGCTGATGTCGACACCATCAATGTTGATATCCCCTCATACACCCCATCCGGTTTGGAAATCACCAGGGATCTCCTCTACTTGAGTGGGGTCAGTAGGGTCAATAGGAGGTAGTGGCTCCGGAGCCCGAAGAGAAACCTCGTCTCCCTTGGAGATTTTCATTTTCTTGGCGTCCCGATCTCCACCTTCTGCTCCTCTTTTTCTGACCTTTTTGGGGACCTTTTGAGACTTTGGAGACCCAACTGCTTCCTTGGTGCTCTCGTGCTCCACCACTTGTAGCAAGGCATCATTAATCTGCCTTTGATCTTGTCCCTCTGGGTTTGTTGGGATAGCTTCCTCCACCTCGGTAGGGTTGGCCTCTACCACACCTTGCTTGGCCTTACCCTTTTTACCTTTCATCTTGCTTGGAGCTTTAGCTCTGCCCGGCAAGGCCAATTTCCCATATTTCCCCTCTGTCTTCCAGAGAATCACTTTCAGAGGGGGTGGAGTAGTTAATTCCTCCCAAGACAGGTCCCTCCGGTCGGTGGTATTCCAAAGATAGGATCTGGTTAGGTTGCCTCTGGTAAAGCAGTTGTGGAAGCGGTTTCCCCAGTTTTCAGCAGTCCAAGCATTCAGCTTGGCACAGGTGGTCTGCCCAGCCTCTAAGTAATCACTGAAATCCTTGGGCAGCACTACCAAAGAGTAAAAGAAAAAGAATTAGATAAAAAAAATTATAAGTAAAAGTACCATCACTTCGCCATCTGCTGGTGAGCATGCTTGGGTTGACACCAGCTTTGATTTTCTTCCCATTCTCCCAAGCACCGCTGACGAACAGGAATTGAGTCTTCCAGCCTTTATCTGACTCGAGTAAGTCATTCACTACCTTGTATTTTTCACCCATGTTGAAGTGGTAGAAGGGGATGACATGATTTCTACAGAGGCCTGCTACAACAGCCAATTGCTCCATCGGAAGAGGAATTCCGGAGAGCCTTGAAGCCATAATACATGCCATGAGGGTGAACTATGCATTAGGGCTTAGCTGGCTGGGGAAAAGCTTTATCAGATGGAAATATTTGACTATTTCTGGGTCCAAGGGAAACCTAAGTCCCCATTTGAATAGCTCAGTATAGAAGACAACCTCGTTGAGCTTACAGTCCATGGGCGTCTCCGGGTTGATCGGAATCCTTACTTTAACATTCTTTGGAATTCCCCACTTCGTCCTTATCCGGCCAAGTTCAGATGTGTGAATGAAAGCGTATTTGATTTTCTGCATGGCTAGCAGATATTTAACATTTACTTTGTGGAAACAAGGCCCCACCTTTCCCACAAGGCACTCCGGCAGGTCTGGGTGCTTTAAACACACTTTTTCCTTGCCTTTGCTCTTCCTAGCAAGGGCAGTCTCGCTTGTTTTCCCGGAGACATCAGTCTCAAAAGGGGCTTATTCGATGTTGTCCTCCATTACATCCTCCATTACCATAGAGGGATTGTTAGCTGTTTTAGGAGGAGAAGAGCTGGTGGCTCGCTCAATAGGTCCTCCGGATTGTTGAGCATCCTTTCCCTCTTGTGGTCTAGAGTCCGGGTGGGGCTCGGACCCGGAGGTCTCCATTTGAAGACTTGAGCTAGTAGACCCTGGACCGGACAGCTTGTCCTTGGGAATTTTGATAGGTGCTTCTGACCCTGTAGTTTTACTTTTTGCCCCAAATTTCGAAGGCGTGGATTGTGGTTTAGGTTGTGTGCCAGCGGCCTGCCCTTTTACCAGACGACCCCTTCGTCTATCTACCAGTTTCTCCGGGGAAATATCGGTGTCTGATCCCATAGCAATAAATGGGGAAGGTTTTCTAAGGCTTGTAACCGCCTATTCTGGTTCAACGACAGGCTCTGACTCTTGAACTGATGAGCCCGAGGCGATTGGTGAAAGGTTGGACTAAAACAACCTCCTAGGTTTAGCACTCTTAGTCGAAGAAGAACCCTGGTCAGGCTCTGAGCTTGGTGTTGCCGGTTTATCAACAGGGGGAACTGGAAGGCCTGCAGCGATGCGCCTTTCTCGTTCAACCTTTTGAGTTTTTTCCAACTCTGACAAATTAAGTCACCCACCATTTACTAAAGAGTTTCTTGCTATGAACATAACCTCACACCCAAAGAAAGGTTTTTTGAGAGATGCAAGCTTGGAGTTTAACAGAGTAGAGTTAATGAAGATGATAAAATAGTGAAAAGTGAACTGATATATACTAATGAGATAAACAATGCTTTGATACCTAGGAGGAGATAAAAATATAGGTATAATGATTAAAGACGGCGCTGATGTCACTAACATTAATTAAAAGGTTACTTTTTCGAAACGAGTGGAAGCGTTATTCAAGGAGGAAAACGACCGGTGAGGCGAATCATAGGAAGACATGTGTCACGCTATCTCTGGCAAAACTGCTCAGCTTCTAAGGGTTTCACCCTGTACGGATAAAGTCGTTACACTTTTCAAACCGTCCGGGCGAAGTTATGATTACACTTGAAATATTTTTTAGGTCTTGCCAAAGGCCTTCGAACACAACCTAGAAAAGGGGCTACTGATGAGTCCGGATATTATTGCCACTCTTTATGAGAACTGGACAGGGGAAATTTGGACAACATCCACCCATTGAAACATCCGAACTGAACTAATGTACTAAAAACTTAATCACTTCATGACTAAGCTAATTACCTACCTGCTTAAAACTAATGGGTCTTTGAACTCGACCCAAATCCATAAGTCAACCCAAAAGCCCATGTGGCCCACAATTAAGGGTATAAATACCCAACCACTTTCATTTAATGAGTGTAATGAAAATTAAATACAACCAAGCAGCTCTAATCTCTCAATACAATCCATCCAAACATTAAATACTTTTGAAACACCATAAAACTCTAGACAAAATTACCCTCAACCAAAAAAAAACCTCACCAGAGTCAAGCTTTGTTTCTGATCTCCGTTTCCCATCATTATCTCCAAAGCCTACCCATATATGGTATTGAGTTTTCGTAGTCAAATCTAGTTCCACCCATGCGCAATATGCATCATACATAGCTCTGTTCCTGCTGGGAACCCAAATATTTAATAGTTTGCCAACTGATGAGGCTATAGAATGGAGGATTTCTTCATTATAGAGGAACTTTATGACGTTAGTTATTCTTATCCAAATCGAAGTAATTGGACACTCTGTTTTTGAATTAAAGTAGGGTATCCACTTGAATAGACGCATAGAGAACTCAGCCACTGACCATACATTTCTCACCCATAGTTTGCACATATCAGATTTTTCAGTGAATTCAATCAAGATGTCCCTCGAGTCCCTTCTAGAGATACTATAATCACCTGAAAAATTTCTAGAAATCAGGAATTAGTTAATAATGTTAAATTTAGGTATACCTCATGAGAAATTTCCGAAAATAGTGTATTTAGTATCCTTTAGCGGCCTGTTTTTATCTTCTATTGTATATTGTAAAAAGATGTGGTATGTCTTTTCTTGCACCTCAATCGGAGAGAAGGAAGGATTACTTGAAGTCTTCAAAATGTCTAAATATGATTTTGGTTCCATTGAGTTGTTACCATTTGTTTGTATTGCTTCTTTGTTGATCATTTGACTTTGAGTTATCAAATTTGTTTAAAACCGTTTGATTCTTTGTATGTTGTAAGGGAAATCTGTTTAAAGCATATATACCTTAATTTTTGTTTAAATTAAAAAATAAAATAAAATTTTAGATGAGCTTGGGTTGGTTCTGCGGACACGTACGAGTTGGACTCAGATAAATAAATATTAATCAAGTAAAAAAAGTCCAAAAATTCGACCAAATTAGACCCATTACAATTCCTAATCCACGATCTTAAATTTTCTCATAAGACCAAAAGAGAATCAAACTAGTTTAACCAAACAATAATGAGACACTTAATCATTTCTTCATGAAAATATATTATATTAATTATGTAGGTTATATGTATTGGATTATAGTTTATAAATTTTGGGCGGAAGAACATAAAACATTAAAAAAAATGAATTTAGATTTAAATTTTAAACTATTCTAACTTAGCTGATGGATTTATGAGTTGGTGTTATTGTCATTGCTCATAATCGAGAAGTGATCCGTTTGTACTAGACGCATCTTAAGAAAAAAAATGGATTTAGCTTGAACGCATTATTGGCAAGGGATGTTTTTGGGCCAATTGTCAAGGAAGTGTTTGGACCAAAATCATATTCTTTTTGTAAGTGTTACCTCTTTCTGGTAGTCTGTATATGTCCGGGTATTTGACTATGTCCGGATATATTTATATACCATTCCATTGAAGTAACTACATAACGTATGAAACACTAATAACAACTTATACCAAAAAACAAAGTATGCACTGAATAGGAAACAAACACTATAAAGAATCTTCTGCAGAGGTAGTAGGAGGGCTGTTAGATTATGAATCTGCATTGGAACGCAATATATGTTTGCATCGGTCCATATTTTTTCTATTTTCCCTTGAAAATATGTAATACTCAACGGAGTCATGTCCGTACTGTTAAAAGCCATAATATAGTCATCCATATTTTCAAGCCCGTCCCTTTTACGTTCCTCGTATCTCCGTCTTTTCTCTTCTATTTTGTTTTACTATTATCTCAAGGGCCGATACAATTTACTTTAAATAATCATAATCCTCACATTCCTCCATTTCCATATGTTGTCTTAAGGGACTCGGCGCAAAATCTTACTTGTGCCTGAGGAGGATCTTCCTTTGCTTGAGCAATTCCCGTAGATGTTGCAACTTCAGTAGAGATATCGAGGGCGGTAGTCCAGGAGAAACTGCTAACAAATATATAAACGTATGATTTTCGACAAACAATGTTGTCTTAATCCAAAAACTAGAAAGGCCGTAATTGTTGGGAAAAAAAGATCCCAGAGATAAACAGCAATGCAGATAACCTTAGCAGACAGACAAAAATATATATATATATATATATATATATATATATATATATATATATATATATATATATATATATATATATATAGATAAACAAGAAGTGCGGAAATGGTAACTTCATTTCAAATATCAATACAAGGGTCTGTTTTCTTATATAGAAAATACAGACAAACTGTTCGGTCTTATCCTTATCTAAATAACTATCATAATAACTGATAATAACTAATATTAGACACGTCATAAACAAGACAATACGTATTCAAACAAACTAGTTTAGATTACTTCCAACATTCTCCCTTGTAATCTAAACTCCAACCTGCAGGTTCTTCATGCCCGGTAAATCTCGCATATTTTCGAACTTCACAGTGGTCATCGCTTTAGTTAAAAATGTCTTTATCTTCTCTGTCTTTTGCCATTAGAAGTGCAGGTTCCTCATCTCTGCCATCAAAAGTACAGGTTTCTCATCTTGTACTGCCATGTCTTCTGCCATCAGAAGTGCAGGTTCCTCATCTTGTACAGCCAAATTTACCTCTTGCTTTTTCTCTCTACTTGCTTTCTACACTCATCTGCGTAGTGCTCGTAAAAACTGAAATTCCAACATCTTACTTTAGTCCTGTCATGCACTGTACCTCCACCTTGGTAATTGACAGTACCTCGATTCCTCTGGTTATCGTTTCCTCCTCGATTTGTCCTTTTCATCCACTCTTCTCTAGTGAATAAAAGCTTCCCCTCTTTGTCTTCTCGTTTATTCCATTCGTCCTCTGTCAGCATCAACTGCCCTTCAGTGTTCTCTGTTTGGCCACGAAGCCTCTCTTCATGTGCCTTTAGAGACCCAATTGTCTCTTCAACTGACATCACATCTAGGTCTCCAAACTGTTCTATTGCTGACGTGATTTGTAAGAACTTAGAAGGTACTGCTCTAAGTAGTTTTTTCACGACATAGGTCTTTTCAATAGTTTCTCCCAAGGCACGAATATTAGTCACCAACCCATTTAATCTCATAGAGAAGTCGTCAATCATCTCTGTATCCCTCATGTTTAGATTCTCAAACTCTGCTTTTAGTGTCTGGACCCTTGCTTTCTTGACACGCTCTGCTCCTAAACACATTCTTTCTATCGCTGTCCATGCATCCTTCGTTGTTTTCTTGTCTGCCAGTGATAGTAGAATGTCTTCAGGGATAGCCTGGAATATTACAGCCATTGCCACCTTATCTGTTTTTCCGTCAACCTTTGCATGTGGGTTAGTATGGTCAATTACTCCCCAGATCTCATGAGCTTGCATGAAAACTCTCATCTTTAGTGACCAAGCCGTGTAATTACTCTTCGTTAACATTGGGTAACTTAATCCCAGTGATCATTCTTTGTTCTTAGTAGCCTCCATTGTTATTGCCTAGGCTCTGACACCAAATGTTGGGAAAAAAAGATCCCAGAGATAAACAGCAATGCAGATAACCTTAACAGACAGACAAATATATACAGAGAGATAAACAAGAAGTGCGGAAATGGTAACTTCATTTCAAATATCAATAAGGGTATGTTTTCTTATATAGAAAATACAGACAAACTTTTCGGTCTTATCCTTATCTAAATAACTATCATAATAACTGATAATAACTGATATTAGACACATCATAAAGTATTCAAACAAACTAGTTTAGATTACTTCCAACAGTAATGCCCTTAAAATGTACCTTTAAAATTGATATGTTCATTGATGATTGCGAGCACTAGAGTATAGTCTGAATTATGGAGGTATTGCAGTAGAAGATCGTATAAGAACTGAAAAGATGCATATCAAAGGCACATTGACCATTTGAATTCAGAATAGCATATGTATAACTATACATTCACAACAATGAATCAACTGGATATACATGTGCGAAATTCATCAAAAATATAAGTCTCAAGACATTACCTGACATATATTTACCTCGATTTACTTCTGCCTAAGAGAAGGAGTGAATTCGCTTTCCTGCAGAAAATGTTCTCATGAGAGTCAACATGACAGAACCTTAAGACCGTTTAAAAGTAAAATAGAATGTAAGATGTAATTCACCTCTAAGATAGATGGAGAAAGACCTTCGTAGATCTGAAGGTCTTTTAACGACAAGGACTCGCGATCTTTGTGGTAGCTAACAAAAAAGACTAGCTACAAAGACATGCAAAGTAAGGATTCTTGTATTAGTTTAGGCTACATGACTTCCAAAATTGGTAAGAGTTTTCCGAAATATACCTTCTAGTATATGCCATTTTTCAACCAACTCGAGCTAAACACATAGTGGTAGACAAGGAACCGTTACTCAGCTATGTTCTTGAAATATAAAGTTGCAAATTAGAGATTTGTACACTAAAGTTTAGTGACTAAACAGGTGTGAACTAGAATTTTTTATACCGTAATTAACACTAAGAAGATGTTTCAATCAAACATAAAAGGAGAGAAGTGATAAGTAATTAGCGGGGTGAAGGTTAATAATATCCTTCCACGGAGTATACATGCGTTTGTCCTAATCATTGTGGCAGTTCATGTATACAAAGTGATGCATGAACAAGTAATCCAGTCCTAAAAATTACACTTTGGAGTAACTCTCCACCACCACCAAACACGAAATGCTCAAGTTTGGGAGCCATAATCTTAAGATGATCAAGGTGTATCTCTCTCAAACTCAAATATTTGAGCATTGGTGGAGAGTTACTCGATAGTATAAGTCTTAAGACTAAATCACTTGTTTATGCATCACTTTGTCCATGTGAACCGCCACAAGCGCTAGGACGAGCGCATGTATTCTCAGTGGAAGTTATTGAGAGATCCGGTTCAGCTTTGAGGTCAACAGACGCAAAACATATAAGCCTTGCAGAGTGCTTCATCCTCTTCTGGACTCCGTGGTTTGTGTTTCTTTTAAACGCCAATCATTTTCCAAAGTATAGTTTTTCTTAGGACTTACTATACAAGTAAATCTTTTCCGACAGTACCCAACTTGAACATTCTCAGAAATTGAGACAGGCAGTGGGGAGAAACTGCTAACAAAGTGTAAGATAGTAACGACTTGAGTATTCCGAAAATTGAACACAAAGTAATATCAATGTACCTTTAAAGTTCATATGTTTTTAATGATTCTTTGCATCAGACTAGCTCCCCACCGGTTCAAGTACTGCATCAAAAGCTCATGCGCACACAAAAAACAATGTGTATATATATTACATGCTTCAATCTTGGAGTACTAATCCGATTTCCATTACTAGAAAACAAGTTAATATTCACTCCTCTAAAAGCACAATCATAGTAAAGGCAACACATGATATATCTTTAAGATACACGCAGCATATCATAAGATTCTGACCGAGCACAATAAAGATATTACCTGACTTATTCAAATATCAACTTTTGTGTGCCTAAGAGAACCAGCAAATTCCGTTTCCTTACCTCGACGAAATTCGAAGATTGAAGAACTTCCAGCTTCTGAAGGTCGAGTGCATTGAAGCCTTCGTATAAGCGGATACTTATACAAAGGCTCCAATGGTTTAATGATTTCCTTTTTTAAAAAGGAAAATAGTCGAGTCAATTAAATAAACTTTATTTTTCTTGTTTCCTTTTCTGACTTGCCTATAATAAGATTCATTACCTATTTGAAAATTAAATAATACTTTTATTTATTCTATTATCAACGTTTTTCAAATTATTTTATTTATTATCCCGAATTGTTATAAGATTTTTCTGTTATTTATTACTTTACCATTTTACAGACTTCTGTTTTAGGAAATTAAAGAAAAGGGTGATTTTATTATTTGAGAAAACTATTATCGAAAGTTTACTACTCTAGAGTATATATTATCATGTTTTTTAAATTTAGTTATCAATTATGATACAGAAAATAGAGGGTTTTTCATTAGGTACATCAAAAAGTTAAAAAAAATAATATCAGTAGGTTTTATTATGCCTAATTTTAATGAGATCGATACAAAAATTAAAATTTTAATTATATATTTTATTATATTTTAAAAAATATATATACTTTTCATATTTTAATATATATTTTTTAAGCTTTCCAAACTCATCACATTCAAATTAAAAAAAAAAGTATTAACGTTTCAATAACGTGGAGAAGATCAATTATTAAAGATACTTCTGACCCTGATATTCTATAAAATTTAGGTAATCGTAATTTTTATTTTTGGTTAAACAAGTTGTTTAAAAATCTACCTTTGATTCATTACCAACTCTTAATATACATATGGATAGAGATAGGGATGACAACAGAGTGGATTGGGGACGGGTATCTATATATCTGATAACCACCTTGTAGTATAAAAAATTAATAATAAATTTTAATAATTTGTTATAACATAATAATAAATTTTATTATATATATATATATAATAAATAAGAATCTGAAAATTAAAGAAATCCAGAAAGATATATAAGATAAACAAGAATCGATTAAAGAAAACAATCAACATAAATATTATCTAATAAAAATGTATATTATTATAAATAAGTAAAAAAAAATAAATTTCATATATATTACATATATTATCGTAACAAAAAAAATTGATAAAAATATTATATAATAAACAAGAATCTAACCATCCCTTCAACATAAGTAGTATCTAATATAATATTGAATATATGTTTAGTAAAAGATATATAAGATAAATACAAGATGCCGATTAGAGAAATCACTCAAGATAAATATAATACAATTGAAAATATATATTATATATTAAACAATAATTTAACTTACTATATTCCAAACGAAATATATATTATATAATCATGCAATTTTTCTTAGAAAGTGAGAGAGAAAGTCGTTTAGTACTTTAAGATTTTTTAGGAAGTTGAACAGAGAAGAAATAGGGTACCGATAAAGTAAGACAGATTGATAGTGGGCTAATGACTAGTATTTTCTATTTTGCTAGAATAATTTTTTTAAATATAAAAGTATTTTACTACTAAATAATATTTTAAAAAATCAAAGTATCTTACTATTTTTTTACGATTCGGGGTGGGTACCCATGGTAAAATATCCAAAACCGAAACCCGCCCCGTATGGTTTTTCTTTTTCGGGTAACCCGCCCCGCCGAATCAGTTCGGTTCGGATTAGGCATAGGCATTCGGTTTTTCGGTTTGGTTCGGTTCGGTTCTTTCGGTTCTCGGTTCTTTTGGTTCTTCAAAACTAGTACCCATTTAGGAACTGTTTAAATTTCGGTTCGGTTTGGTTCAGTTCTTCTTAATTCGGTTCGGTATGGGTACTTAACTCGGTTCCAATCGGGTAGTTTTGGATACTTTAAATGCTTTGCAATATCAACATATATAAAACTCTTTTTACACTTTTAAACAATAAAACTATGTTAGATTGTAAGAAAAAAAAATTAAATATAAGAAATATTTAAAATTAATATACTACAGAATAATATTAGTAATATAAAAAATAGAGAGATGATATCAAGTTTATTAAATTATATAAAGGTTGATATTTTGTTATTTTGTTTATACGCATAATAGTTTGTAAATATGTCACCACTTTGAATAAAGTATGTTATCATTTATTAAAGAGAACATAATTAGAGATCAATGATAAAAGACAAATTTAAAGAAATCTAACTTTGAAAAAGAAAATGTATTTTTATAACAATTCAAAATTAAGGTTTAATACATAGGTTCGGTTCCTAACGGGTACCCACGGTTCTTCGGTTCGGTACGGTTCGGTTCCGAAAACCGTGGGTAATTGAAAGCTGGAACCATTCGGGTATTATGAAAAAACCAAATCTACTTCGGTTTGGTTCTTTCGGTTCGGTTCGGTTCGGTTCTTTCGGTTCCGGTTAAAATGCCCATGCCTAGTTCAGATACCCACGGTTTCGGGTTAAATTGTCATCTCTATCATAGAGATGACAATATAATTTGGGCATTAGAGAAATCGGAAAACTTTGAAACTAAACCAACGTGGAACCACATTAGACAAAAAGGCTTAACATTTGTTCACTTTACAAAAATTTGACACAATATCATCCTCACAAAGTTCTCCTTCCTGCTTTAGAAAACACTAAAAGGTTGGATCTTTGTTGACTCCAACCTTCAGAAGATAATATCTAAATGCTTGTTTTGTAAAGATATTGAGACATCCATTTATTTGTTAGTTGTCCTCTATCTTGAGATATTTAGAATTAATTTTTAGTTTTTTTACATTAACATGAGTAGATACATGTCACTTCAGCACATAGTTAGATGTTGACATTGGTCTACTCACAAAATTATTCAAATCAGAATAATCCTTCCTACAATAATATGTTGGACTATATAGTATTATAGAAATAAGAGGAAATATTATGTGCTGGTGATATCAATATAGCTAATAAATTAGGAATTTTCTTTCATTTTGAAAGTAATAAAAGATTACATGATATCAAATGGATACCATGTAACAATGAAGACCCCTATCTGTAACAAAGCTAGTGTGATCTTGGTCCTTCGGATCCACCTGTATCTGGTTATACCCAGAGAAGGAATCCATGAAAGACAATAACTTGTTGCCAGATGTGGAGTCCACCAACTGATCTATCCGAGGGACCGGATAGAGATCTTTTGGGCAAGCTCTGTTGAGGTCAGTAAAATTGATACACATACAACATTTCCCATTATTTTTCTTAACTAACATTGGGTTGGCAGTCAATAAAGGATACTGAGACTCCTTTATGTGTCCCATCTTGGTAAGTCGGTCGACTTCTTGGACTATTACATCAGCTTTCTCCTTAGAGAAAGCTCTCCTTTTTTGCACAACAGGTGCAACATCGCTCCGGATGGACAGCTTGTGTGATATAACACTTGCAAGCACTCCGGTCACATCAACATTACACCAAGCAAAAACATGTTGGTGATCTGCCAAAAAGGACAACAACTTTATCTTCAACTCTGGTGCCATCTTAGAGCCAATTATAAAACTCCTTCCTTCAGCCAGAGAGTGGGTTTCAACTTCTTCAATTGGTATCAAAACACTAGGGGTCTCTCTAGGGTCATCAATTTCACCCTCACCCCCAGAAGGCCCTAATAACTGCTAATCTTCATTAATCCGGATTGCCCCCAAAGTTTTAGGTTCAAGTGCAGTTGCATAACATTCTCTTGCTATCTTTTGGCTACTCCGGACAACTCCCACTTGTCATTGAACTGCATATTTCAAACATTGATGGACTGTTGAAGCCACAACATGCATCCTAGAGAGCCAGGACCTCCCAAAGATCGCATTGTAGCATGTGGGGCAGTCTCCACAACGAATAACACCCTGACAATCTTCTTGAAAGGGCATTTCCCCAACAATACCTCCTCCTCAAATTCTCCGATTACATTCGCAGAGATCCCTGTGAAGCCTACAATGGATCTATTCGAACGTTGAATTACTGCCGGATTTTTCCTCTGCTTATAAGAACTTAAGAAAAGAATGTTGGTTGAGCTGCCAGTGTCAATCAGAATGCGTCTGATGTCGTTGCCCCCAATTGAAGCTTCTATCACTACAACATCTTCATGAGGCCCAGCTATATTTCTTAAATCGTCTTCATCAAAAACAATGAAAGGAAAAGCAATTCGGGACTGATCGAAGATATACCTCCTTCTAACTGAGTTGCTAGAGTGTGAACATGCCTCTTCTTTGAAGAAGGAGTTGGTGCAGTCATAGTGTCCCCCCCGAGTATAGTAAGTGACTCAAAAAGATTATGAGTCCGGACACTGTCTTAGTTTTTTCAGTTATGACCCCTACTTTATTCCGAGTTGGATCAGGATCCAAATACTCCGAATCGACATCAAATCTTTCAAGGATCACCATAGCCCCTTTTGGAGCAGATGACCCCGCATTGTTCGTTGGGCCAGTTCGGGGAGCATTGTCAGTCCTTTTTCCACTCCTTCTCTTGACATAAGCTCCCAGCTTTCCCCTTTCAATAAGATTATTTGCCTCTTGTTTCAAAGCGATGCAGTCTTTGGTGTTGTGGCCAATATCATGATGATACTGGAAAAAACAAGTATTACGACTTTCCTTGGGAGATTGGAATGCTGCTGGTTTCCGAAAATGAACCTCATATTTAGTTTTGTCATAAATGGTTGCCATATTCTCTTTTAACTCTGCAAACCACTCTGGTTGGACTGCTGGCTCTGAGCTGGATTTGGCTGGGATTGAGTATGTTTGGCCATGTTGGACGCCTGTCCGGTTTCTTTGGCCTTGTACCCGGACTGATTTTGGTTTGGAGCTGCTGGTGCAGACCTCACCTGTCTGTGTACCCTAGTCTCTTTAGTTTTGTCCATGTTGAATTGATTTCCCACCTGGTTTAACAAACCATCCCAGGTCATGACCTTCTTCCTTGTCACTGAATCAGCTAGATTTCCAAGGTTTAACCCTTGTCTCACAAAAGCTATTACTACATGCTCAAAGCAATCAGCTAACCTGTTCTTGGTATTCATGAACCAAATTATATAGTCTTTTCATGACTCATTTGGTTCTTGGGCACAATGGATAATAGTATCTCCATTGCACTTAACCTCTTTACTCCCTACGAACTGCCTCCGGAAGGCAACCCAGAATGTATCAAAGTTTTTTATACAACCCTGGTGCAAACTGTTGTACCATTTCAGAGCACTTCCCGTAAAAGATTGGGAGAAGGCTCTACACAGGAGCTTGTAATCATCATCAAAATTTATCTTAATGTTTTTAAACTGCTCCAGATGGTTATCCGGATCTTTACTTCCATCGTACTTCTCCATTTTAGTACTGTCAAACCTCTTGGGGAGGTTTCCGGACAGGATCTTGGTAGACAATGGTGATTGTCTCAAATTCCTGCTACGACTAAAAATTGTGTCTTCATTTGGTGTTGCAAAAATACTTGGTTCATCATGGAAAGTAAAAGGATCAATCAGCAGCTGATCCATATGCCTGTGACTATGGCTATGAGATGACCTTTTTCCCAAATGCCTTTTAAGTCGTCCGTGCCTATCTCTCTTTATTGAATACTTCTTAACTAGCTTTTGTTTCTTCATGGACCTCCCTTCATCACTGCTTGATGACAAGGACTCCTCAAGCTCATCCTCGTTCAAAGAGCTAGTGGAGGACTCAGAATCTAAGCTTTCCACCGGCTTGGACTGGTGAGACTTCTTGGAACTGACATGGGTCTTTTTTGTACTTAAATGAGTCTTTGCTGATGAGTCATTCTCCTTTGGGTTGTCAGTATGGTGAATGGCTAACGTCTTTGACTTTTCCCTTAAACCCATCTCTACCTTTTAAATGGCCCTCAACGCTTCTATTTCAGCTCTCAACTTATCTCGTTCCTTGGTTGTGTATTCATCATTTTCCCCAACCACCTCTACCACAGGTGGTGGAATTGCTTTTTCGTTTGGATCCATCCGAATAGGTCTTTTTTCTGGTTTTGAATGCTAGATTCAGGCATCTTCTCCTCCCACTGTGGTCGCCAATTTGGTGAGGTTTATTTTGAGCCAAGGGTAATTTTGTCAAGTGTTTTGGAAACTTTTGAGAGTATTAAATGTTTTAGTGTGAAGTAGTGAGAGATTTGAGCTGCCTGGATGTATTAAGTGTTCATTACCCCATTAATAAAAGTAGTTGGGGTATTTATACCCTTAATTATGGACCCTTGGGCTTTCGGGTCAAATTATGGAACCGGGTCAAGTTTAAGGACCCGTTTACTTATTAAGTTGATAGCATATAGCTTAGTCAAAAGGTTTTTAGTCATTTTTTACTTTTGTCATGTCCGGATAGTTCAGTGGTAAGTTTATGTCCGAATTGACCTTGTGCGGAAATCTCAGTAGGTAGTGATTAAGTTATCCGGACTCATCAATTGTGATTCTGCCAAATAGCCTAATTTTTTCTGAGGTAATATAGAGCTTATGTGAACGTCTTGATTAGAGGACCAGAATTAACTCTTAGTAATGTGAGCAACTGACATATGTCTACCAATGTTTATCTTGAAACTAGGAGCAAAGTAAGCCCAAATATCCCAAGAGAAGTTACAAGACACAAATAGATGGTTAGGCTCTTCAACATTATTGCAGAACTGACATTTAGAAACCAAAGTAGTATGTATCTTTTAAACAATAGAGTCTATATGCAACCAGTTGTACATAATTCTCCAATGTAAAAATGAAGATATTTTGGGAGTAATAAGATTACATATCTTCTTAAATTGGCTGGATTTGTTGTGCTTGTTTCTTATATTGTCCCAAGTCTCTTTAGTATTGAAAACTACATATTTTGAAAGCATCCAAATAATAGTATTATCTTTCCGGTCTTTAACAAAGAGCTTCATGATGTGACTGATTTCATTAGCAGAAAGGAAGTCATCGAGCCTATTAAGATTCAAGAAATTGTTGACCCAATATGACTTGACTTTATCATATATATATACCAACCATTGTCAGAATTATCATCCAACTTGATTAGAGGAGGCTTCTTGTACCAATTGTCTAACCAGAAACCTCTGTCCCCTTTACCCAGATTCTATTTTATGTTAGCTTCAACAGTAGGTTTAATAATAGTCAATTTCTTCCAATTTTGAGAGCAGTTCTTAAAGTAGTTGGCTTGAAAAGGGTGGGATTCTTTACAATAAATGATGTGAAGATTCATAACCTAAAGAGACATGTTCTTTCTGAAATTAATCCACAACTTATATGAGAAAGTATCTTGGATGTCTTTGAGATACATAACATTCAATCCACCCTAAAAAATTCTCTTTCCAAAGATTAGACCAGTTAGACCAATGGAACTTTTGGGTATCATGAGTAGAACCCCATAAATCTATTAAAGATTCTCTCAGTTCTTAATCGTATACCTTTAGGAAGATTAAAAAATTTCATCGAATACATATAATAAGTAATTAGGACATAATTGATTAACGTAATCCTACCCCCGCAAGATAAATGCGTCCCTTCTCATTCAAGGATCTTGTTTCTAATTTTATCAAGCAAAGAATATAATTGCAGTTTCTATTTTTTGTATTAAGAGTAATACCTAGATATGTGGTAGGGAGATTGTTCTTTTTGAAACCAATTTGATTAAAAATAGTAGAAATTTTAGTCTCAAGAATATTGGTGGAGGAAATAATCTTGGTTTTATCCTTTTTAATGGTCTGACCATAGATGTTTTTGCTTGTTTTGAAATTTTTTACCTAGGTGAGTAATGGTTGAATTCAGACCATTGGTGAAAATTAAGATGTCATCAGTAAACTTTAGGGAGGGAATAATAATATTTCTCCTAGAAGCATACTTCATTGAGTTGTTAGTGACAAAATTATTATTGAGACCTCTAATAAGAACTTCCTCAACTAGTATAAAGAGTTTATGGGACATAGTGTCCACTTGTCTAACACCTCTCTTAGCTTTAAAGTAACATCTGGCCTCACCGTTAATTAAAATTGAAACTTATACATTTCTGATAAGTTTTTCAATTATATTGACAAATCTAGGATAGAAACCGAATACCTACAATACTTTGAGAAGGAAGCTATGAGACCAACTGTTAAAGGCTTTAAACATATCCACCTTGACAAGGATTTTCCCTGCTTTATTATTTCTATTAAGATCATGGAGAAGCTCTTTTGCAATGAGAATATTATCTTGAATAGACTTATCAGGGATATAAGCACCTTGGGAGATAGAAATAATTTTAGGGAGGAAATTTACCAGACTGTTGTTAAGGATTTTGAACATGATTATGTTCATCTGAGTGCATAAGTTGATTGGAATGTATTCCTTCCATGATGTAGGGTTACAAGATTTGGGAATTAAATATAAACTAGTAGCCAAGATTCTATGGGGAATGTCCTGACCAAGTAAGAAAAAATCCATAGCTTTGCAAAAGTCTTTTTTAATAATCTGCCAACAAGTAATGAAGAAGAAGTTGTTGAACCCATCCATACCAGCAGCAATGTTAGTGTTAAGACTCTTAATGATTGAGTAGATCTCATCTTTAGATGGAGCAACCATAAGTAAGTTGTTGTCAATATACGAAATTGATTTAGGAATAGAATTGATAATGTCATCATTTAATATGCTAGTTTCTTCATCCACACTTTGGTAAGGAGAATCAGCTACAGTTTCTTTGAAGTAGTTTTCAGCCGATATGCCAAGAAGATTATCATCTTTAATCCACTCATTTCCATCTTTGGTACTAAGAATTCTATTTATTCTTCATTTCTTTTCTACCAAGTTGTGGTATGTTTTATTGTTCATGTCCCCATCCTTTAGCGAAATAGAATAACATTTTTGGTGCTAATAAGATTCTTCATTATCCAAAGCCTTAAGAAATAGATCATTAGCCTTAGAAATGTTTGTCTTGTCCTCCATACTATTAGAATTTTGAAGAGTTAATTCCATATTTTTAACAGTTTGTTTTACTTCAATGACTTTATCGAAAATGTTGCCAATGCATTCTCTATTCCGGACTTTGAGAAATTATTTAAGCTTATTAAGCTTGTTCCAGAAGATAAAAATAGGGTAAAATTTCATACCTTGATTCCAATTCTATTCCATAATATGTAAGAAATTGTGATTTAAGGACCACATGTTTATAAATTTTAATCCCTATTTGGAATAACTTCTATATTGAGAAATAGTTATGCAAAGAGGAGTATGGTCAGAAAAATTTATGGCCATATGCATAAATTAGTGTTGCTAAAATAATCAGACCAAGAATAATTAAATTAACACTTTGTCCAATCATCTCCGCTTAGACTTGTTAGACCAGGTATACTTAGTTCCCGCATAGCCAGCGTCCTCCAAAGAGTAGTCACTTATAGTTTCAATAAAATCTTGTGAACAATTGATATTGTAGGATGTACATCCTAAATGTTCATCAGAGGAGAGAATATTATTAATATCTCCCATAACTAACTAGTCTTTAGTAGTAGAAGATAAGGTTATGAGAGTATTCCACAAATTAAATTTGTTATATCTTTGACACTTAGCATAGAACCTTAGTTAGGAGATATGAATTATCAAAGAAAGAATGACTACTTTCTGTATGGATAAACTACTGATGATCAAGGAGGATTTTCACGATGTAGTCACTCTTCCAGAAGAGCCAAACTTTGTTTGTTGTATTAGCAAAGAAATGATTGAACCCTAATTTAGCAGTTGTATTATCTAAGTGACTCACGTTGAGGAAGGGCTCTTCGATAACAAACAATTTGATATTTTATTTATGAGTGATATTTTTTAGCCTTCTAAGAGAGGCTTTGTTCCCAATTCCATAGATATTCGAACTAAGTATATGATCATCATTAAGAGTGGGGTTATGATGATTTTTTGTTCCAATCACTAACTTGTTAATAAGTTTTTCTTTTTTTTTTCTATTGTTTGCTTCTTTGAGCTTTTTACTAAGCAGATCTTGAATTGTTTTTGTATTTTTCTCTTTTTTCATAACATGAGTATTTGAGAGACTTCCTACATTTTGTTGTTAAGGAGTTTGGGTTCCAACATAAAAAAAATCGTAGTCAAGGTTGGAAGATAGATTGTATTTAAATTTCAGAGTTTGGATGGCTTTAATGATCTTAGCTTCTTCAGGTGTGCAACTTTCTTCCTCTTAAGCTTTCTTAATTTTCCCAATTGAAATTTCTTTATCGTAAGGCTTTGAAGATTTTATTTCCTGGTTTAAGCTGTCACTTTTGGTAGTCTCTAATGGCTTTTTGTGACGAGATATCTTTGAAAGTCTTTGTCAATAACTGTCATATCATTATTATGAGGAATATAATCTTGGATTTCAATTTAGGTTGCTATTGTTACATTGATTTGGATATTGCATCATTTGTTGAGTCAAGCTTTGTATTCTAATCTCCGTTTCCCATCATTATCTCCAAAGCCTACCCATATGTGGTATTGAGTTTTCTTAGTCAAATCTAGTTCCACCCATGCGCAACATGCATCATACATAGCTCTGTTCCTAGTGGAAACCCAAATATTTAATAGTTGGCCAACTGATGAGGCTATAGAATGGATGATTTCTTCACTATAGAGGAACTTTAGGACGTTACTTATTCTTATCCAAATAGGAGTAATTGGACACTCTATTTTTGGATTAAATTAGGGTGTCCACTTGAATACACGCCTAGAGAACGCAGCCACTGACCATACATTTCTCACCCAGAGTTTGCACATATCAGTTTTTTCTGTGAACTCAATCAAGATGTGCCTCAAGTCCGATTTATGAATTGGTGTTATTTTCTTTTGCTCATAATTGAGAAGTGATACGTTTGTACTAGACGCATCTTAAGAAAAAAATAATGCATTTGGCCTGAACACGTTATTGACAAGGAATGCTTTTGGGCCAATTGTCAAGGAAGTGTTTGGACCAAAATCATATTCTTTTTGTAAGTGTTACCTTTTTCTGGTAGTCTGTATATGTCCGGGTATTTGACTATGTCCGGGTATAGTTATATACCATTCCATTGAAGTAACTACATAAGGGATGAAACACTAATAACAAGTTATACCAAGAAACAAAGTATGCACTAAATAGGAAACAAACACTATAAAAAATCTTCTGCAGAGGTAGTAGGAGGGCTGTTAGATTATGAATCTGCATTGGAACACAATATCTGTTTGCATCGGTCCATAATTTTTCTTTTTTCCCTTGAAAATATGTATTACTTAACGGAGTCATGTTCGTACTGTTCAAAGCCATAATATAGTCATCCATCTTTTCACGCCCGTCCCTTTAACGTTCCTCATATCTCCGTCTCTTCTCTTCTATTTTGTTTTACTATCATCTCAAGCGCCGATGCAATTTTCTTTAAATAATCATAATCCTTACATTCCTTCATTTCCATATGTTGTCTTAAGGACTCGACGCAGAATCTTGTACTTGTGCCTGAGGAGGATCTTCCTTTGCTTGAGAAATTCCCGTAGGTGTTGCAACTTCAGTAGCATTAGATATCGAGGGCGGTAGTCGAGGAGAAACTGCTAATAATATATAAACGTAAGATTTTCGACAGACAATGTTGTCTCAGTCCAAAAAGTAGAAACTGCAGAACATCTGGATGTCTATAGATAGGTGAGATTCGAACCCTATGAAAGACCCAGAAGACATTCAGATCTACAATAAGAAGACTCTATCAATTGCTAATGGCGATTAATGACAAGCTAGAACCAGTCAAGAGAGATATCCTAAAAAAGGATCCTCTTCCTTCCGTGGAAACAACATATGCTACAATACGAAGGGAAGTGGCCATGCTTAATATACTAAAATCAAGTTCTTTTGATAGTGACTCGATTGAAATTGGAATGGGTTTGGCTGCTAAAGATTCTGCACAGAGGTTTAAATTCTGATCCAAAGAGAAAGAAGATAAATCAAAGTTGTATTGCACTCATTGTGGGATGAAGAAACACACTAAAGATACATGTTTCCAGCTGGTTGGCTATCCAGAATGGTAGGAGGACGGTCATAAGGAGAAAAATAACCAGTGTTTCAGATCTAATGTCAAACGGGCTTCGTCTACAAGTGGCGGTGAAGATCCGACTAAAAATAAGCAAGGAAGTGGCACTGGTTTTGGAGGAATGGCGGCAAACTCCTATGAAAAACTTGGAGGTAAAGGGTTTGAGAAATTAATGAATTGGATCTTTGATTGCGGGGCTACGGACACCATGTCTTATGATCCTAAAGACTTTGGTGACATGTCATCTCTAAAGAAGTCCCATATTGAGACTGCTAGTGGAGAAATTTGTGAAGTCAAAGGGGGAGGTTCAATTATTTTTTCGGAAAAAATAGAAATTAAAAACTGCCTCTACATTCCTTCACTATCCTTAAAGTTATAATCTGTTAGTCAAGTGACAAAACAACTCAACTGTGTGGTTCTTATGTATCCATTTTTTTGCATTTTACAGGACATTCGTACGAAGGAGATCATTGGGCGTGGTACTGAACAAGGAGGTCTCTATTATGTTGATGAGGTAGTTCATAAGGGACATGCCATGCTTGCTCACGGAACAACCGAAAGACAACTTTGGTTATGGCACCGGTGACTTGGTCATCCTTCTGTTAGCTATCTTAAAAGTTTGTTTCCTAGTCTTTTTTTTGGAATAATTCCATTCATGAGAAATCTGAAACCTGCATTCTTGCAAAAAATTGTAGGGTCTCGTTTAATCAAAGTAATACTAGAGTTTATTATGCTTTTTCGCTAATCCATTCTGATGTTTGGGGTCCAACACCAAATTCCACTAACAATCAAATCACATACTTTGTTTTATTTGTGGATGATTTCTCAAGAATGACTTGGATATACTTCATGAAACATAAATCAGAAGTACCAATAATATTTGTTTGTTTTTACAAAATGATTTTGACTCAATTTGAAAAAAAATACAGATTCTCCGTTCTGATAATGAAACAGAGTTTGTCAACCAAACAATGCATAATTTTTTTAAAACAAATGGTCTTATCCATCAAACCACTTATCCAAACACACCTCAACAAAATGGTACTTCAAAACGAAAAAATTGTACTTTACTTGAAAAAACCTCGTGCTATTATGATTGAATCTAGAGTTCCTCATTCTCTTTGGCCAGAAGCTCTTGCTACAACTACGTATCTTGCAAATCGTCTACCAACCCGATGTCTAGGAAATAAAACTCCATTACAAGTTCTTGCCACCCAAGTTACAATTCCATCTGTTATGACCTTACCACCTCGTGTCTTTGGTTGTTTGGTGTTTGTTCATATCCCTAAAACTAGTCGAAACAAACTTAATCCATGTGCTGAAAAGTGTGTATTCATTGGGTACGGTGTTCATCAAATGGGATATCGGTGTTACAATTCGGTTACTCGTCGAATCCATGTCACCATAGACTGTGACTTCTTAGAATCCGATTATTTTTTTACCACTAATCTCGTGCTCAGGGGGAGAAAGTAAGTAAAATACTCGACTGGTTGCTATATGAAAGTTACTTTGAGGATGTGCCGACAGAGTCAGTAGATGGCGCCACCGAACACGCCTCTTCCAACATAAAGGAGACTGACGAAGCAGTTCTTACCACCAATGACTCTCCCGAAGATAATGTCCAACAAAAAATAAATGCCATGGATACTACCAGCGAATCAGCCGAAGAAAATGTCCATAAAGAGGCAAAAAAATTACAATGTCATAATTCACAAAATGCTACTGACCATGACATTTCAGGAAGTTCATTTTTTGAAACTCAAATTCCGGTTCTTCCCCCAAGAAAAATAGAGGGGTCCTGACCGGTATTCACCAGAACACGTTCCTCGTGCTTCTACATATCCGGTAAAAACGGACAGGAAAGGAATGACGAAGATTGCAAAGGCGTTTTCAGCTACTATTCTCTCTGAACAAATTCCTAAAACAACTTAAGTTGCAAAGATTGACACTATCAGAGTTTTACTTTCAATAGCCGCGAATAAAGATTGGCCTCTTCATCAATTTGATGTAAAGAATGCTTTCTTACATGGAGACTTGGAAGAAGAGGTATATATGGAACGCCCACCAGGGTTCTCTGATGGTTTTCAAGAAAATAAGGTATGTAAACTGAAAAAGGAATTATATGGGCTCAAACAGTCTCTTCGTGCTTGGTTTGGGAGATTTATAATGGCGCTACAAACAGATTAATGAGGATCATACCATGTTTTACAAAAAAAGAGGAGAATTAGTCACTTGTCTTATAATATATGTCGACTATATGATTATAACGGGGAATGACGAAGAAGAAATTAGCTCTCTTAGGAAAAACCTCTTCAAGGAGTTCGAAATGAAAGACCTTGGGGGATTGAAGTATTTCCTAGGAATCGAGGTTCTTAGGTCTAGAGGAGGGATTTATATCTCCCAACAAAAATATATATTGGATTTATTAGCTGAAGTTGGCATGGTGGATTGCAAACCAAATGACACTCCTACGGTTGTGAATCACAAACTAAAGATAATTGAAGGGGCTAGACCAGCGAGTACAGAAAGGTACCAAAGGTTGGTGGAGAAATTGATTTACCTGGCTCACACTCGACCCGACATTGCATACGCGGTGGAAGTAGTTAGCCAGTTCATGCATCATCCTCAGGAACACCATATGGAGGCAGTAATGAGGATTATTCGATATCTCAAAGGCACACCAGGAAGAGGCATAATTTTTAAGAAAAATGGACACCTTGATGTTGAAGTATTCACAAATGTTGATTGGGGCGGGAATCCTAACGACAAGCGCCTGTTGGCTACTTTACTCTTTTTGGAGGTAACTTGGTGACTTGGAGGAGTAAGAAATAGAAAGTAGTATCATTGTCAAGTGCTGAATCAGAATTTAGAGGAATCGTTAAGGGGATTACTGAGATACTTTGGTTAAAGAAGATAATGAAAGAAATCTGATCCCCTCTGAAGTGTCCAACTCATTTAATGTGAGATAATAAAGCTGCGATTAAAATTTCAGAGAACCCGGTACAACACGATAGAACAAAGCACGTTGAAATAGATAGGCACTTCATAAAAGAAAAGATGGGACAGTCGAACTTCTGTTTGTTAGATCTGAAGACCAACTGGCAGACATCCTGACAAAAACGGTTGCTGCAAGAACATTCGAATCAATTTTATCCAAGTTGGGTATTGGTGATCCCACTACACAACTTGAGGGGGAGTGTTAGAATATTCGACTAAATTTGGAAAGCTGTATTCATGGAGTAATAATTGGGGTCAACTATTGACCACTATAATTTGGGATTTCACATATTGTCCTTAATCTTCTCCCTATAAATCATTGTATTAAGTTTCCTTGTATAGACCTCTAAGTTCTCTATATATTGAGAACCTTATTACCATTGCTAGTGAAACAAGCGCGACTTGTAATGATTTGATTCAATAAAAAACAGTTCAATACAAAAAAGAACATTTTCTAATAAAACACAAAACCCTAGCCGCCTCCTGCGGCTGCTTCTTTCTTTCTTTTGAACACATATGTATAACTATATGTTCATAATAATGAATAAACTGGATATATATGTGCGAAATTCATAAAAATATAAGTCTCAAGACATTACCTGACATATATTGACCTCGATTTTCTTCTGCCTAAGAGAACGAGTGAATTCGCTTTCCTGCAGAAAATGTTTCCTGCAGAAAATGTTCTCATGAGAGTCAACATGACAGAACCTTAAGACCGTTTAAAAGTCAAATAGAATGTAAGATGTAATTCACCTCTAAGATAGATGGAGAAAGACCTTCGTAGATCTGAAGGTCTTTTAACCACAAGGACTAGTGATCTTTGTGGTAGCTAACAAAAAAGACTCTAGCTACAAAGACATGCAAAGTAAAGATTCCTGTATTAGTTTAGGCTACATGAATTCCAAAATTGGTAAGAGTTTTCGGAGATATACCTTCTAGTATATGCCCTTTTTCAACCAACTCGAACTAAACACATAGTGGTCGACAAGGAACAGTTACTCAGCTATGTTATTGAAATATCAAAGTTGCAAATTAGAGATTTGTACACTAAAGTTTAGTGACTAAACAGGTGTGAACTAGAATTTTTAATACCGTAGGTAACACTAAGAAGATGTTTCAATCAAACATAAACGGAGAGAAGTGATAAGTAATTACCGGGGTGAAGGTTAATAATATCCTTCCACGGAGTATACATGCGTTTGTCCTAATCATTGTGGCAGTTCATGTATACAAAGTAATGCATGAACAAGTAATCCAGTCCTAAAAATTATACTTTGGAGTAACTCTCCACCGCCACCAAACACGAAATGCTCAAGTTTGGGAGCCATAATCTTAAGATGATCAAGATGTATCTCTCTCAAACTCAAATATTTGAGCATTGGTGGAGAGTTACTCGATAGTATAAGCCTTAAGACTAAATCACTTGTTTATGCATCACTTTGTCCATGTGAACCGCCACAAGCGCTAGGACGAGCGCATGTATTCTCAGTGGAAGTTATTGAGAGATCCGGTTCAGCTTTGAGGTCAACAGACGCAACACATATAAGCCTTGCAGAGTGCTTCATCCTCTTCTGGACTCCATGGTTTGTTTTTCTTTTAAACGCCAATCATTTTCCAAACAGTCAATATAATTAGAGATAAAAGGAGGTAAAATATTCATCGAAGTATAGTTTTTCTTAGGACTTACTACATAAGTAAATCTTTTCCGACAGTACGCAACTTGAACATTCTCAGAAATTGAGACAGACAGTGGGGAGAAACTGCTAACAAAGTGTAAGATAGTAAAGACTTGAGTATTCCGAAAATCGAACACAAAGTAATATCAATGTACCTTTAAAGTTCATATGTTTTTAAACGAAGACTAGCTCCTCACCGATTCAAGTACTGCATCAAAAGCTCATGCGCACACAAAAAACAATGTGTATATATATTACATGCTTCAATCTTAGAGTACTAATCCGATTTCCATTACTGGAAACCAAGTTAATATACATTCCTCTAAAAGCACAATCATAGTAAAGGCACCAACACATGATATATCTTTAGCATATCATAAGATTCTGACCGAGCACAATAAAGATATTACCTGACTTATTTAAATATCAACTTTTGTGTGCCCAAGAGAACTGAACCAGCAAATTCCGTTTCCTTACCTCGACGGAATTCGAAGATTGAAGAACTTCCAGCTTCTGAAGGTCGAGTGCATTGAAGCCTTCGTATAAGCGGATACTTATACTTATTGAGAAAACTATTATCGAAAGTATACTACTCTAGAGTATATATTATCATGTTTTCTAAATTTAGTTATCAATTATGATACATAAAATTGAGGTTGTTTCATTAGGCACATCAAAAAGTTTAAAAAGAAAATATTAGTAGGTTTCATTATGCCTAATTTTAATGAGATCGAAAAAAAATTAAAATTTTAATTATATATTTTATTTTATTTTCTAAACAAAAAAATATACTTTTAATATTTTAAATATATATTTTTTAAGCTTTCCAAAAAAACTATTAACGGTTCAATAACTTGGAGAAGATCAATTATTAAAGATACTTGTGACCTTGATATTCAATAAAATTTAGGTAATCCTAATATTTATTTTTGGTTAAACAATTTGTTTAAAAATCTACTTTTGATTCATTACCAACTCTTAATATACACATGGAGGCAACGGGGTGGATCGGAGACGGGTATATCTATGTATCTGATACCCGTGGGGTGGATCGTAGACGGGTATATCTATGTATCTGATACCCGTGGGGTGGATCGTAAACGAGTATATCTATGTATCTGATACCCACCCTGTAGTATAAAATCGATACCCAAATCCATCCCGAACCCTGACGGGTATTATTTTTTCCATACCAAAATCCAAACCCGCGGGTTCAGGTTATCCATGTGGGTACCCGTAAACTATCCACGAATGAAAACGTAATCCAAACTGAACCCTATACTGACCCGAAAAGCTGAACGGAACCCGATCTAAAATATTGTAAGAATAATATATATATTTGATTAAATATTAAACCTACATTACATAAAAAAAATATGGTTAGAATAATATATATGTAATTACATTATAATTTTCTAGAATAATAAATTTTATTATTTAATAATTAATAAAAAATTAATTTGTTATAACATAAGAATAAATTTTAATTAATGTGATGATATATATTAACTTTAAAAGAAAAAAAAATAAGTATGAAAGATACATATTTTATATATATATATATATATGTATAATACAAAATAATTTGACACGGGATTAAAAAAATCATCTAACATAAATATTATCTAATAAAAAAATATACTATCTCAAACAAGGAAAACCAATAAAAAAATATACTATCTCAAACAAGGAAAACCAATAAAAAATCTAAAAAATATATATGATAAATAAGAATCTGAAAATTAAAGAGATCATTCATATTCAATCAAAGATATATATTATTCTAAAAAAATACAGAGATATATAAGATAAATAAGAATCATTCGATTAAAGATAACAATCAACATAAATATTATCTAATAAAAATGTATATTATTATAAATAAGTAAAAAAAAAATTATATATATTACATATATTATCATAAAAAAAAATTGATAGAAATATTATATGATAAACAACAATATAACAAACCATTCAACATAAATAGAATTTAATAAAATATTGAAAACAATAAAGAATATATAAGAGAAATACAAGATGCCGATTAGAGAAATCACTCAAGATAAATATAATCGAATTGAAAATATACATTATATTAAACAAGAATTAAACTTACTATATTCCAAACAAAATATATATTATATAATCCTAGAGAGAGTCAGTTTAGTACTTTAAGATTTTTTAGGAAGTTGAACAAAGAAGAAAGAGGGTACCGATAAAGTAAGACAAACAGCAAGAGATAAGTAGGGTTTATAGATTCATAGTGGGCTAATGGGCTACTATTTTCTATTGGGCTAGAATAATATTTTAAAATATAAAAGTACTTTACTATTAAATAATATTTAAAAAAATAAAAGTATCTTACTATTTTTTTACGGTTCGGGTGGGTACCCACACGGTAAAATATCCAAAACCGAAACCCGAACCGAACCCGAACGGGTAATACAAATAAAAACCATAATCCACCTCGTTTTGTTTTTCTTTTTCGGGTAACCCGCCCCGCCAGATCAGTTTGGTTCGGATACCCACGGTTTCGGGTTAAATTGTCATCTCTAGATTGAGATGACAATATAATTTGGGCATTAGAGAAATCGAAAAACTTTGAAACTAAACCAACGTGGAACCACATTAGACAAAAAGGCTTAATATTTGTTCACTTTACAAAAATTTGACACAATATAATCCTCACAAAGTTCTCCTTCCTCCATTAGAAAACCCTAAAAGGATGGATCTTTGTTGACTACAACCTTCAGAAGATAGCATCTAAATGCTTGTTTTGTAAAAATATTGAGACATCCATTTATTTGTTAGTTGTCCGGTATCTTGAGATATTTAGAATTGATTTTTAGTTTTTTTTACATTAACATGAGTAGATACATGTCACTTCAGCACATAGCTAGATGTTTGACATTGGTCTACTCACAAAATTATTCACATCAGAATAATCCTTCCTACAATAATATGTCAGACTCTATAGTATTATGGAATATTATGGGCTGGTGATATCAATATAGCTAATAAATTAGGAATTTTTTTTTCATTTTGAAAGTAATAACATATTACATGATATCAAAAGGTTTATTACATGCTATCAAAAGGTTCATGAATGGAGAATCCAGTGGTGTTGGGTTATTTAGAGATACGAATGGGAATATAATCTATTCTTATGGTAGGATTTATGGTAAAGTTAACCATCTGGTTGCAGAAACCTTGACATTATTAGATGGTCAAATTATATGTAATCTGAAGAACTTAAGAATGTTGACACTGAATCTGATTCAAAATTGATTATTGATATGTTGTCTAAAGGTAATTCAACGAGTGTCACTCAGACGCAAAACCACACAAGGTGACAGGCTCAAACCAAGAAAGTGTTTGTAGATGGGTCAAACACATGACCTTTTGGTCACGATCTAATCTACTCCACCAACTCAGTTACCCCTTTCGGGACGACTACGTTAATCTTGTTTCTACTAATAAATGATATCACTTTGCTACAATATATTGTTCTCAATTTATTTCAGGTCTCTAAAATTAATGGTTGCTCAAGATGATAGTATAGTTTATGCCCAAGAAGATGTAAATTTTTTTGGTCTGGTTACTGAACTCCAGGTCATGTTGTTGTCTACACAAATGCAAGATTGTAATTACAGAAATATTTATATTCTATTATGTAAATATTTCATCAAGCAAATGTGTAAATATTGTATATTTATATTCAATAAAGTATTTTACTTTAGAAAAAAAAGTTTAAATATATTTTTTAATATTTTTCAAAATAACAATACCCTTTTATCATTATAATTAATATTTTATTGTGTTTTAAAAATAATAATACCTTAATAACAATCTAATTATATAGTTTTTTATTGTTTAAAGACAAAGATACCAATTTAAATTTTTAATTATATATTTTATTATTTTTTAAAGACTAAAATATCTCTTTAACAGCCTAATGATATACTTTATTATTATTTTTAAACAATACGCCTTTAACATTCTGAATATATACTTTATTATTTTTTAAAGATAAAAATACTAACATTCTAATCATATACATTATTATTTTTCAAGACAAAAATATCCCTTTAACATTCTAATTATATTATTTATTATTTTTCAAAAATAAAAAAAGTACCCCTTTAAAATTTTAATTATATATTCATTATTTTACAAATATAAAAATACACTTTAACATTATAATTATATACTTTATTATTATTATTTTATTAAAAAAACCTGTAACATTCTAATTATATACTTTATTTTTTAAAGACAAAAATATCTCTTTGACATTAATTATAAACTTTATTATTTTTTAAAGACACATTTAACATCTTAATTATATAGTTTATTATAAGATAACTCTTTTAACATTTTAATTATATACTTTATTTTTCAAAGACAAAACTACCTGTTTAAAATTCTAATTATATACTTTATTGTTTTATATATATATATAAAGATATGATAACTATTTTTTGGAAAATATATATTATTTAAATTTATTGATTTCTATATAAAACATTATATTTCAAATAAAATTATATATAATTTATTTTTAAAAATTAAAGACAAAAAGAATATAAAAGACATATTTAAATAAAAGTTTAAAAATATAATTTTTGGTTTTTATAGCCAATTATCAGTTCACCATGTTTGAATTAAGTTCATAAGATCCTAAAATATATAATATATAACATTCAATGATCATAACATTTGTTTTTTTTAGTGGATAATGTTATGAGTTTCCACCTCTAATAAATAATTGGTAGCTTCTCTCTCAATAAATATTTTCTTGATCTTCAATAAAAAGGTTTTATCTTTTCTTCCTCCCTCCATCTCTTTTCTTCGATCCTCTCTTCTGCAGGTTTGGCTTCTCACGCTACTCTGGTTTCTTGGCAGACACCTTTTGCCACAAACATGACATAAACCTCGCAAAATCCATTGAGTCAGCGCAAAATTCAGGCCAGAACCAGTCATCAACCTATAATGTCAGTTTTTGCAATAACAAATCAATCGTATGTCTTAGAGCTGCAATACCAATAGGATTCAACCACCAATCAAAAAAATTCATTACTATCACAAGTCTACCAAACCACGACAATCAACCAACATAGCCAATCTACCTGCCCACTGGTCAGAAACAACCCCACATTTGAATATAACCCTTCAAATATTGGTTACAACAATCTTGGAAAATCATGTATGGAAGTTGCCAACCCAAGAAAATTTTCTTTAGAGATATTAAACTATCATCTATAGAAAACTTTCCATCTATTGAATTCACAACGAAAGACAAACATTTGCTAGAGAACCTGAACAACTATACCCTAATTGGTAAATTCACTACGGGTAGAAAAAAATGGTAGATATATAAAAGTTCTTTGACAACTTGGGTTTTAAATGCAAATTCAACTTATCTTTTTGGGATTCTAGACATTTATTGATTGAGATGGGCCTCCAAGAGGATCTCAAAAGGCTATGGAGGAGAAGTGTATGGATTGTGCCTTAGTTTACTATGAGAGTCTTAAAATGGAATCCTAGTTTCAACCCAAAGAAAGAATCATTCATCTCCCCCACTTAAATAACCTTTCCAAAAAGTCATACTTACATGTATCAAGAAGAGAACATTAAATCTATTGCAAAGAAAATTGGAAATCCTCTTCAAATCTGGGTTCCTAAGAAAAATAAGGCAATGTATAACTCATGTATAACTCTAATAGAGTTGGATGTCTCTATGAACCTTATTTCAAAATCTGGATCAACTTAGGCAATGCATCAGGTTTTTGGCAGCCTATTACTTATGGTATAAGGCCTCATTATTGTAAGGAATGCTGACATATTGGTCACAAATCCACATAATGTAGAAAATTTTACAAGGATAATCTTATTCAACCCTTAGAAGTTATTCAGCCCAACTCTAATCATCCTACAAAAGACTATCAACCTAATCTTCTCCCCAAGATCAAATTCATCATTGTGAAGGCTCCTTCACAAGATTCCTCAGTACCCTACTATAACCTTTTTCCTCTACCTCCAAACCCATACATTTTACCTTCTCAAACCAGCAATAAAACTCAATAAGACTCACCCATCGAGTTAACCTCAGACCTTTCACCACAAACATTTTTTTACAAACCATTAATTTACACTCTTACCAGAACCAGCTCACCACTCTAATCTATCAACAACCAACGAATTACCTATTATCTTCAATGAATCTTCAATAAATGAAGTTATTAATCTTTTTTTATACTGGCCTCATGATCTCTTATCCATCAGTCCTCCACTACTGGACACTTTTTCTCTTAAAACCGGACTTTTTTGCAGCATGTCCTCCACTCCTTCTGCTCATGCAAAAAAAATAAACAAAGACTTTGAACCTTTTATCAAACACAAAAGATCAAAGGCTTTGACATTTTCAGGATCCGTCAGAAATAGCTCACCTAAATTATAGTATTCCATTATTTGTTGGAATAATAGAGGGTGGGTAACAAGTTAACAAAAAGAAGAATCAAATCCATTTGTATAACTAAAAAGGTCAACTTCTTAGACATTCAATAACCTTTAATTGGTGCCAATGAATTACAAAAGACTGCTAATCTCCTTGGATTCCATCAAGCTATTGCAAACATCTCAAATAAAACTGAATTATGTGGAACAATGAATTCAAAATTAAAATTTTGACAAATCGTGACCAAATCATCCACCCTTAGGTTACTTATTTAGCACTTAACATTACTACTCTAACCTCAATTTTTATGCTAAATGTAACATGAAATTAAGGACTAAGCTATGGAACAACCTTAGAGGATTCGAGGAAAGCTCTCAAGCTTGGATTGTAATGGTTGACTTCAAAATCATTTCAATCTCAACTGAACAACTTTCTTGCAAAAATCTTTGCACTCACAATATGGATCAATGATATGATATGATAATTGAATGTAATCTAATGGATGCTAATTTCATTGGCTCAACCTACACCTGGACAAATTCACACAAGTGGAAGAGACTGGATTGTGTCTCATACAACAAAAGATAGTCCAACATCTTTGAAATAACCACTGTCATACATCTTGCTAAGCAGGCTCAGACCATTCTCTTCTAATAACTTAACTAAATTCAGACTTTCTTTTAAATTCTTAAATATGTGGATACTCCATCCAACCTACCTAAATACTATTGAAAGAAACTTGAATGACCGTATTGAGTGTCCTCATTTAGTCTCCTTTAGTCTCCTTTTGGCATAAAAAATGCAAAAACTATTTCTTAAGGATTGGAATAAAAATACATTTTATAATATATTTACTACTTTAACTCAATATGAGGATGAAGTTTGTTATTTTGAAAAAATATTTGCAGATTCTAAGAAGCCTAAGGATAAACAAAATCTAGCAAAGCTCAAGCTTATGACATGCAACTTTTAGCCAGGGAAGACAGTTAGTGGCAACAAAAGTCTGATACTAATGGGGCTTTAAATGGTGATCGCAACTCAACAACTTTTCAAAATTATGTCAAACAAAAAAGAAGGAAAAATCACATTCACAATATTAAAATTAATAATACATGAATTGAAAACCCTAATTTTTTGAGTGAATCTGTTATTGACCATTTTATATCTCTTCTTTCAGAACACAGAGACTCCAGAATGATTCACAACCTGCAAAACATAATACCCAACCTTATTTCTCATGATGCTAACCCCTACTGATATTGAAATTATAAACTCAATCCAAGCCCTTAACTCAACATGTATGGCTGGAGTTGATGGAATTAATGCAAATAATATTCAAAGTAGTTTGTCACTTATTGCCAATGACCTTTTATAATGATGTTAATGCTTTCTTTAGAGGGGAATTTTCTCCTAAAGGTATTTTTGCTACAGTTATTAGCCCCATACCTAAAAAAGAAAACCCTAAAAACTGGAGTGAATTCAAACCTATCAGTTTGTGTACGGTCTTTGATGCCGCGGTGGAAATAGAAGAAACGGAAACGATAGATGTAACCCTAATTCAAGGGTAATATGATGAAACCCTAATCTAAGGGTAACAAAGACTTAAATTTTCAGATATAAAAAATATATTATTCTAAAAACTTAAAATAACTTAAGGCATATGTTTAAGACCTTCTCAAAACCCTAAATTAGAATACAAGAAAATAAAATAAATATTCTAAATTAAAATCAAATCAAATCTTAATATAATTATATTTGATTTGAATAATATAATATATTTAAATAAAATAAAATAAAAATCAAAAAGTTTGTGTTTGGACTTTTTGGGCTACATTATCCTCCCCTGGTTGACAATAATTCGTCCTCGAATTCATAGCACCATCACCATCAACAACCAAAATTATTTTATTTTATTTTTTCAATTGTTACGTTGGGAATTATAATTCTTGACCTTATCGGAATAAGATAAATTCTTCTCGAGTGTTCCTTATTCGAAGTCACATTGACGCTATCCAGTTGATGAAAAAAATTGGTTTCAAAAACATTTTCATAGCCTGAAGATAACATCCCCATGTCCAGTTGATGAAAAAAAATGGTATTGAAAACCTCTTCATAGCCTGAGACAGCATCTCGATAAGCAATTTTTACCTTGATTCGACGATTGGTAGCCAATTTAAACTCCTTTAGTAACTACTCAATACGATCATCATTAAAACGGTTGATATACCCCATCATAATCAAACGATCTTCCCGATCTTCATGACCATGTGTGTTGTTCTCTTCTTTAAACCTTGAATCAGAATAGTCATGCTTTAGAAACATGCTTCCCCATAGCAGGAACTGAGGCTCTAATACCAAATTGATGCCGCGGCAGAAATAGAAGAAAAACAACGATAGATAAAACCCTAATTCAAGGGTAACATGATGAAACCCTAATATAAGAGTAACAAATACTGAAATTTTCAAATATAAAAAATATATTATTCCAAAAACTTAAAATAACTTAAGGCATATGAGGCTTTATATAAGAGCTTCTCAAAACCCTAAATTAGAATATAAGAAAATAAAATAAATATTCTTAATTAAAATCAAATCAAATTGTAATATAAATATATTTGATTTGAATAATATAAAATATTTGAATAAAATAAAATAAATATAAAAAAGTTTGTGTTTGGACTTTTTGGGCTACATCAGTCTTCAATAGAATTCTTTCAAAAATTACAAATGACAGGCTTTATAGTATTTTTCCTAAGATCATCTCTAAAGAGCAATGTGGCTTCATAAAAGTTAGACAGATCCAAGATAATATTCTCCTAATGAAGGAAATGTTACATGAGTTAAATAAGAAAATATTCTTTCAACAATATTTGTTCCACTTAGATATTATTTTTAGCCTTTCCTGATGATATTACAGTATTCACCAATGAATCTACATCTAGCCTTCGAAGCCTCAACAACATCCTGAAACAATATCAAGAATCATCTGTTCATACCATCAACACAGAAAAATCTACCTTTATCCCTTCTAAAAAAATTTCTCTTTCAAGAATTAAGAATCTCAAGATCAGCATTGGGTTCAATATATAAAGGTTTCCTTTAAATTTCTTGGGTATCAACATCAACAATAGAATCAAGGTTGTTTGAGGACCTTATTTCTAAGATTAGACTAGAAAACAAATGATTGGAACAAGCTTGTCTTGTCATATGGGGGAAAGTTGACTCTCATTCAATCTGTTCATAATTTCACTCCTTACTATCATATGAAACGTTTTCCTCTTCCTAAAACTGTGACTAATAGAATTGAAAGAATCTGTAGCAAGTATCTATGGGTTACTACTGAAGATCACAAAGTTATTCACTAGTCTACTTGGAAAACATTGTGTCTGCTTTATGATGAACAAGGTTTGAACCTAATAAATCTAGATGATATGCAACTTGCTTTATCTTGCAAGCTTTGACATAAATTCAGAGAAAATAAATCCCTTTGGGATAACTACATGCATACTACATATTGTAGAAATAAACATCATATGCAAAATAAACCTACTCATAACAGTTCCTACACCTGGAAAAGGCTTATGGATATAAAACCTATTGTTGAGAATTTTATTTTTTGGAAGCTTGGGAAAGGAAATGTAGAGTTTTGGTTGGATAGCTGGTGTAACCCCAGACCTTTATATCTCTTTAATTTTACTGTGAACAACTCATAGTACTCCCAAGATATGGTCAAGAACTTCTTCTTTAATGGTACTTGGAACTTCAACAAGCTCCAGGACCTGGTTCTTCTTACTGAAATTGACATGGTTCAAAGGTTTAAAATTAAAGAAAATGTTGTAGACAAACCTCATTGGACTCTATTTAAAAATTGTTCCTTTAACACTAATACAAAATGAGATAAAATCATACCAAAAGAAGAAAAATATAAAATCTACAAAAGACTGTGGAACAACATATCGCTAAGAAATGCTCTTGCTTTCTCTGGAGGTTCATTCACAATTAGATTCCAATAGATAATATCATGTAACATAGACGCGTCATATTAGCATCAAAATGCCAACATTTTCATCCTTCACTTCATCCAGTGCAATAGTTGGCTCTTTTTCAGCTATATTTTCTGGCTTTTAGGCAATATTTTCTTCGTGCATATAGTTCATTCTCTCTGGATAGAATCTCATCTCTCCAGCCCTCTCAATCCTCCGTCTAGAATCTTACAATTCAACAAGTCTTGAGATTTAGCTCATCGTGAAATCTATTTTTCTTCCACCATTTAACATATCTGGAGTTATTGTCCCCCCTCTTGATTTTGACCTAGATTATCACTTCAATCCTCGCGAATCAAACCCAACTCCTCTCCAATCCATCTCAGACTTTTTCTTCTCGATTGGATACTAGTGTTAAGAAAATTTTTGGTTGCGCAGAAATGATTACCACTTTGTTTTTTTATAAGTTTTTTTCCTTTATTTGTATCAGTTGAGCCCATTTTTTAGGTTCGTCTGTAAACAAGCTTAATAAAATAAATTTTAGTTTTGGCTAAAAAAAACATTTTTTATTTATGATATGTTTTAGATTATTATTTTTAACCCATTTCCCACCCTTCGGAACGGATATTGTCTGTAATATTCAATAAGAAAATACAATAGATTAATGGTACATAATTTGAGATTAAGTTTTTTTTTTGCTAAAGATGTTGGAGTTGATTTGGTTTTAATCCATTTTTTCCATAAGATTCAATAAAAAACACACAATAACATATCAAAATCAAGAAAATTATAGTATTATACATACCATAAAAAAGATCCTAAAATGAAAACAAAATAAAAAGTAAAAATACAGAAAAAAATAAAACTAATTATAACTTTTTTTTTTCTCTTAACATTGATAAATATTGTTGTTGTGACAATGAATAGTGTCGCAATGACACAATGTTCATCAATTTTACTTAAATATTTTTTTTAAAAAATACTCATATCAGTTTTTTTATTTTTTAAAAATAAAAATAAAATAAAAGTACCAAACATAAAATAAATGATAAAAATATTCACATTGGGTTACCTCTCAATCAGCGCTTAATTTAAAATTACTAGCTTGACTTTTTTTAACGACCATGTCAAGTCGGTTCATAAATACCTTTGAAAATAATTATGTGTTCATGATGTCATGACAATCGTTATTGATGAGAGAATAAATGACAAGAAAGAAGAATATTGAATCTAGGACCTAATGTGACTAAAACTCAAAATGTAGAGAGAGAAAGTAGAAAGAGAATATAATAATGAATTGTCCCCCTACCAAGAATAATGGGCTTTATTTTATAGTGAGGAATGGTGGACCCGTTTATGTCCTTGGTGGTCTTGTTTTATTTCACTTTTAGTCATTTACAAAATACTTTGTTTACAAATGGTCCTCTAATAAACAATAAGTACAATAATAGGCATATTTATCTTCTTCTATTCACAATTGACTCATTTTCTATTAAGGTCGACGAATTACTCCCTCATCAGTTATAGCTATGTAATAAAATGCTTAATTTACGGTTACAATTTTACTTGTTTGCAACAATTGAGCATATCTTCTTGGAATCCATCGAAAAACATATTTTGAAATTTATCCATTTAAACTCTAATATCTAGGATGATTTCATTCCGAATTTTAGCAAAAGCTTCAAAACATTTAGTAATCAGATTGCTCGAAACAGTTTTATATATTTTCATTGAATTCACCTCAGACATCTTTCATACTTGGCTTCATCCTTTTTATTCAATATTTTGAAACTGTATTTTGAATTTTCTTGTAATTTGTGTAAGTTCTGTTTGATATAAACATAATAATTTGATATACCTTTACGGGTGTTTCATAACATATCACACCTCCACTGACTGCTTCCATTATTTCTCGATAATTGGAAACTCCATTGTAACTTTTTTAAATCTGAAACCAAATTAGTAGTTCATGGCAATGACATATTCGTAAAAAATCATTTAATATTTTTCATGACCCACTTATATGATATTTCATGTTGTGTCAATAACGTTTCATTACTTGCTTCAACAAATTTTCTTTCACTTTTTCTTTCCTTAAAGATAACTTCATTTTCATAAATTAACTCATCCTTATATGTTATTTCCACTACATTCGTGTGATTTCCAAAAGTAACTTTCTCGGTAATAAATTGTAAAGTTTTAGTCATTAATTCGAATCGATTTTTACTTTTTTCGTTTCGATTATTTTACAATAAATTCAAAATATATTGCTCTGATCGTAAATCGTTCAGTTGCAACTCTAGAGGTCAAAGAAAAAAATTTGACATATCATCTTTAAGTTATGTGGATAAATGTTGGACATTTCTAATATTCGTCGATGCACCTTATTGCGGCATTATCATCTTCGTTAGACTTTCCACCTCATTTCCCAACCTTTTTGGATTGTATTTTCTTCTTAAATTTGTAGTATTTTTACCAGTGTTATTGGTATAGCCATCAGAGTCCTCTGAACATTGTTGTTCCCAAAAGATGGTGAAGCAACATTCTAAGAATTTACTGCTAGAGATCCACATATATTTCCTCTAGTGATATTTTATTCACTCCTTATATAGTCTTCAAATTTTAGACAAAGAACAATTATTTTGAATAAAATTTTCTCACGGACAACGCCAAAAATGACGATGGTATTTTCTTCCTTAAGCGAAAGCAAAAATGATCAGACTAAAAATGATCAAGACTAGTTTTATTAATCAATCCATCCTTGTTACAATGATTGGATCTCAAATTTATAGAAATTTTTACTCTTAAATGAAAGGGATTAATGACACATGTTTCTTATTACACGTATTTACCATTTGTTATAGTTGATTATTAAAGATTACTATATTATCCCTTAACTGTCATGGGCCATTTAATAACATACAACATCTTTATCGAATATCATGATATCTCTAAGTTATTTGCATCTTCAATTGAGTATAATTAAGTGTCAATCATTTATTGATATATGTTATATCGATGTTCTCATCTAACTTTATTATTTTTTCCTTTTGTCAACGTATACGGCTAAGTCTTTTGTCGATGCCTCTATTTATTTATTAGTTACTTTATTTTTCACATTTCTCTTTGTTTGCTCTCAATATTATATATTCCTGAGATAATTAAATTTGTCGACGCTAATCTTGAATCTTTAACTTATAATATGAATATTTACATTTCCCATAAAAATGGGAATGACCCTCAAACGGTGTACAACCTTATCATTAATCATAATGTGAATCACATGTTAACCATGGCGTGAATAACCTATTAATCATGACACGAATGTCTATAACGATGTACATTGCAAATTGCTTCACTATTAACTATTATTTTATTATAACTATACATGTATTTTGCTCGGTTGTATTTGATATTGTTTGGTCAGAAGATGAGGATAACTGGTTATGGTTTCTTGAGATGTTGAAACCTCACTTATTGGACCGTCAAATAACATTTATATCAGATCGCCACTTAGGTATAGTTAACGTTGTTTTTTTATCTTTTTTCTTAATTGTTATCATGCCTACTTCTTTTTTTATCTTATTGGTAATTTAAAGTATACATGAAAGAGTACAATCCCACCTTTGAGTGTAATAAAGGTTCACAAGTTTAAAATGTATGCTTATGCTCTACATTTGACCATCTTTACCATATTTATGGAGATATTTTGATGATGGAGGTCAAAGCGTTCAAAACAATTACCAAAATTTATCTTCATAAAAATATGTATATACATTTTTCAAAAGGGACCGGTATGGTCTCATAGCCTCTAGTCAGGCTGAGTTTCCTTATCAGATTAAATCTTTTTATAGTCTTCCTATATAAAAAATATTTGACAAGATTAGGTTCTTACTCTTGAATTAAATATCTAGACGTTATATGGATGATCTAGATTGCAGAATTGTACTAGCGAATTATGCACTAAATTTGAGAAGAAAAGGTCCAATTTGGAAATATGTCGTACATTGATAGTCTGCTCGTCTTCACATATTTTGCATGAAATAATTTCAAAACTTATTATGGTTTTAAATTTTATGGATTTCAAATGGTCTTGTGGTGTTTGGGAAATGATTGTTTCCATGTTCTCATACATTGGCAGCCATACTAGCTATTAGAGATAATCTTATGAATTATATTAAACCATTCTATCACACAAACTATTATATGATAACCTATTCATATAGAATTCTGACTTTGTTTACTTTTGCTCAAGAGTCTACATCTGGTGATTCTCTAAAAAGTCTTCCTCCAAAGTTGAAAAGAAGACCTGACAGACATACAAAGTGTATTCCATCTAGAGGAAAAGTAATGGTCCGAAAGATAAAGTGTAGTGATTGTTTGAGATTCAGTCATAACAAAGGTTCGTGCCAAGAACTTCTATATGATGGATGTAGTTGTAAAGATGTTGTTATAATTGTTTTTGTTTTGTACTAATTACTTATTGGTGTTTTTTTTCATTTGTGTGTGAAAAATCTTAAATCGCGATTCATGATCTTTTTTTATATTTATCGCAAACCTTTTTTTAAACATTAATCGTGAATCCAAATTTATTTATCATGAATCCTTATATACTAATAAAAATATTATGCGATCACAAACACACAAATAATATACAATCTAATTGCAAATCATGTGCTTGTCGTTACAAGGTCGATGTAACAAAACAATTACTAAGTGTTTCATTATAAATCCTTATATAACATGAAACGTGAATCATGAAGTAAAACTTGAATCAAAATCCAAACATCTTTACCCAAATTTTATTTCATAATTATTAAATATTTAAACATAAATCATTTCATTCATACAAGTTACTAAACGTGAATCATTATATAATAGAGACACCAATAAGTGCATCATATTTAACGTGAATCAAAATATAACACGAGCGTAAATTAGTGCATTACAGTTAACTATAATCATAATACAAAACACAAATCATTACACATATTCAACTATTTTTCAATAAAAATCCTTAATGTTGTTCCTGATTTTTGTTGTGGGATATTTCTTTAAGATTCTTCTAATACTTTTTTTGTAAAGGTATTTAAACTGCAAAAGATCGTGAATAATGATTTAATACGTACTTTAAATCGTGTAAAACTATTTAATATGAATAAAACGTAACAATAAATATAAATCAGTATGTTACACAAATGTGAACTATGACCAAAACTGGTAAAGTTTAGCACGCAAACAGTGAACGAGATTCAAAATATGTGAAAACATGTATTACTAAATTATAAAATCTTGAACTCTTGATTATAAGATTCATGTTGGATTGATAGATTATAAAACATGTATTATAAAACTGAGTGTTCTTAACTTCACTTACGTCATATTTATTAATCTTAAGTATCTCCTTCCTAAGCTTTATAATAATATAATAGCTCAAAGTTGAGTGGGATCTTGACTAAGAGAGATGTAATAGTTGGTCTTGCATTTAATAATCCATTTCATAATGCAATCTACAACATCATTTTTTTGTTTATACATGCGTTTAATTGTCATTGTAGAAATGATTAATTTTCTACAGCAATTTATGATTAGGATAAGGTACCAAGGTGCATGACTTTTAGCTAGTGTTTCAAAAAGTATAATTGAGTCAATTTCAATGTCTACAGTATTCAACCTTATATATTTAAACATTAGTAGCCCATCGAGAAGGGCTATTGCTTCAGGTATAAGGGGAGTTTGTTTCCCATACAATTTATCATAAGAGTTTAACATAACACCTTAAGAGTTTCTTATCAAAAAACCACAACTAGATTCTTCATAGTATAAACAAGATCCATCTGGATTTAGTTTTATTATTTTTCTGTGGGAGGAATCCAGTTAACATAAAAGGCTTTTATGTTATTAGTATGATGATAAAAACAGCTCAAAATATGAGTTGTTTTCAAATCACCAGACCATAGGTCTCTTGTAAGTAAACTAGCACACTCCAGTTTTACTAATATGTGATGAGCTTTGTCTTTGATGGTACTGGATGAAATAGATATATTTTTTAGTTTTGATTTGTTTCTGGAAGTCCAAATGGACCAGCAAATAATGGATGGTAAGATTGTACTTATGTGAGTTTCTTTATTGGTAGATAACAACCAACAACATATTAAGTGTTTGAAAGTCATGTTATTTTATATTAATATTCCAAAAACGCTTGCAAGTATTTTCATACTTCCAATATATTTTTGCATTGAACAAAACAATGTTCAATAGATTCAGTATTGTTAGAAAATTGGCATTTTGAAATAATACTAAAAAAAATTATTTTGAAGGTTAGTATCAACTAATATTATACATTTGAGATTTCTTCAAAGAGTGAATGAACACTTGTTCGGAGTGATTGAATTCCATATTTTGTTATATAATTGATTTTGTATCTTGTTCTTATCATTTCCAAAGTATCTTTCAATTTGAAGCAACCAGAAGAATATGCATTCCATTTGATTTCATCAGGTTTATCATCATGCAATTTGAATTTACTAATTTTGTTTATGTCTAATAGAAGAACATTATTCTTTAACTTGTCAAAGTTCCAATTATTTTAACCCAGAATTGATTAATCTTTTGAACATTTTACCAGTTATATTTATTATTTATTATTTTGAAGTTTAATTATATGATGAATATTTATGCCCATATATTTAATATGAAGGGAGCTATGCTGAAAACCAGTAATGGTTTCAATAGAATTAGTATTATTCCTATCTCTATTCAATGAGGTTATAAAATTTGTTTTGCTTTTATTCATTAATTGACAAGAGAGCTTTTGATAATGTTTCCGGAATTCCCACAGTTTTTTGATACTATTTGTTGAACCATTCATAAAGATGATTATATCATTTGTAATGGCCAAGCAAGAAATGTTTATCTTACTTCTTGAATGGTATCTCATGTTAGTGTTTTTATGAAAAAAAGGTTTTTAATACATTTTAACAAGTATTCTTCAGCCATGATAAAAAGGTTGGGTGATAAAGGATCACTCTACCTTACACCATTAGTTGAGTTAAAAAATCTATATATAAAACCATTCAGAATTATTGAGTAATTGAATGTTTCAATTTATGATAAGTTTAATGAATCCATTACTAAAACCAAATAAGACATTACATTTGAGATAACGCTAAATAATAATTTATCAAATGTTTTATCCATATGAAGTTTGAGGATCATATCTGAACCTCTAATTTTTTTATTTGGGTCATGAGACATCTCATGGATGTTTCTATCCATAACAAATCCTACATGTTCATCTCAAATAATTTTTGGAAGAATAGTTGCAAGTCTAGTATTTATTAGTTTAGAGATGATTATGTTAGAGACATTAAAGAGACTTATGGGATTGAAGTCATATAAGTTCCTTGAAGACTCTTTTTTAGGGATCATGCATAAAGAAAGTAGCATAAATCCTTTGGGAACAGAGTAGTCTTTAAAGTATGTTACCATGGCTTTACTTAAATCCGTATGAATTATTGGCCAACATACTCATTAAAATTTTGTGGTGAATCCATCTATTCCAGCCATACTGTTTCGGTTGAGAGAGTAGTTTGTTTTATAAATTTAATCTATAGTATGAGTATTTTGAAGGTATTCATTACCATGATCTGTTATTAGTCTAAGAATAAATTTTTGAAGGTCCTCTAAGTTATTATGATTTTCCTAATTAGTGAGGATGTTTTTTAAATGTTCAACAACATAACTTTCTAAAGAAGGTTGATCATTAATCCAAGAATCTTCATTCCAGATTCTATGGATTCTATTTCTAGTTCTTCTCTTTTTTACATAATTGTGAAAGTATGAGGTGTTACGATCACCAATCTTAAACTAGGAAGTGGCATTTTTTGTTCCCAAAATGTATCTTCCTTGGCCATAAGTTTTAGGTGTTTGGCCTTGGCTTTAGATAGTCTAATTTTATATTTTGTAGTTTTAGAATTTTCAAAACAGGTTTCTAAATGTTGACCTCATCTTCTACGTCACTTATAGCATCAAAGATATTTCCAAATACATTCCAGTTCTAATGTTTTGTTTTAATTTTAATCTTTTAAGCTTGGCTCATAATACATGGATTGGACGTCTATGGATATGTTTAGTCCAATTTTCGTTAATTGTTTTCATAAATTTTGGGTTGAGCAACCATATGTTAAGAAATTTGAAGTTTGATTTAGGTTTAATTGTGTTGGAATTAATGGATATGCACAATGATGAGTGCTCTGAGCCACTTATGGCCAGATGTTTTACCATTATGTATTAAAGTATTCTCTCCAAACAGCATTATATAATAATACTCCATCTAACCTTTTCCAACTTCTATTATTTGACCATTTGTACTTTGATCTTGTGAAACCAGCATCTTCAAGCTGGCATTCAAGGATTGTATAATTAAAATCATCCATGTTTATGGTGCATAGATGAAAATAAGCCACATGCTCATCAACTGATATTATAATATTACAATCAACAATAATTAAAAATTCTAGATTAGTATTAGATATTTCTTTTTTAACTTTCTAATTCTTTTGCTAATGCTTTTTGTATTTTCAAACATTTATGTTTTCTTTTTAACATTGGGGGAAAAAAGTCACATTTATGTTTTGGTATATTAGATTCAGAGCTTGAATCCAAATTTTCAAAATAATTCAAAGTATTAAACATTTTTCCTATTTCTAGAGTGTGGAGTGTTTCAATTATTTAATTATTTTGTATTGTAGAAGAATCAATTTATAATTCCACTAATTTATTATCTTTTGAATTCTATTTTTCAGATTTGTTTCCAATTTTCTCTTTGTTGTTATCCAAATCTTCTAAATTTTGTAGCTGAGTACTCAAGTTCAAGTTCTATAATTTTTGAGTTCGTTACTTTTGTTTAGTGAGAGACAAGGTTGTTATCTTAGATGACAATATTATCTTTCTGAATATTGTTATTTTGATTATTTTGAACAACAATTAACTTTATTTTATTTTGTTATTTTTTAATTTTATTTTTCAGATTTGTTCCAATTTTATCTTTGTTATTATCCAAATCTTCTAAATTTTGTAGTTGATTACTAAAGTTCAAGTTATATTAGTTCTGAGTTTATTACTTTTTTTTCTAAAGAGATAAGGCTGTTATCTTGGATGACAATATTATATTTCTCACAATTGTTATTTTAATCATTTTGAACAACACTGAATTTTATTTTATTTTGTTATTTTTTAATTGAATCCATGTTCCTTGTTGGGAAGATGGATTCAAAGATGACATTTTAAAATTATTTGTAATTTTATTAGAAGGTTTGAGAATTAATCTTACTATGTTGAATTAAAACGTTTTACAATATTTAGACTGATGACCTAAATGTTTGCATCATATGCATTAATTAGGTTTTTTCTCCATAAGAGATGGTATGTCAGAAACCTTCTCCTTCACCGCACCCTATCTATATTTTTTGTTTGAGTGGTTAAGAGACATACAGCTCCAACCAAGCCCTACAACAATTATATCTCACCTTGTTTAGGGTACCCAGATGTTCAGAGGTCTTTCTAGGGCTTTAGATATATGTACAAGTGTGTCTTGATTGTACATATATTCAGGTAAACTCGGGAAAGAAACCCATACATGGGTTATAAAGGATTCAATACTTGGATTGAATCCCGAGTACCATTTAAAAAATTTGAATGAATGTTGGCCACGAGTTCAAGCATTATTTTTCCATATTTTTTTGATATCTTCTAAATTTCCAGTATTATTAAAACATGTTTGTAATCCCATTGAGATATACTAAAATAGCTAGAGAAATTAAAATGACTGGAACCGATTGGACCAGAACCAAACTAGACCAAACTGATCCAATCTGAAAATTTAGTGGTCTAATCCGATTCCAAAAACTAAAACTTCAAATTTAATTATCTGATCTGATAAGATTCGCTATACAATCCAGTTACGTCAAAATCCAAACCTACAACAGTCGTACTAATACCTATGAGCTATGGAGACCCGTGTAAGAGAAAAGTAAAATTAAAAAAATGGAATTACTAAAAAATGTCGTTTTTACTCAGTGAAGTCGCCTATTTTCAAATATGAAAATCACTTTATGAAGTTATTTTTTTGATAATTTTGACCATGTACCAAAAACCCAAGTAAAAGCATTTACTCCGTGAAATTACCATAATTTGGAAAAAAAATAGATTTTTCTCTCTCTTCTCTTAAAAATATTCTTCATTTTTCAAAAACCTAAATTAATAAATAACTTAAAAATCTAAACTAAATAAACAACAAAAACCTAAATTAGAAACCTAAAGTAATAAATGAAACTAAATTATATATAATCTAAAGTAAAGTAGTGAATCCCTACTTTACAATTTTACCCTTATAATGTTTATTAAACGACCTTATAATTTTTAGGCCAAAGCTATTTCCTCCATGATAATTTTTATTTCCTCCATAATTTGAAAATAATCTCATCTTGTTATTTTCTCCATAAAGGAAATTACACATTCGTCCTTCTACCCATTTATTCTATTATCCTACCCATTAACCAATTAAAAAAACCATACTTATCTCTCTCTTCAGTTTTCTACTTTCTTTTGTTTCCCAGTTTCTTTTCAAATCCCTAATCTCTTCAGTTTTCTACTGTCTTTTGTTTTCCAGTTTCTTTTGGCTATGGCTCTTCTTGTTAGGTTAGGATTCTTATTTGGTAGATTTAGGGTTCGATTAGAGTTTATGCTTTTGGTTGGATCTGTTTTCGAGTTTTGTTTGATTTTGTGACCATATGGCTGTTCTTTTATATTCTGTTTTTTTTAGCGAAAGCATGTGACTCCGAGAGGCCATCTATGAATCACATGCTTTCGCTAATGTTTAAATTTTTTGGCTAGCAATAGTTGCTTCTGAAAAAAACAACTGATTCCGAGATACCGTCTCGGAATCAGTTGTTTTTCGTTCAGAACTGCAGAAATCGGGTTTGGCTGAAAAAAAGAAGTTTCGAAATGGTAAAACATAAAAACAAAGATTACAGAACAAAGATTAAATTACCATGTTCGTTCCGGTTTAGTTTGGGTTTCTTCATTTTCCATGATTAATCTTCAATAAAATTGAAGTTCTTTGTTTTAGAGTTAATTTTAGAAGTAGAATCATATATGTAGGATTAAAGTTAGGTTATTGGTGTGTTTTTTCATATAAGACTATCTATTAGATCAATGGCATCTAGTGTTAAATTTGAAATAAAAATAAGGGTAATTTGGTAAAAGCAAGTCACTAGTGTTTTTAAAAGTTTGAATGATGGAGGAAATAAAAAATAACATGGAGGAAATAGCTTTGGCCTAATTTTTATTAAAGGGATCTATAAGTAAAAAATCTTTAACCCAAATTCTCCAAACCTTAAAATAAAAGCTAATTAAACCGATTCATTCATTTTTTTACGCCACTCACCGCTCATCTTTTTTTTTTCTTTTCGTTTTTTCTTCAACAAACCCTAACATAAAAAACGATTGACTTTATAGACCTTTTTTCTTCACGAAACTAGGTCTGTAACCCAATTGATCAAACTCCAGAAGAAATCGATAAGGTATGAAAGTTTTCAAGATCAATGAGGGAAGCACTCTTGCTTTATCGCTCTTCACTGCCGTTTCTTGAGAAAATCATAATAACCTAAAAAATCATTGATTTCGCATCGAATTGTTCATCGTTATTATCTTTTCATGATTTTATTTTGTCAATAATGACATACGGTTAAGAAAATTTAGGATTTATAGTAATTTTCTATATCGTTGATTGAAGTTCCTTTCATATCTATCTGTTGAGCGTGATGATGCTGATTAATTTTTTAGTGTCATTGTTAATATAGACTTAAAGTTTTTCCAATTAATTGTACTCATATGAAGTATTGAATATGTCATGGTTATGTATAAATAATAACTTCCAAAGATATACCTAAATTATGCTATCATTCGCGGTTGGTATATATTTTTGTCTACCGAATTTAAGTTTTATGGTAGAATGATATTGATAGTATTTTCTAAGAAGATATATTGTAAAATTATAAATGTATAAGAGAAAAATCTGTATGGACCAAGCGTGGTTGTCTAATTTGTGTAAAAACACAAACTCTTTGTTTTTTTAACATTACACGTTTTTATTGACAAGATAGTTGTAATCAACCCATTTTTTCCTAATACAATTCAAAGTCAACCATATTATTCTAAATTTGATACCTTAAAATGACATAATTATCTATTTGTTTATGTATAAATTTTAAGTAACAAAACAACTAATGCTTTCAGATTTACGAGAAAATGAAAGGTTCTCTTCAAGCTAACTGCAAGCGTTATGCTCTGGGAATTTGAATTATTGACGTGTGTAACTAAACCAAAAATTTCAGAGAAGGTAAGACCGAATTTGGAACAAATTAAAGAAGAACACATCATATTATATATATTATTACTTTTTTCAGTTCAAAGATAAGACAAACCAAAGTTATGTTCGAGAAAGAGGTGGAGAAAAAAATCTAATATGGACATGATTTGTATGGAACATAAGTTAAGACAGAAGGATAATTCTAGACAGCATCAATAAATGTATATTGATCATCCAAAAAGTCTTGTAGATGCTGATTACTATCAGCAAATTACTATAATTTCTTTTTCTTTTTTATTTATGCAAGAACATATTATATTAATGATTATACTCCCATCATTTCCACAATAATGAAATATGTTGATATCTTTAAACGAAGTTGAAGCTGTTAAGGTACTACATAGTTTTTATATTTCACGATCAAGTAAACCTGCTTTTCTACTTCTCAATAATGCTTCCATTTTTCACAATGACGAGGCTTAGATTTTAGAAAATTTAAAGGTCAATTTTTTATGTAGTTTTTTACTTGACTATCTTCATGAGAAGTATACTTCTTATGGTGTGCATAATTTTAAGTAAGTATATATGAGAGAATTTTGTTTTCTTTCTACAACCTTCTTTTTTATAGGTGAAAAAAAAGTTACTATATTTACATTAGAATTGATATTTTTGGCATTGCTACAAATAATTGGTCATGGGAAGATGGCACTAGCTATAGACGTCGATGAGAACGGTTATGGCGACGGGTACATAAGTGTAGAGAACATAGATGTTTCCATTTCCTTTGAGTCGGTGCTTCCCTCTCTAAGCTACATGAAGCACGAGGAAGAGTTCAGTATGAATGAGTGATGCCATTAAGTTATTCATACACACATATATCCAATTAAATCTATATAATGATCTATGTAAAAAAATGGTTTTCGTTGTCTTGGAAATGACTTGATCGTTTCAGTTTTATTTGATATGTAATCCATATTCATGATAGACATACTCTCATATATTAACTAAAATTTTATAAATAACCCCCCAAAATGGACTCAAACACTTCTCTGTTATCTAAGTTAGAACTAGTGTTTCACTAGTGGCTCTTCCTATCATTGTTTTAGTTGAAATATTCAAACTTTTATTTGCTACTTTGGAACTAGAAAGACAGTGTTGCTATCATAATATTGATCTAAGTATTCAATGATGAGTTTGATTAATAAATATGTAAGTTTACGATATTATTGATATTTGTATACTTTTGTCGAGTTTATGCTATTGAGGGCCAGGTTGCTATAATATAGTATTTTATCGTAAAGAATATAGTCTTCCAAAACAACTCTAGGAATTATTAAATGGTGCTTTGACTAGAGTGTTGACTGTTTCACTTGCTTGAGCCATATATAAGCCTAGGGAAATCTTTATCCAATGCTTTTTTGATAGTGAGATGAAAAATTGTGGTTTTTAGGGACCTTTAAGAACTGACGGGGTCAAAAGGATCCATATCTTATATTTATAATACATAGGTGCATGTACTAAGATGGTGTCGGTTCTATGTTTAATATTTCTTGGAAGTGTTTTCTTTTCTTATAAAAATTAAATGGCAAAGCATGATTTATACTTGCTTTCGATGAGAAAATAATTTTTAAGCATCTTTTGTGGCACCAAAAGGAAAATCGGACTTCTAAGATTTTGTTTTCATTTTTATCTTGAATTATTGAGATCTATTAATCGAGGATGAAGTTTTTATTATTTTAAATTTAATGACATACAACTTTCTTATATAGAGTATATTTCAACAAATGTTTTTCATTATAATGGATGTGATCTTTTTCGTATTAATCACTTTACAAACACCGTAGATAAATGTGTTATAAGATTTGGGGTTGCCTTTCTTTTCTCTTTGATATATTGTATGTTAAGTTCCCTCTATATCTTGTAGATTATCCTTATAACAGTTTTTCTCATATTTATTTTTATTGGCATACTTTGCAATAATAAGGTTGTTTTCCACACTAAAATTGATTCCAGCAGACCCTCTTTTTAACCAAAAAAAGTAGGTTTGTATGCATGTTTAGATTTTTCTTTTGTTGTCTTTTTTAACCAAAAAATAAAAATAGGTTTATATACATGTTTGGATTTAAAGAAAAGTTCTATTATATGTAATTTAAATAACATTATTATTCGGCATCTTAACTGATGTAATACTCAAGTTCTAAATGATGTATAGTACAGTCCGAAGTGACAATCATAATACTCAAGTTTTGAATGATCTAGACTCTCGATAGTACATGCACCAAAATGGTTCAATTCAGAGTAAATCACGATTACAAAAATCGACCAAACAATTTTTAGGCTAAAAGACAAAGTAATAGTGGAATCAAACAGGATTGAACAAAATTCAAACAGGTTACAACATGTTACGTGAAGTAACAGACATTATAAAAGTCACGCGGAGAAGGAACGGTGGAATAATAATATTATTGAATAAACAAAATTTATATTCGAATTGTTTTTTCACTTCAGAAAATGTAATAGTTAGAATCGTACCAGCACTAATGGTTTTCTTTAAGCAAAAAAGGATGTCCGATAGATTCTAAGATGGAAGGTTAATTATAGGTCATTGGTTCTCACTAATGTTTGATTCTAAGATGGAAAGTTAGTTAGGGTTTATTGATTCTCACTAATGTTTATGTTAAGCCAGACATCTTTAAGAGTGAAAATGTTTTTAAAGTAGTTTACTCCCTCAGTCCCAACCTCAGAACTAGACAAAGGATCTCTTAAAATTGAAAATTTAAAAAAAAATTAGTGTTGATTAATGCTTACAATGTTGGAGAAGTTTTATCTAAAATTTAAAACCATCTCCAAACCTTAGACAGCAGGCCCTCGAATTGAGCAGCAGATCCAAACCCTTATCAAGAAGCAGGCTTTTAAATCCACTTTAAGTGTTTAAAATCTTAGTTTTTCAGTTGGTTGGTGGTTTATGGTTTATTACTGCTTCAAATTTGTAGTTTAGGGCTAGTTGGTGGTTGTTGTTGAGTTCAGTATGTGTGTTATTGTAGGTGTTCTTCACCAACGATTGCGAAGAACACGTGGTTTCTACCAACCAGTGGCGGAAACCATGTGAGCCACGTCATACGCATAGCGTGGGAGTATAGTCAAATGCCAAACTAATGGCTTTTTTGTATGCTTTCACATCATGTATATGGCGTGGGCACATAGCACCATGTCATACGTATAGCGTGAGGGCATAGAAAAATGTCATTAGGGTGGTGTGTGTCTATGCTCCACGCATACGTACACGTGGATCGCTCTGGTCACAGGATTATCCCATGACCGTTTTAATCTTCTTCGTTGGTGTGTATTATATACATTTGTGCTATTTATTTTAAAACAGCTTTCCAAAATACCATTTATTATTTTCAAGTACACCATCACATTTCGTATGTATTTTTTCGTGTCATGGATCTCATTGACGTTTCGGGGGTTGATGATGGCTCTCGGACAAACAAAGTCAAAAATCGTTCGAAAAAAAAGACTGATAGCGAACGCAAATGAGTAGCAGATTCAGCGGTTTTCGTGGAGACTATACCTCTTATTTTAGCACCCGCTCCGTCCGGATCCACATCTGATTCTGCAGCCTCTATGCGACGCATGTCTTTCCATGTTAGAGGACAACCTGGAGTTACGCCTCCTGCCAAACTACCTTCGTTATTCGGCGAAAAGTTCACCTCTCATGCTGCCTACTACCTTTGGCAGAGAGAGGTAATGTCTAGATTTGAAGTTAATATTTTAGTGGAAATTTAATATATATTAATATTTAAAACGATTATTTTCATGAGTGTGAGATGAGGCTTCACGCCCATTATCATAACCACAATTGTGATGCATATTGCCGTAAAACGTACGACTTAAATATATCGGATCGCTACGGTTGGTATTCTCCCTCTATTCCCTTGTTCCCTAGATGTTGTCTTAATTGAGAATTATAATGATTTATCTATACTTGTTACCGACTCGGTCATCGACTCTAAGGTATACTCGTTGTGAGTTGTGAAATTGTAAGCATAGTCTGAAATAAGTGAAATTTTACGTTAGATTATCTTTTACGTACAAAGTAAACAAATCAATACAATCAGGATTCCGGATTAGTTTAGGCTATTCCATCGATGATAAGACGAACTGGTTTATGCACACGCCATCTCATGGGGTAATAGGCCTAACTCACACCACACGTCTGGCATAGTTTTGGTCCATTGCGCCATGATATGGCATGTGCATGAACCAGTTCGCCATTTTGAATGGCGAAGAACATTGTATCGACGCCATCAAATGGCGAAGAACACAAAATTCTAAGTTTTTTAAAACTTTGCATATTCGGAAAAAGAAAAAAAAAATTGAAAGCAATATACATCTTCGTTGTCCATGCTGGTCTGTAACAAAACTGGTCCTAACTCCATGGGTCCATGGGTTTAGTGTTTTTGAGTTTTTTTTGTTAGTTTTGTGAGGTTAAATGTTGGATTTGTAGTTAGTTTCTAGTTACAAACTTCACATGTGGCATAGTTTTGGTCCATTACACCATGAGATAGCGCATGAACAACTTCGCCATTTTGAATGGCGAATAACACTAGTGACGTCATCGAATAGTGAAGAACACAAAATTGTAAGTTTTTAAAACTCTTTATATTCGAAAAAAAAAACAATATACCTCTTCGTTGTGGTATGTAGTGGAATTGGTTTCGATTCCATATGTCCATGGGTTTAGTGTTTTTAAATTTTTTGCGAGTTTAGATGTTGGATTCATAGTTAGTTTTTATTTATAATTTCATGGAATAATCAACAACATATAATTTTAAAAAAAATGCAAAGAGATTTTTGGGTTTTTTAATAGTGACAATTTTGTAAATATAAAAGAGACTTCTCGAACTAAAAACCGTTTTTTAGCGATTGCCTTCGTATGCAAAATACACGACTAAGCTTTTATGGCGAGAGAATAAAATCTCTAACGAGAGAGAAAACGCGAAACTTGATAAGAAACCAATGGTGAAACTATTCAAATCTCTGTCCAAGAGACAAATTTCTCTCACTAGAAGACCATGTTTTCTACATAATCATCTCTCTTACACTACCCATCAACAAAATGTATCATATAAACATGGGCATAATGACCAAGACATGGTTTCAAATCCTAGTTTAACGATTCTGGCTCTGTGTAGAAACATTGTTTCCCTCAAAGTAATCCACGGTTTACTCATTGTGCATGGCCTAACCGGTGAAATTTTGTGTGATACAAAATTGGTCAGTTTATATGGTTCATTTGGACAGGTACGTTATGCCCGCAAGGTGTTTGATAAAATTCAAAACCCAGATTTTTATTCCTGCAAAGTAATGATCAGGTGGTATTTTTTAAATGACCTGTACGTGGAGATCATTAGATTCTATAAATCGATGAAATTGTACGTTCGAGAGTGTGATAGTGTTGTTCTTTCTATTGTGTTAAAAGCATGTTCTGAACTCAAGGATTTGAATGAAGGAAGCAAACTCCATTGTCATATTGTAAAAGCAGGTAATGCAGATAGTTTTGTGTTAACAGGTCTTGTCGATATGTATTCGAAATGTGGTAAAATCAAATGTTCGGGTAAAGCTTTTGATGAAATTACAGATCAAAACGTGGTTTCTTGGACTTCGATGATTGTAGGGTATGTACAAAACGATCGTCCTCGTGACGGGTTAGTATATTTTAATCGGATGAGAGAAAGTTCGGTTGAAGCTAATGAGTTTACTTATGGTAGCTTAGTAACTGCCTGTACGAAGCTCGGATTTTTACACCAAGGAAAATGGCTTCATGGGTTCGCTATTAAACAAGGCATAGAACTTAATACCTACTTGGTGTCCGCCATCTTAGACATGTATGTCAAGTGTGGAAACATTGAAGATGCTCGTTTTGTATTTAACGAGCTTCCTACCGCTGATCTTGTTTCTTGGACGGCTATGATTGTCGGGTATAATCAAAACGGTTACCCTACAGAGGCATTGTCTTTATTTACCGACAAGAAATGGATTGAAATAGTACCAAACAATATAACCATTGCTGCTGTTCTTTCATCATGTGGACAATTGCGAAATATAAAAACGGGAAAGTGTGTTCATGGTCTCGCGATTAAGCGTAGACTCGAGGATCCAACTGTTTTAAATGCTCTACTAGATATGTATGCAAAATGCGCGTTTGTTGACGACGCGTGGTATATGTTCAAAACGATTTCTAAAAAGGACTTGATTGCTTGGAATTCAATGATTTCCGGGTTTTCACAAAATGAGTTAGCTTATAAATCCATTACTCTTTTTAATCAACTGAGGTTAAGTTTTATAAAACCGGACGCAGTTTCAATAGTGAGTGTTTTATCAGCTTGTGCTTCGCTTGGTGCTTTAGCTATCGGTTCATCAGTTCATGCTTACTCGATTAAAGAAGGTTTATTATCGTCAAATGTTTACGTTGGTACTTCCCTTTTGAACTTCTATGCAAAATGTGGCGATATTAATTCCGCTCGCATAATATTCGATGCCATGCGAGATAAAAACACAATAACATGGAGCGCAATGATTGGTGGGTACGGACTACAAGGTGAAAGTAACGAATCACTCGAACTTTTCGATAATATGTTGAAAGAAGAACTGAAGCCAAATGAAGTTATCTTCACTACGATTTTATCGGCCTGTAGTCATACCGGAATTGTAAAAGAAGGGTGGAAGTATTTTGATTCGATGTGTCGGGATTACAAATTTACACCTTCAGTTAAACATTATTCGATTATGGTTGATTTACTTGCTCGTGACGGTAGACTCGAAGAAGCATTGGAATTTATCGAGAATATGCCGATTCAACCGGATGTTAGTTGTTTTGGAGCTTTTCTCCATGGATGTGGATTGTATTCGAGGTTTGATCTTGGTGAGATGGTGATTAAGAAAATGATTGATTTGATTCCTGATAAAGCTTGCTATTATGTTCTTATCGCAAATTTGTATGCTTCGGATGGTAGATGGAGTCGAGTTAATCAAGTCAGAGAGATGATGAGGCAGAGAGGACTTAGCAAATCTCCTGGTCATAGTTCGATGGAGAGAGATTTCGAAAATGATTCAAGAATGGCAAATTTTGCTTAGTTTTGATTCTGAAGCGAAAATTGCAGGTTTTATACAGAATCGGTTCAAAGCAAACATTTATTTGTTGGTTGTATATAGGTGAATATCAGATAGTTTACAAGTTTAAGGGGGGCATGTGCCCTTCTCAACAAGTCAAAGTTACAATATCTAGTATAGTTTAGTAAGTAGTTGCCTCCAAACTCGATAGGGCACATGTACCCCCTGAAGTCGATATCTATTTCTAACAAAATCAAATCTTATACCTAAATTACTACGGATTTTTGGGATCCATTGATAAATTATCCCATTTTTTTATTTATTAAATAAGTTTTTTTTATATATATCATATTGTTAAAAACTACTTTTTCACATCTATTTATTATCTATTTATATTTTTTTTTCTTCAAAAACAAAAGACTCAAAAGCATTTTATTTTAGAAAAAAAAACTATAAAAACACCTAATCTTCTGATTGAGTTTATGTTTATTTTAGATTTCAATTTTCGGGAGTTACTAAATAGGTGATGTTATAATTAGTTGAAATAAGATAAATGTAAAATTATAATCGATTTAGTAATGATTTTATTGTAAATGTGATGATTTTGTTTTAGACTCTATTTTGTTATAAGGTTTTAGCCATTTTACGATTCGGGATTTCAGAATTGTTCTTGAACACCAACAGTACATAAGCTCCATATCTCTAGTGCCGTTGAAATTGCAATGTCACTATTGTTTAATGGGGTTGTGATGTTCTTAGGCACTGGCGGTACCGTGTGAAGGGTACCGCTATTATTTTTGGAATGACATCGTTAGGGCCAAAGTACATTTGGCATTGCTAGTTTCATTTCAAAAATAATATCGTCGGTGTCCAAGAATATCACAAATCGTTATTCTTTTTAAACGCGTACGTTTAACTAACTAATTTATTATTTTTATTGCAACAAAGAGAATGATAAGCTGAGAAAAAACTTTAAAAAATATAAAGGAGGTTCAAACGGATGAATCACGAGCAAAAGACAAAGAGACACGTGAGACTACTAAAATATGTAAATATGCGCGTATCGGCACCTCTCAAACAAAAGTAGCTCATACTATTGAGGCAAATAAGTATTTGCATACCAAACAGTCTTTACGGGTAAGCAAAAGCATAAAGAAAACATAGTGGTGGCTTACATAGTCGTCTTGAAGAAGCACTGATGTATGATACATATATGAGCCTCATATTCCTATTTAGATACTGAGTGGTACCACTGATCTCATGAATTTATTCTTGCAACAAAATATTATACTGTTTGCCGGACTACAAGCTTCAAGGGGTGTACAAACTTATATCGGGAATGTAAGTCTAATAATATTTCAATATATTTGTTTATTTGGTTTATATCTATTCATAGATTATAATTATATTTTTTGTTTGATTTTATTTCAACCATTATAGTCTCATATTGGTATTAACGCCCAGACGATGCATGGAATGTTACAAAGATGAGACCTTTATAACCAGGCATGGTTAAGAATGTGCTGGATGTGACTCTATTTGGGCCTATTGTTAAGCATTTAAGTAGGTCTACCTCAAACTTGCAGTCGAACGAAGCTTTTCTCGAACGCTGGCATCAGGAGACTAATACTTTCCAGCTCTTCTTCGGTGAGACGACTAGCACTCTAGACGGCGTGGTCGTTAGTACTTGCCTCCCAATGGTAGGAAGAATAATTGAATTCATGAAGAGCTCTAATTTTGGTGAATGTATGCACATTATGCTCGACTGTTAGATACGCATTTGAATTATACCGTTGACATGGTCGTACGTGTTGCACGTGCATACCTGATATATTTATTTGGTTGCACTATTTTCAACGATACCAGCCAGAAGTCCGTGAAGGGAGACTTCCTCTCCCAATTGAAGCACATGAATTGACTACATGAGATAGTGTGAGGGACGTACGTTGGTGTGACTATATAGAGCTATGGGAGACGCGTCAAAATCATCGATGGAGACTTTATGCGTCATCGGTTTGTTAAAATATTGGATCTACGACTATTTACCTTGTTTTCTCCCTAAGGTAAACGAGCGGTATAGTATATCCAATCCAAAACTTGTTTGATGGTTGCCGAAAATCTTACAGACACGAATGTTCGATCAAAAACCTACTATCGCAATGTCTTTGCTAGTCTCACTAAGAATGATGTAAGTATTCTTTAATTTTTATTATCAAATCTGATGTGTATCTTAGTTTGCTATGTATTTGTTTACAACTATATTCGACATATATGCAGACATGAGGGTCTCTGTTTCTGGTACAAAAGGTAGGGCTCTATCACGAAGCAATTCAGATTATATTTACGATTGGAAGATATGTGACGGATCGAGTGATGCAGCAGTTTGGTCGGATCCAGAATAAATCATTGTCTCCTCAAGAAGCTAGATTGGTTACTAAGAAAAGTGACCACGCTCGATATTCTATTCAGAAACAGAATTGGGAACAATAACGTAACCATTTACTTGTTATGGACCACATGACACGTTCCGTTGTCGGAAACCACAAGACGACGATGTCTTAGTGCGAGGATCGTGTGAATAGTTTTGGGTGATACGTCATCACTCATAATTGTTTTTGTTAAGCGTGAAGCAGTAAAGGCGATTCATAAGATCAATCGTATTCGACTTCTTAATGACAATGAGGAAAAGAAGATCAATTTCGTGAACTGAGTTATGCAAATCAACTGTGTTTGGCTCTTTGACCTTTTATGTATACAGTCACGCCGAATGATGTTGTTGTTGTATTATTAGATTTTTAAATTGTTTTTCGAAATACCGAACATAAATTTTGTTATAAATTTTGTATTATTGTACTACTAGATGATGTTATTTTATTATTGGATGTTGTTATTTTTATATTATCTCGTGCTCTTGATTAGAACATATGTTGTGATGTATTATGGATATTATTTTGTGACGGTATGAAAAAATAAGGTAATATTTTTCAAAGTTGTAGGTATGTACTAACAGTAAAAATAGACCACACCTTCGGTATACTATAAGCACCGTCGATATGAAAACTCCCCACCAACGCTGTAGTTTCGGGTATGCGGTATAAAAAGTCTCTACCGCAAATATAGCATGTTAGTTAATGATTAGGTTTTTCTAGATTTTTTAAAACCTCACACCAATTAGGTTAAGAGTTCACACCGTTAATGCAATTATTATATCAGCGGTACATAAATTATGTACCACCATTGTAGCTTTGTGTTGGCGGTATAGAAATATAGCATGTCAGTTACGATAATTTTTTAGTGTTTTTTAAAATACTACACCGAGAATACAATGAAATCATACCACCAATGTAAGTGTTGCACCAAGGGTTCATGAATTTTGAAACGTCGGTGTAGTTTTGCATCGGCGGTACAAAATTTCTCTACCACAGGTATGACATGTTAGTTAATCGTAACTTTCAGTGTTTTTTTAAGACATTACATTGATGGTATAAGGAGATCATACTGCCAATTTAATTATCGCCGGTGTAGTTGCGTATTGACGATACAAAAAGTCTGTAACACCGGTATCACATGTCAGTTAGTGGTTTATTTTTTTATTTTTTTAGAACCTTACACCGTCAGTACAAGGAGACTATAACGTCAGTTTATTTGTTACAACTACAAATTATCTATCGTCGGCGTAGTATCATACTGTCAGTATGCAAATTCGGCGCTTATACATCTTATCTTTGGGTTTGTTTAATTTTATAGGTTTAAGTTGGATATTTTCAAAAAACTTATACAACGCACTAAAACTAATATATTAAACAAATAAGTCCCTAGCATAGATATATTACAATAACAAACAGTTTATATTAAAGTGCTCATATATTAAACGAATTTTCTTAAATCGATTATTTCGTTTTGACGTTTTTTAATTTCTTCATATCTTTTGCAACGATACATAAGTGGTAATTCTCAACCTTCAGCTTCTAAGATATGCAATTTCCTACAATAGGGATGTACCTATTTATATGGAGTGTCATTCGTGATAGAAAGCTACGTAAGAAAACAAAAAAAAATTAAAATGTAATTATTAAATAGATATTGTGAATTAAATCGATTAACAACATGAAACATTTATATTGATATAATGTTTGTTATTAATAAAATCCAACCTCGTTTCTATTTTTTGAGATATCGGATGGAGTGCACCTCGTAATGTTAGAATTGTGAAACTAACCTCAGTCATCTCCGACTACCCTACAAAATAGACGAAGCAATTAAACTTTGATGTGATCGTAATTCTTATCTCCGATATTGTCATCCAATTCTCTATATTAGTAGTCTTTTCGTAGTGCATTACACATTCCACAACTTCTAGTAATTTCTCCATACCATTAAATATCTTTATGTAAGCGGTAGCAAAATTTATAATCTCGTTGTAAAAGACACCACTAATCAATTGTCATCCATCTTGTTGTCTGTTCAAGCCAAACACAATTGACCGATACATGAGATCCCCGTCGATTTAATTTCGTTGATCATAGTTATAAAAAAAATTATAGAAAATGATGATTTTTTAAAGTAATTTTCAGAGCAAGCAACATTACTCTAGAAAACATCATACCGCTTGAGCTACAACTAACCACTCAACTTGATAGTGAATGCATCGTATGAGTTATAAATGATGATTTCACTTTAATTGGATTTTTGGGATGCTATATATATGATCATTTGTTTATGTAGAACTCCGCTACCTCTTCTAAATTTGACCAGTAGAGTTTTGTTCCCTCTCTAGAAAATTCTGATGGAATTTAAAAATATTTAACTAGCGATGATGCACTCAATTTCTCTGAACCTAACACGTATTCTTGATCTGAGTTCTCTCGTTTAATTGATAATGTAAATGTAACTATAGATAATTTAATTTTTGCAGCTAGACAACCACATGGTTTAATATATCTAAAATCTCTAAAAAAGAAAGATGTTTATGGATAGAATATGCCAAACCATTTCTTATACACATGTTTGATGCGTGCTTTCTCTGAAAAAATTCTAAAAAACATAGGAGACGTTACCTTTGAGCTCAGCGTACACATTGTCTGCAAATTTATGTCAGGTTACAAGTGGACTATTTTCAAATGATTTTCTAATTGCTTCATGTTGTATTTCTAGCCAACCATGCACCTTAACCCAAAACAAGTTGAATTTACTTTGCTTATACCAAGGAAACTCTTAAAGGTTGAAAGAGTATTCTATAAACGGTTAGTAGGTTGGTTATCGAAATGCAAGAACATGTTAGTTTTCTATGTGATAAACGTATCACTGTAAGGCTTTAACCAAGTTTCAATTTTTCTTTTTGCTTTTGGATAATATTTAAAGTCACATTGCATTTTTTACGATACTTATTGAATGTGAGTTCTGTCTCCGACAACATCATCTTATTCACACAGGTAAAAAATGATTGTAGGCATCTTTATCATTTATGATTTTTTTTGTTTTCCCTATAACATTCATGTTATGTGTCATCAACATAACACGTGGATTGCATGAGGGAACACTTCTTCGAGAGCCTTCACCAATGTTAAGTCTTTATTTGTCAAAATAATGTATGATTATTTAATGGAGTTAGTTACCATCAAATATTGTAAATATTTTAATACCAACTTGTAGTTGTCAAATTTTTTGGACATAAATGCAAATTCGTAAGACTAGCGAAGTTTCACTACCGAACCCTTTTAAAACACCAAAAGTGACCACCGGTAAAGCATATCCAAGTGCGAATACGATTCGTGCAAATGTACCTAGAGTACTTTGTTTGGGTTGTATGTCATGAAGAAGGTTGGCAAGCTATTATGAAGGAAATTTACGACGAACTAATAGAAAATTATGCGGTTTATAGAAACATATATAATGGTAAACAAGAGTATCTGAAGGTGGCTGAAAGTATAAACTATTACAAAATACCAGCATCCACCAAATATTGGATGACAATGCCAGAGGTGGGTATAGCGATTGCAACCAAGTTTCAATGCATTGTTTACTTCGTGTCACTTGTGGGATCTCACAATTGCAGACTAACTTTTCTACCCCTATGAGGTGCACCCCCCTATGAGGTGCACCCCCCTATGATCTCCAAAATACGTGAAATTAGGTTTGGTTTTGTTGATACTAATTATTTTATCAATATAAGTCAATTGTCTCATACTTATGTTATTTCCTCTAATCTTTTGTTTTTTTGTCTCTGAAATTGCTTTCATTTATATGATGAAAATATTACAAGCATGGTTTGTAGCATGTTTTTTATACAATTATCAATTGTGTTTAACAAAATTGTGACTTGGATAATAATATCTAATGTTTGTTGCTCTGATCAGCCACCCAATCTTTTGACTGTTGTCCTCGTACGTCTTCACCTTGTTTATTCTCCATCCTTGTTTGAATGATGTCTTGTCCTTGTTTCACTTGTTACACTTGGTGTGAACTTCAGTGCTCCAAGTCCTAAATCTTCATTCATGCTACTCTTGATTCCTTGTTAATCTATAAATCCATGTCTTGAGTCATCCTGTTTTGATACCTGCAAAAAAGAGAACAAATTTATTGGTCAGGTTGATAACCTGCCTGAAAGAGATTAGTATGTTAGTCTAAATTTCTAAAGTAACCCAAGTTCAAGCTTTCTAGCAAAATAATAGCATTGAGTGGGCTAGGACAGTTCATTCCATTGAATGAACAGTCTTGCTTCTGTTCCAAAGCAAACTTAACAATCAAATCTGCAACACCATTTTCTTCTCTAAAAATATGTTTTAAAATCATCTTTGAAGTTATCAGCTTTCTGCAACATGTTAATACTTTGGATAGAAACCATGGGTACTTATTATATGCTAACATATTGAATAATTGTAAAGAGTCAATCTCAATGTCAATCTCTATCAAGTTATTCTTTTGACAATGTCTTAGTCCATGTAACAAAGCTAAAGATTCAGCAATTAAGGGTGAGCATTTACCAATCAGAATACCTTGTCCTTCTATTAACTCACCACTAGAATTTCTTAAGATGAAGCTACTGCTAGACTCCCCATTATGCAGTGAGGAGCCATCACAGTTAAGCTTAAGCCTATTAATAGAAGGAGGGTGTCATTTAATGTATAGACATGATCTACTATCAGAGATATGGTTAAAACAGTCTAGTTCCTTAGCTATTTGAAGATCATTTCTCTAATGTTTGTTTTTTTATTAAGGATGGTCTGTTTAAAGTAAATAAAATATACTTAACTTGGTTTATTATTGATTTATCAGAACTAATTCTTCCCTCATGTTTCATTTTGTTCCTAGCTATCCAAGTTGACTAGACTATCAAAGATGGTATTATTGTTCTAATGTGTATCTTAGACTGTGTAGAGGAGAACCATTTATTGATGATATGGTTTATTGTCATATCCCATAAAAACTTTAAAATATTGGAATTCCTAGATGTTTAAAAGGTAATATGCTATTATTAAAACCAAGTAAAATTTCAAGAGTTCTAATTCTTTGTCTGGTCAAGGTTGATGGAGCAACAAAGGTAGTTTTCTGTAAATAAATTTGCTGGCCGGATAAAATTTGATAAGTTTTCATAAAGTTTCTTATCTTTTTTAGGTTCCTGACTGATCCATTTAAAAATAATAGTGCATCATCTGCAAAATCTAGCAATTTATAGTTATAGAGATTCTAGTTTTAAAGATTAGGTTGGGATCTAATACTATACTCTTATTCACTCCTCTAATTAGATATTCCTCAGCTAATATAAATAGGGAGGGGGATAGAGGATCCCATTGCCTAATACCATTTGAAGATTTGAAGTATCCATATGTTATACCATTGACAATCACGGAGTATTGGATATGTTCTATGCTTTTTTTAACTAAATTGATTACTTGGTTATTAAAGCCAAAAGATTTCATTACTTGGTAAATGAAATTAAAGTTCAATTTGTCAAAAGCTTTTTTCATATCCAAGTTAATTATAATATTACTACCCCTCTGTTTTTTATTTAGATCATGAACTAACTCTTGCGTGATCGGGATGTTTTCTTGTATAGTTCTATTATGGACATATGCCCCATTGTTCTTTAGAGATTAGATTTGGCCATATTAAAATTAATCTGTTATTTGTAAGTTTTGATATAATTTTATTAAAAACAGAGCACAGACTAATTGGTCTGAAGTCAGACCATGTTTTGGCAGGATTTTTCTTTGGTATTAAGCATATGGAAGTAGCAAACATTCCTTTTGGAAAGCTAGCTTTGTTAAAAAAGTCAGAGATATCATTAACTAGGTCTTCTTTAATTATGGGCCGGCATTCAATAAAGAATCTGGAGTTGAAACCATCAACTCCAGACACACTACAACCATTGAGGCTTTTAATGACTCTATTTGTCTCTTCTATTGTTGGCTCAGCTAAAAGTGATATATTGTTTAGGTCAGAGACTAATTGTGGTATAATGTCAGGTGGGAAATCAGGGATAGGGTCATCAGTTTTGGTATTTAGTAGTTCTTGGAAATAGTTAACAGCTGATTCACCTATCTGTTTTAATAATCTAAAATGTTATTTTTGTCAATGATCTCATCTATCCTATTTCTACATCTTTTCTTTTTAACAAAGTTATGTAATGTTTTAGTGTTTTTATCTCCATCTCTAACAATTTGGAGGCACTCTTTTGCTGCCAGTATGTTTCTTCCCTAGCCATTAGAACCAAGTGTTTAGACTTTAACTCAGATAGTTTTCTATTGTTTTCTATGGAGTAAGAAGACTCTAATATCCTTTCTAGTATACTAATTTCCTCTTCAGTTTTCTCAATACAGTCAAAACTGTTACCAAATATGTCTTTATTCCAAGTTTTTATGTGATTTTTTAATCTTCTAAGCTTAAACCAGAATAAATGAATGAGAGAATTGGTATGAGGTGATGTATTTAATGGGTTATTCCAATTACTTTCAACTGTTGGTAAGAAGTTTGGATGACTTAACCACATATTTTGAAGCCTAAAGGGTGACTTATGTTCAGTTGACACTGATGATACTGAAATTATTAAGGGTGAGTGATCTGACCCTGTTCTGGTCAGATGCCTCACCCTAGTTACATCAAATTGTTCTCTCCATCTATCATTATGTAATACCAGATCTAGTCTTTTCCATTTATGGTTATTTGTCCAAGTAAAATTAGAACCTGAGAATCCTGGATCCTCAAGTTTACAATCTAGTATCATGTTATTAAAGTCTTCCATTGAATTCATACACAGTGTAACACAATTAAGTTGATCACTAGCATTGGAGATGGTGTTAAAATCTCTAACCACTAGCCAGGGGTCATTACTATTATTATTGGACAGGTCTCTCAATTGATTCCATAGGATCCTTCTTTGAAATCTATTACATTTTGCGTATACTATGGTAACCAGAAACTCTTTCAAAGAGTCAGAATGGTTTAACACAACATGAACTAATTGATCAGATTCTAAAACTATGTTAATTTTGTAATATTTTCTCCAAAACATCCAAATATTATTATTAGTATTGCCAAAGTAGTGATCAAACCCTAGTTTTTTAGAAGTTTTTTCAAATTTTTCAATAGAAATCATAGGTTCTTGAAGAACTATGAGCTCTATTGAGAACTTTTTAGTTATATATTTTATTCTTCTGATAGTGTTAAGATTACCAACACCTCTGGCATTCCAATTTAAAAAAGAAACTGTCATTTTTTAGTGTTTTTTTAGGAACTTACAGATCCTTTAAATTTTATTTGCTTGTTAATTAGATTACTCTTCACACCTTTAATCCTTGTTTTATTTGATTTTTTATGACCTATCTGATCTAACCTATCTTTATGTTTAACTACTAGAGAGTTTTGTAAGCTTAAGTTTTGTCTGTCACTAGAAATTTCACAAAATTCTTTATCAGAAAAGGTATCCTCATTCAATATGTTGAAAGTGTTACTTAAGTTTATATATTGTATAACCTCAATTACATCACTATCATTAATATCAGGAGGATTAGTATTTTAATTAAAAACCAAGCAATTTTCTTCCGAGTTTAGGCTTTTTGATAAAGATTTTTCAATGTTATTTCCATCACTCTCAGTATGATGTTTCTGATTATTCGCTACATGTTCATTTGTTTCTTGTTCACTAGATACTACCACAGATTTAATTTTGGGAATCCATTTCTCTTTATGTTTTTTTTTTCATTTTCTCTTGTAATTTGTTGATTTTTAGATTTCAATTCCTCTATTTTACAAGAATTTTCTCTGTGTCCTAAATGTCTACAGTTTTTACAATATGCAGGTTTGTCATTATAAATTATATTTTTCCAGTATCCGTCTCGATCTCCAAAGCGTATCCAAAGTCTTTGGGGAAGGAGACTTGAGGTATATACTACTGTCCAGGATTTATAGAGGTTGAAACTTACACAATTTTTGTTGGGTATCCATATTGTCAAAGGCAATCCAATTTCCTTTGCAATATGTTCAATTGTATCAAGATTATACATTATTTCTGGGATTTTAGGAAAGGAAATCCAAACGGGATTCAAAGGGGACACCCGTTTGGGGTTAAAATAAATGGTCCATCTAAGAATTCTAAAAGAGAATTGACCTATGGTTCTAACTGTTCGTTTCCAAAAAGTTTTAACATCATTAATATTATCAAATTCCACAAAGATGTGTCTATAGTCCCATTTATAAGTACTAAATTTCCCTATGAATCTAGATGTTTCCAAGAAATCCCTAAAATTTATAACAGAAGTTGATCTATATGAAAATTTTGCAATTAAAGTAAATTTAGATAGAGAGGAGAGTTTAGGCTTATCTGATTCGTCAAATATAACGAAGGTGTAGTCCTCCTCGACTCCACTTGTGACTCTTACATGGACAAATCCTTGATTGCTTCTCCCATTTGCTTCTGAATCTATCATTTCCGTGTTCTTTTTCAGCATATATGCGTATGTAGGCCTTGAGAGTTGCTTCTGGTTCATTGAATCTTCTTCAGAGTTCTTCTGAGTTGTTTGTTCCTCTTCGAAAATTGGGTTTTCGAATATATGGTCTTAAGCAACAGGATGTTGCATGACATCGATCGATCGATTTCGATCTGGAGAGAGCTTAGGGAAATTTTTTTGGTTGTGTAAGAAGTGAGAGGATCTAGGGTTATTTCGCTCTTCGAGAGGAAGAGTGGAAATTGGGGACTGCATCGATAGAGAGGGTATCTAGGATTGTATCTTCATACTTATGTTATTTAGTACCACTGTCTTAAGAACAATCTTAGTCTAATTCTAAATTAATTTTACAGCTAGTTGCCAGGCCTCTATGTTCTTGCGCACGTATACATCATATGTGGAATGCATTGCACAATGATAACACTTCAACTGGGGAGTTACCAATACTTGTCCGCTACAAGACATATATGGAGATCGAAGGTCGAAAGCCAATTAGTTCCTACCCAAAAGTAACTGATCTGGATGAATCTGTTTAGTGGGTTTATGTTGTTTAATACTTTATTTACGTATTAATTCAAACGTTTCGTACTTCAATTTTAAGAGTTATATTATGTTATTAATTAGTATGTTTTCTTCGTAGTTAATATGTTGTGTTTAATTTTTAAGTTGATTATAAAGAAATTAACTTCAAAAAAACAAAGCAAAACTTATAATTTCATAATCTAATAAAATTATATAAAAGGAAAAACGACGACTTGTGATTGAAATACATAATTGAAGACAAAGAAACACTAGATAACTTAAGATAAAATATAAAATCAATCGAAATCATAGCCTCCGTTTTCGGTAAGACTATGTAGTATTTTCGCCTTCAAGAAAATTTGATCCTCAACATATTTCATCATTTCTTTAGATAAATAATCCGTGACTATTAAACCAAAAGAGTCGAATGCTTCATTCCTAGTATCTGGTGGCTGGTTAAGCACAAAAAATATTGGTCCACTTGTGATATACGTGTACCTAGTCGCTACATCATCATGAAAACGATAGGGAGGAATTCGTGTAGCCGTAGACATGCCGACATACAAGAAATACATCATACATAACTCCTCATCAAAAAACCCATCGGTATTATCATCTCACCTAGTAAACTTCACATGTTTTGTAGCTTTGAGTAGATGAGCATCGCCAAACACGCTCCACCTCATATTGAAACAAATTGAGAGAGAATAGTTGAAAATGTGTGTTTTAGATAATGGAAGTCAGTGTTATTTTATAGAAGAATTAAATTTTAGATTGGCGGGAAGAATTGAGGGGGATATAATTTTGGCGGCAATTGAAAAGCGGGAAAAAAAAATTGGAAAAAAGTAGCACCATAGGTTTTGCCTATTGTGCACTAATGGTGCACAATAGGCCGTACCCATGGTGCCTACTCGGTGGCACCATCGGTGCATCACGTGTGCACCAATACTGAAAAAACCAGTGCACCATCGGCGCGGAGGATGATGCACCGATGGTGCCACCGAGTAGGCATTCATGGTACCTAGCACCAGCCGGTACATTAGAACCGACCGGTGCATGGCACCATCGGCATGGGGTTCCTGTACCGATGGGTACATGCACTCTACGTAACCGAACCTATCCACCATTGGTGGACAGTAGGAAGAACCTATGGTGCACACTTATTTGCACCATGGGTGTAGATTAATGTGCACCATTGGTTCTCATGACTAACCACCGATGATGCACAAATACTTGTAAAAAGATTTCATTCCAATATTTTTTGTCTACATTTGTTTTGGATATCATTTACCAATTTATTATTACTTTTAATCGTATTGGTTTTTTTGTAGTTTTTAGATTAGAGCTAAAGAAAAACAGTAGCTTAGTTTAAGGAAACGTTAGGTTTGTTGTTAGGTTTGTAGTATTGGAATGAGTGTAAGTTAGGTTTTCAAAGTTTAGTGTAATGTTTATCTCTAGTTTCGAGTAAAATTTATAGGTTCACAATGCGATGAAAAATATAGAGATGAACGAAAACAGAATAACATTCAAATCATAATAACAAAGTACTAGTACAAATCAGCAATCGATCGTCCAATGCGATACCAAAACATAAATACAAAGAGAAACATAAATCAGCCTAGCATAACTAAAAAAAGTCCAATAAGAAGGACAACTAGCCAAAGAGAGAATATTTGCAAAACTTGATCTCTCCACTGTAGTGCACCCTCTAAATCTCGACATATAGGCAAAGTGGTCAAAGATTTAACTGCCTCCAACAGTTTATCGCCGGTAGTGTGCGGGAGTGCGGTGATCACATGCCAACCATACGCAGCCAAGTACCTCCAATATGTGTTTGTTGTCGATTGCTTAAAAGTATCGACGGTAATGGTCAACCGCTCCTCTGGAAGTAAGTGTTGACAATAGTCTAGCCCCACACGCTCATGCCAAGTGTATCAAGCCACATCTCCCTTCTTATACCCAGATCTAAGTACAAATGGGAGTTCGGATTGATCATGAACCCGTCCGAACTGGCGCATGACTAGATCATGCATGTATCATCTGACAATGCTCATCATCCACAAAGGATAAGCGATGGTGCGGATCTCTTGCGCTGGGAACCGAACACTAATGCCCTCATATGGATGGAACACGACCGGTAAAAAGTAAAATAAAACATTTAATAACAAATAAAATATGATTAAGTAATAAATAGACTAGTTACTAATAAATGTGTTTACTTACGTTTGTCTCATTATAATCCGAATGAATCGAATACATCGTCGATTTTGGGTGGACGTTTGTTTTGAAAATCCTCTTAGGTAGCCCCATCACAATCCTCGGCTTCCTCACTACGTGATCTGTGTTCTCTCGGATTTTAAATGTGAGGAAGTGACCGTAAATCCAGCAATCTAGCAGGCCAACGAATTTGTAAAGGTTATGCTTCGATGCTTTTGAAGCATCACTCAAAGCACGAAACAGAAAGGCCAATGCATTGGTCCTCTGTGTGATGTTCCATAAACCCGAGTTCAAGTTCTCCAACCCATAAAGGTAATCGGCCTTGACACTTTTCTGACTAGTGTCCAAAAATATCGTGTAACGAGATAAGAATAATAGGTATGCTCGTGATATCTAGCGGGTAGTGTTGGTGCCAGTCTCCTCGAGGTAGTGGCCTTTTTAAACATCTCCTGCAACCGCTTAACTTTGAACTCAATGCCTTGTATGGACTCCAGCTCTACGCGGACCTCTGCAACGCTCAGTCCCAACATAGTCATGTAATAACTATAAGCCTCATCGTGTGGAGTCATAACCACGTCCAAAGTCCTGCCTATTACATGGAGACCTGTAATGCAACTAACATCATCGAGAGTTATGGTCATATCCCCGGAGCTGAAGTGGAACATGTTGGTCTCCTTATGCCAACACTTGACGAATACCTCATTCATTACAAAATGCGTGAAGTATTGAGGCAAGTGGGCAATAAGAGATCTGAAAGAAGTGCGTGATATGTGGCGTTGCACCTGTGGTTGAGCGTTCATGTCCCACATACGTATTATAATGTGCATGTATGCCTAAAGAAGTACAAGCATGTAAATAAAAGAGTAAGTATAAATATCATACAAAGTGAAACTTAACTAACCAAAAGTGTATAATAAGTTGATACTGACCTGTCCGACAAAACAAAATGCCTCGTGATCCTTATAGTTAGAAAATATGGGTATCTTGTTGCATTTCAAAAACGAAAACATTTGCATATGCTCCTCAGTTTGTATGACATCAACCTCCTCAGAGTCCAAGACATCCTACTCGTGATCACCAGTGGCATTCACCCTACCGCTAACTGGTGGTAGTCGTACCGATGTATGCGTTGGGGCGATCAACGAGCAGCGGACTGTGGCAGTGATACAACAGGTGATCAGTGGACTGTATGTGATCGGACTGGTGGTGCATCACGCCGTGACGAGCCTCAACTCTATCGTCAACTATTTTTTCAACCGTTTTTATTTTTCTCATCCCTTTGTTGATGCGACGCAATGATCGATCGCTGTGAATCCTCTATGTCTCGTCCTTCCTGCGCTCCTTCTTTGTTTCCTTCGTTGTCGAGGATCGTCCGCGTTTTTTTCGCGGATCATCTCATCTTCCACATCCCTAATTGTTTTTAAATTTTTCCCCAAATAAATCACCCTTGATCCAAGAACACCACAGATCGTGGATTGACATACTCAGTACTCTGAAATAAACAAATAAAAAATAAGATTAGTCGCATAAAACATATAAATAATCTTAAAACTAAATATAAATAATTGTAATTTAAAAATATAATTTTAAACATAATACAATATATATAAAAAAACTTTATACATTTAAAAAAACTATAAAGACTCAATTTTAAAAACCAAAAAGTAAATTTATTTTTATTTTTAAAAAAGGTTATAGTTGTGCATTATAACCTTAGTGCAACCTTGTATCTACTCGTATAGGACTTACGCACAGATGGCGTGCCTAACAAACCTTACATGTGCCAACCATTTTCGGTGATTGGAAAATGGCCTCTAAATACCTTAAGTTCGAGATTTTTTATACTTAATTCAACTCAAATTCAATCGTAATACTAATTTTGATATCAAACCCTAACTTTAATATACGATTCCAACTAAAAATCCTAAATAAAATCACAAATTTTTTCTAAAACAACCTAGGATTTTCTTCTTCACCATGAAGGAGGAGGAGTAGGAATAGGAGGAGTTGCCGGATTTTAGTTTAGTGAAACATTTAAAGAGAATGTAGAGGTTTTTAAAAAATAGATAGGATTTTAGAGAGAAGTGAGAGAGAGAATATAAAGCGTAAAAAGTTTAATAGAAAAAATGGTGCATATACGCTAAAAAATATATTTTTGTCTAAAATTAATTCAGCTTTTACAGTATTGGGTAAACTCAAAATTATTTAAAATTAAACATTAAACAATTATTGGTGTTTATAACTTAGACCCTAACATATTTGATTCGGTCCTAATTACTCTGTTTGTAAGCTGATATCTAATTAATAACTTTTGTGATTTAGTCTTGATAAGTGAATGGGTTTCAAATCCTTGTACATTGGGTGATTATTATACGAGACATGTTCGAACTTCTATAAATACATACCCATAAATATTGGTGTTTTGGATTATTTTTCAAAATGTATCAAGCAATATACGGTTGAAATACTAAAAGCAAATTGTAATTTTTTGTCAAAATATTACAAATAAAATAAAATTATTGACAGTTTTAGAATATTTTTCTAATATAAAACAAATAAAATATTATAATAAAATTATCGTCAAAATATATATACGCAATCACGCATTTTAAAACAAAAGTAAGTGGAAAGATTAAAGTTTTCTCATTCATTATTGGAAACAGAGTTTTTCTCTGCAATCAAGGAAAAAGGATCAACTTCTTGTTGATTAATTTCTTTCTTCTTCTGGTTTCGGAGTTTCTTCTTCTCTGCCTTGAATCTGATCTCTTTTCTTGTCCGGACTGTTGGGTTTTTTTGTGGATTTCTCGTCCCTGAATCGGATCTCTCTGTTTTGGATCTGTTTTTGTTGTGGTTGTCGTCTTCTGGGTTACGAATGTTTTTCGATGGCCAAAGATATTCTGAATGTTAACGATTTTCATTCTTTGAATGATAAAGATGAGAAGAGCTCTTCTCCGTACAAGAAATTGTATTCTGATGTCTTAAAAAATGTTACAGACACTCAAGAGTTTTCGCCTGACTTTGTTAGATCTTTTGATGATCATAATGTGATTCAGTATTCGACACAAACTAAGTCCATTCTTCTGAAGGAATCAAGATCAACAATTATTGGGAAGTTTAGTCAGGGTATTCCGAAAACGTGCGGCGTGTCAGTCTTTTCTCGAGTCCTTCAAATTCAAAGGATCATTTTCATATGTTACAATTGATTCAAGATAGATTCTTATCGAATTTAGTTTGTTAGAGGATGTAGATAGAATTTGGTCTAAGTGTATTTGGAATGTAGATGGTAAAGTCATGAGAATCATCAAATGGAGTCCTGAAAACAGTAAAAGTTTTGAATGCCCAATTACGCTACTTTGGGTGAGATTTGAAAATTTGCCATAATTTTTGTACAACAGAACTATAGTTAAAGATATGGCCGATTCCTTGGGATTAGTTCATCAAATTGTGGTTCCTAATTATAATAGGGTCTCGGTGAATGCTTGTTATGCACTGGTTTATATCGATGTGTCTAAAGTTTTGAAAAGAAAGTTGTGGATAGGTTTTGGTGATCAAGAAGTTTGTTGGGTTGGTGTTAGTTTAAAAAATGCTCCATATTATTGTCACAAATGCCATCATTTGGGACATAATTATGAAGATTGTAAAAAGATTGCTATCAAAGAAAAGTCTACTGATAAAGCTTCTGGTGGTGAAAAAGGACAGTCTGTTTCTGTAAAAGAAAGTGTTACAGGTTCTCAAAATCTTAATGTTAATCTTGTTAGCAAGGTTTACAGGAGGAAATTGAAATCTATTATCACCTCTAAGGAAAATGCTGTAGATTCTCAAACAAATGTTATCTTTACAAGCCCCGAAAAGGAAATCGTCTCTTCCAAAAAAGATCTGAATTTGATAGTTGGGCAGGGTCATGATCTGATTTCTGTGGATAGAAATGATGGTTGTATTCTTGAACGCAATTCATTTGAAGAGTTGGAGATTATTGATGCTATCAAGAATCTTGATCAAGGATGCTTGCAGAAGGTGTCTTCCAAATTTGAAGTTGCAAATGATGAGGATAAAAGCATGTCAGGCTACAGTACTCCTGAGGATCAAATCGTGAACCAGTCTTCTCCTGTTTTTAAAGAAATTTTTCTTAAAAAACTGAAAACAAATAGGAAAATAAAGAAACCAAATCAAAATATTGTTAAGTCCTTACGTTTTAAGGACAATTGTAAAAAATCCTACTCTGATAATGATAAGTCTAATTAGTTGGAATCTTAGTGGTATCAACAATAATTCTACCATTTTGAGGTTAAAGGACATGATAAATACTAATAAAATTCAAATTCTTGCTTTACAGGAGCCTCTGTTGAGAGTGGAGATGATAAATGAGATAGCTGCTAAGCTTGGTTTCAACAATTTTGCTGCAAATCTTTCTAATAAAATCTGGTGTTTTTGGAAGGAGGAAATCAAGATTAACTTACTGATTGATCATGACCAATGCTTGCACTTGGATGTGTTTAATACTGATTCTGAGATGGAGTTCAATCTGGTTTATGTTAAGTGTAATAGATCTGAGAGAAGGAATCTTTGGAGTCTTCTTAATTTTATTTCTGTTACCAGGAAAGCTTGGATGGTTGTTGAAGATTTCAACGTCATTTCTAACTCTGGTGATCAGATTGGTAGCACTTCTTTGTGTGTTAACAGTATGGAAGATTTTAATGATTGTATTGCTGATTGTTCGTTAGAGGACGCTGGTTATGGTGGATCGAGATATACTTGGAATAGGGGCTCGAGATGGAAGCGTTTGGACAGGGCTATGGTTAATAGCAAGTGGAATGAGACATTTAATAGTACCAGGGTTCATCATATGATCAGAACCTGTTCTGATCATTCGCCTTTATTAATTGCTGCTGATAATGTTACTAATGATTATCATAAGAAAGGTTTTAGGTACATGACTATGTGGTCGAATGATGAGTCTTTTTTGGGCATTGTTGAGACTAATTGGAGGCTTCCAATGGCTGCTTATCCTAATCAACGTTTTTGGCACAAGTTAAAGAGACTGAAAGCTTGTTTGAAGGAGTGGAACACTAATAGTTTTGGGAATATTTTCAATAGTCTTAAAGATGCTGAATGTTGTGTTAGGAAATTGGAGGACTCGCTGGCCAATAACTTTAACATTAATACTAAGTCTGAGTTAGATAAAGCCAATAGTTTATACATTAAGAATCTTAAAATGGAGTCTGATTATTGGAAGCAGAAGTGTTATAATGACTGGTTTCATGATGGGGATAGAAATACTAAGATTTTTCATTCTTTTGTAAATAAGAAAAGAAGGAAAATGAAGATCAAAAGTATTAAGGATGGAGATTGTTGGTTGAATGATGAAGAGAGTATTGGTTTGTCTGCTGAAAAGTATTTTAAAGAAGCTCTTTCTTCTGAGTCATATAACATTAAGGAAGATGAGACTCTTCTCTTGAATGATGACATTTTTAATGTGATTCCTTCTTTGATTTCTGATGAAGAGAATATTACTTTGTTGAACCCTACTTCTGAGGAGGAGATTTGGAGTGTTATTGCTTCTATGAAGGTTGAAAGTGCAGCCGGTGTTGATGGCTTTAATCTTCACTTTTACACGTTTTGTTGGAGGATTATTAAGCATGACCTTTGCATCTCTTTTAACTCTTTTATTAAGGGTGATTACATGCCAAAGGGCATGTTTTCCACTGGCCTTTGTTTGAATCCTAAGACCAAGAATCCTACTACTTGGAATGAGTACAGACCGATTGGTTTGTGTACCATATTAAATAGGATCTTTGCTAAGCTTATTAATTCGAGGCTGGCCATTCTTCTCCCTAAGATAGTTTCTTGTTGTCAAGGGGCTTTCGTTAGAGGGCGTTGTATTCATGACAACATTCTGGTGGCCAAAGAGATGATTTATGACATCAAAAGGAAGCCTAAGACTGGCAATGTTTTTATCCAGCTCGATATGTCGAAAGCGTTTGATAAGATGGCTTTTCCTTTGATATATAAAGTTCTTTCAAAGTTTGGTTTCTCTAATGATTTTTTGAGTCTTATTAATAGGTTAACTAGTAACGTTTGTATATATATTCTGATAAATGGTGGTACGTTTGGTTAATTCAAAACAAGAAGAGGTTTGAGACAGGGTGATCCCATGTCTCCGAGTTTGTTTATAATCGGTGAAGAGGTTTCGTTAAGGGGAATGTATAGCCTGTTTAACAATAATAAAATGATGTCTTACAATACAAGATCTCAAATGTTAATGCCTTGTCTGGCCTTTGCAGACGACATTCTTATTTTTACAAACAGTTTATATGATTCTATTAACAATTTGAGTGTTTTCTTGATAAGTACCAGCTTGTTTCAGGGCAGATGATAAATAAGCAGAAGACTAAGCTGATAACTTCATCTTATCTTCATCATACTAGGATAACTAGCTTGGAGACTCATACTGGCTATAAAGTGGAGAACCTGCCTACAAGTTATCTTGGCATCATTCTGAACAACAGCAACAAGTCCTGCAATTTCATTAAAATCATTAATAAAATTAATGATAAGCTTTCTGAGTGGGATTCAAAGTATTTCTCTTTTGGGGGCAGAATAGTGTTAATCACTAATGTGCTTATGTCTTATCCAAATTACTGGTTACAGAATAGTATGTTGCCTAAGAGTATTATTAATAAGATTGATAAAATGCTTAACAAGTTTCTGTGGAGATCTAAGCTAAATGAGCCGACCATTCATTGGGCTAATTGGAAGCTAATCTGTAAGCCCTTTGAAGAGGGGGGCCTTAATATCAGAAGTATTTCTGATATTCAGTATGTTGCCTAAGAGTATTATTAATAAGATTGATAAAATGCTTAACAATTTTCTGTGGAGATCTAAGCTAAATGAGCCGACCATTCATTGGGCTAATTGGAAGCTAATCTGTAAGCCCTTTGAAGAGGGGGACCTTAATATCAGAAGTATTTCTGATATTCAGTATGTCTATTCTTTAAAGTTGTGGTTCACATTTAGGAAAAATGAATCAATTTGGGCTAAGATGATGCATTATACCTATCCTAAAAACACTCACCCTTTGTATACTAACTTCAACAGGCCTGGGTCTCATGTTTGGAGAAGATTGGTAAGCACTAAGAAGGATGCTGAAAACCATATCAGTTGGGTCTTTGGTAATGGAGAGATGGACTATTGGAGAGATAACTGGCATGATTACAAGCCTATCTATGATGCTCAAAATGATGTTAATTACCTGGAAGCAAAAGTGAACTCTTTTTGGAAGAATGGATGCTGGGATGCTGCTTCAATGGTTCCTTTTATTTCTCCTGAAAGATGGAACAACATTCAAAAGCTTAAAGTGGACAGTTCTAAGCAGGATATAATGCTTTGGAATTGTTCTAATGATACAACTTTTGACACCAAGAAAACTTGGAATACCATCAGACACAAATCCAGTTTCTCTAGGCTTTTCAAAAACATTTGGAGTCACATAATACCCAGGAAGCTTTCATTCCTTCTCTGGAAAGTTATTATGAATTTTATATCTATAGATTCTGTGCTTCAAAAAAGACATTTACAATTGGTTTCGAAATGTCAATTTTGCAAAAATAGTGAAGACATAACTCATGTTTTTGTCAACTGCACTCAAGCTTGGAAAATTTGGAATCATTACAGTATCATTTTCAAGATTAAAGTCAAGAGATGCATGGTTCTAACTCATGTAATTAAAACATGGCATGACTTTAGCAGAAGCAAGGCTCACATTACTCATCTTATGCCTGCGATTATCTGCTGGACTATTTGGTATAATCGAAACAACTCTAAGTTTAAGGGAGTGTCTTTTAATTTTAACTCTACTATTAGCTACATTGATCGAATCATTTTAGCTTTAAATGTCTCTGTTTTAACTAAAAAGCATTGGTCTAACACTAAAAATGCTAGTCTGCTTATGGGTTGCCAGATTTCTAGTCCTAAGCCTATTTATATTACGTGGAAACATCTGATTGAAGGCCGGATTAAGCTTAACATCGATGCTTCTGTTTTGAGAAACGGTGAGGCTTGTGGCGCTGGTATCTTCAGGAATCATTTAGGAGAGGTCTTGCAGTGTTTTGGCAACACTTATTAGCTGAAACTCGTGCTCTCCTGGATGGTTTGCTTATATGTAAGCAAAATCATTGGTTTTATGTCGATATTGAATCTGACTGTCAGATTCTGGTGAACTTCATCGCCTCAGGGATTTCCCCTTGGTTTCTCAACCCGGTCATTAAGATCTGTCGATTAGTTTTTGCTTCTTCGATGATTATCAAATACATCTCTCGAGTTCAGAATCAGGCCGCCGATTGGCTGGCCAGATGGACTATTAGATGTATTAAGAAGCCTTCCTTCAACCATTTTAACATCCCTTCTGAGTTGAATGCGATCATTTTTCTTGAAGAGTTAGGTTTGGGATATTTAGCTTAAAATCTCTGAGATCTGGCTTCAGTGGTTTTCTTTTGTAGGCTGGGGGGATGTCTCTTTCGACATCTGAAGAAGTTTTTCTCGGGAAGGATGGCTTTCTGAAGCTTAGAGGTGTTGTTAAAAGCATGGAATAGCTGTTGGGAGTTGTGTGAAGATGTAGCTATTGAATCTTGGTGAAGGATTGATGTTCGAGCTTAGAGTTTATCGATGGTATCAAGTATGGAATCTGGTCGTTGGAGTTGATTTTTGAAGACGAAGAGGCAGTTTGGCGCCCTCCGTCTTATTTGATTTTGATTTTAGAGTTAGGGTTGGTTTCGATTTGGTACTTTGCCAATTTGACAATCAATCCCTAATTGAATTTTTTGGTTTTATCTCTTTTAGAGCCAGTTATTTTGTAAAACTATCAATTTAGTCCTTCAATAAAATAGGTTATTTTTTATTAAAAAAAATATACGCATTTTAAAAGTTATATTTTTTAATAAATCGGAATATATAAAATATAAACATTATATATAAAAAAAATAAAAAGTTAAAGATAATCAATGGCTAGCTGCCAAGTGGCAGCCAGCTTAGCATTGTTGCTGTTCAAAACTGCCATCCCAAGAAGGTCCCACTATCACCGTTGTTGCACACCAAACGGGTGCCTGCCGTTCCCCAAGATTCATTGGACAATGGACATAGCCTTACGAGAGGAAAACATGTCATCATATACAGGTTATGTGCCAGTGTGACAAAGTTTACAGTAAGAAAAAACTTCTCAATAGTCTCATTACATAGAGACAGAGGTAAAACAAGCTACTTATTATCTTCAAGCATCATTATCAGCACCGTCTTCGTCAAATGGAATTTCGTGTCGAGGTTTATTGTACTTTTCTCGAAGTTGCTTTATAGGTATGAAGTCTCCAGCGCCATCAGCCCCGTAGAATAGAAACGAAAGATACGGGTGATCAAACCTTGCCTATATATGTATAAATACAGAACCAGAGTTGGTTTACATAGAATCGAGATATCACATTATCATTGTTTTGCACGACAATTTTCTTTACTCACCATGCCTTGTTCTTCGGGTGCTGACAGATTGTCCTCGGCAACTGGAATAAAGAAAAAAAATCATGAACTTAGTATCAAGGCAAGTAGCAAAAGTTGTAACCAAAAACATGAGCAGGGGCAATTTCTTTAGGTCAAAAGAGCTAGCCCTATGTGAATTTACTAACTCGGGGGACTATTGGTGTTATACTTAATAAACAGAGGACTAATTTTGTGGCTGTGTCATAGCGAGGAACTAACCAACATTCAAAATTTAAATCCAATGAAACAATTAGAATGTTAATGAAATAAAATCGTCCAAATTTCTCAGCCGAACTAATAACTTCCAATTCTTTGTTGAATTAATTCAACTCTAGCGTCAACAGGAGATGCTACTGATCGCGTGTTCTTTCAGTTTTGTTGTACATGTCAACTTGAATATAGTTTTTAAATTAATTTCTGATACGACTTAAAATGAAGAGAAAGAAAAAAAGAGTGGCAGCGGTAAACTGAACTAAATGTCGACAGCCTAATTAGTAAAGTATCTAACCAGGCATCAAAAAATTAACTTACCATACGCCACTAATAGGTTGGGGTCTGCATGAACATTAACCAATACCTGGGGAAAAACGTAATTAGAAATTGACTAAGTGAACAAAACAATAGTCAAAATGCAGACCTGATAAAATGGCTGATTGGAACCACGAGGCAGCTTTTCAACCTTAGCAGTTTCCATCCACGAAGTTGATTCACAACAAACAGGATCCATTCCACATACCACAGCTTGATAGCCTGAATTGAATTAAGCATTATATAAAAATTTTAACCAAAAGTATACCATGTATGTACTTTTGTCCTATCCACAAATTTTTTCCATGTCTCAGAAACATTAAGCCTCAAATCATATGTTTCGAACAAATGTTAATCTCTCATAAACTTGCAACGGTTAGACCAATGTTTTATACTCTGAAATTCCACTAAAAATAGTATATATATATATATCAAACTTAGTCTCATAAATGGTAGGAAGTAAACAAATGACATGAAATGGAAGCTTCTAACATACCGAAAATTTTATGGCTCACTTTTTGCCCCAAACGAAATGCATACTGTGCATTCTCATATGCTAGAGCCTTTACAGATACCGCCAAAGATTCTACTTCTAGTTTAGATATGTCATCCCGTAATCGAGCTGCTAAAGCATAGTTCTCACTCTCGATAGCACTCTGAAGGTCTGCACTGTAAGAAGACAATGCCTCAATACAAAACTACACAATAAAACATCTGATCAGTTGTGATACACTATGCATCACAACGATTATAACCACTCACCGTAATCGTATAACGCTTATTCCCTTATCTTGCGCTTCACTCTTAGCAGATGATCCTCGTTTAGCTTCTTGCTGCCTGATAACCTCCTCTTCAACCTTCCAAGGAAATACTTATTACTTATTATTGATAGAAGAAACTCGTTCTTAAAGACAAAGTCTAACATAAAAATCATATATGGCATTTGAAGAAACAAGTCTTACACCTTTAATTTCAAATTCCTATCCAGTCTTACAAACCTGCAAGTTTCGTGCAGAAATAAGACTAGTATCTATCATCAGATTAGGGTTTCGTTTATGTTCGAACCTCAGTGAGCTTGGTTCTCAATTCTTGAGCAATATCATACTGTTCCACATTTAGAGCGTACTGCCAGTTCACAACACAAGCAACAAAAACTTATGAGAAAAAAACGCTTAGGAAACTAATCATATCTTCCATATTTACACATAGACGTTCGTAAACACCTGTACTCGAGTTGCTAAGTCTAGTTTGAAAAAGAAGATCAATATATCCTCATTGGCACTCTCACTTCGTTCCGAACTTGCATCCAAACTCTGGTCACCTCCTTTAAACAGCCATCCTGCCTCGACCCTCAAACTTCTTCGATTTAGTACGTTCGGGTTGTTTCTTAAGGGTAAGCTTTTCACACACTGATGCCAAAGGCATTGGCTATCAGACCCCGAAAACAGATGAGCTTTCTTCATCAATTTAAACTGCCCGTTCCATGATCGGAATACCTCATTGCTCCCAGAAGCAATCGTAGCACTCAATGATAAAGTTTGTACCATTGTAGTCTTGCTTATGAATTGCTTTCCTATCCTATTCTTCTGTGTAGCAGATTAAGCATCTATAATGCCCCAGCAATGATTAAACAGAAAACAAAGACAAAACACCGACTCACATACAGATTATTAACACTAACCAATATTTTTTGGCACATATTGTAGTGAAAAGAAGAAGAAAAAATCCAGATATTGAATCATATGTATACAAAAGTACAAGCACGAGCTCGATTCTTGAAACCCTAACTTGTTTCCCCTTTGATGTTATGCATTTTTCAAATCTGATCGGTATCCAATTCCATTATCATAAGCCTCAAGAAGTATTAATCCTTTCAAGGTTAACTTTAAAATTTCTACATCTTTGCGTATAAACACCTCGATTCAATCTTTTAATGTAAGTTTCAGGAAAAAGTCGAAGCGGCGAAGAGAAGATTTATGAAGCACTACTCGATTTTGCAAATTAATCATCCCGACGGAAATGCAAGAACTCAGATAAGAGATAGATAGACGAAGATATATACATATATATATAGTGTAAGCATATGTCAAGATTATCAGGTTGAGACATACCAAGAAAGAAGAAGAGCTTCATGACTGCGCGAGGTTGAACTTTGAATGAGTGGTCTCTTTGATTGTACTGGATTAGGGAGTATAATGTATTAATCGCCAGTTTTTGACACGTGTAAGTACCTGCTTCTCAAACGTTCTTAATCTTAAGAATCGAATTTTCAAATTTAATAAAAAAGAAAATGTAAATGGACCATAAGTTATTTTTAGGAGGCCTTCCATTCTTTTTGCATAAGCACTCACGAATTTTGTTTTTAGTTACGTGTGAGTAGGAATGGTTTAGGAGCACTAACTTGATTTGAGACTTTTCAAAATTGTGATTTTTATGTTTCCATCTTTTTTAGGTTTAACTTTTTTAATTTTGATAAGGGTGGATTAGAAAGATGCGGTTGAGAGTGTGTGATAGGCAATTGTATTGATGTAGGTATATTATTTGAGTTGATTCGTATACACAGAAAAAATTGTCTGAAATTTCTTTAAATGGTATACCATTAATTATTTCAATTTTGATTTTGAACTAGCATTTTAACTACTTAATATGCTTATAATCCCAAGTACGTAGATATCTTATTTCAAGACTTTCCATAAAAAAACATGGCATATAAATTATCATGAGGGGAGGTATTTTTGTTATAATCTAATCTGTGTTTCTTTTTAAGAGTTTCTTTGGTCAGCCAGTCTGCGATTTGATTCTGTTCACAAAAAACATGTCTGATAAACACTATACTTCATGAACCAGCTCATTCCGTTCGCTAGTGACAATATAATCTAACAAGTGTGCATTCCGTTCGCTAGTGACAATATAATCTAACAAGTGTGCATTCCGTTCGCTAGTGACAATATAATCTAACAAGTGTGCATTTCGCACTCTCCGAATTTCTCGATAATCTATTATGAGTATATTGGTCGACTAGTCCATATAATTAGACTAAAATATCTAATACATGCTATGTTTCCTGAATTTTAGAGTGAGATCAGTGAATTTTTTTATCGTTCATTAATATAGAAAATGATTAATTTGAGGAGGTAGTTCCCCTTCGAATTTTTATAGGACTGCCTTTGTTCCAGTTCCAAGGATTTCCGAACTCATCATACCTGGTGTGGTTAATTATCGTCTGAGGGTAAATTTGTAATTTGTTTGGAGTTTTGTGGAAGTATATGGGTGTTTAATATTTAGAGTAGAGAGTAGAGGGAGAATTAAGCAGCATGGCTGTATTTAATTTTCATTACCCACATTTAATGCAGGTGGTTGGGTATTTATACCCTTACATTTGGGCTTTATGGGTTTTCGGGTCATGTTTAATGGACCCGGGTCATGTTTAAAGACTCATGAGCTCTTAGTAAGAGAGCAAGTAGCTTAGTCAAGAAGTGTTTAGGTTTTTTAGTTCTTTTGTCATAGTTCGAACAGTCCAATGGGCTAAGTGTTCGAAGTGGTATGTCCGGTCCGGAGGCCTTGGTCCGATCTGTCCCTGTCCGGGGAGGAAGCAGAATTCGGACTCATCAGGAGCCCCTTTTTTAGGTGTTTGTTCAAATACTTTTGTCAAAAACCTGAAAAACAGTCTGATGTCAGGGGTAATTTTTCCCGGACAGGTCTCTTAACTTGGGCTATGGCTTTATCCGGACTGATAAAGCTTTGTGAATCCAAACAGTTTTTGCCAGAGTTTATGGGACACGTGTCACTTTCTGGTTGGTTGCTTCAGCCGTTTTTTCACCTTGAATTTCGAACTCACCTTCTTCGAAAAGCAACCTCTTTATTAAAGATGGTGACATCAGCGCCGTCTTTAATCATTACCAATCTTTTTGAATTCTCCTAGGAATCAAACTCCTTTTTCAGATTTACTATAAATTAAAACACTTTCTACTGTTTCACCATCACTCTCATTTTTACTCTGCAACTTCTTAAAGCTTTTTCTCTCCAAAACAAACCTTTACCCAGATTGTTTATGTTTACAGCGAGGAACGCTTTGATCAAAGGTGGGTGGCTCAACCTCTCTGAACTAGAAAAGGCGCAAAAGGTCGAAAGGGAAAGGCGCATTGCAGCAGCATTACCCGTTTCGCCCATCGACAAGCCAGTGACTTCAACCACAAAATCAGACCAAGGTTCTTCTTCTTCTAAAGGCATTAAACCGAAAAGGTTATTTCAAACCAACCTCTCGCCCATTATCTCCGGTTCTTCGGTTCAAGAATCGGAATCTGTTGTTGAGCCAGGTGTAACCGTTACTAGCTTCAAAAAACCCTCCCCCTTTTTAGCTATGGGGTCAGACACTGAAACCTCCCCTCAAAAATTAGTGGACCGGAGAAAAGGCCGGCTGGTCAAGGGTCAGGCTTCTAAGAGCATTCCTTCAAAATCGGGTGCCAAAGACAGCAGCACTGGGTCAGAAGTGCCCATCAGAGCTCCCAAGGACAGACTTTCCGGTCCGGAGGGTAGTAGCCCAAGCCTTCGAAGAGAAACACCTGCATCAGAGCCCCAACCGGAGGCCAGAAACCTAGAAAACACTGAAGCTCAGCAGTCCGGAGACCAGGCTGAGCCAAATTTAAACCTTCCCCTTGCCACTGCTACTGAAAACCCCTCATCAATCATGGAGGAAGTCATGGAAGACTATATCGAAGAGGATCCATTCGAGTCTGAGCCTTCCGGACAGACCAGTGGTGCTGTTGTTGCCAAAAAAGATAAAGGCAAAGAGAAGTTGTGCTTGAGGCATCCAGATCTGCCGGAGAGTCTTGAAGGAAGGGTAGGGCCTTGTTTTCACAAGGTCAATGTCAAGTACCTCCTCACCCTGCAAAAGATTAACTACGCATTCATCCACACAACTGAACTGGGCCGGATGCGTACGAAGTGGGGAATTCCGGAGAACGTGAAGATAAAGATCCCTATCAACCCAGAAACTCCCATGGACTGCAAGTTGAGCGAAATAGTCATCTTCACGGAGCTGTTTAATTGGGGGCTCGGATTCCCCTTGGACCCAGAAATTATCAGATACTTCCATCTGATAAAACTCTGTCCGAGCCAGTTGAGCCCCAATGCCTGGTACACCCTCGTGTCCTGCATCATGGCTTCAAGGCTCTCCGGGATTCCTCTACCAATGGAGGAGTTTGCTGCCGTGGCCAACCTTTGTAGAAACCACCACATCCCCTTCTACCACTTCAATATGGGGGATAACTTCAAAGTTTTTGATGACTTGCTGGAGTCGGAGAGGAATTGGAGGACTCAATTCTTGTTCGTAAGTGGTGCTTGGGAGAATAGGAAGAAAATTAAGTCTGGAGTCAACCCAAGTCTTCTCACAAGCAGATGGAGGAGCGACCGTAAGTCTCCTGCTTTACATTCTTGTCTTTTTTTTAAGTTAGTTTAAATTAATTTGTCTTATATTTGCCTTAGCAGAACTGCCCAAGGACTTCAGTGACCACTTGAAAACCGGGCAGACCACTTGCACCAAGATCAATGCTTGGACTGCTGAGAAGTGGGGGAATCGGTTCCATGCTGCTTTCACAGGGGGCAACTTAGCAAGATCTCACCTTTGGAACACCACATGTCGGAGAGACTTAACTTGGGAAGAGCTCACCACCCAGCCTCCTCCGGACGTAGTGCTCAAAAGGACGCATGAACCAGACGGGACACTCTACTTGCCAAGGCCCCGAGCAAGATGAAAGGCAAAAAGAAAGGCAAGAAAGTGATGGGTGGAGCTAACCCTGCTGAGGTGGAGGAGGATGTTCCAACGCATCCGGAGGGGCCAGTCCTCAGGCAAATTGATGCTGCTCTCTTGGAAGTGGTGGAGCAGAAGACTGTTAGGCAAGAAGTGCACTCCCCAAATTCTCCAAGGGTTTCCAAAAGAGACCGTAAACGGGGAGCTGAAAGCAAAGACAGGGAGGCCAAAAAGAAAAAGACCTCTAAGGGTGACGAACTTTCTCTCCGAACTTTGGAGCCTCCTCCCCAGGTTGACCCCTCTGATCCAACACAAGCAGAGGAGATACCTAGTGAATTTCAAACCGACGAGGTCAAAGGGGGAGATCTTAGCATTGCCGGTATGGACATCACTGGTCTTGGTGGGCTTGGTGAGTACTTCATGAATCTTCCTAGAGATGATTTTGCCGAGCCTTCTCTCCCTCCGAGCACTTCAAACTCGGTAACTTTTAATGGTAAGACCTTTACTATTTCAAGTGAAAAGGATGTTATAGCTCACTCTTTGTTAAGCAATGTTCAACCGGTGCTTGCGTTGGAGAAGCAAGTTCGAAATCAGGCAGACATTATCAAAGACCTCAAGTCTAGCAAAGAGAGGTTGTCCGACGATCTTCTTACTGCCACTTCGAATGCTGCCATTCTAAAGGAAGAAAACGAAGAGCTGAAGAGAAACCAAGAGGTGAGTACCACAAAAGTCACCACACTAGAGAACACTATCACAGAGCTCCGGGAGAAGCTGTCCGGATTGGAGAAAGATCTTGTCACTTCAAAAGGGGAGACCAAGGCCAAGGACCAAATTATCACCAACTTAACCAGTGGCAAAATTGCACTTGAGAATACAGTATACAAGGCTGCCGAGGAGAAAGCTGGTTTGCTAAGGGAGCAGGAGGACAAAATCCAAGCCAAGATCGATGCTTATGTCAACAACGTGATCGACACTCAGGAGCAAATGTATGCCAAGGTGAGATCAGACATGGTCCTGCTCTTCCATGAGAAGTTTCCGAAGAGGAACCTAGGGGATTTATGGCTTCACGTAGAGGTTGACGACCTCCCATACCACACAATGGCCGAAGGCGATAGGTTTGACTTCTCCAGTGCATCCTCATCTGATAACGAAGAAAACACCGGGGAGAGCCCAAACGAAGAGAAAGATGATCCCAAAGGGAAGAAGAAGGTAGATAAAGCTGAGCCATCTTCAAAGGCTCAGTCTTAATTTATGAATTACTTTTTACTTTTCATATTGTTTGAACTAAAGTCCTTGGAAGGCCAAGGCACTCTTTTTGTAAGTGTGTCCGGTATCTGACCGGATAGATCTTTTACTCTGTTTTGACAATTTGAAAGTCCTTGGAAGGCCAAGGCACTTAAGTTATTTTAATGAATACCCTTGTTTTGCATAATTCTCACATTCTTTCATAGTCTGTTCTAATTTTGATGGCTAGTGTTTAAATAACCCTTAGTTATTTCATAGTGAGAGTGTTTAAATTCTCCGATGACGAATGTTTAAGTGGTCATCACTCTTTTATTTCAATCTGGATGGTGTGACAAAAGACAAAATTAAAACACTTCAGAAATTTTTTAAGAAGGCATCAAATTTCATTAAAATCCCGGACACCTCATTAAAACCTCCCCGTGCCACCAGGGTAGGAAAGAGTATGCCCCCAAATATTTACATGGATGTTTAAACAAGTAAATATTTACACAAATGCTACTCCAAGTACATCCGGAGATGTTCGATATTCCAAGGGTGGGTCAAAACTCTTGCATCCTTGTCTTCTAACCAATATGTTCCAGGTTTAAGCCTTTCAACAATCACATAAGGTCCTTCCCAATTTGGGGCCAATTTGCCGAGCAGATTTTCTTTAGTTTGTAAGAAGACTTTCCTCAATACCTTGTCCCCCGGCTGGAAATCTCTTCTTTTAACTCTAGAAGCAAATCTGCTTCTCATCAAACCCTGATAGTGTGCAACTCTAAGGTGAGCTTTAACTCGTCTTTCTTCTATTAGATCGAGCTGACCTCTTATCGCCACTTCGTTAGCGCATTCGGAGAAGTTGTGAACACGAAATGATGGGAGAGTTGCTTCTATGGGAGCTACTGCATCCATCCCATAGACCAAAGCAAAGGGTGACTCCTGTGTTGCAGCCCCAGGTGTTGTCCGGTAGGCCCAAAAGACCTCTTGTAAATAACTAGGTCACTTCCCAGCAGCCCCTTCCAAATTCTTCTTTAAACCGGACAGTATAGTTCTGTTAGCTACTTCAACCTGTCCATTTGCTTGTGGGTGGAAAGGTGAAGAGAAACAATGTTGTATACCCCTTGAGGCACATAAACTCTCCATTTCCCTATTGTCGAACTGTGGCCCATTGTCTGTTGTTATCTTTTGTGGGACACCAAATCAGCAACAGATGTTGGATAGAATGAATTTTATGACAGCTTTTGATGTTGTTCCTGCTAGAGGGGCTGCTTCAATCCACTTCGAAAAATAATCTATAGCAACAATTATAGTTATGCACCCTCCGGATGCCATAGGGAGAGGCCCCACTAAATCCATCCCCTAACGAGCAAAAGGTATAGGCTCAGAAATTGACTCTAAAGGAATGGCTGGGACATGAATTTCATTGTTGTATCTCTGGCATGGGTCACACCTTCTTACCAGCTCTTTAGCATCCTGCATGATAGATGGCCAATATTAGCCGGCCAGTAAAACTCTCCTCGTTAAAGCCCTGAATCCACAATGAGCAGATCCCTCACCATCATGCAATTCGGAGAGGACTACCTGAGACTCATCATCCCCCAAACAGCGCAAAAGAGGTTTACTGTAAGACTTTTTATACAGAATGTCTCTCAGTATGATAAAACCACGAGCCTTGTGTTTCAGTTTTCTTGCCAGTGATTTATCCGGAGGCACGATGTCGTCGGAGAGGTATTGTAGGAGAGGAAATCTCCAATCCTGAGGTTGTTTCACTTGTACTTCAAAAATTTCTTCTTCTTTACCCATATTAAGTTGAATGGAGGGGCTCTCCAACACATGGATCCATGGATATGACTCCGTGTATGCTATGGTTGCTAATGAATCTGCCAACTCATTTTCTGTCCGGCGTATATGCTCATAAATAATGCTTTTAAACTTGAGTGCTTCATTTTTAAGAAGAAGTAAATACTTCACTAGCTGCTCCTTTTTAGCCTCAGATTGACCTTGGGCATGGTGGATAAGAAGCTGGGAGTCACTTAGTAGCTTGACCCTCTTAGCCCCACAAATATAGGCTAACTTTAAACCAGCTATAGCCGCTTCGTACTCAGACTCATTATTGGAAGCCCTGAAAGCAAAACATATAGCTTGGTACATTTTGTCACCATATGGAGAAGTCAAACACACCCCTGCACCACATCCCATAGTGCTGGATCCACCATCCGTCCGGACGACCCAGACCTTTTTATCTTTCATGTCAGTATCCTGCTCCGAATCTCTGTCGGAGTGAAATTCAACCAAAAAATCAGCCACAGCTTGGGCCTTGACTGCTGTTCGAGGAGCAAAATCTATGTCGAAATCCCCCAATTCTACTGACCACTTAGTCATCCTACTTGAAACGTCTGCCTTTTGGAGGACATTCTTCAAGGGAAAAGATGTCCGGACGATGATAGGATGAGCCTGGAAATAAGGCCTCATTTTTCTTGCAGCTATTACTAAGGCTAATGCTAACTTTTCAAGTTTCAAATAACGCCTTTCTGCATCTATCAAACTCTTGCTGATGTAGTATACTGGATGGGGGTAACTATCCACTTCTCTCACCAACAGAACACTGATGGCACAACTTGAAACTGCCAAATATACGAAGAGTGTTTCCCCATCAACTGGTTTAAACAAGCTTTTGGGGGAGGACAGGTGCTTCTTGATCTCATTGAAAGCCTCTTCACACTGTGAAGTCCAATCGAATCCCTTCGCACCCTTCAAGGTTTGAAAAAACGGAGCGCACCTGTTCGAAGACCTTGAGATAAATCTATTTAAAGCAGCTAACCTCCCCGTTAGACGTTGTACTTTTTTAATATTTCGAGGAGGCTCCATCTAGAATAGAGCATTAAGCTGGTCCGGATCGGGCTATATCTCATGCTCACTTATAACATAGCCTAGGAACTTCCCGGATTGCACTCTGAACACACATTTTTCTGGATTTAACTTTAAATTCACTTTTACCAAGTTGGCAAAAGTTTCTTGGAGGTCGGCCAAGTGCAATTGCTCATCCACACTCTTCACCATCATATCATCGATGTACACTTCCATATTCCTTCCAATTTGATCAGCAAAGGCTTTGTTCACCAATATCTGATAAGTAGCCCCAACATTTTTCAACCCAAATGGTATTACCTTGTAGCAATGAAGACCCCTATCAGTGACAAATGTGGTATGCTCTTGATCCTTCGGATCTACCTGGATCTAATTGTATCCGGATGCGTACGAAGTGGGAGAATGCTCTGCAAAGTAGCTTATCATCGTCATCAAAGTTCATCATGAAGTTTTTAAATTGTTCCAAATGGTTGTCCGGATCAGTACTGTCATCGTACTTTTCCATTTTGGTGCTGTCAAACCTCTTAGGGAGGTTTCCGGACAGAATTTTGGAAGACAATGGAGATTGCCTCCAATTTCTGCCACGACTGAACACAGTATCCTCATTGGGAGTTGCAAATATACCTGGTTTATCGTGGAAAGCGAAAGGATCCATCAGCATCTGGTCTACATGCCTCCGGCTGTGAGATGACCCTTTGCCGATATTCTTCTTCATCTTTCCATGTCTATCCCTTTTTCTTGAATATTTTTTTATCTGATTTTGCTTCTTTTTAGTTCGACCCTCATCGCTGCTAGAGGATAAGGATTCTTCAACTCCCTCGTCATCCGAAGAGCTATCAGAAGACTCTGAGCCTGAGTCAGAACTCTCCACTGGTTTAGACCGGTGAGACTTTTTGGAGCTGGCATGAGTCTCTTTGGTACTCACATGAGTCTTTGAAGGCTCATGCTCTCTGGGGTTATCGGTATGATGAGCAACTGATGCTTTGGACTTTTCTTTCATGCCCATCTTAGCTTTTTCTGCCCTCAGAGCTTCTATTTCACCCTTTAACCTATCGCGCTCTTCGATAGTGTACTCATCGTTTTCACCCACCACTTCGAGCAAAGCTGGTGGAACTTCTGGGGCGTCCGGATTCATTCGGACTGACTTTTCTTGCTGGTTTCGAATGCTTGATTCAGGCACCTTCTCCTCCCACTGTGGTCGCCAATTTGGTGTGGTTAATTATCGTCTGAGGGTAAATTTGTAATTTGTTCGGAGTTTTGTGGAAGTATATGGGTGTTTAATATTTAGAGTAGAGAGTAGAGGGAGAATTAAGCAGCATGGCTGTATTTAATTTTCATTACCCACATTTAATGCAGGTGGTTGGGTATTTATACCCTTACATTTGGGCTTTATGGGTTTTCGGGTCATGTTTAAAGACCCATGAGCTCTTAGTAGGAGAGCAAGTAGCTTAGTCAAGAAGTGTTTAGGTATTTTAGTTCTTTTGTCATAGTTCGAACATTCCAATGGGCTAAGTGTTCGAAGTGGTCTGTCCGGTCCGGAGGCATTGGTCCGATCTGTCCCTGTCTGGGGAGGAAGCAGAATTCGGACTCATCAATACCTAAGTTCGCTTGAGGTGTTATCAGCCCCGATACCTGGTGAGCCGCTCTATCTTTACTTGTATGTATCAAACTATGTTGTAAGGTGGATCATAGTAAGGGAAATTGAAGGAATACATAAACCAATCTATTACATAAGTAAAGGTTTGCTTGATGATGAAACAAGATATTGGAACCTAGAAAACCTTGCCTTGGGTCTGGTAGTGGCTGTCAGGAAAATAAAACTGTACTTCCAAAGGCACGTTATTATATTGCACACGTCTTTTCTGCTAAGAAACATACTGCAAAAACCTGATATCTCGGGATGGCTTACAAGGTGGTCAGTTGAATTAGGAGAGTATGAAATCTTGTGAGATCTGCACAACAATAAAATGGAAAATGGTAGCCGACTTTATCGAAGAGTTTGCAGGTAGTAGAAATAGAGATGAGACCATAAAGCATCAAGACAGGGAACGGAACCCAAAGTGGATAGTAGAAACCGATAGGGCATCAAACGTCACTGCGAGGGGCAATAATCGTATTGAAAACACCTTTCGGAGAAGATATTAGACAAGTAATTAAGTTTCGTTTTAAAGTAACAAATAATATAGTGGAGTATGAGGCCGTTCTAAATGGCCTAAAGCTAATTCATATATGTGAGACTAAGAGTTTGAATGTCCAACAAAACTCGCAACTTGTCATCAACGTGACTAAACAACTTGTCATCAAAATATCAAATATTTAGAAGATATAAATATTAAGATATTCCAACAACTTTAAAAATATGTTTTAAAATTCTGATAAGTTATTTAAGATATTTAATTGTTGAAAAAATTATAAATTCTAACAAAATTAAATTATTTTAAATATGATGCGATCCAACTTTGGGCTTATCTTGGGTCGATGCGGATAGACGGTTTCAAAGTATGAGGGACGAGATTAATATCTTTTGTCGTTACATACATGTGATGCATTGTCTTTGTCTTCTTGTTTTTTAAGTTCCGACTTCACATGTAAATGTTTTGTTGAATAACCATACCTCATAAATGGACAAAATCTCACTTGTCATCTTCAAATTTTATGGAGAAAATGTAACCAATGTTAAATAATGTAATTTTACCTAAAAGTATGTTGGTTCATAAATCTATGAATCAACCATGTTAATCATGTGTTTTATATTCATATTGATCTGATTTTGTGTTATTTCCGAGTTTCAAAATAAACGTAGTAATATATTATTAGAATAATTAACAATACAATAATAAATTTTAATTTTTATATAATAAATTAATTTTAGTGAGTTGACTTTTAAAACTAAAAACTTAATAATATAATAGTACATTAATAACTTTTAATTTTTATATAATAAATTAATCAAACATCAATGGTTTAATGAGTTGCCTGCAATTGTTTATAAGTAAAGACATATACGAGGGAACTCTTCAATTACAAAACATGTCTAATATAGCCTTTGAATCAGTTTATATATCCATATTTGTGATGTTTTTTTGCATTGCATATAATCAGTCAATCTAACAATGCTCTGCATTCAACTAGAATAGCTTTTTGCTTCTCATAAATTATTTCATTAGCTAAAATTGTATCACCTTTGTAGTCCCTTAGTATTCCTCACCTACTCGCCTCTCATGTGCTTAAGCTTGATCCGTCTGTGTTTAAATTTAGTATATCTACCTAGGGTGGATACAAAAACCATTATACAGTTGACAGCATCGAGCTTTCTTATAATTGAAATAACAACAAAGTTCAAGGCAATTCTTGAATCACCTTTCTAATGTGAGTAATTGAACAACTTTGCATTATCAAACTTGTTTATCATGTTGATTATTTGAGCTATCATTGTTTTGGTATAAGTATATATACCATTATGCTTAGCAGTGTTCTTTACTTTCCATATGGACCAACAAATTATGGTATGAATGATTGTTCTGATGCGAGACTTTTGCTTGGTAGACCAATGCGAGAATATGATTAGGTGAGAGATAGTCATATGATTTGAAATGTGGATTCTTCACAAACCTAAGAAGAATTTACAGATATTATATGCATTGTTGCAATCAACAAATAGGTGATGAATAGTTTCACTATATCACAAAATTGGCACTCATATGCCATTTGAAATTGTATTTTTTCATAGTAGTTCCCACAGGATCCCATCCTTTCATTAGCCTTCAAGTCAATAATGAACATTTTTTATGAGTTATATTACTCCAAAGCCTAAGACACAAATTAAAAAGTTTATATTTTCTCTCTTATAGCTTCTTAGGTTTGTTTTTGTGTTGAAACCTAGTTAGATAATGTCTATTGTATTGTATATTTAACATATGGTCTTATTTTAAGTGTCCAGATTTTGGTAATATCTGATGGAAGAACACTCTACTTTAGTTTGTCGATATCTCAGTCACCTTCTATCTAAAATATAGATATACACTCCAATATATCATCAGATGAATTAGTTTGTTGAATGAATGCATTCATATCACACCAACGTTCAATCCAAAAGTCAATGTTTTTTTTTTCAATTTTCGAGCAAGTGAATGGTCCAACAATGGATTTGCTTCTAATCATTCTTTTCCACAGTTTAGAACCTTTTATAAGAATCTGGACTGGGAGAGGATGTTGGTTAATTCAGTAAATATATTGTAGAAACTGAGCCTATAGTGTTATGTTGTCCCTGAATTGGAACTATATTTTGGAGGAGAAAACATCAACTATATCTTCAAGTTTTATGAAGTTAAATCCTCCTTCTTTGTAAGGGATACATAGATCTTTCCAATTGGACTACTTTCATGCATTTTTTTCCATCATTCAAGCCCCATAAATACCGGTTACACATTTGTTCTATTTGTTAAAGATATAAGGCCCAAGTCTGTTAGCTCTTTATTATACCTATAAATAAGATCATATACACTATGTAATACACACAATTTTTAAATGATACAAAAACCTTAGCCATTTCTAAAAGGCTTCTTCTTCTCTATTTTCTCTCTTTTGTTCTTTATTTAACATGGTATCAGAGCCTAGAGTAATCTGATCGGAAAATTGTAGTGATCCCCCTTGTTTCGTGGATCTACCACGTATTCGATTTCATATTAGTATTGGATTTTTGTTTAGAATTGAATTTATTCGGAAATTTTGGATCTGATCAGCAATTTTGGATTGTGTATTGGTATTGATCTTAACAGAGCATGTTATACTTTTATAAAGGTTTGTTCTATTGTTTTGATTTTTGGAGGAAATAATCTACTAAGTTATTTGAGTTAATATTCGATAAAGGTATATCTATTGAGTTATTTGAGTTATATTATTATTTTGATTTGGGATGAAATAATCTACTAAGTTATTTGAGTTATTATTTAATAAAAGTATAAAGAAGAGACACGGGTGTATTGAATTAGTGAATCATTTGCAACTTTATATTGCAATTTAATTAATATGAATGTGAATTACTTTGACTTGACGAATAATATTAACACAGTTTGGCATTGAATTAATTAGTGAAATTGCAAGTGAATTAATTGGTGAAGGTGAAATTACAAGTGAATAAATTGGTTAACGTCGAAACATTTTGCAATAGAATTAATTGGTGAAATTGTAAGTGATTAATTGGTGAAATTGCATTGGTACTAATTGTTGAAATTGCATTGGTACCGAAAGAGTGAATTAATACCGAAAATTAATTGATGAAATTTCAAGTAATTAATCGGTGAAACTGCATAAGTGAATTAATCACTAATAATAAATTGAGGAATTGCATCACTGAATTAATTGCATAGAATTAATTGGTGAAACGACAGAGAATTATTTGTAATTAGCATTGAAATATTACTGTGATTTGAACCGACATTGATTTAGCACTGAAATTGCAATTATTATTACAGTAAATTGAGGGAAGATAATGATTTGGCACTAATTGATTTGAGTTCTTATGGTTATTTTGTAATTAAATAATATTATTTTTATATTTAATTAAAAGTAGAAAGCTTCGTTTATCTCTAATTGTGATTCTTGAAGAGATCATTAGAATAGATACAATTTTTGGTTTTCGGATCTATTGTGTGCAACCCCAATCAAACTGTTTGATCGAAAAGAAAACGGTGTCTATGTTTTGCTAAATTTTGGATAGCGTGTTCAGGACATCTAATCTTTCAATCTGACTTGTTGGATTATGATTCGGTGCTACGGTTTGGAAGAAATCTCTATTGGAACAGTGCAGGAGTTTTGTTGGTCAAATCGTGAATTCAATTTGATTTTGATTCTGAGTTTGATTGAAAATTGGAAATTGGTATGTGGATTTAATTTGTTATTTAGAATTGGATTTGGATTTAATTGAGTTTTCGATTTGATTTTGTTGGACCACCTAGATTTTAAATTTGGACTTTGTTTGATTTTGGATTTAGGGTTTGATTAAGATTTTTATTTGATTTCTTTTATTTAGATTTGGTATCTTTTGATTGTTTGATTTTTTTTCTGATAAGATATTGTCGATCTTATTGCGAATATGATAAAAAAAGACAATTTTGGACAATCTACTAGTAACAAACTAAATTAGAAGAAGTTTATTTTGTCTACATCTGCATACCATTCAACTATGTCCCCGTCTTCCACTTCAGAACTGATTCATCATCGTGGATTTTGGATTTGGGTGCGTCTCATCATATGTCACCTCACATGTCGAACTTTGTTTTGTTGTCTTATATTTCACCCATATTTGTTTTGTCTTCTAGTGCTAGACCAATGTCACTAGAGGGTATTGACTCTAATTGTACCCCCTCATATATCGTTTATCCGATGTAATCTACGTTCCCACCCTTACTTTGAATCTAGTTTCGGTTAGCCAATTGTGTAAATTTGGTTATTATGTCTTGTTTTCTGATTATGTTTATGTTATACAAAATCAACAGACTCATAGAGTGATTGGGACATATTGTAAATTATGGGAACTCTATGTTTTAGAGAAACTCGAAGTAACAAATGTGGATGTCTATGGTGTTGATAGCGGAAAAACATACTTGACTAATATTGATGTCTCTGGTGTTGATTTGTCTTCGTTTTGTTTAAATCTTTCATTGTCTGAGTTTTATCTTTGGCATTCTCGTCTAGGACATGTATCTGCATCGCGTTTAAAAATTTTAGTATCTACAGGTTTTTAGGACAGTTAAACACTTGTAATATCTTGTATTGTAGTGGTTGTAAACTTGCAAAATTTTCGGCGTTACTGTTTAATAAAAGTCACTTATTATATTGCTCTATTTGATATTATTCATTCTGATATATGGGGTCCATCTCATATCTCCACAAAGGATGGTTCGTCTTACTATGTTTCTTTAATCGACTATTATAATATACTTGGGTTTACCTTATGAAACGAATATCATATTTCCTTGGAATTTATAGAGAATTTCGAGCGTTTGTTAAGACTTAACATTTTGCTGTAATAAAATGCTTCAGGTGTGACTTAGTGGGTGAATATACATCCAATTATTTTACTCAGTTACTTGCATCTGATGGTACCATACATCAATCTTCTTGTACTGAAACCCTTCCGAAAAATGGTGTTGCAAAAAGAAAACATCGTCACCTTGTTGAGACTGCTCAATCTTTGCTTTTATCTGCTGAGGTTCCTACTATTTTTTTGGGGAAAAGTAATTCATATTGATGTATATCTGATTAATCGAATTCCTACTGCTCATAATACAAGGATGTCTCCATTTCAGAATTTATACGGACAACTTCCAGATTATTCTGCCTTATGAGTGTTTCGATGTACATGTTTTGTCTTTTGTTCTCATGTAGAACGCAACAAATTGGGCCCTAAATCCACAATATATTTTTTTGTTGCGTTATGGTGTTAAACAGAAAGGCTATCGTTGTTTTGATCCCACTAGTCGGAAACTTTATGTCTCTCGACATGTTACATTTCTTGAGCAGGTTCCAGCGAAATCACATGATATAACAAGTACCAAACTTCATACTATTGATCCTTTTAAAAATAATAGCGACATACCCATTGATATTGATGTGACAGCTTATGAATGATACTAATTATGCTATATCAAGGCTTGATCAGCTTCTTCTTTTAGTCAACCACCAACTTCACCCCTCATAAGATCTACTCGTACAATTAAGTCTACTAAACTACCAGATTTTGTGTATGCTTCTTACTCATCTTCTTTCGCCTCTTTCATAGCAAACATGCATAATTTATATGAACCTTAGTCGTTTAAAGAAGTTGTTTCTGATCCTCGTTGGCAAAATGCAATAGTCGAAGAGTTTGCCGCTCTTTATCAGACTTATACATGAGATATAGTTAAATCTCCATTTGGTAAGCATATAATCGGATCTCGATGGATTTATAAAATTAAAACAAAGTCTGATGGGTCTGTTGAAAGATATAAGGCTCATCTTGTAGCAAAAGGGTATTCACAGAAGTATGGTATGGATTATAATGAGACATTTTCCCCAATGGTAAAATGACGATAGTTCGTACTCTTATTGCGGTTACATATGTTCGCTAGTGGAAGATCTTCCAACTAGATGTCAAAAAATCATTTTTCAATGGTGATATTCGTGAGGAGGTTTACATGACTCCTCCTGCAGGTGTGCTCACCAACCAGGTGAAGTCTTCGACTTAGGAAAGCTTTATATGGTCTCAAACAAGCTCCTCGTGCCTAGTTTGAAAATTTCTCTACAATTATTACTTCACTTAGTTTCTTTGCTAGTAATCATGATTCAACATTGTTTATTATATGTACGAGTGTCAGACGAATTATTTTATCTCTATATGTAGATGATATGATCATTACTAGGTGATGATATTGATGCCATTGAGGCACTAAAATGTGATTTGGCTCAGCATTTTGCGATGAAATACTTCGGACTATTAGGTAAATTTTTAGGTATTGAGGTGGCTAACTCTCCAAAAGGTTATATTCTCTATCAGACAGAATTTATATCTGATTTATTTGAGCGAGCGTGACTTTCTGATAACAAGACGCTGAATACCCCTCTTGAAACAAATGCTGAGTATTCTCCGACCGATGGTGTTCCTTTATCAGAACCAACTCTATATTGAGATCTTTTAGGAAGCTTGATCTATCTTACAATACTCGGCTAGATATAACTTATGTTGCTCATCTGGTTAGTCAGTTTGTTACTGCTCCTACTTCCGTTCATTGAGTTGTTTTTTGAATATTGAGATATCTTCGTGGCACTCAGGCATTTTATTTCTGTCGACCTCTTCACTTGAACTGCATGCCTATAGCGATGTTGATTGGGATAGTGATCCTTATGACCGAAAATCTACTACTGGTTTTTGTATTTTCCTTGGAAATTCATTAATGTCTGAAGCTGAGTATCGTGCTATAGTCATCGCCAGATGTGAGATTATTTGGTTACGATGGTTTCTTGCAGATATGGGGGTTAATGTTACTATACCCACTTATTTACATTGTGATAAAAAAAACGTCATGTGTATAGTACATAATTATTATTTTTCATGAGAGGACGAAGCACATTGAAATAGATTGTCACTTCACTCGGCATCATCTTCCAGATCGGCACCATCTCCCTTCCATATGTTCCATCAGCTTTACAGGTTGCTAATATTTTCACGAAGACTCAGTCAACAACGCAGTTTCGTTTTTTTGTGACAAACTCTCAATGCTTATTACTGTTGCATTGTGATTTTGAGGGAGGGTGTTAAAGATATAAGGCCCAAGCTCGCTATCCCTTTATTTTATCTATAAATAAGATCATATACACTATGTACTAGACACACTTTCTAAATAATACAAAAACTCTAGCCACTTCTAAGCAGCTTCTTCTTCTTCTTCTATATTTTCTCTCTTTTGTTCTTTATTTAACATTATTTAGTTAATGACAGACTTATGGAGAATACATCTATGAAGAAAGTAGATATGAATGGACATTAAAATGGATTGAACCAAAGTGATTCTACCACCAAGTGACAAAAGACTCTTATCCCATTCTTGAATTTTTATTTTTCTTATATATATGAGTTAATCATAGTTAGATGCTGAATTATTTATGTGGATAGGTATACCAAGGTAACTAATCAGAAGTTTAGCATGATGAAATCTAGTGAGCTTTTTCAGGATATTAACTCTAGAGATTGATAGTTTGGTTGGAGTAATGAAAATAGATTTGTCTTTGTTAATCCATTAACTTGAATATGTTTCATATTGGTTCGGGAAATTGAAGATCCTACTAATGTTATTGGAGGAACCATTAGTGAAGACAAGCAGATCATCAACATATTCCAGATAATGTATAATAATTGAACTTCTTGTATGCTATTGCAGGCTCTTATGACTATCATATAGTATTTTGAGACCTCTAATATGATATTCTTTAGCCAAGATGAACAAACTGGGGGATGTAGGATTTCATTGCCTCACATCATTAGTTGATTTAAAATAACCATGAAAAACAATTAACAATGATAAAATAACCTACACAACTTATATATATCTTAATTTAACCAATCTATATTTGTTCAAACCTAAATGCTTCCTGTATAAGAAAGATAAAGTTGAACACAATTCTGTTAAATGTCGTGGTCGTATCAATTTTTATCACAATATTACCTCCTCTGATCTTTTTGTTAATATGATAGGTTATTTTTTGAGTGAGTAATATGTTATCTTGTGTATTTGTGTCTTTAACAAAACCATTTTGTCTAGTTAAGATGAGTTTTAGGTAGTATTAATGATAATCTATCAATTAGTATTTTGGAAAGGATTTGACTAAAGACAATACAAAAACTGATAGGCCTATATTGGTTTCAGGACTTAAGTGATTCTTATTTAGGTATTAGGCATACGGTTGTGGCATAGATACCTTGAGGAACTTATTGGTGTTGGTAAAAAGAAAATACATCAACACTTATATCCTCATTATTGATATTCCAGCATACTAAGAGGAATTTAGTGTTGAATCCATCAACACCAGCTATACTATTGGGATTCAAGATTTTCAAAGAGGTGTAGATTTATTCTTCAGTAGGAATATCAAAAAACATGTTATTATCAATGTCATTCACCAGTTTAGGATTATTGTTTTGAACTGAATCCAAATTGTTGTTTTGAGATGAGACATTTAAGATATTATTAAAGTGATTTATTGTTGATTTCCCGATCTCATCTTGATCAGTGATCCATTATTTTTTTATTTTGAATTCCATGTATAATATTTATTTTTATCCTTTTTTAATGTAGTTATGGAAACTCTTATTTTTTCTATCACATGTTTTCATTTAATAAATACCAATTTTTTATGCCAATATATTTCTTCCCTATCAAGGAGTTTTAAGTGAATATTTTTTGCATTAGAGTATTTGAGTAGGTCTTCCATAGATTGACTGAGTTTTAGACACCTTTCCAAATACTGAATTTCTTCTTCTGATTTTGAAAGAGCATCAAATACATTCCCAAAAGTAGACCAATTCAACGCTTTTAGTTTTGACTTTAGTCTTTTTAATTTATTTTATAAAAAATGTTCAATCATATCATTTTGCCAACTTTTGGTAACAACATTTTTAGAAATTTTGGATGTAGTATCCACATATTTTAAAATTTATAAGAAGACTTAACTTGGCTCATTTCAACTGATATTTTAATGTTAAGGGGAGGATGATCCGAGAAATTTATGGTCAGATGATGAACTTTAGTTTATTCAAAAGTAGTTGAGCCAAGCTGAGTTATAAACTGACATATCTAGTCTCTTTCATTTTCTCTAGTTTGACCAAGTGAATCTAGAACCAATATAGACTGCATCTTCTACAGAACAATCTTCAATAACTTGATTAAATTATTCCATACTATTAGAGAAAATGGTGGAATATACAAGTTTTCCATTATAAGTTTTGATAGCATTGAAGTCTCCAATTATGGCCCGAGGCAGAGTAAGTTTTAATGGCTCGTGATTTGTGACTGTTTCAACGTGTAATCATCTTGCCAAAGAAATTTATATATTTTATTTAAATTGGCTAAACATGTTTGGAAACCAATTTTCTTGGATACATGCTCAAGTTTCTCAACTGATAACATAGGTTCTTGAATTGTTAAAAAGTTTCCTTGTTGTGATCTTTTGATAGTTATGAGTCTTCTGCTAGTAAATCTATTACTCATTCCTCTCACATTCTAATTGAGGAGTGTGGGTGTCATATAAAATGGGAATTTAAGGGTTTGTAGACTCTTTTGGTGAAGCTGGGTTGTATTGTGAGGTGTTCATTGAAACTTTTTTTTATTTTTTATTTTTTTCCTTATAACTTTCGTAAAATCAAGATATTATGTTATGTTCCTTAAAATAGGTCAAGAAAGAAGACTGTCAACTATAAGTTAATGAGGAGATGATGGAGTTAAGTTAGGTATATATAATCCATTAGATGGAATAAGAGGATCATATGCATCTGACGAGATATGAGCATTAATTATCTATTTTATAGGTTTGCCAACTTTTCCAATAAATGAGTTTTTGATATACATTTGATCTTTAGAACTAATACATGTAGTGTTGGCTTCTAGTAATGTACTTTTCTTTCAAGGTATGGGTTATGTATTTTGAATGATGATTTATTTTAGTTTATAGATCCATGTTTTGCTTATTGCTGTCTAATCTTGTAAAGGGAGGTTGGTGTTGGGAACAACTGTGAGCTGAGGTTGAAGTAGTTAAGATTTTCTTTCTTGTTTGTCTGCTATAGGTGTCTTAGTTTTTTCGCAGTCGGAGTAGGTATTATGTTGCATATATGACAGTGGAATGGAAGATTATCATATATAATCTCTTGCCAGTAGCCATCCTCTGATGTTAGTTTAGTTTTATTTTCAAATCCAACCCAAACTTTAGGGAGAAGATGCAGTGTGATGTTAATCTCCACCCAAGGCCTACAAACATTGAACATAGCTTTGTTATTTGGTGGAACCCAAAATTTGAGAGGTTTACTAATGATACTTGTTATAGATAGTATTGCATATTCATGATACAAATGTTATGTCAAGTAAATAAAGGATATCCCAAATGGCAAAACCAGTGATTCAACCTTGTGATTGAACTGGGGAGACCATTTTCAAATTCTCATGGTAAGGTGACTTATATACCAGACATGTATTTTCCATATTTTTGCATAATCTTCTAGTAGGTCAAATTCAAGAAATACATTATGACGATGTCATCTCGATATGTTGTACTCCCTACCGAATCCAAGACCCGATAAAAACTGTTTTATTTGATCTAATATGGGTCTGTATTGAGAGAATTTACCAATGCTTTAATGAACGTAACATGGTTGATTTTTTTAGGTTAGAGAACGGAATGGCTGGAAAATTATATTTTTGGTGCATTATTGGATTAAGTTTTGATGTAGATTTCCACAGAACATCGACAAAAAATGTGATGTTATTGTTTTGTGGTGACTTGATTCTTAGGTTATTAATATTTGGGTTATCATGAAGCAATTCGCTAGGGTTTTGTGAATATGATGGTTTACTAATATGACCATCTCTGATCTTACTTGATTATTGAACAAAGTTAGAAACATATTGATCAAATGAGGAAAGTTATTGCTGACAAATGATAAATCTTGATTAGATCTTATTTGATGATGGATGTGTTAGGTTTGATGTGTGATTGAAGTGTGAGGGTAATTGGTTGGAGCTTGAGCAATGTTGGTGAGGGTAGTTGGCTGGAGGCTACCACCATCAAGCATGAAAATTTTCTATAATATTCTAATAAATTTATTTATTTAATTAGTCATAAAATATTTTAAAGTTTATGAATTAAAGAATTAAAAAAATATATTTAGTTAGCCATTTAATATTTTAAAATTTATGTATTTCAAGTGTTTCAATCGTAACGAAATAACTTTGTCCCCGGTGGTGCCATTTAAAAATATTTTGGTGCTACTACAACAACGACGGCACAACAAGCAATATTTAAAATACCAGATAATTTACCAAAATCGATTATAAAATAGATACCAAATCGATTACATTTAACTTATTTCGACAAACTATCATACTACCTATTTCGGTTCCATCTAAAATTAATTAAAAAATAAACTTGAATCAAATATAAATTATTTTTTATTTTTTTAAAAGCATTAAGTTTTTATTTTTGAAAAAAATAAAATGATGAATTTTAAGTGTTGTATTTTTTTTAATACCTTTAAAAATGAGAAAACATAATATATAGGTAAAGAAACTTAATTTGAATCAAAGTTTTTTTTGGAATAAAATATAAAAACTCATATACTTTATAGTAAAAGTCATCGACCTTATAGCAAAACTAAAAAATGCGATAAAATTATTACTTCTAGATAATAGGTTAACCTACCCTATATTAAATCATAAATTAGTTCTCAATAGCAAAAAGGATATGGATAATGCTATACATATCCACTCACATTCCGTATAACTTCACCTTTTTTGGACCAAAATAGTTTTTGGGAGTATTTAATGAACTTTTTTTTCTACTAAACCACATCCACCCTACTTTCAAGAACACTTCTCCTTAATCCTCACTTCTCTTTTTTTCCCTCTTTTTCAATATTTAGGTCATTGATTGTTGGTTGATTATGGGTTATTGACTGTTGATTTTAGGTTATTTAGGTTGAATTTTGTTGATTTAGATTGATTTTTTAGTGAATGTGATGGGATAGATTTAGGATAGGATAGGTTTTGGTGGTGTTTGAAGGTTGATTGTGGTCATATTTTTTACCATGATGGGACTAATGAGGTGGTTCCAGACATCCCATCGGTGCATAATACTTGCACCGATCAGACTGATGGGGTGCTTCCAGACATCTCATCGGTGCGTAATATCTGCACCGATGATGCACACCTTTAATTATTATCATTTTTTCAAAAAACTTATATTTTTAAGAAAATAATGTTCTTTTTAAAAAAGGTGCTAAAACTTTAACATAAAATATATTTTATATTTATATGTGTTGAAGTATGAGAACATGAAAAAATGAATGACCCCACACACTCAAAGACCAAAGTAATGGTGCGTGGTGTCCACTGAAAGAAAAACGGGCTTTTACCAGTTTTCATTTTTGGTTTGATTTTTAGTAATTTTTTCTGCAGAAAGCTAAACTCTAAACTGAGTTATAATGATTATAGTATATGTAGTAGTATAATAAGAGTAGCATAAAAGTACAGTAACTTCTTAACTTTTGAGTGATGACCATACCCAAAAATGGTAAATCAATTTTTCTTGTTTTTTTTCTCTGGTCCGAGAAAAAGAATATAAAGTACTACCACTCTTTTTTCCTACAGTAAATTAGAAAAAATATCTTTGAAAATCAAAAAGAAAAATAAAATTTACCATGAGCCTTATTTGTACAATTGCAACAGACTGACAAAAAGTTTTACAATATACACTAAATATTTTTATAAATTGCTCCAATTCTTTCTATTATTCTATCATGATTTATGAGTAACAAAATCTGTATTCATATATATGATGTATTTACAGTGACGGTTGAATATTGGTAAGTATTTTCAGTGAGAATAATATATTATTATTTATGAAATGGGTGAGAAAATACTATGGACTATTATTATAGTATCTCTATGTATTATAATGCAAGTTTTCTTGCTCAAATTAACCAAGACTCATGTGCTAATTGGTTCGGCGAGTGTTTTCTTATTAATATAATGATTTGAGTTCACTCACATTCATTATAAAGTTCACCTTTTTTTAGACCAAAATATCTTTTTGGGAGTATTTAATGATTTTTTTTTTCTACTAAACCACATCCACCCTACTTTCAAGAACACTTCTCCTTAATCCTCACTTCTCTTTCATTTTTCCTCTTTTTCAATATTTAGGTTTTTTATTGTTGGTTGATTATAGGTTGTTGGATGTTGGTTGATTTTAGGTTGTTTTAGGTTGAATTTTGTTGATTTAGATTGATTTTTTAGTGAATGTGATGGGATAAATTTAGGATATGATAGATTTTGGTGGTGTTTAAAGGTTGATTATGGTCATATTTTTTCCCAATGATGGGACGGATGGGGTGGTTCCAGTCATCCCATCGGTGCACACCGATCAGACTGGTGGGGTGCTTCCAAACATCTCATCGGTGTGTAATATCTGCACCGATGATGCACACCTTTAGTTATTATTATTTTTTCAAAAAACTTATATTTTTAAGAAAATAATGTTCTTTTTAAAAAAGATGCTAAAATTTTAACATAAAATATATTTTATATTTTTATGTGTTGAAGTATGAGAACATGAGAATTGAATGACCCGACACACTCAAAGACTAAAGTAATGGCGCGTGGTGTCCACTGAAAGAAAAACGGGCTGATACCAGTTTTCATTTTTGGTTTGCTTTTTAGTAATTTCTTCTACATATAGCTAAACTCTAAACTCAGTTATAATGATGATAGTATATGTAGTAGTATAATAAGAGTAGCATAAAAGTACAGTAACTTCTTAACTCTTGAGTCTTGAGTGATGACCATACCCAAAAATGGTAAATCAATTTTTCTTGTTTTTATATTTTATATTTTATGCGTTGAAGTTTCTTAAAAGATCGTTTTTGTTAGAAGAAATCATATGTTTCTTTTAAAGAGTTTGTATGTTCTTTAATATGTTTGAATGTTCCAATTTTTTTTAAAATTTTAAAAGATTTATAGCAATACGAGGGTTAATATGTTTGAATGTTCAACAAAAAATTTTAATTTTTAATTTTTTTATAGCAATACGAAATTTAATCTACTAAACGAGTAAATTAAATTGTTTTGAATGAATTTAAGACGGTGCAGGTTCTGTAACTAAATAATATTTTTTATAGTTCCGAACTGAAATGAAAATTTAAAATAAATTTGGTTCAAAAAATTAAACCTTTTGATATAGATTAATTGGTTTTTGATAAGTATAATTTAACGAGATAAACTCTTGTGATACATATCTATAATGCTATTAATAGATAATAACACACATAAAACATCTCACAATACGTACTTTTACATACGTATGTCTTGCTATTATTTTTTTATCAAAACCTTAAGCCTTTATTAAAAACCATTAAATGTTTACACGTTGTTAAACAACTTATTTCAAACAACACCAAATCCTCAAAACAGACAAGAACCCTAGAATCTTCTCTTCATCCTCTTATACCCAAATCGACTTTCCATGCCTTTAATCCACTGAAACCCAAGCTCTCAAACCACCAAAACCCCAAAATCCAACATCTAATTGACCAAATTTCTTTAGTATAACACTTCAGACCGTAAAGACCATGAATTGCAGAGAGGAAACAATCGAGAACAAGCAACTGCGAACTACAATTGCTACTGAATACAAGTACATCTCTAGTCTTTCATGCAACCCCATTCTCATTTAGTTATTCAAGTTGTTTCTCAAATAGCATAGCCCAATTTCTTCCAGAAAAACGATTGCTCTCAGTCTATCAAAGACTTCATTTCTTTCAAAGTGAGAGTTTTTGTTAGAATCGAGAGTAGACTTAGCCTACCAGTCGGCTGCTTCATTCTGCTATCTGAAAATGTGAATTATTTTTATGTTTGAAGAGATCTATTTGTAACAGCATGACATTATGACTTTAACGTACCAAAGGGATCTTCTTATGAGGAGCATTTGAGCCAGGATCCTAGAATTTGTCTCAATATCCAGCAAGTTGATTCCTTTTTTGAAACAGAGCTGAAGACCATCCAACATGGCTCTGGTCTCAGCAATAATGTGGATTCCCTTACCATAGACCCTTCCATAACCAAACACCATCTTCCTCGAGCTGTCCCTTACCAGGCCACCACCATAGCATTCACCCGAATCAGAGCATGCTCCATCTGAATTGAGTTTGAAACACCCAAGTTTTGGACAATTCCAACTTAGGGAGACACAAATATTGGGTTTTGATAAGTGATTCACACACCCAATAGTAGGACCAATCCTGCTATATTTATCTCATTGCTTCTTCTTTTCAATATTAGCTTTGTCTAGACTTGATAGTATATAGATAATTTGCGTACCAAATTACCCAAACAATGATCTAAGGTAAAATGGTGCGCATATGAATGTCCTTACTGGTAGACTAGAACCATGTTCTCACCATGTGAGAGGGGGACATATTCCTGGTAATGTGAATGTTGAAGTGGGCAGCAAAATAGACCCAAACATCACAGGCCCTTTGACATTCTATGAAGACATGTTTAATATTTTCAGAATTACAGCAGTTTTGGCACTTTGACGCTAACTGTGTGTTTCTTCTTTTCATGACAAGAATCCACCGGCACCCAACCCTTGAAGATTCTCCAGAGCATAAAAGAGTACTTACGAGGAGTCACTGAGCTCCAAGTCCTTGCATACAGGTATGATATGTTGCCTTTGTTTCTTATTTCAGACCATGTAGATTTAGTACTGAAATTCCCATCCTCACCGAGTGTCCAACTGATTGAGTCAGTGCTATTAGGATCCAAAGAGAGCTTGAGAATATTTTGGATTTGATTTGTGTCCAAAATACTCTCAAGTTTAGTATAGTTTTGTCTGCCATCATCCCATAATTCCTTAAACATAGAGCCTGCATAATTGGATATGTCATCCTCACTAGTAAATTTGATGAAAGGATCCTTATGGCACCATCTGTCAATTTTGATGTCCATATTACCAGCCTTTACATGCCACATTATATAGTTCTCTGCTATGTCTCTCACCCTCCAAATCCTTTTCTAAATATGAGAACTTTTAATATGAAGAGGAACAGTTAAAGGATGTTGAATATTGAAATATATTGACTTCATTATATTGGACCATAAAGATTCTTGCATTCTCAGGTAGAACCATAATCTAAAAGAGAAGACCTCCACCATATCCTTGAGACTTCTCAGATTCAGCTATCCCTCTTCATACCTCTTGCATAATATAGACCATTTACACCAGTTAGTAGCAACCTTGTTAGCTTTAAAGCCCCACAGAAACTTGTTATACAAGATTTCCAGTCTTTTAATGATGGTTTTAGGAATTCTAGAGCTTTAGATAGTGAAATAGGATAGGTTGTTAGTACAGTTTGGACCAAAATTAGCCTACCTCTAAATGAGGGGTTTTTATGATCCCATTCTGTGATTTTGTTAGTGGTTTTAGCTATCAGATCCTCAAAATCGCTGAATCTTTTTGTATTGTTTATTACAGCTTCCAAGTACTTGAAAGGCAAGTTACATTGTTTGAAACCCAGCAGTGTTTCCAGCTTTTTAGCATGCAGAACATAGCATCTCTTGAGGTAATTACTCTTGACTTTTTCTTATTTACAAGCTGCCCAGATACATCTTCATAGTGCCTGAACATTTCCTATATCTTTGTTTCAGATGCAACGGACCCATTGCAGAAAATCAGGATATCATCAGCAAAACAGAACATTGGTAAGCTCAAATATCTTCTATGTTTGTAGTTAGTTGTAGGAAAATCAGAAAAGAACCTTTAAGCCTATGAGAAGGTATTCCTGAGCAATTATGAACAGACTGGGTGATGATGGATCACCATGTCTAAGTCCTTTGTTAGACCTGAAAATTCCCTTAGGACTCCATTAACAAGAACAAAAAATTGGTAGTTAACCAAGTTCCTTTCAATCAGCTTTAGAAAATCATCCCTGAACCCAAAAGAATCCAGAACACTCAGCAAAAAGGTGTGATCCAACCTATTAAACGCCTTGTCCATGTCCACTTTCAACATTACATTCCCACCTCTGACCTTACTTGATAAATCATTGGATAGTTCACGGGCAATCATGATGTTATCATGAATTCTCCTACCTTTGGCAAAAGCCCCATGCTCAGGTGAGATAATATTGAGGATGATAGATGATAGCCTTGTGTTGATAAGCTTAGAAATGATTCTACTGAAAAAAGTGGTCAGACTTATTGGTTTAAATTCTGTTCATCTTTTAGGAGCCTCCACTTTAAGTATTAAGCATAGGACAGTAGCATATAATCTCATAGGAAAATAACCCTCCTTGAAGAAATCCCTTATAGCTTCACAAGTATCAGTTTTTATAATAGGCCAACAACATTTAAAAAACTGTCCATTGAAGCCATTTGGGTATACTGCCACATTAGGATCCAGACCCTTAATAATCTCATAGATCTCATTCTCCATAGCAACCTCATCAGTATTTCATTGCCCTCATAAGTAACAAGATTAGGTATACAGTCTTTCAAGATATTAGGGTACCAAGGATTAGGAAGTTCAGATATTAGAGTTTTGAAATGGTTTACAGCAGACTCGCCAATAGCATTTTCATCCTCCGCCCAGTCCACACCATTCCAAATAGGAGAGTATCTAGATCTCATATGCTTTCTTTTAACATAATTGTGAAAGAAAGCAGTGTTTCTGTCACCATCCCTAGACCAATTGGTGTGAGATTTCTGGATCCAGAATTTTTATTCTCTTGCAAGAGCAAAATATGATTTTCCTTGGCCTTTTTCAACAGATCTTTATCGTGGTTAGAATTATTAATGAGTACCTTAGCTTCCAAGTTATTGATTTTCCCCTCCAAGCTTCGTATTGAGTCAAACACATTTCCAAACACCGTCTTGTTCCATACCATTAAATTAGCTTTAAAATGCTTGATCTTGAACAAAATCTTGTAGATAGGAGATCCAGAGTATTCAACAGCCCAGCAATCCTCCACAAATCTGTAGAAGTCTTTATGCATGCACCACATGTTTAGAAACTTAAAAGTAGTTTTCCTTTTAGCAATAGTTGTAGAAATGTTAATGAGGAGAGGAGAGTGATCAAAATATGTCTTGGGCAAGTGAGTGATAGTAGTCTCATCAAAATAGCCAAACGAACTGTTATTAAACAAAGCCCTGTCCAACCTTCTCCACTGCCTCCTATTGGACCAAGTAAATTTATTTCCAGAGTACCCAACATCAATTAGGTTACAGTCCAGGATGAAAGAGTTGAAATAATCCATACTAGTTGTGCAGTTAGATGTGCAATGAAGTTGCTCCTCAGGATAGGCAATTGTATTAAAATCACTAAAAAGAATCCATTCATTTCCCTCCTCTTCAACATTCCTAAGATTGTCTCATAGAAGCCTCCTAAGACTCCTAGTGCACTTAGCATAAACCACTGTAACCATAAACTCTTTAGTTGTCAAACAATGTTTGACTTTTAAATGGATAAACTGGTCCTCATTAACAATAACATCCACCACAAAATCTCCATTCCACATAACCCAAAGTTTGTTACTGATATTGCTAGTGAACCCCTCAAATCCAAGTTTCACAGATATAGCTTGAAGTTTAAAAGTGCAGACCATTGGTTCCTGAAAAGCAACAAAGTTTAGCTTCTTAGATCTTTTGATAGACTTTATTCTTGATTGAGTTTCCCTATTGCTTATGCCACGTACATTCTAGTTTAGAATGACAATAGTCATTTAGTATTTTTAGAGTTTTTTGCAGCAATTTTATGCTGCAAACATTTAGAAGATATGATCTCCTCTGAGTTTAATGTTCTGACGTTCTTGATTTTCTTTAATTATATTCTCTTACAAGTGCCATTGTGATTGTTTACAGGAGATTGTGGGAGACCACCAGTGGATTGTTTTGTTGGAGATGAACTTACCATTAGAGAATTCAATGAACTGCCTTTATTGCTTTCTTGATTATTGGATCCCATTTCCAGCACGTGAAGAGCCTCAATCATCCCATTGCTCTCAACACAACACGAGGAGGTAGTAACTGATTCTCATTCACATTCTTTTTAACATTTTTACGGATATTTTCGGGAACTTCTTTCCTTTCATCAACAATAACAGATTTAACTTTCTGACCATCAACATTAATTTGAAATGTAGTAATTAAAGAATCCATCAACAAGGGATTGACCCAAATGAATACACCTTTTACAGTATTCATGGTGAATTAAGGAGTCCATCAACAAGGGATTGACCTAAATGAGTGTACCTTGTACATGGTGAATTAAGGAGTCTATCAACAAAGGATTGACCTAAATGAGTGCACCTTGTACAGTATTCATGGTGATGGTGTTTATTGTAAACCAGTTCTTGCCAAAAACTGTAGGACCCAAAAGTTGTTTTGATACTTTTGGGTTTGTTTTTTATACATCAATAACGATCCATATTCTACAAAAATTATGCCTGACTATGTTATTACGTGAAACCTAAATATTAAGAAGTTTTAGGGACCTCAAGGATGGTTTTATGAAACCACAGTAGAAGTCTTCGTCATCTTATCCTCAATCTGCCATACATTATCCTCAATCTGCCATACATGAAACCACAGTAGGATTCCCGTTATAGTAGGAGTCTCGTTATCCTATCCCCTGCCATACATAACATTCTGAAATCCGAACTAGAGACATTAACAGTCCCTTAAAATTGGATTTCTCTGAAAAAGACATTACTATAGAATATTACTATAGAATAAGATGCTTCCCATTTGCAAATTTGCTAACTAAAATCTAGAGCATCCCAACAGATACTCTATTTGTCAGTTGAAAATAAATATAACGATTATATATGATTTTTATCATTACTATAGAATATCACTATAGAATAATAGAATATCATTATTCTAGAATAAGATGCTTCCCATTTGCAAATTTGCCAACTAAAATCTAGAGCATCCCAACAGATACTCTATTGAAAATAAATATAACGATTATATATGATTTTTATCTTTCCAACATATACGCTAGACTATCTATATTTATTAGCGTAAATTATGCTACTAGACTATCTATATTTATTAGCGTAAATTATGCTAGCTATATTTAGAATAGCGGTTACATAATAGGTAAAGTTTTATTTATTATTTCTTTTAATTTTCTCCCATTATTTTAAAAACTAGTAACTACCTTAAATATAGAGTATCTTAAATATAGAGTAGCTATTGGAACAAAAACTACTAGATACTTATATTTAAATCACTTAAATATAATTTATATTTACCTAAAAAATATAAAAAATAGAGTATTTATTGGGATGCTCTAATTAGGGAGCTATACACTCTTAACCTACCAAAACCTAAAATCAATGATCTTCATTGCTTTTTTATTCGTTAAGAACAGCGAAATAATGCATCTAAACATTAGATTTCATGTTTTGTTTAAATACAAAACGATCACCCCACAACACCACATTAAACAGAAAACAATACTTTTATTCTTGATAAATTAACAACCCTAATTAAACACACAAATTAGTTGACGATATTCATAATAACATTAAAAAAAACAAACTCTATTTGCTCAAAAAACCTTTTGCCATATTAATATAATCTCCAACCCCACCTCCTTCGTGATCACCAGCAGGCTTATCTCCAGTGGCACCCGTGTGGCCGGAATGCGCATTTCCGGTGGTATCGGAATGCGCACTTCCTGTGGTTCCGGAATGGCCGTGAGATTCTAAACCCCCACCGGTAGTGGCCGTATGTCCAGATGCACCGTATTTATGAAGGTAATCCTCCGCCTTCTCCAAATACTTCCCGTAGCTACTGTCTTCCATTTTGCCGTAATGAGAAGCGGCGTCGAGCAAATCGGCGGCGGCTTCGGCGACTTTGGCTTTTTCGACGGTGTCGGTTTTTCCAGACATGGCGTTTCTGGCCGCCTCGGAGACGATTTTGGCGCTTGCGAGAAGCTCGCCGGGTGCCGGGTGGTTGTGCAAGTTGGTTCCGGTGACCGGATTGGTTGGTTTGTTAGCATTAGTTGAATCCATAGATGGTTGATTGGGATTTGGATGATGGAGGATTTAGATCGGTATGGTTGATGAAGATAAAGAGAAGTTTTTTGGGTAGTAATGTATTAATAGATTTGTTTTAAAAGTTTAATGATAAAGAAGACAAAAGAGGTCCATATGTGTCGGCTTGCGTGTTTGATTCGTGGCCACATTATAAGTTGTAGGTTGTCAAGTCGACACGTGTTTGTCGGCAATAAAAGTAATCTATGCTATTGTCTTAATACCCCATTTGAGTTTGTCAGATTTAAATTAAATCAAAAGTAATGTTAATCCAACGCCATACAAATACAATTTATTAGATTAAATTTCGATCTTGTCAGTTTTCTTTTAATATCAAATAAACTAATCATAAAAAAAGTCGTTACAAATTTCAAGAATGTTTCAAGATTTGGAATCCTATTCTAAATTTTTCTTATCTTGAATCTCCTCATCTCTCTCGATGAATGCTGAGAGTTCTTTTGCACATCAGGGAACTGCTGATTATCAGGAGAGCTTTTCGACGTTGTTTCCGCAATTGGAACACCAGAACATCAGAGAAAACCCAGTTTTTGAGCCTGCCATCAGCAAGACAAAGGTGTCAACATCCAAAAGCTCATTTGTTGACTTATTTAAGAACAATGTCGAGAAGATAGTCCACAAAAAGGTTATCAGAAAACTTGAAAATGATAATGTTGAGATCAGATTTGATCCAGAAGATTTGGTACTATTAAAACAAAGGTCGAAATACACGTTGGTTGGTAAGTTCGCTACAGGAAAACCCAACTATACAATTGTTATGGCATTCTTAGATAAATTCAGATTTCAGGAAGAATGCAATGTCTCAAGTTGGGATTTCAGACATATATTCATTGAAATTTCTCTTAAAGAAGACCTCCTAAAGCTATGGAAAAGAAACGTCTGGTAAATTGGGGAAAAGGTGATGGGATTGCTGGAATGGTCTCCCAATTTCAAACCTAGTATTGAAAACCCAGCTATGCCGGTGTACATTGATCTTCCGAATATGCCAGATTTTATGTATTGTGAGGAAACTATAACAGAGATTGCTAAAACTTTAGGGAACCCCTTAAGTGTGTGGGTACCATCTAGAAACAGGGCCAAGACTAATTACAACAGGATATGGGTAGTTCTGGATGTTTCAAAGGTATTACTTAAAAAGATAAAGATTAATTTTGGTTCATACTCATACTGGCAAGAATTGGTGTACAACAAGTATCCTAGCTATTGTTCTGAGTGTTCTCACCTAGGTCATTCTTTGAGTGAATGCAAGAAGACTATCCAGAGGGCTTCTTCTGAGAAGGCTAGATCCTCCAACACACAGTTGTTTGATTCTTTGATTCCACCGTTTCAAATTGAGATGAAAGAAAATAAAATCAAATCAGTAATAGTTAATGAAAAAGAAGTTACCGAGGAAGCTATTTTGAGAAAACATGTACCTCGGAATCAACTAGTTTGTGTGGAGTCAGACAAAATAATTGGGGCTCTCCATTTGCTTGACTTTGCTCCTATCAACCAGGGTGAATCCTTTGATAGCTTTCCCTAAATTGTCTTTTTGAAAGAGGTTCCCCAACAAATGAATCTACAGGAAGCCTCCCACAATCTCATGTAAAGAAGCTTATAAGTGATAAGAGGGTTGAACTGAAAAAGAATAAGAATGCCAGAATTCTAAGCACAAAGGGGATCATCTCCTCAAAAGCTTTACAATTTAAATATGTTGCAAAGAACCCTAAAATATCTAAATGACTATTGCGATTCTTAGTTGGAATGCTCGGGGCATTGGCAACAAGGAGACTCAAGCCAGGTTGAGATCAATTAAGAGAGCCAAGAAAATAAGCTTTCTTGATATATAAGAGCCTATGGTATGTGCTTCTAATCTACCTTCTATCTCTGTCAAGCTTGGGTTTAATGGTTTTATAGGTAACTATAGCAACAAGGTTTGGGTGATGTGGAGCAATGATTTTGTGGTGGAGGTCTTGGTTAATGAAGATCAGTTTGTGCATCTTAAAGTTAAGCATTGTTTAGATGCTAAAGAGTTTCTTGTAACTGTAATATATGCAAAATGTATTAGAAGTTTAAGGGGTCAACTCTGGGATGGGCTGGGAAATATTGAAACTAAGGACATGGACTGGATTCTGTTTGGGGATTTCAACACCATTGCAAGTCCTGAGGAACAGATTCATTGTACAACAAGTGGTATTGCTAGTATGGAAGATTTCAATAGCTTTATGTTTGACTGCAATCTAGTTGATATAGGGTTCTCTAGTAATAAATTCACGTGGTCCAACGGAAGGCAATGTCGTAGACTTGACAGGGTTTTGGCTAATGATAAATGGATCAGTAGTGTTGTTGACACTACTATTTTTCACCTATCTAAAACATGTTCTGACCACTCTCCGTTACTTATCAACATAGCCACTTCTACACCTAAAAGAAAGTCTAACTTCCAATTTCTTAATATGTGGTATTTGCATGATGTTTTCTACAATGAGGGAGGTTAGTCAATACGAGGAGGTTTCTGGTCAGATTGTTAACAAAGGGAAATCTATAGTCATTACCTCTGTTAGAAGATCCACCAGCTATGTAAGAAACTTGGAGAATCTTCTGGGATTCAAGCAGAGCAACCTGCCTTTCAAGTACCTGGGTGATGTTATTGGCAACAAAAATAGTATTAGAAATTTGAGGATCTCATTGCAAAAACAATCAACAAAATGAGTGAATGGGATCACAAAAATCTTTTTTTTTGGGCAAACTGATTCTTGTTCAGTCCGTTTTAACTAGTTATCCTATCTTTGTGGCCCAAAAAAATGAAATTCCTAAATTTATTACAAAGAAACTAGAGGCTCTTTATAACAAATTTCTTTGGGGATCTAAAACTGAGAAGGCCAAAACTATATGGTGAAAATGGTCTGGATTGTGCAAGAGTTACGAGGAGGGAGGTCTGAATCTACGAAGAATAAGGGCCATGGTTGAAGTTTTTTTCCTACAAACTATGGTACAACTTGAGGAAGAATGAACCAATATGGGCCAACTTGATGAAATCTATATACTTTAACAATAGTCATCCTCTCATTGTATTGCTAAATCCTAAAAGTTCAACTACGTGGAAAAGAGTCTGGAGAGTTAGGGACAGAGCTGAAAAACATATTTTTTGGCAGATTGATGCTGGTAAGGTTGATCAATTGGTTGACAAGTGCTGTAATACTGAAGCTTTTAAGGTTTTCAATGACCATGAAGATAGAAGTTCTTATCGATGCTTGAGAACATTTTGGACCAAAACCAGATTCAACCTCTGGTAGGTGGAACCTATTGATGCTTGAGAACATTTTAGACCAAAAACAGATTCAAAATGTTCTTAAGGTGAAGGTTAAGAGTCGGTGAAACGATTCAATTATCTGGAAACTTAGCGAGGATGGTCTCTTTAACAGCAAAAATACATGGCATGAAATAAAAGTTAAAGGTAATAAATCTTATCTTTACAGTATACTGTGGAATAGCGTTATGCCCCGTAAGTACTCCTTCCTCCTCTAGAGATCGTTAAAGAGTTAGCTTCCTGTTGTGATGCAAAAGAAAAAATACACAGTTAGTATCTAAATGTCAACACTGCTTCAATACAGAAAATATAAATCATGTTTTAATTAATTTCCAAAAAGCATGGGAGGTGTGGTCCTATTTTTCAGCCTACTTCAATGTTTAGATAATCAGAATCATGTCTCTCCTACATATGGAGAGAAATTAGTTTTGGTTTACTAGTAAGCGAGTTCACATGTGCACCATCATACCCACTATTATTGCTGGGGTAATCTGGAATGCAAGGAACAAAAAAAGGAGAATAAAGATATCTCTTTTGCAAGTATGATTAGTCACATACTCTATATTCTCTCGAGCACGGACAGTGCTAAACTGTTAAAATTCAAACACTGGGACAAGGATAAAGAAACTGGTTTGCTGTTTGGCTGTTTTAATTAGTTGGATAGGCCAAACACTCCTATATCCCTCAGCTGGGTGTGACCTAAGCTTGATCGATATAAACTCAACTCGGACGAGGCTTGTGATGAGACTGGTGAAAGTTTTGGTGGCGGTTTAGTCAGGGATTCTACTGGTACTGTATTGTTCATCTATGGCTCAACTTATGGCAAAGGTAGGCCGATTGTTGTGGAGTCCAGAGCAATACTGGATGGTCTCCTTCTGTGTTATAAAAATGGTATAAACTGTTTGGATGTAGAAACGGACTCTAGTATTCTGACCCAAATGCTGCTAACTAACAAAGCACCATGGTTTCTTAAAGCTCTGATTACTTGCTGCTACAAACTCATCTCCTCAAACATGAGGATTACCCATGTTTTCAGAGAACAGAATGCAACAGCGGACTACATGGTGAAGCACACTAAGGAATTGAATACGAATTTTCTCCTCGATGGAACTGAAATCCCTAACAAACTCTGTGCTATCAACTTTCTGGAAGGGTTGGGAGTTGGATATGTTCGTTTCAGTCAAAGTTAAGGTCGAGGATTACCTGGGTTTTCGCCAATCGTATCTCTGCTTTTTGAAGCATGGAAAGGGGTTTTCGTCGATCGCTTTTCTTTATGCTTTCTGAAGCATGCAAAGGGGTTTTTCTGCTCTTCGATCAGTCAATGGATGATTGTTCTACCTGAAACTAAAGCTCTCTCTATGGTTAATGGAAAAGTCCATGTTATTGAGGCATGCAAGTTTCTTGGAGGAAGTCTCGCCCTGACTCCCAGAGAGCTGATTTGCTCTAAGAAACCTGCATGCCCTAGTTTTCAATCCTTCAACCAGATTTGTTACCTGAGAACCCGGATGAGAGGCTCTTAGACTGACACCAGCTTCTGGATAACATCGGTGGGTTTGATTGTAATGAAGAGAGAGGCTAGGGTTTATTTTTTGGTCGATTTTGTATTGGGAGTAATGAGGAGACAAAAATGGTTTTAGTGTTTTATTCGCGAAGCTGCTTGCAACGTGTATTAGTCCAACCCATCATAATAAAAGGCTCAATGTTGATTAAAAAAATTAACCATAAATAAAATAGTTTTGGATTTACAACAACAGATTAGCACCACCACCGAAATTAGACAGTACAACAAATAAAATCGGAATAAAATCAGACTACAAATTTCATCAGTTTCTTGGAGATACTGACATGATCTCTACCATAAAAATCTAAAAACATCTAATAATAAAGATTTAAATAAAACAAAATTAATATCCAAATCAATAAACTTAGATTTAGATCAAAACATAAATCTAAAATTTCATAAAAAAATACAAAAACACATAAGTTTATATATTAATGGTGCGGTCGAAATATGACTAAAAACAAAAAAAAAATCGCATTAAATAGTAGTAGGTTTGAAACGGAAAAAGAGATCATGGAAGGAAAAACACGTAAAAAATAAAAGTTTCAATAAAAAACTTTAGTGAAAGGTTACAGTATGACGAACATAAATATTAATGTCTGGTGACTGATAATAAATTTGGTGTCGAGATCGGAAGAGAGGTTGTTATGATGACGACCAAAATCTCACATTCCATATCAGTTAAATATGGATAGGATCAATGGTATATAAGTAAAAACATATCTTAATTAGTATGAGACATATTGGAAGTGGACCAAAAATAAAGTCGTACGAGCCTTTCATACTAGTGTGAACATCCATTGTTCTTACTTATATACGGAGACGGAATATGCGGTACCCATATTCCCAATAACCAAAAAATTGGTAGGAGAGGAGAGATATGTAGCAAATGACCGAACGGATATATCATTTTGTTTCAGATTATAGATGAACGACGACGCCAAAAGAGATTATACTAGTGTCGACATCCATTGTTTTTATTTATATACGGAGATGGAATATGCGTTACCCATATTCCCGATAGAGATGACCAAAAAATTGGTAGGAGAGGAGAGATATGTAGCAAATGACCGAATGGATATATCATTTTGTTTCAAATTATAGATGAACGACGACACCAAAAGAGAAAGAGAAGCGAGATATACAATGATGAGCGAGACCACGACCAAAATATATAAGTGGTCTCTTTCTAAAAAATCCTAAAGGGAAATAAAAACAATCATGTGGTTTTGTAAGGAGATAAAAACCTAAAATTTAATACGACTCTAATTGGATTGGGTTTGAGGTTTTATATTCCGGATTTGTATATAATTTTGAATTATTTAGCACTATATTTGGATTTGCTTGGTTTGGATAAAAAAAACACGTAAAAATAGTGGAAAGATTTAAAAATAAAATTATGATTAACCAATCTCATTATTATATAGTTTCTCACATATGTATTGAAAAAATGTCATTCGAAGCTCAAAGCATTTTCTCATTTCATCGTTTCTTCGAGAGATAAGCTAATTAAAAATAATGATTTTACTGTGAGCCAATCCAGGCCACCAGAAACAAATTTTCTAAGGAATTTTGTTGTTCGACTTATTGTCGAAAATTTGGATCCATATTATTCAGACATTCGGTTATGAGTTTGTAGTTTCAATTTTATATTTCATACGTTTCCTATTAGTCGTCATTCATTCCTTGGATATCATATACATGATCTATTGTTTGTTTAGTTTAACAAACACTTCATTGTTCGAGGTAATTTTTTCCTCATAATTTTCCTTAATTAGTTACGAAAATAAAGATATAAGTGAGTTAAATAAGCTTTAAAGTTTAACGAACCGCTTATGGTCGAAAGAAACGCTAACGAGGGATCTTCTTCAAGTGGTTCTCTCTCCTCTCACACTTTTACATCTCCTATCTCAAGGTAATATGAGGGAAAAGACCAAGTGGGTTGTCTTGACCGATGGTAGGCAACACTTCAGAAATCAAGCACCACATCTTTAAGCATTGTCTACCATCGGTCCAGATAACCCACTATGCAATCTGAATTTCTAGGGAAGGCGCTAGTTTCTCAACATGAGACTATGTCAAGAAATTAATCAACGTCTAGGCTTTGATAATAGTCATCAGTTCAAATGTTATGTCAAAATCCCTTACTCCAACTGACCATTGTTTTAAGAGTGGGGTTAAAAGCAATGCCTCATCTTCCTTGCAGCAATAACCAACACAAGGGCCATATTTTCTAGCTTAAGATATATTGTCTATGCTTTATAGTAAACTTTGTCTTACATAGTAAACAGGTTTTGTACACCTTTCTCAAAAGGAAACTTACATCATAATCAAATACTACGAGATAAATGAATATCATCTTCCATAGAATTTCCGAGAATGATAAATCTTTTTCCAATATCACGCCCGATCATAATATTTGGTATTTATCAAAATATCAAAAAATAAACATGTTCAGGGTCGCTAGCCTTATAGTCAAGACTTGAACTTCCTTGATAGACATTGAGGGAAGCATGTAAGCCAAATTCTCTAGCTATGAAGGAGTAAACTTTATCCAGCTCTCGCTAAAATTTATTAGACCGGGATCTAAATGCATATTTCTCCATACTAAGTTTGAGGTAATTTCACATAAATTTATAAATGGCTCAACCAAGTCGATTACGTGCTCAAACTATCCTGACGTTTTACCAGTATATCATCAATGTATACCTCCACGTTTTGACCAATCTGGTCAGTAAATACTTTGTTGACCAATATTTGATACGTTTCTCTAGTGTTTTTTAGTCCTAATGATATAACCTTATAACAATATAAACCCTAGTCTATTATGTACATCCGAGTGCATTTGTATCTGACTATAGCCTAAGTAAGTAGCCATGAAAGATAAAACCTTGTTACTTGAAGTAGAGTCTACCAATTGATCAGTCTTTGAGACCATAAAGAGGTCATTGGGGTGTGTCTCGTTCAGATCAGAAAATTATATACACATTCTCCATTTCCCACTCTTTTTTTACCCAACACAAGGTTCATTGTCTAGATGAGGCAATGAGATTTTCTTATATGCCTTACCATGGACAATAGGTCAACTTTGGCAACAATGACTTCAGACTTATTTATCGAGAAAACTCGCCTCTTCTTCTTGAGTATTAAACTTGTATTGCTTGAAATCTTATGAAAAATAATATGAGGTGAAACCCCTGCCATATCCCCTGTTGAACACATCAAGATTGTTAGAAATATTTTTTTATCAAATTTTTCCTAAGGTTATTTGACAACGAAGTAACAATCTTCAAGATTTTCCATTTCTCAATAGTATAACTCTTAATATCCTCTAGGGGGCTCTCTTGGGCCGTCCATTGTTTTGAACTCAACATGAGATCATTTTAACTGTTATACCATCAAAGTGTCAGATGCCACATATAATTCCGAGATGACCTTTTGATTGCTCCTTATAACCCTAACCTTGTACTCGACAACGTAAAAACTATATTGGTGAATGATAGAAGCTATCAAATGCATTATATCAAGCTACACCCTTCCAAAAATTGTTTTATAAGAAGAAGGTCCTTCAACGACCACAAATAAAAACCATAATGATTTTGAATAATCACCCCAACCCAGCAAGAATTCACCTTCAAATTCACCTATCCTCGAAGTGCTAGCTCCATTGAACCCAAATATTCTTTCTCAGAAGGTTGAATATTCAAAGGGTTTCTCATATTTTTATGGGTGAATTTTGAATATTATGTTCGTGTAGCTTCTTGTGTCTATAAGTATTATCCTAATCACACCCCGTATAATGCTTGTGTTAATTAGTAAAGCATTCTCATGGGGGTCTGCCACCCCTCTAAGGTCATTATCACAAAATATGATAATGAGCTAAGAAGCTCGATAAAATTGAGTGGAGGTAATTCTTTATTATTCATACTCAAACTTTGGATATCATTTTACAATGCTATATAATCAATATTTCAATAACCAATGTTGTTGTTGATGAGGGAGTTTCGTTTCTTAAGAGAATGTCAATAAGATAAGACTAAAAATGATCAATGATAATTTTATTAATCAATTAATCAACTCATGTTACAATGATTAAACCTACTATTTATAGTAATTTCTATCATTGAATTATAGGGATGTATGACACGTGTAACATAAGACACATGTTAATCACCTGTTATATTTTCTTATTATATATTATTTAATTATCTCTTAACTTTTATGGGTATTTTGATAATAAGTGATATCTTCTGTGAACGTCTTAATATTCCTAAGATCTTTCATTTTTAGTTGGATGCCATTTAGCATCGACTATTTGTCCATATAAACTTTGTCAACGCTTTTGCCTATCTTTATTATTTTATCCTTCTTTCACCTATCTTCATTACTTTATCTTTTTTCCGACACTTCTATCTAATAATGCATTGGTTCATATTACTGTAACTTCCATATTCTTTATACTTCTTCCTAATATCACTCGTTCTTAGAATAATCAATATTTTCGACGCCCAATGCCAATTTTGGAACTTTACCTTATAATACGAATCATTGCATTTTCCATTATTGAAGATTACGACTGACGGCATATATCCTTATGAGGACTCCCTCTAGTCTTTAAAAAATATCTTAATAAAAAAATTCAATGATACTAATTGTCAACACAACTTATTCAATAATATCTTGTTATATATATATATATATATATATATATATATATATTTTCTTACACCCATCTTTTCTTTAATTGATATTAAAAATAAAAATTATCTAATCACACATGAGATTCTTCAATAATTATAAAATAAATATGATTTAACTTGAGTTATATAAAGAATACTTATTCAAAATTCATAAAGTAATATAATTATCATCCATTTTAATGATAGATATAAGTTTCACGATATATAATATATAAATGAACGAACAAACTAATTGACGTGTATCATCTTATTTTATACCAACGGTTAATATTTACGATATTTTCCTATATAAAATTGATATTCTCTTCCATATTTTTTTTATTTCTAATACTCACACTTTATTTCTCTAATTATTTTTTCATATCCATCGACTTTCAACTTCTTCATCAAATAGTTTATCATCTTCCTATAGTTCTATTATCTTTCATTCTAGGTAAGTCATTGCAACATAAATTATTTACCAAATACTTAAGCATGATTATTAATATTATTATGTTATGCATGCTTATAATGATGCCATCATTAAATTTTTAAAAACCTATCATGCTTTAATATATCCCTTTTTACTATATATATATATTAACCAACTTTTTATTAACAAATTGATTATATTTTTTAATATTATTAGTTATAACAATTTATAATTTTGTAGTTTCAATAGATCCATCTAAATAAATCCTTGAAAAAGAAGATTATTATATCAATATATTAATAGACCTTATTGGAGAAGAATCTGATTGAAACTCCAAAACTGATGATCAAATGAAGAAGAAAAATCTAATATTTTACCGTAAGAAACAACATTTGAAAAATCTTTGGATGAAATTTCAAGAAAACAAAACTCTACTACCATTTATGATTCTTCAAAAGGTAATGAAACTATTAAAAATAAGATTACAAAAACCACTGATGCATATTTAGTTATCACTACTTCTCTTGAACAACTTTATTTTATGGCAACTCCAACACTATTTCTCCTACACCATTGGAATTTTGTAAGTATTATTGTTTTTATTTTATATATTGATTTTACTTACAATATTTTTATCTTATTTAAATTTTAAAAATAATGACCCAGTTTTACAAATTAACCGTCAATATAAAGCATCGATCATTCGTTGAACGCTTTGTCCTCAATTATCCAAAACATTATTTTTCTAATCTTTCCAAAATACAACTTCTCCAACATCAAATTAAATTTCAGATGAAGGTATAAAATTTTAGTAAATTTCTCCATAAATGTTTTCCCTAACAATCCAAAACTATTAATTGTTTTCATATAATTTTCTCACAGCTCGTTCAATTTCGTCATGCTTGCCACCTTATAGTTTACTCCCGAAGATTTAAACATTTGAATGATCAAGTGATACCATCTTTTAAATTTGGAAAAGGAATATCAAAACTTCAACAATAAATTACCTCTCAAGATAGTCTTCTCAAGAAATGTAAACTTAAAGAAAATGAATTGTAAATAAATAAATAAATTTTGGAACAAAGTTTGTTAACAAAAAATCAAAAAATAAAAACAACTTCAAATTATTACTAAACAATTGGAAAAAGAAATTAATACACTGAAAATAGAAGTGAAAAGTTTCAGAAAGAATCATGTTGTCGTGGCTAAAAATATAAAAGATAAGTTGGCTAGTAGACTTCGACAATTCTAAAAAACTTATAAGAAAACGAAAAGTATAAATGTTAACACAAATACTTGCTCGTAATAAGTTAGAGTCAATTTTTATAGGATTTTATTGGAATCACTTTCCTGAAAATATCAAGACATGTGTTGTAGATACACATATTTTTCAAATCATACTAATGCTATTATATTTAAAGACATTATCGCTATTCAAGATGACGCAAATACTGATGATTATCCCATCGAGTTATTAGATGAATCCAAAAAAGTCTGCTGCCGAAAAAAATGTTTGAAAGTTTCTATTTTGTGTGTATAATGTTTTAATCATTAAACACCTTTAGTAGCCGACTTCTATTTATTCTTGTTGTTTGAACTTTATTAACACCTTTCAATGACTTCTATTTATTCTTGTTGTTTGAACTTTATTAACACCTTTCAATTTCATACTTAACTGATAACTATTCGCCTTTTAATTTCCGTGTATACTTAATATAAAAAATTTAATTTTCTTTCGTTAAAAGTCACATCTTTATCAAATATCTATATATTTTACTTATTTTATTTTTAAACTCAAAAATTTATTTTCACACCACTCTTATACAATTTTTTACTTCTTAATATATCTACATTTTTCGTACATTATATTTGTTTAACATTCTTATGAAAAATATAATTAATTGTTCTCCCGACGATATTATTTTTTATCATAGTATATTTGATAATATTTTTTTCTTTGTTGAACTAATTTTTTACAGTATATATTTTCATATTTATCAAAGATGAATACAAATATTGGTTATTGTTAATATAACTATTAAACTCTAGTTTTATTATTTGTCGAATGCTAATCATAATTCTTGCTGACCGTTTCAAAAACAAAATCTATTTTGAAATATATTTACCATCGTTGTTCTAAAAAAATTCTGATTGTAAAGATATTATGGCCTCTTAAATATATTAGAAGAGTAGTATGGCCTCTTAATTTTTTTTAATGGACTTGGCTTGTAACCATATATGATTTGATTAGAGTCTGTGATCATTTTTTCTTTTAAAAGCTAGACTTGGGCTATAACCATGATCGCAACTTAACGCCTATATAGTCTTAATATGGCATTTTACACTTTTCAGCTAGACTTGGCTTATAACCATATTTGTTTTGATTGACTGCGTAACATCTTACACTTCTTAGTTGAGTTTAGCTTAATTTTATACTCGCTTTCTTCATTTGATTCTATTATAACTTGACATCTATTACTACTTACCATTTATTATCCCCCGCAATAGACGATCATATGTTAACATCTCATTTTTAAATCTAGTATTTTAAAGCCATTTAACAACAATAAAATGAATATTTGTAAATAATACTCATATATATTTTTCTTAAAATAATTCTTCATTACAACTCATATACCGACAATTACTACTCCTTATCATTAACTTACTCACAATACATATTCAAAATATAACTTTGATACTAAAAAACATATAGACCAATCTTTTAAAATTTCAAAGTACCCCAACCAAACATCTTCAAAATAAAGGTTATAACGTGAATTTTATGACATAGAATTCCATCAAGGAAAAAATATGTATGTAATTTGTAATTTTTTAGTTTTATATATTTTTGGTAAAAACTTGAAGCATTAACAATCATAAAGATCGTATTCACAACTTTTTATATTTCTCATTTCTTGACGGATATGTTCAAATTCACTTATATGACACAATCAGTTTGATGATGTGGATAGTCAAAATAGAATTGACGGTTGCAAGAAATCAAGAAAAGAAATAAAAAGAGCAGATATAAACCCTAACCCTAGGTTAAAGTAAAAAAGAGAATCATAAAAATTTATCAATTTTTATTCATCAAAATCTGACGGCAAAATAGGATATAAGATGCTTTATATAGCAACTACCCCAAACCCCAATACCAAATAAAGGAAATTACATAAATATATTAAAATAAAACAATAAATAAAAATAATGCGTAAATATAAGAACTCTTTTTGAAGGCTTTACGGTCCCTTAATTTCTGATACCTGAGCGAGAAACCAGTCTGTCTGCATTCTTAGTTACAGCATCTTTTCCCGGTTTGGAAGAATTCGACCTCGAATTTAAAACATCGAAAAATTGAAAGAAATGTACTACGACATTCTGAATTTTTTGCCACAGATTACAACCCATGGTCTCTTAAGTTTCGAGAGAGCATCTGAGATAGACTCTTTCTCTTTTCCACTACAGTTCCAAGTCCTCAAATGTCTGTCTATTTTGCAGGAACAACACTTCTATAAAGTTCCCATAAGAATTTTGGTGTCACTACAATTATTGCTAACGAGAGTTCCTCTAAATATTTCACCATTATAGACAAGAATATTCCCTATAAAATCAACCAATGGCTGACTTATAGGATTTAATCCCTTTAGTTGCAATGTGGCGCCGAAAAAATGAAATTCAACAACTGATTCTTTCACATGCAAACAATCAACATGAAATTTAACACCAAGATAACCATCAAGGGCTCGCATAACCTTCTCAATTGTTTGTGCAAGTTCCCTAGTGGGAGCCAAGACCAAAGTCTGACACTAAACAATACCATAGTCAATTTGTTTTTAGATCCGAGAGAAAAGGCTGATGTCTTTCCCGTTCCAGACTGCGCCTGTTGTATCACATCAAGACCCTTGCAGAAAAGAACAATTCTCTTTTGTTGAATAACATATGGGTTCTGAAGCACGTCAATATAATTGAATCCACCACCAACATGAAAAAACATTAGCTCCACAGATCCACAATAAGAATGCCAATTATGTCCAATAATACTGATAATACGAACAAAAATCAAACTATTATATGACACAATATCTATGCGAACCATTTTATCGAACACCTCGCGTGCTTTACTTAACCAACCGAATTTGGTATGCATATAGATCAAAGCATTGCCAACATACAAATTCGATCCGAAACTCATCTCTAAAACACAATCACATACAATTTTATCCATTTTAAAATCTATAATGTACTTATTTGGTAAAACTTGGACCTTTTGGATTTTTTTGGCTACCCACACAATTTATATTGTTTAATTTCCTCCATGATATTAGCTTTTTTAGTCTTTACCATAAAAAAATTTCTCAGGTTCTAAATGAAAATCATAATTTTCATTTATTAAAACATAATTTTTTATTTTTTTTATATTTTGGGTTTTCTTTTTATTATTAATCCTAGATCCTCTTTTGTTCATAGAGTCAGAGAAAAACTTATCCACCAAATATGTAACAATGTCTTCACTATAAATTGAAACATAGGTTTTTTTATTGTTTACCTTATTAAAATAACGATAGAGTTTTTTTGGTATTACCCAACCGTTTTCGTCTTTAACACTGATTTCACCCTCATCACCATATACATCATAAATCGGATCCCCTAATTCCGGCCAAGTTTCATCAGAGATTTCACTATGGTATTCAACCTCATACTCATTAAAGAATGGATGATCGAGTATCGGTGAACCCTCCATATCACTAGCAGCTACTTGATGGATCTCCTTCCCTTTTGGTTTTTCCAAATTATAGTTATGACTATGGTTGGATCATGTGAAAAAAACTCTCGTTTTGGAATTTTTGGTTGGAGTTTGAAACCAAGTGGTGGTCAATCTCTCAATATATTATATCAATTTATTCATTTGATGTTGCAGCGAATTCATCCGTTTACGCATCTGGCCGAATCATTCTTCCATCTTCTTCTGAACGAATCGGTCTTCCATCTTCTTCTGACCGAATGGTTTTCATGGTTAGAAGAGTGAACTTCCCACGAGTGGTTCTCTTAGGCGGCATATCTCCTTAGCCCACTTCGTAGAAACTCTGTCGCTCTTATACCAACTAATAGAGGGAATATTCGAAATAGAATTTATGGTTACAAGAAATCAAGAAAAGAAACGGAAAGAGCAGATATAAGCCATAACCCTTGGTTAGAGTGAAAAAGAGACTCATAGAAAATTCTGAATCTTTATTTATCAAAGTCTGACAGCAAAATAGGATATAAGATGCTTTATATAGAAACTATCCGAAACTCTAATCCCAAATAATGCATAAATATAAAAACTGTCTTTGAAGGCTTTATGAACCTTTAATTTCCAATACCTCAGCGAGAAACCAGTATGTCTGCATTCTTTGCTACAACATCCTTCATTTATTTTAATGAATTCCACAAATTCTCCATTATTAATTAATATTTTAATTTCATCATTTAACTAAAAACAATCTCAAGTAAAATGCTCATGATCATTATGATATGCACAATAATATCAAGGGCTTCTTTTATTGAATAATTTTTGATGAGTTCGGATTATCCAGTCACAGCTCACTGTGTTATCCGGACAAGGGCAATTTGGACATAAACCTGCCACTGAACTATCCGGATAAGACAAAAGTAAAGAAACACCTAAACACATTTTCACTAAGCTATGTGCTAATGAGCTTAATAAGTAAATAGGTCCTTAAACTTGACCCAGTTTCATAACTTGACCCAAAAGCCCATGGGTCCTTAATTAAGGGTATAAATACCCCAACTACTTTCATTATTGAGGGTAATGAACATTTAATACAACCAGACTGCTCAAATCTCTCACTACTTTATACCAAAACACTTAATACTCAAAACACTTTACAAAATTACCCTCAGCACAAAATAAACCTCACCAATTTTAACATGACTTTGGAAGTTTGTCATAATAAGAAGAACGTGATCTATTTATGGGATCTCTTATGACTTTCAATATTGTTTTCTTTTCTAAAGAATCCCCATATCTTTCGTCAGCTTAATTTACATATTTTCTCGTTTATTTGTATTTTCTACCTTAATATACATTTATGTTCATTCCAAAATATTTCCTATACATCTTGCAGGAAAATTTGTGAAAGTGTTCTAACAGACTGTTATCACTAGGAAAACCCCTCTTAAACGCCGCTAAAGTTACATTATCACTAGAACCTTCCATTGTAGTCATTTATTTTATAAGAATTTACACATTATCTCTTAAATGTTCTTTATCTTTTTTAACTAATATCATAATGTGCTACCCTTCAAGTTTTAATGCTTTATGAGCAATAGACTGATGCCAAAATGAAATCCATAATTCTCCAAAACTATTAATTGATCCCACCGATAAATTATTAAACAATGCCAAAACCATTCATTTGAACGTCACTGAAAATGCCCAACATAACCATATATCATCTGAATTAAATCTTAATATAATATTTTGAAATTGTTTGAAGTGATACTCTAAATTTGTCATTTCATTGTATATTTACATTATGTAAGGATCAAATTTCTTTGGTATATTTTCTTACAAAATCCTTTGTGTTAATGGAGATTCAGCTAAAATGTACAATTTTACTTCTAGTCTTATATCATTTCTTAAGTTTTATTCTAACATTTTTTACTTCCCTTCATCCTTGCTCATTTTTACGATGTTTTATTACTTGACTCGTTAATTTTATTCCCATTTCTTCCTGCCTTAAAATAAGATTATTTTTTTCACAAACTAATTCATATTTGTCCAATGTTTCAACTAGATTCTCATTATCTCTTTCAACAATTTTCTCACCGATAAGCTATAAATTTTTAGTCATCAACTCAAATCGATCTTCAAGTTCTTCATTTCACTTATTTTGAAATAGATTAAATTTAAATTATTATATTTTTAACTATTTAATTGCAGCTCTAAGGAATGAAATAAAGAATTTGACCTATTATCTTCAATTGTTGTCGACAGATTTTATTTAATTCCTGTATCCGTCGTTATAACTAATTGTGTTAGATTTGTCATTCTATTCTTTGATATTTCTTGGATAATATTTTTGTCTTGATTTGAAATTCCCACTCATGGTTCTCTTAGTGTTACTGCCATAATTCCTTACACACCCTAATTCCCACAAAGTGACACTAGCTTGGCTAAGTCCAATATATATCAAGTTCATATTTGTTACAAGAGAGCTGAGAGACATCAAATAAATATAGATTACATCGAAACAAACTCCATGGTAGCAGATTATATTACATAAGCAGTACTACATTAAGTTTTTAGTGAACACACCATCAAGATAAGTGTTGCTGATTTCAGTGAGAGTGTAAAAAAACCGATATATACATTTTGTTGTAATATATAGCTCAGTTAAGTTCATTGAATTCTCTATTTCATTAAGTATATCTCTAACTAAGTAATACTAGTTAAGAATAAATATATACGACTACATTTCATATTATTCTTTTGATGCACATCATAATTGATCCATGTAACTGATTGATGGTAATAACGTGATTAAAGTTGCGTCCAGTTACATACGTTATGATAAAGAGGTCTTGAGTCCTTTATCGTTTATTATCATGTACCATATTATCCAGTTTACCTATAGTTCATAAATTTTAAGAATTTCACTAAGTGAATACATCTTTAAGTAGCATTTGATAATCCAGGTGGGGGATTGTTGAAAACAAATAGAACAGTTTATCCTTAGTGATGCATTTGGTTGTTTTCAAATACATTGTCAAATTAAATAAGTAATTAGGTGATTACATAAATTAGGTATTTGGACAAATATGTGAAAGCCCATTATGTAGGTTATTGTGTAGAAATCGTGTTAATATTTGGACACCGTGAATGATTGGGACAAAACTATTATGACATAAACCTAAACTAAAAGGATTAAATTGAATAAATCAATTTAGTTGGATTATGGTTCATGACCAAAGAGCTAACTGGAAGGTATGAACACAATTAGGTTAAAGTTAAACCTAAATTTCATCATATATTAAGAAACATATGACAATATTCCTCCGCTAATTTCCTAAAAAACAATAGTCTAGTGAGAGAGGGTCTGACTTCTCTCTATACTTAACGGTAATATACCGGAAAACTTATTCTTTCTCGGGTTTTAGTGGTGGTTTCCGACCTTTTGGCCTGATACCCAAGTCAATTCTATCTTTTTTTCTTTTCTCTTTTCTTACGGTACCTGGTTCCATCTCCGAACCACCGTTGGCGAGATTTTATTGTGTCAGAATATCGAACGAGTGTGGTATACATCTCTTGCTCTTTTGATAATGCAGGAATTTGGGTTGATGGTGGTTCGTTACCGTCCAAGACCTATTTTAATTGGATTTTCGGTCGCCATGCGCACTCGGAACAGCAGATCAGAGTTTTATTCCCGGTTTAGCGTTTTCCCGATTGTCTTCTATTGTAGTTGTAGATGTGATGGAGTTCTTTTCCCGGTCAAATCTTCGGCCAAACCTCCCATCTTCTCATCTCGCAAAGTTCATGGTCTTCCCAATTCATTTAACCTTTCTTACTTCGCGGAGGACTGTACCAGATCTTCCGGTGCCGCGACCCGCGATTGTCCTCTTTTCTGCTTCAGTCTCTGTTGCTCACTCTCAAGATTTGGCCACGTTAAATCCGGTTCGGTCTGGGAAGCCATAATTTCGTACGAGATACTCGTACTGGCTTTTACTTGTCTGGCAAGTTCTGGACCACCTGTTTTGGTGGTCCAGGTTATTATATATTTAAACTTAATTCCTCTTGCTCACAAAGAAATATGTATTTGTTAAAGGTCCTTGCTTTTTAACTTATTTTGTTTTGGACCCTTACAATTTTACTATGAATTCATATTTAAGTTTAAATTATTATTTTATTTTAATTACGTTAAATTTTAAATTTAACTTAACTAAAATATTAGTATTTTAAATTTTAGTATTATTATATCTTTTAATATGGTTGTGTCGGGGTGAATGCAACACTATTGATTTTAATTTTTTTAGATTTTCAAAAGGTGAGTTTTGGCACCTATAAATATTGTCGCCGTCTTCTATTGGACCTGTCTTTCGGTAAGATTTGGATTTCGGGCTTCATTCAGCCTCTTTGGATGAGATTAAAAAGGTTGGTAGCGGTAAGGAGGCCGATTCGCCTCTTAAGAGACTTCGTGCAAATAAAGCCTTTGATAAATGTAAAATGGATTTGTCCTCCGCGAGGACCTTGTCTGAAGCACTGTAAGTCTTATTTTCTTATGAATATTGCTTCTTGGAATGTGAGGGGTCTTAATGATTCCGTTAGACAAAAAGATGTTTCTGATTTCATAATTAGTAATAGTATCTCATTGTTAATTTTGGTTGAAACCAAAGTCCAACTCTTTTAAGTCGAGTCTATTATATGGTATATGGTTCCCTTTTGGCATGCTATTACCAATCATTCCTCTCATCCACTTGGTAGAATTCGGATTATCTTGAACCCTAGTGTAATCACTATATCTAGGTTATCTCAATCCTCTTAGTTCATTCATTGCATGGCCAAGTGCCACAGCTTCAATGCCTCTTTCAGAATCACTGCCATCTATGCTTTCAATGATGCTCAAGATCGTTCTCATCTTTGGAATAATTTAGCCATTTCTAATAATGATCAAGGCATCCCATGGGTCTCCATAGGGGATTTAAATGCCATTAGTCATCCAGATGAGCGATTAGGCTCCTTCGAAAATTGGTCCTTAGCAATTGATGATTTCAATAATTGCTGCTACCTCAGTGAGCTCAGCGATCTCCGATCCAATGGATTCCATTTCTCTTGGTTTAATAAGCAACCAACTCATCCAATCATATCCAAAATTGACCGTGTTCTTGTCAACCCTGTCTGGGATGACCTCTTTCCTATGTCCTTTGCTCACTTTTGTTTTCTTCGTTCCTCCGACCATACCATTGTTACTCTCAACCTCAGGTTCCACAGGAAAAGACATATGAAACCTTTCAAATTCTTTAATGTGTGGCAATCCCATCCTCAATTCAAAACCATTGTTCCCAAAAGCTGGAATATTTCTATCTCTTCCTCTAATATGAGTCTTGTTACTGAAAATCGCAAGCGGCTTCAGCATTAGCTTGCTTGCCTCAATCGTAAGGAGTTCAGTGACATTAGTACTAGGCATCCTGCTGGTTATCCGGGGTTGGAGAAAGTTGATTCTCTTCTTTTCTCTAAAGTTAATGATACTGACAAAGCCTTAATGATTCGTGAGATCACTAACGAGGAGATTAAGTCTGTCCTTTTCAGTATTGATAATAATAAATTGTCTGGTCCTGATGGTTTTAATTCCAGATTCTTCAAGTCCACATGGAATGTTGTTGGGATCAGGTATTTGTAATGGTGTCCTCGAGTTTTTCCAAACCGGAATTCTTGATAGCTCTTGGAACTCTACTTCTATTGCTCTCATTCCTAAAAAGAATTCTCCTTCTGTGGCTACTGATTTTAGACATATTGCTCTTTGTGATGTTGTTTACAAGACCATCTCTAAAATTTTAGCTAACAGAATTAAAGATTTTTTTCCCCTACCTGATTGATAATTCTCAATCGGCTTTTGTCTCGGGTAGGAACATCTCGGATAACATCCTTCTCTCCCAAGAACTTCTTAGAGGCTATCATACTAATTGTAGAGGTAAAAGGGTAGCCCTTAAAATTGATTTTATGAAAGCTTTTTACAATGTCTGCTGACATATTATCCTTGACATTCTTGTGGCGATGAACTTCCGGGATAAGATGATCACTTGGATCATCAACTGCATTTTCTCCCCCTCTTACTCCATCAATATTAATGGAGACCCTTACGGTAAATCCAAAAGAAAAAAAGGTCTCAGGCAAGGGGATCCGCTTTCCTCTTTTCTCTTAGTCCTAGTCATGCAAGTTCTCTCTAGTACCCTCAAGGAGAAGAGTAAAGACAAAAACTTTCGATTTCACTAGAAGTGCCACAAACTCAAAATTACATTTCTTTGCTTTGCAGACGATCTTATGATTTTCTGTCATGGTGATGTCAACTCCATTCTCCTCATCAAAGAGGCTCTAGATGATTTCTACTTCCTCTCTGGTCTTAAAGTCAACCCCACTAAAAGTCATATTTTTATGTCGGGTATTAATAATCCTCTTCGCACTGAGGTCCTCTCTATTATGGGTTATTTGGAAGGTTCTCTCCCAGTTAAATATCTGGGAGATCCCCTTCTTATTGGTCGTCTTAGCCACTCGGAATGTCGTCCTCTTCTTCACAAGATTACTGCCAGTATCGATTCTTAGACCTCCAAGCATCTATCCTACACGGGTAGACTCCAGCTTATCAAATATGTCTTATTTGCTGGTCAAGTCTACCGGTCTTCCATCTTTATCCTCCTCTAGGATTATTAAAGAACTGACCTAGTACCTTCGTCGTTTCCTTTGGTAGGATTCTGCTATGAAACTCCTTGGGGCCACACTGGCTTGGTCCAATATTACCTCTCCCACAAAGGAGGGCAACCTTAGGATCCTGGATCTTAAAATCTGGAATCAGACGGCTGTCCTTAAGCATCTTTGGTCTATCATCAGTAATAACAATCCTCTATTTGGTGTGATTGGATAAAAATTGAAAAAATAATAATTTATGGGATCTTTCTATTGGTTCATCCCCTTCTTGGATTTGGAGGAAAATTCTTCGTCTTCGCCCGTTGGTGAGTAATTTGTACAGGGTGGCTATTGGTGCGGACGGGGAATACGTAGCTGAACAACCACAGAGGCTTACTCCTGGGTGACTGATATCGAAGTAGTACCGTGAGGGAAGAATGAAAAGAACCCCCCCCCCCATCGGGGAGTGAAATAGCACATGAAACCGTAAGCTCCCAAGCAGTGGGAGGAGCCATGGGCTGGGATTTTGAAAAAATAGAGCTAGAAGAAAGAAAAAAGAACATAATTTATATACGAAATTGAAATATTAAGAATCAGAGTTCATAAAAGGTGCTAGCCAGTCCCAAGGTAAGGAAGGGAAAGACAGTTGGCACAAAAGAAACAGGCTCTTGAGCTATTGGTAGTGGCTCATAAGCTTCCGGCACCAGGGGGAGGGTTCGAACAGAACCCCCCGGACGTACCTACGTAGGGAACTAGGTTACAAAAAGTAACGATCAGTCTTGATTGTTCCAGAAGAAATGAAACAAAAGATACGGTAGAGCAAGGACAGTTATTGTATGAGGTCTACCCAATGCTAAATGCAGAGACGTATAATAGATCAATATGAACATCATGAGCTGTCCCACTATAAAACCAGTTGTTGCTGATACCTTCTTCTCGGTTCCTTTCTTTTTTCAATTAGAATTTTATACAAGATGGGGAAATCACTATTTCTAGTTAGAATTGAAATTAGAGGGATGGTGTTATATTCATCTCTAGTGAAGTTCTGTTATGGGTTCTCCCAAAATAAAAAATTTATTCCGTCTTTTCTTTCTCTCGGTCCCAGTCAGAAAGATACGGCTTAGCCAAAAAGAGGTCCCATCAGACTTCTTTCCCAACTCATACACCTAATGGTTCGAGTACTTCCTTCTGGTACGATCCTTGGCTCCTCTCTACCTCTCTAGCTTTGCACTATGGCACCAATATCATCAAGGATTCTTGGCTTGGGAATAACCTCAAGGTTTCAGATATCATCCTTGATAGTCATTGGAATTGGCCTTCAAGCATCAAATCGTCCAGAGCTAAAAGTCGTTCTAATCTTCTGGAGATCAATAATATCATGCTCACCTTGCCCCCTTCAAACATCAACTCCCTTGATGTTCTTTTTTGGATAGCTAAGGTTGGCTGTAATAACTTCATAATCAAGGATACCTATAACAATATTCGTTCCCCTGCCCCTGTTGTTGGGTGGGCTAGGTTAGTATGGAATAAATTCAATATTCCTCGTCACTCTTTTATTTTATGGCTCGCTATACTGGGCAAACTTTCTACCAAAGATAAGATTCACAGTTGGGGTATTAATACCCCACATGATTGTGCCTTATGAAACTCTACTTCTGAAACCATTTTGTAATCTCCTCTTTGACTGTAGTTTCACTCAGAATATTTGGACCTATGCCAGTTCAAAACTGGGTTTCCCTTTTTTTTTGTTTCGTGCTGGTAATCTTAGGTCTGCAAGGCGTCAAACTGTTCTCACTCTCGAAACCATCACATTTGGTGCTTTTGATTTAGCGCGGTTGTTTACCACGTTTGGAAGGAGAGGAACTCAATAATTTTTGGTTCCCCTCCGGTCAATGCCTCTTTGGTTTCTCAACGAATCTTCTATGATCTTCGGTTCAGATTCCATGGCACTAAGATTTGCTAGCCTATGTAATTGCTTGTATTATTATTTATTCTTCTACTTTATTTGCAGGCCCCCTCATCTTCAGTCTAGTTTGGTGAATTCCATTGCTGTGGACTTCCTTGGAGTACTATATGTCGGCTCGATTGGCCCTTGAGGCATTGTTTTAGTTATTCTCGTTTATCTCTACGGATCTACAATTCCTACTTTATTTGATTTAGCAGTCATATTTATCGATCTCCTTATGTCGATTGTAACTCCTCGAGATATACCCTAAGTACTTGTATGAACATTTTTTATTTTATTTAATGTTTTTTCACACCAAAAAAAATATTCATTCGCTCTATCATATCTTTGTATGTCTCACTTAGTGGTTTAAACACCAAAATCTTAGTTTCATTCCTCTTATTTTCCATTACATATTAATCAAGAATGAATTCGAAGATTGAAGAAACATAAGTGAATAACAGATTCAAGAGATTTAAGAGAACATAATCTAGAAGAACTACGTTATTTTCTCAATCTGTAACTGTTATGATGAATAAACATGAAGAATATGTTTTATCAGTTTATCTTAACATGAAATTAAAAGAATATTGAGAGATGAATATTAATATACAGACATTGTACATGTTGAGCGGAATATTAAATTTTTAGTACATATATATAATATTCTAAGAGAAATAAATACAGTGATATTTAATTGAAATTTTATTAAAAACTTGAATACTTATATTAGAAAAGTATGTTAAAAACATTTTTTCTAAGCCAAAAATTGTTTTATTCTATAATGGAGACTAATAAAATTGTAACTCAAAATTTAAAAGAACATAATAAATTAATAAGATGATTAGAATTTTTTAGTGAATCTAAAAAATAAAATATGGAAAATAGAGCTATAATCTTATTTAACTCTTTTTTTATTCATTAGAGAAGTTAAACCAGCTATAAAATATGATTGTGGAAGATTGCATAACCGCCTATACTAATTGAACAATAAAATATGAAAAGAATATGTACATTAGATATATGACCAAATGTAAAAAAAAAACAAACTTTAATATAAATCTAAGATATAAGTTAGAGTAAATAAAATGTTCCTAAAAGCGGGAATCCAACTAAACTTGGACCTTTATATATTTTGGTAAAAAAGGTTCTGTGACAAAATAATGTTATGTTTTGAAAAATTCTAATGATTCCTCCTCTAACAAAAATATATTTATGCCATTTTAGTTATCATAAGTGTCATAATAAATACTATTTTAATGAATATACTAAAATCACGGTTTATTTATCATGTGTGATAACTACGATGTTAAGATTGTTGTATAAGTACCATTTGGTTAAAATTACATGATGACATTTTAAAGTTTTAGAAAATACAAAGTATGTTCCTGACTTATAACAAATCTTTCTCATGTAGTGACCGAAATGGACAAGGTTTTAAATATAAATATAAAATTAGAAAATAATTAAAGATTATTTGCTCATGTAGTAGCAACATTATGAAATATATTATATTATTGTGAATGATTGAATAACGACTAGAAAAGAGACTCACTTAGTTTTTTCAAAATATAGTGTTTTAAATTTACGACATGTTAGACTATGATACATTATTTAAATTATTTAAAGTGGTACCAATATTAAATAAATAAAAAATTGCTAGATTTCTTTTTCACTAACTTAAAATTTTATTAGAACCACATGTCCGGAAAACAAACTAAATATAGTTTAGTGACCAATTCTCACAAATCAAATATATTTTAGAGTATATACATTATGATATTTGGAGATCATTAAAGAATTCCACACATATTGAGAGTATAAATAAATTTCAATAACGAACGACTTTTCTAGAAAACTATGGATTTAGTTATTGATATCTAAAAAGGAAAATATTTGAAATGATTAAATTTTGGAAAATTACTTCTAAAAACCAAACTAGCAAGGGAGTTAAGGTTTTAAGAACATATAATTAACTAAAACAATATATATATATATATATATATATATATATATATATATATATATATATATATATATATATATATATTATAAAACAAAAATGATAATTAGACATTGGACTGTTAGAAATACTCTTCACAAAAAATATAGCTGCTAAAAAGATGCAACCATCATTGAAAATGCTAGATGCATGCTTGCGAACTCAGACCGGGGCAATAACTTTTGGAATGAAGCTATAACTAGGATTTTTTATCTAATCAATAGCTAGTTATATTAGCTTAAATGATAAAACTTTTAAATTAAGTATTAAATTAAGTATGAAATTGTAATTCATCTTTCTTAATGCATTTAAAAGTGTTTGATTATTGTTCGTTAAGAAGTTATACACATTTTATAGTTATATTAGTATGAATTATGTGTTCAATGAAGATAATAATCTATTTTTAACTTCTAAAATATATATTAACATATACTGAAGTCGTTGGAGATTCAATTTAGGTGGAACATAAAGCTAAATGATATTTTTTCTCTAATAGTTAAGTATAAAACTACTAGGATGATTTAACCTTTTAATATGTCAATATGATTTAGAGTTAGAACAAATCGATGTTAAAAATATTTTTTTTACATGCAATATTATAATGAAATATATACACAGACCAACCTGTAAATATTTAATTTGAAAATAAAGACTTAATATGTCAAATTAAAATAAATTTCTATATTAGTTTTAGAAAAAATCATCATGACTCATATTTTTACTACAGTAATAATGATATTTCAAATGTTATTTATTTGCTTTTGTTTGTTGATCACATACTTTAATAAGTAAAACTAACATAAACTTTTTTCCGTTATTTTTTTAAAATATTACTTGATTAATATAAAGATTGAAATTATTCTAAAAATAAATAAAAAGTTGTTAACAAGTTTTTAATGGAAAATGTTAAAGTTGTTTATATATTTTTAGAATCTCATTTGAATTGTCTATTATTTTATCTATATCTGAACTTTGAGATTTGAAATATATTTCATATGTAGTGTAGAATTAATATAATATGTCATGTTATACACTAGATCTATTTTGCCTCACGATTGAAGTGTTTTGTTTTGTTATATGTCTAACCCCGTAAAGAATCATTGGAACGCAATGAAATGATGTTGTAAGCATTTATCATTTGTTTGAAATGATTTAGTTTTCTAAAATAAATATTATTTTGATTTAACATGATACGATAATTTTTGTTAAGGGAAAAATCTAATACAATGAATCTGCAAAAGTAGTAATTTTATTGATTCGAGAAGATAAAATTCGTCCATTTTACAAAATCCTTAGCCTTCTATTTATACTATTCTAGACCGTAACTCCCCTATTAAATATAAACATTTAATGGGCCGTGACCGTCATTACACTAATTATCACAAATTCCCTTTAACCGTGGTCCTTGGATGTTTGAATGTTGACTCTTCTTTGATTATCGGCCTTTAATACAGTCTATTATACTAACTTTGTTTATCATTTGTCGACGTAACGGTTAGTTCCACAAGTTGTCGTGCTGGGAATTCTTTGTGGTTCTACTCGGTGGGTACCGAAGCTGCCCTGTCTGCTTAGGCCGGGTCCGATGTCAGTTTACTTCTGGTCGAACGATGTCGCACACTATGTTCCTCGAGCGCGCTTGCCTTTGATCGTGCTCTACTTGATTATAACCGGGCGCAGACAGGTCTTGAGTTTTCTTTGGCCGAGCGTGCGTGCTTTTAATCGAGGTTTTCTCCGCGTAAGTTTGAGCGTGATTAGCCTCGTACCTCTTCTGCTCGTATTGAGAATATCGTCCTCTTTTTAAGGTCTTTCTACTCTTCATCCTCTATGCGGCCCTGCTCGGCTTCGATCTGCCCTGCTCTGATGGTTTTGTCTTGCTCTGCTCTACTTTTCTTGGTTCTACTTTGTTCCGTTCTGCTTGGTTTTGATGTGTATTCTTCATATTAGTAATGGGTGCCTACTCCCTTATCAGGGTTCCCCCTAGTCCAAATAGTAAATGTGAAATAATTATTGGTTGGAATAAAAATAAATATAAAATAAAATACATGCATGACGTGGCAACCACTGATTTGATAGCGTGTGTCGATTTAGTTTGATTTTCTGACAGATTACTGCAAAAAAGCGTGCTAAACGTTTAAGTTCTCGATGAAAGGTTTGACAGGTGTCATCATTTTAACAACGGTTGAGTAAGTGAACCGTTTGGGGAACTATTTAGACAGTTTTTCAAAAATCTTAAGTTTTTATTCTGATAAAGTACTTTGTGAGCATTTGGTTGAAAGAAAGTTTTAGAGAAAAGAACTTCAATATCGTCGTGTTTGAATCGGTTTATTCGTACACTCGTCGGAGAAGTCATCGGAGATATCATCGGAGAGCAGAATATTAAAATAAAAAAGGTATGTATCCTCTTGTGAGTCTTTTGCTCGTTGTTTGAGGTAGATAGTGTAAGGGGAAATGGTTTAAAGGGTTTGTAGGAGTTGTAAGAATGCATGATGTGTATCAAACCCTGGGTTTATTGAGAGTAATGCCACGCGTCATGTGGTGAAACCCTAATCTTATAAACACTATTGGGTAATTGCAGTCGATTCATTCATGGCACCAAAGAAAACAATGAAGAAGATACTGAAATCAGAGTATGAGGAGATGATGGTTTTAGACGAGTATTTCGCCAAGATTACTCCAAAGTACGGGTACCTGACTGATAGGTCCCTAATGGAGTTTAGGAGTAGATATGGGTTTCTCGACGATGTGACCGTTAAGGTTCCTCGAGCGGGAGACCAACCTTATACAACGAAGGAGGGGGAGACCTGCTTGTTCATGACCTTGTTTGATTGGGGCCTACGGCTCCCTTTGCCACCACTGATTAGGGATTTTTTTAGCTTCATTGGTATTTGTCCTACCTAGCTAAAATCAAATGAGTGGAGGACGTTGCTAAGCATCGCGCTTAGCTCACAATACTTCAAAATGCCTCTCTGTTTGGCTCATGTGTTAGCGGGGATGGAGATGGCCAAGTTGGCTCGATCGCCCTTTTTTATGTACAGTTAAACGGAGCAAGGAATATAGTGGACTTGACCAATTCAGACAAGACCTGGAAGCATAAATTTATTTATGTGTCTGGTAATTGGGAGCATGAGAGTGCTACGATGAATCTTCAATTCGAAAGGTGGTGGAAGTCTAAGTGTAAGGTTTTTTAAGTGTTTGAGTGTAGATTAGGTGATAAACGTGATTGTAATTTGTCGTGTTGATGCATGTAAAGGGAAATATCACGAGTGGTGCAAAGAAGGCCATTTAAAGGGGTCGGTGAATCTTTTGGCAAAGATATTTGCTGCAGCGTACGCTGCTTGGGGAGGCGAGCCGACACAGGTCTTCTCTGTGGTGAATTACCTTAAAGCCAGTCTGTGGTGTATCCCTGAACTGGTGGTGGCAGATGACGGCAAGGTTTTGATGGCTGGAAGTGAGGAAGAAGCCACTTTGGAGAGGCTTTGAGCACTATTGGAGCAAATATGTGAGGAAGGTGACTTTTCTGGCCTGGGTTTGACCGTGCCGATAGGTCGGAGGACAAGGGAAGCGAGCAGCTCATCTTTTACGCTCGAGGGGATACAAAAAAGGGAAGAAGTGGAGATGCCAAACAAAGAAAGGCAATTATGCATTGTCGCTGAAGAGGTGGGAGGGAGTGGGAAGAAGACGAGGTCCCGTGAGGAGGACTCATAGGATACGATCAGTCCTTTGAAAATAAGAAGAAATGAGTGATTAAGTCTGCCCTTTTTTCACAACGAAAACTACTGCTGGTAGATGAAGACGAGGTGGACGGAGCTGTTGGAGGCCAGGTTAAGGATGCTGGCGATGTGCAAGGATAAGAGAAGGAGAAATCCTCTGGGAAGGAGCCAGAGGTAGTAGTTATTGAGGATAAGGCCCCAGAGGCAAATAGAGGGGTCAAAGAAAAGAAGGTGCCCCCTCATGTGGCACAGAGAATGAAAAAATTTGTGCATGACCTTGGGTCAGGGGCATCGTTGGTGAACATCGTGGTGCCTGAGGCCTTGCAGTCGGAGAGGTCAGAAGAGGCTAGGGATGGTGCTCAGCAACTCCCTCAGCATACCGAAGCACTGTCTGAGCCGACATGGTTCAGACTTGTCCTTTTACGATACACTTCCAATAAGCGAGATTTTGCAGCGCCATTTGGAGTTGGCTCTGGAGGTATTTATTGAGTGCAAACCGTGATTTAGTTAGTTCTGTAATATGCATGTATTGGAAAAATGAATGCTTCAATGGTGTGTTTGTGCAGATGCAATATAACTCGCATGCTCTGGCGTATCAGCGCATGTCCTCAGTGGCCAGAGCCTATGTTTTTTGGCTCCATGTGAGGGCTTACTACTGAACTGGCCCGATTCAAAAATGCGTATGGATTGGCCAAGCAGCGGGCGGAGAAGGCACAGAAGGAGAACGAGGAGTTGTTGCATCAGCTGGGGAAGACATGTGCAGAGCGAGATACTGGGAGTAAGCAGTGCCTAGAGACGCTGACGAGCAAAACACTTCTGACGGCACAAAATAATGAGCTATTGAAGAAGAATGAGGCCCTTGTTGCCCAGAACTCGCAGCTGATGGAGCAGAGCATGCGCCAAACGACCAAGGTGGAAGAGCAGGCCTCCAAGGTGGCTGACCTTTCAGTCAAGCTAGCTGATGTGAAAATTCAGTTGGCCGAACTTCAGAAGGAACAAGAAGAGAGGCCCGACGAGGTGGCTGGATTGAAGAAGAAAGTTGTTGCCGACTTAGAAGCCAGGGAGCGTCATGTTATGCAAGTGGCATTGGGAAAGGTGCAGAAGGACATGGTGAAGTTAGTGATGGAACTGAGGGCCTTTAATCCATACATGGATTTTGGTCCTTATAAAAAGTTTCTCCCAGTGGTGGAGACATTGTAGGGCTTATTGCGTAACTTATGGTTAACCAAGTGTCCATAGTTGAGTTCGCGGAGCGACCGGTTTGGCCAATTGCGTAACCTAGTGGGGTTGGAGTAGTTCGCGTTTAATAATATCTGAGTGCGGTATTGAGCACAGTATGTCCCGTTAACATAACCCAGCAGACGTGGTCAATTAGCCCGTCTGTCATATTTATTAAAACTTGTCTAAGTGTGGCACCATATTTCCCCTATTGCCTAGCCTTTTAGGTGTGGTCCAGGACCCTGTAGCGGAGTTACAGAAAATAAGTATAAACACAGCTGGTGAAAACAATAAATATTATGATGAATAAGTAAGTAGATGCCTCATTAAAAAACCCTTCCGCGCCAACAGAAGAGAAAAATAGCGCATCGAGAATTTTTACATTGTGGGGTGGTATAATTTAATATGACTTATATTCCATGGGTGTTTTAGGGCTTTTCCCTCGGCATCGGCGAGGTGGAATGCTTCATGATGGCCCTTGACGATGATGGTGTACGACCCGTCCCAGTTAGGACACAACTTTCCCAGTTTCTGGTCGCCCGCTCCCTGGAAAATCTTTTTCATAACGAGATCACCGACTTGAAAAGTCTGCGGTCGAAGTCGGTAATTAAAACTGCTACGCATCAGGCTTCTGTAATGCTCGACTCGTACGCGCGCCTGGTCGCGCCCCTCCTCAATTAGGTAAATGTCTGCCGCTCGTTCGGCGTCATTATCTGTTTCAGAATAAATGGTGATTCGCTGAGAAGGGATCAGTATTTCAACTGGTACGACAACTTCAGTTCCATAGACCAGGGAAAAAGGAGTCGCGCCCGTGGTGGCCCTTGGTGTTGTTCGGTATGCCCATAACACGTCTGGCCAGCTTCTCTTTGCCCCGTCAAATTTTTTCTTGATGCCATCGAGGATAGTACGGTTGGTGACTTCAACTTGTCCGTTCGCTTGTGGGTAATGTGGGGTGGCGAAGTGCTGTGTGATGCCAAATTTATCACAGAAAGTGGAGAGTGCTTTGTTGATAAATTGGGGCCCGGTGTCCATCATTAGATCATGCGATATGCCAAAGCATGTGAGTATTTGGTTGTGAATGAAGTCACCTACCTTAAGGGATCGGGTGCGCGCCAGTGCTTTGGCCTCTACTTATTTGGTAAAGTAGTCGATTGCGACGATTTTAAATTATCGTTTGCCTGTAGCCATCGGTAAGGGTCCAACGAGATCAATGCTACATTTTTCGAAAGGGCAAGGGATAGGGCTAGCTGTCATTGGCTCGCCCGACTTATAGGAAGAGTTAGCATATTGCTGGCATGCATGACATTGTTGAACTAGGTGTTCAGCGTCGGCGGCGAGTTCGGGATAATAAAATCCTGCAAGGAGGAAATGGTGAATGAGGCTTCGGTGGCCGCAGTGCGCCCCGGAGTCGCCGGCATGTAAATCATGAAGGACTGATGAAGCTTCCTCTTTGTTTAAATAGGAGAGCGTTTTTCCTTTATAGGGTGTTGTCAAGCAGGTAATATTTGGCCGCTTTGACCTGGAATGCGCGGGCGAGAGCTTTATCTTGTGGTATTTTGCCATAGGTGAGGTACTCGATGAAGGGGATGCGCCAATCGTGGGTATTGCTGACCGAAAATACCTAAGAATCCTAGCTAAAATGGGCCATACTTGGAACTTCTGGGTAATAAGGAGGGGGTCGTCCGCGGCTGCGGCTGCTTTGGCCAAGGTGTCGGCAGCGGAATTAGCGAGGCAGGGTACTTGTTCGTACTGGTTGGAGCAGAATTCTGCTTCGACTTCCTTGAGGATCGTGAGGTAAGTTTTGGTGGCTTCCTGCTTAGCATCAAAGATACCCTTAGCCTGATTGATAACTAGCTGGGAGTCTGAGCGCACGCGGATGTTGGTCGCACCGCAGATATGTGCTAGACGCATTCCTCCAATAACTGGCTCATATTCTGCCTCATTATTTGTTGCGGGGAAGCTGAATCAGATAGCTTGCTTGATTTGCTCTCCTGCTGATGTTTCTAAAAAAATGACGGCTCCACCACCCGAGTTGGAGGATGATCCGTTGACTTCGAGGGTCCAGGAACTCCCATCCATGGGGGAATGAGGGTTGTCACCAGGTGGTCACGGAGTGGAGAATTCGGTTATGAAGTCGGGCTACGACTTGGCCTTTGATTGCTCGACGCGGTTCGAACCAGATATCATACTCCCCGAGTTCGATAGACCATTTAGTCAGATCCCCCGAAATATTGGAGTTGGTCAATATGGTACTTAGCGGGGAGGACGTACAGACTGTGATGGTGTGACTTTGGAAATATGGCCACATCTTGCGCGCTGCTACCACCAAACCCAAAGCGAGTTTTTCCAGATCTCTGTAGCGCGTTTCGGCATCAGCTAATAATTTGCTAGTGTAGTAAATCGGGAGTTGACTCTTGTTGACTTCCTTAACCAACACCGCGCTGACGGCATGAGCGAAGATGACCATGTATAAGTATAGGGGGTCGTCGGGCTCTGGAGCCGTTTTATTTCAGGAGTGGTCAGATATGCTTTCAAAGCGGTGAAGGCGGTATCGCATCCACTGTTCCAAAAGAATTTTTTAGCGCCTCGTAGTATTCCAAAGAACGGGTGGCTTTTGTCTGAGGCCCTGGATATAAACCTGGACAAGGCCGCAAGGCGGCCGGTGAGGCATTGGACTTTCTTGATGCTGGAGGGGGCGTCATTTTCAATAAAGCCTGTAATTGTGCAGGGTCGGCCTCGATGCCTTTCTTGCTGATCACATAACCCAAATATTTGCTCGTGCGGACCCCAAAAGAGCATTTTAGTGGATTTAACTTAAGATTATACTTACGCAGGACGGTGAAAACATCCTTTAACGCTCGTAAGTATCGGTCGATGTTTGACGATCATATCATTGGCTTCTAGGTCACACCCTAACTGAAAATTTGATTGACGAGGCGCTGGTAGGTGGCCCCCGCGTTTTTGAGTCCGAACGGCATAACGGTATAACAATAAAGGCCTCGATCGGTCTGGAAGGCTGTGTGCTCTTCGTTAGGCGGGAGCATCCGGAATTGGTTGTATCCCGAATATACATCCGCGAACAACATGTATTCACAACCAGATGCAGAATCCACCAGCTGACCAATCCGTGGCAAAGGGTAGGCGTCCTTGGGGCATGCTTTGTTTAAGTTGGTGAAGTCAAGGCACATGCGCCAATCGTCGCTCTTCTTTTTTACCAGCACTGGATTTGCAATTCATGTACAGTATCGAACTCGGCGAATCTGGCCGAGCCCAAGTAGTTTGGCGACCTCCGAGGCGATGAGAGCCTGTTTGTCGCTTGAGAAAGACCGACGCTTTTGTCGCACTGGTTTGGCTTGTCTGTCGATGTTTAGCTCATGGCATATGATAGCGAGGTTAATGCATGTGACCTCCTGCGCAGTTCATGAGAAAATATCTAGATTGTTACATAATAAAGCTACTAATAAAGTTTTGAAACCTGTGTCCAAATTCGCACTGAGGCGTAGGACGCGACCCTTGGCGAGTGCTTCGCTAATGATGCTTCAGGCTCGACATCCTTTTCTTCACTATTGCAGGGGTCGTCCATGAGGTCGGGTGAGGGGGTGTTGGTGCGGTGAGCGGCACCACCCTCGCCGGCTAATTGTTATCTAATGGGTTTGCTGGGGTCCACGATCACTGAGTAGCATGTCCGTGCTACTCGCTGGCTTCCACGGATGATCCTTATTGAATTTCCAACCGGGTATTTGACACATTGACGAAAGGTGCATGTGATAGCTTCCATTCTGTGTAACCATGGGCGACCTATGATTGCATGGTATGGGCTTGGGTTTTCTGATACGAGGAAGGTGGTGTTGAGCTCCTTTGTCGCCCCATAACTTGTCTTCACTACTAGCTTGACTTCCCCTATACATTGAGAGGTTTTTTCGTCGTACCCTGTTAAAGTGCGCTGCATGGGTTTGTATGGAGGGACCCCCAACATTTGATCGTAGCTGGCTTTGAAGATGATGTTGGCCGAACTGCCGCCGTCGACCAATATTTTGGTTACCATTACTCCTCTGATATCCAGGGTTATTGTCAGGGCGATCTCGTGGGGCGTGGCGACACCTCTCATATCGTCGTCGTTAAAAATGAGGTCGGCAACTAGATCGCGATAGTGACTATAAGACTGCCCTCCTATAGACATCACCTGCTCATCGTCTGTGGACCGCTTCCTTCTCGGATGGTCTGCCTCGTCTAAGGAGCCACCTCATACGATGGTGAGCATCCACTGTTGCTTTCCTGGACCGATGGGCCGGTCCTCTTGGCAGCCAGGCGGCTCGTTGTGGTGGAGTGCATCTTGTTTAGTGTGAGTGCTCTTTGTGTTTCCGCTCTGATATCCCGAGGTCTGCTGTCGTACGAACTAGATTAATAGGTCGTTGTCGACCAACCGCTGGATTTCTTCATGTAATTGCTAGTAGTCGTTGGTTGCGTGACCGTGATCATTATGGTATGCACAGAAGTTTCGTATTGAACGCTTGTATCTTGGGGCGTAGATGGATCGGGGAGCCTGATATCGAATCTTATCTCTGGTGCGGTCGTAAATGGTTGAGATGGACTCTGTGAATTGAGTGAACTGTCGCGCCGGGTTTTCGTAAGCGGCCGGACGTGGAGTGGTCTTCGATCTTGTAGATTCTCTTCTGGGTTGGTCACTTCCCCTTGATATCGTTCCCTGATAATTGTTCATTTGTCGTGGCGATTCCTTGCGATGCTCATCATGGATTCTGCCCCCGCCATTTTCGGCGTTTGTGATGGTTGGGGTGGCTTCGCCCGAGGGTGGTGGGCGTTTGGTGGCGTCATCTACCTTAATGAACTGGTCCGCCCGGGCCAGGAGGTCATCTATTTTATCGCAGGGGAAACAAATTAAATTAGCGTAAAACTTACCTTGTCTGTCTAAACCCCGCTTAAGGGAAGCGACCACCATATTTTCAGCTAAGTCGGGGAGTTTATTCATGGCGTGCACGAATCGTCGGATGTAGCCCTTGAGTGATTCCCCCCTCCTTTGGTAGAGGTCCATAATGGAATCAGGATCTTGGCGTAATTCTTTGTTACCCACAAAGAGGTTCTTGAATGCACTCTAGAGGCATGCAAAATCACTTATGGAACTCTTGGGAAGACTGCTGAACCAGTCCATCGCATTGCCCTTAAGAGTCATGGAAACAACCCTACATAACATAGCATCGTCTAGATTAAAGGCGAGCATCATATTTCTGAACTGCTCCAAGTGCCTTTCCGGGTCCCCAGATCCATCATAAGCCTCCAATCGAAATTGGTCAAATTTTCTGGGGAGCTAAGCGGCTAGGATTTTTTCGGTAAAAGGCAATTCTTTGAGGACGTAAACGGCAATGGTAGGGCGTACATGGTCATACTGCTCGCTCGCTCCTTCTTTATCATCCCTAGGTGCGGGCTGTTTGTGGCATTTTTGCCACACAACTATCTCCCGTACCTTCACCGAGTTGACCCCGCTTGGAGGATCCTTCTCGTACTGCTGCTCGACTAACCTCAATGACTGACTAAGGTAGGCGTTGATAGTCGTTTGAACACAGTTTTAACGTTAGCATATTGACGGCTTCCTGGAGTTCTGCCATGGTCACCTTGTTTGTTATGTCCCTGGCTTCTTGGTCGCGATCCGCCTTACCCTGGGCCGCTTGCATCGTCAAAATCTGGTGCTCCAGTTGCTAAACTTCAGTTGTGTCCTGTAGAAGGCTAGGTGGTAGGGTATAATCGGTCAGGTTAGCAACCAGTGCTGCGATGGCTGGTGCCACTAGTGGGTCAACCGGGGTCGGAGTGCCTCTGTGTAGAACTTCTTCTGGGGTATCCAGGTTAGGTGGAGGCGGTAGTGTTGGCCCTGCAGCAAGATTGGCGACATGGTTGGGGTTGGTCATGGTGATGCGTCTCTCGTTTGGTTCGATATCAATCCCGGATCGAGTTACTACCATTGGAAAAAAATTGCTTTTGGCATTTCCAACATACGACGCCAAAAATGTTAAGAGAAAAATCTAAAACATTGAATCCGCCAAAGTAGTAATTTTATTGATTCGAGAAGATAAAATTCGTCCCTTTTACAAAATCCTTATCCTTCTATTTATACTATTCTAGGCCATAACTCCCCTATTAAATACAAACATTTAATGGGTCGTGACCATCATTACACTAATTATCACAAATTTCCTTTAATCATGGTCCTTGGATGTTTAACTGTTGACTCTTCCTTGATTATCGGCCTTTAATACAGACTATAATACTAACTTTGTTTATCATTTGTCGACGTAATGGTTAGTTCCACAAGTTGTCGTGCTGGGAATTCTTTGTGGTTCTGCTCGGTGGGTACCGAAGCTGCCCTGTCCGCTTAGGCCGGGTCCAATATCAGTTTACTTCTGGCCGAGCGATGTTGCACACTATGTTCCTCGAGCGCGCTTGCCTTTGATCGTGCTCTACTTGATTATAGCTGGGCGCAGACAGGTCTTGAGTTTTCTTTGGCCGAGCGTGCATGCTTTTAATTGGGGTCTGCTCAGCGTAAGTTTGAGTGTGCTCTGCCTCGTACCTCTTCTGATCGGATTGAGCGCATCATTCTCTTTTAAGGTCTTTCTGCTCTTCCTCCTCTATGCGGCCCTGCTCGGCTTCGATTGGTCCTGCTCTGCTGGTCTTTGTCTTGTTCTGCTCTACTTTCCTTGGTTACACTTTGTTCCGTTCCGCTTGGTGTTAACGTGTATTCTTCATATTAGTAATGGGTGCCTACTCCCTTATTAATTTTGATAGTGCGAGACATAAATATGCATAGATCAATGACTCTTTAGCTCTTTACCTTTGGTGACTATTGCATAAACTAAGTCAATTACAAAATTTTATATATTTATACACCATAGGGCATATATAGTTATCATCAAAGCCAATAAAGAAACTATATAGTTTGTAAAAAAATTAATATCTTCAATGGAAAACAATATAATATTATCACATAGTCAAACTGCGTTTAACTTGTATAAAAATTACGTTTCACAAAATTTATGAACATATAAAAGTTAGACATGATTTTATTTATGACACAATCTTTGAAGGAGGTTATCTATATAAAAAAATCGATAGAAATGATAATCTTACTAATATGAGGACTAAAATATATCAAATAGTAAATTTTAACATTGTTTGAATTCATACGTATACAAGACTAAAGCTAATATTTTTAAACACATTTATGAAATTTTAAATGCAGGATAAAGGTATATATTTATATTTGTATGTTAACATATTGCCACAAAATTGTTAGCCGTAGGTGGAACTTATTATAATTATTTGTTCCAATAACACATTCCCAATAGTTTGTGACCTGAACTTGTTATCCAATAACACATTCCCAATAGTTTGTGACCTAAACTTGTTATCATTTTATCTTAGTTCTACTTGAGCCGGATTATTTATCATAAGGTTAATTTTTTTCCAAGTCATTATCTCGTATTAAGAAATTTGGTAATTAAGTAATAAGTTAGTTTAAATAGCAAAAATTAAGGTTAGTTGTTAAAGAAAGAGATGTTTGATTGAATGTCTGTTTATATACCAAATATTAAAAATCATCATTTCATTTAGAAATAGTAGTTAATTTTTAGAAAAATATAATATGCAAAAAAGGTTAGGTATTTTTGTTCTATATGGTAAATTTTTTAGTGCAGACTAGTGTGATAGAGTGAAGAAAGTTGGTCATCTTATTTTTTTTTCTCGTAACTTTACGTAATGTTTTAGGTTAAATCAAGCAGTCGTTTAAATGTTTTATTCATATCAAAACAATTTATATATTTTATTTTATTTTTAATAGTATCTCTAAATTTTTAATAGTATCTCTTTCATAACATCAATCGTATATCTTTAATTTAAAAATTAGATAGATAAATGCAATGAAAAAGTTACCTCTTCTCTTGATAAACACCAAACATGTACCTTACTCAATAAATCTATAAGCATAATAAATTTTTAATGAAATTCTTAAAATGAAAAATGGTGTAAATTCGAAAGATTCTTCTAAAATTAAAACTAAACTAATGGTACAAGGTTTTAATCGATGATAATGAACAGATTTTATCCATTTTTTTTAATAGTTAAATATTTATATATAATTCTAACCTTAGTGTGTCAAAATATTTAGAGTTAGAAAAAATAGATGTTAAAATATATTTTTTACGTGTAATATTAGAAGAAAATATTTATATGGAAAATCTGAAGATTTTAATCTGGAAATTAAAAATAAGTATGTTTAAAATTAATACTTGTACGGTTTAAAAAATTATCATACAAAAAAATATACAAAATATTTGACATGCTCATGTTAACATGCGGTTTTACAAGAAGTTAATATGACTCATATATTTATTACAATCATAGTGAACTTTTAAATCTTGTTTTTTATATAGATGGCATAATATTAAAAAGTAAGAATAAAATATCTGAAAGTTTTAAACATAAAACATAAAAAAACTGAAATATAAAATACATACGGTTTATAGAGGTTTGAGTTTTTTAAGAGCCCTACGGTCTCTATCTCATATCTTAAATATGTTTCGAATTTTTCTTATTTGTTAGATGTTATGACTACAAGAAGAATGTACTAACACGTAGGTTATAATAGAGATGCATATATGGTTATATATGATGAACAAAAGAGACTATTGATCATCTTTAATAATAACGAATTGAGGGGGAATTAGGATCTCACAAGGATTTATTAATCACCATAATCGAAATCAATGGTGCCAAATTTAGACGAATTATAATCTATACATGCAACTTTACAAATTTATCTTCAAAAATAGTTACGATCAAATCCAAGACGTAAAATATCTATTACCCTTTAAAAGATTTCTGACGAGTTTTAAAGAAGACGAGAACCCGGTGTTTGGCGAGCTAAAATTATATGTCATTTTAGGACATATCGAGTGCATAAAAAAGTGCAGTACCTCTTCATGATTATCGATAGTTCTTAATCATACAATATTATTTTTGAGCATCCATGGCTATATAAGATGTATGTCATTGTATCTACGATGCATGCATGCGTGAGCTATGTTATCAATAGAAGCCTTAATGTAATTCGCAACAGCTAGCGCATATCCCTACTTTTATTTCTCTTAGAAGATAGGATTGAATCGCCACTTACCCCCAATAGTCTTAGATGGTGTAGGTAATAAAAGTGACCCCCTAAATAGTGGATTTTTTGGAAGCAGTGGAAGAACTAGAACTTGAGAAATATTCTCTAGAAATCTAATATATCTGGAATATTAACTCAGTGGTCTATAGAAATTGGATCTATCAACATCATATCTAAACAAAAAAAATGTCAACAAGGCGCAAGCTCTAGCATACTTTCTCATCAAATTCCACATTGAAAGGCCGACCATATCAGAGGATAGTCACGAACATATCTAGGAAGTTTGAACCAGTGGGGGCTCAAACACTCTGAGCTCAGGAGCAAACATATAGTTAAGATCCCCATTGGTCACCATTTATATTAATCTATCAAATTCATATTCCATGCCTCGAACAATGAGAGTGAATATAAAACAACAATTGCGGGGCTTAGACTCGCCCATATATGAGGGAAACGACCAGTAGAACTTATCATTGAATCGTAATTAGCAATCAACCATGCTTTGGAACACTCCGAAGCAACAAAAGATACACTTATCATTTATTTAGTGAAATTACAGATCAAGACTTTAAAATATAGACATGAATATTATGAAAAAGTAACCAGGGCTGAAAACCTGATATATGATGCCTTATCTTGTCTAAAATTTATGAATCCACATTCCAAAATACGTTGGCCAAGACCTTTGAAAAAATATTTGAGGACATAGCTATTATCGAATCACTATATTGGAAAACTTCAATGAAGGCCTACCTTATCGAATGGACACTCCTAGAAAATAAAGCGGAAGCTTAAGTTTTGAAATACATTTTGTTCTCTATGTTATGCTCGTCAAAAATATTTATCGCAAATGGTCAACTAAACCTTTTTTTGGTGTATATGCTCAGAAGAATAAGCCTTCGTACTTGAAGATCTTTATGAAAGAGAAAGAGGTATGCATTGCGGGTATAAAATTCTCTATAGATGCATCTTACTAGTTGTGTACTATTTTCCAATAATACATGTGAAAGTTAAAGCATTTGTGTAACGCTTCAATACCTGCCAACAATTTCCAAACTTAATTAAAGTCTTAGCGGCACTGATTGAGACAATTTCAGAAGTTGTTCCCTTCAACTGAAGAGGACTTAATAGTGGGGCCTTTTTTAAAAATTAACATGGGTTAGTCATACTTTTTGGTGGTAGTAAATTACTTATACAAATGGATGAATGCTAAGCCATTAACAAGAACCTGAGCTAAAAAAATTATAAACTTCCTAAAACAAATATTTGTTGCATGTATGTGGTTCTCAGGATCATACTTTGGTAATAGGTTGAAATTATGAAATGAATATGTTTATTTATTTTATAAAATTAGGGGAGCCCAATAGAAATTCTCACCATATTTTGATCCCAAAAAAATGAAAAGTTGAGGTAACTAGTCGAGCCATCGTGGATGAGATACAACGGAGGCTGTTATCCCAATATAAACATTTTTTATTTCCTTCAGAATTATAAACTACGACGCATGAACAAATATGAGCAGTCATTGAGCCAAACTTGACTTGATAGAAGAAAAGCAAATCTCAGGATGGAGCACTTGCGAAAGTTAACGTGAAACACGTACGATTTTAAGATTCATTTTTGTGAGTTCGATTTCCAAGTAAGGGTTGAAGTACTGAGAATGATATTGCTTCACAAAAAAAGAATAAATCCCTTGGTAATTTGGGAAAGCTAGAAAATACCATACACAATAACTTCTGAATTTAGGTTGGTCACTTACAAGTTACTTGATGCAGAGGGAAATATATTACCACACCCATGGAATATGAAGAAACTGCATATTTATGTGTTTAGAAGAGTATACTTTTTAAATCTATCGTTATGTTTTTTTATTATATTTTTATATATTTTTGGTGCATTATTTCATATTATAGTGACATAAGTAGGTTTTGATGAGACACTCTGTTATAAATGAATTATATTTCATTTTGACTTGCATGTTCTTATATTTTTATATTAGTAAGTTAATTGTGCAGAGGCTTTCGAGCCAGAGCATCAAATACAAACAGGCTTTCAAGCTAGAGTATCAAATATGAATAAGTTTTTTTATCCAAACCACTAAATATGCAAAGTGACTTCCGAGTTAGAGCACCAAATGTGTAAAATAACAGAACCAATCTGCAAAGTTACTTCCAAGTCAGAGTACTAAATGTATGAAGCGATTTCTGAGTTAAATCACAAAATATACAAAATGACTTATGAGTCACAATAATAAGCTTCTGATCCATTTTTTCTTTAAGATGTTCAACACCATTTCTTGTTGTGTAACAACGTGCAAAAATAATCTTAGCGAGACATTGTTTCTTCTCCATAATGTACCTATATTATTGTTAATATATACATAAAATAAAAAAGTGGACCCCCCTAAACAATCAGAATGTTACCGAGCTAAAATCTTTGTTTTAAATAAATTAACAACAAACAAAATGTATGTATATAGAACCAACATGAAAATTTACTACAATTACAAATACCAATTCTCCCGTGGAAATATGCGACTAATGTTCGACTCTTTTTCCATCCAAAACAACATAGACTTGTGCTCTAACTAAAAGTTTTAATATCTAATTTTTTTTTCACATCATATAAAGTTTTCAATATTTTCAAGTTTGCCTCAATAAACACCATACATGGATTGAACAATTTTAGCTCAACAAAACTTTTCTTCCACTTGGCTAACCAGGTTGAACATAATCTATGGCTCTACTTTTGGCGATGAACTTCTCTTATGAAGCTTTGTGTTAGATGAAAATCCATTTGTCACTTGAGAGTCTCTTGCATTAGATCGTTTTTATCTTTAAGGGTTCAACCATCATTCACAATAGTGGACGAACAATTGGTCCTTGACAATTTCACTTATCTTTGTGTTTTCGCCACCATATCGAAGACATTTGAAATTGTCTGTGACAAATTATTATTTTTAGAATGTTATTTATTTAATAGCACAATATTTGACTAATCTCACGTCCCAGCTCTATTTTCTAAGCCACTAGATCTAATAAACAGCGCTCATACCCCATGTTTCGTTATTGCATTGACACCTAATTTAAGAGACACACTATCCCAGTTTTAAAGTGTCTGTCGGGTTGGTCGCTATATGTTGTAAATGTCCACTCGAGACATTAAGCATGGAAGGGTTTTTTTTGTTGCGACGAATAAAATCTTTTTGAATTATCTTGTCATGATGTCTTGTAACGAATGCGAGAGAAAGATCATATTCATCCTATATTTATATATTATAAAGGGTCACAAGAGAAGTCTTCACCTCGAGACAGTTTTAAAGTGACTGTCGGATTGGTCGCTACTTGTTGTAAATGAGAAGCCTCTACCTAAGGGGCACTAAAACGACCCAACAATAATTTTTGCTATGTTTAAGGATAGCATCAGGGGATTGGCATAACTTTCTGTAGAATTGAGTCACTATTGTAACCATATTATTTTGTTTTTTGTAAGATTACTATAAAACCCCATATATTTCATTTATTTCTTTAAAAGCCTTAACCTTTGGGCATAATCAACCTCGTTTTGATGTTGCCACTTTGTAGTTAATATTGGATATTTAACCTATGTTATCTTAGCTTTTATTAGGACTTTGACATCAGCAATCTTAAGGTTTTTTTACTTTCCACTTGACGATGACGAACTTTAATGATATCCTAGTTTTGTGAATTATAATTCTATTTATATGAACATAGCTCGCAAACATCTAAATTCAGAAAATTTTCCACCTTTGTACCAATAATTGTTTTCTATATAAGATAGAGTTATAAAAAGATGTGAATTGTTCCACTTTTCAAGCTAGAATTTTATTTGACCCTTACTAATTTTCCAGAAGATATATTGTTTAGCAGTTTATCTAAATTTAATTTTTCTCTTCCAAGTTTTAGAATCATTTGGTTTAATGTTTGTTTGGAGATGATGAAAAGATTGACAATAGATAGAGTGCATTAAATTTGACCATAATGTTTTGTTATCTCTGAAGTTCATTCAGAGCTTACAAGTAAAAGTTTGTTGAATATTTTAAAGTCTCTTAAGTTCAACCCTTCTTCGTTAAAGGGTTGCATAAGGAAGTCCAATTAGACCAGATGATTTTCTTTGGATCCCCAAATGAGTTTATTCATAAGAGGCTTATTATATTGATTACAGTTTTGAGGATACAACAACTTTGAATAGAAATACATAGATTGGTTGGCAAGAAAAATGTTTTTTAAGGTCTCCCAAAAGGTATTCCTCAGCAGCGATGAAGAGGCTGAGTGATATGGAATCACCCTGCCTAACATTATTGTTGGATTTGAAATAGCCATGAGATGAGCCATTAATGAGAATAGAGAAGTTGACAAAGGCAATCTCTTTTTTACTAACTATATAGATTTGTTATTAAAACCAAAACATTTAATGACTAGAAATGTAAAATTAAAAAAAAAATCTATCAAATGCTTTGGCCATATCCAACGTTAGGATAATATTGCTCCCTATAGTGTGTTTGTCAATATCATGAACCATCTATTGAGTTATTAAAGCGTTTTCATTAATTTTTCTAGTTTTCAGTAAAGCCACCTTGTTCTAAGGAAATGATATTTTGAAGAATGTTGGAAATCCTATTAATAATTACATTTGAGAGAATTTTATTGAAAAATATTCAAATAATAATTGGTCTATAGTCTTGCCAATTATTAGGGACATATTGTTTAGGGATTAAGCATATGGCTGTGGCATATCTGCCCCCTAGGGTAGCGTTTTATTTGAAGTAAGCTGTAATAGAATTACAAAGATTATTTTTTATGATAATCCAACAAGATTGGTAAGACCTGGAGTTGAAACCATCAACTTCAGAGACACTATTTTTGTTGAGAGTTTGGTCGAGTTGAAAGTTTCTTTTTCATTTAAGAGAGCCAAAAGATTATTGTTGTCTTGATCAGTTAATATATAAGGGATAATATTTTTAATATCATCTAAGTTTAGATTTCTTGTTTGAAAATTTAACATGGTTTTGAAATTATCAATGGCCGAGTCAAAAAATTGAGGTTGGTATTTAGTCCATTGGCCATTGATTTTAATTTTATTAATCATGTTTCTTCTGATTTGTTTCTTAACATAACTGTCAAAAGTTTTTTGTATTTCTCTCACTAGTTTTTGCCCAGTTAGAGGAGCTCTTTTGTTCACATAAGAATTCTTTTCTAGTAAGAAGGTTAAAATGAATAGCCCTAGCTTTAGCTAATTCACTCCGAGTTTCAATGATGTTTGAGATTTCTAAACAATTTTGTACATGTTTGAATTTATCTTCAGCATTAATAATGTTGTCAAATATGTTACCAAAGACCTTCTTATTCTATGATTTTAATTTTTGCTTAAATATTTTCAATTTAAACCAGATCACATATATAGGGTTTCCATATATGTATTCTGTCCAGTTTGGTTTCCACTATGTTAAGGAAGTCTTTATGAAAAAACCACATATATTGAAATTTAAATGAAGGTTTTGGAATGTTGGTCAGGTAAGACATAGATATACATAAAGGTAAATGATCTTAGCATGTTTTGGCCAGATTTTTCACCTTTGTGATGTCTAAAAGGTCTTTCCAAGATGCGTTGTAAAGCACCATGTCGAAACACTTCCATTTAAAGTTATTAGACCAAATGTATCTAGATCCAGAATAACATAGATCCTCAAATTTACAAACCATTACCATATTATTGAATTCATCTATAGCCACAATGTCAAGATATATACATGAAAATTGTTCAGAAGAATTTGAGATTACATTGAAATCTCCAGCAGTCATCCATTCAGTGTTTGTAACATAGATGTTTCTACCTTATCATAGAGGTCAATTCTTTGAGCTCTTGTAAATTTTACATATATGATGGTAACTAATAACTCTTTATTATAATAAGAACGTGTCACCTTCATATGAAGGAAATGGTCATGGTCAATGAGAGTATTGATCTAGTAATTATAGTTGTACATAATCCAAGTTTTATTGCTAGTGTTAGCAATTCCATGATTAAAGCCAAGTTTGGTTTTGATTGAGTCAAGTTTTTCAAATAATTGGCTCTTAAAGAGCAATGAACTCTATTTTTCAGTTTTACTTATTGATCTAATTCTTCTAATGGTTCCTTTGTTTCCAATTCTCCTGATATTTCAACAGAGGATTGAAATTGTCATTTGAATGGTTGGTTTGATGATCTTGTGAATCATTTGGATTGAGCATGTTTAAGGTGCTTTGGGGAATTTTCTTTTGATCTTATTACTCATTTATTTCTAGTTTGTTCAATGTTTTTAGGAGGGTAATCATTCACCAGAGATGAATGAAGGCTTCCTATAAAGAGGACTTTTGTTGAGTTATGTTTCTGATATGAGTATGTCTGATCTTGAGATATGTTAAAGGCTTTTCCTAATTCTATGATTTACAGAGCATCATTAATTTCTTTATTTAAATTGATAAGAGTATAACAAGTGGTAATAACAGTTGGATTTATGTTATCTGATTTTTTTATGGATTAGGATTTATGTTAACATCAGAAGTGATATTAATTGTTTTAATGTTTTTGGAGTCATCTATAGATATAAAGTTATTTTCATTAAGATTTGAATCTTTGTTCATGGTAATTTCTTTCATTTGTTGTTCTGTGATGATGTTCACATATAGATTTGTTGATTTCTGAACCCAAACTTATTTGGGAAGAAGGGTTCAAGTTTGGGTTGGGTTTGGAGGTTAGCTCCTTATCCATGTTAGCTAACATGTCTGTATTCATCTCTCCTCTATTACATATTGAATCACTATAAGATAAATATTTAAAAATATTGCAAATTTGGTATTGATCCATATAAAATAATTATACATAAGCCATCAACTTCCCAAAAAACTATCAAGATTTTTTGGGAATTGGTTTAGATAAATCAATGATAAGAAGAGCTTTAACGAAGTTAAAGCTCGCTTTATTAAAAGATGGAATCTGAATAGACATATGTAGTACAATTGTATTTGCTATTTGGTTGATTGTGTCAAGATTATATAGGTATTCCAGTATTTTTGGAAAAGAAACCCAAACTGGAGTCTGTGGAGACTCCACTTTGGGATTAAAATTGGGTTTCCATTTTAATGGTTTAAAAGAGAAATTACCTATTGAATATACATTTCATTTTCATAGGGGTTTTAGGTCTTCTATGTTTTATGATTATATAAAGATGCGTCTATAATCATAGATATATAAATTGTATTGACCTAAAAATGAAAATAATCTTGTAAAGATCTAATTTAAGGTAATTTTGGCCTACAAAAGGAAATTTGTGTTATGAGCATAAATTTAGAGTTTAGTAAGAGAGATGTCTTGTCTGTCTCCTTGAAGATGACTGCTTTTTAATCTTCTTTCTGTTGTTATCAAACTTCTTCATGTGTAAAGGACTTGATTTTAGGCTTCATGACCTCTGCGAAACATTTCTTGTTTATTCTTTGTTGAATACTGAGTGTCTTCAAACATAAGGTTAAATCTCACATCATATTCTGGAATTAGATGCACCTTTCTTTTGGCATTTCGAGTTCGTGGGAGTGCTGTGAAGTCTTCTTTTGGTAAATATTTGGGTGGATCTTTGTTTGAATGTTGACTTAGTGACGAATCGTTCTTGGATGGTTTTGAGTAGGTTGAACAATATCGAGTTGAAGGTTTTTTTATGAATCTTTTACGAATTATTTTTGGGAGAGTTACATAGCCTCGAGATGAGGTTGACTTTTTGTTTTCTCCATTGAATGAGCTTGGGATGAAAAGAAAAGAGGCTGATTTGATAGAGATTTGAGGGTTAGGGAAGATAAGAAATCTGCTTGAGAATAACGCATTCTTTGAGTGTTTATTATAATTTTTAAATCAAACAGAAAAAGAATAGAAAAAAATAGTTTCCCAGCATTGGACTATGTATGCGGATTATTTGTAATTGGAAGATCTTATCACAATTTAAGATCAAATTTTGTAGGCTTATTTACAACATTCTAAACTTTTAATATTCAATATTTTAATATTTTTCATACCCAAAACTTGGAATTTATGTTGGATTCAAAACATTTATTTAGTTAAGTTCATTCATTTATTAGTGATGTTAGGGTAAATCTCATATTATTTTTGTTAGATCTCTTATCCTTTTTCTTATTATTTAAATTTGAAAAATAAAAAATATATCGAAGTAACTTAAGTATTACCTTACTATGTCATTCGGCCCAAAGAGACAAAAAAAAACTTGAAAAACTTGAAACACTCTAACATACGCAACAATTCATAAACTAAATTTTAGAGTATATTTACATCACATTGAGATGGATAACATGGATTTTAGTTGTACATATGTCAAAATTTTAAAAGGAGAATAAGGAAACGGTGATGGAGATAATTTTCGAAATTTTGATACGTAAATAACATTATCATGATTTACGCCAAACATTAACCATGTCGCATCTCGTGTGCTACTTATGTTTGAAATGTTGCACTTATCACATTATTTTTGTTCAAAATCAACCCATTTTTGACAAACAAAAATTTACGTAGATCTATCAATATTTTACACTATACAATTAACCAACAATTAAAATATACCAAAATTGAATTTTTCTAATTTGACAAACAAAAACTTAAATTAAAACAAAACTAAAAAACTAAAACAAAAAATAATATATCATTAGACCTGTACTAAATATATTTATCATGTTATGAAATTAGATTTTAAAAAACGTCAATTTAAGAAATTGATATTTAAAAAAGTTTAGAACTATTATCCCTCCCATCATAACATGCTCTATATGGAACTTCAGGAATGAGGTTAAATTTCAGAAGGATAATGTCTATGTTAATAGAAACCATTCATCAAATCAAATTAATTATTCTAAACTTAGACTAGTCATGTCTTTTTAAAAGAAAGCACTAGTCTAATGATAATGATATTGCATATGTTTTAGGTTGTTTCAGTCATCTTAATCAGACTAGAAAGTTAATAACTACCAGCTGGCACCCCATATAGATTCTCGATTAAAACTAAATATTGATGGCTCATGCTTACCAAATGGAGAAGCTTCAGGAGGATCTTTAATTAGAATTTCCCATGGGGATATCATTGTTGATATAGGTCATTTATGTGGCAAGCAGACCCCAATTTTTGCTAAATATTTAGCTCTATTAGACAGTCTCACTCTATGTAATAGATTGAAGATATAAATATGGATGTTGAGACTCATTCGAAAATGTTATATGCCGTGATTATAAACCACAAATCTCCATGGTTTGTTATTGCTCTTCTAGCTTGTTGCATGGATCTCTTCACAACAAACTCTATTTTTTCACACATTTTGAGAGAGTAGAACTTGGCTGCTGACTGGCTAACTAAGTGAACAATTAAATGAAAAAAGTGAGGACTTAATCTCGACTTAAATCCTTAACCATTTAATAACCATCATCAATCTAGATATTCTCGAACTTGGAGAAATAAGAGAGCTTTCAGTAGTTTCTTTTTATTTCTTTTGCCGCATATCCCTTATTCATATGATAATACATATTCTAATTTAGTTCTTATCCTATCATCTTCACTAGCGTAAAGCAATTTCTGACCTAAATTTTTAAGGTGAAATTCAACATACCTCTAATCTTGCATCAAATGCTTTAATCTTCATAATCGTGATTTGCTTTCGAGCATGAATAAGTCCTTATGATCCTTATAAAAAATCAGCAACAAACATTGAATCCTTGATGCTGCTCCTCAACCCCTGGCTCTTGAATTCTAGTGAAACGTTACCATCAGCTTCTCGAGGCCACTAAAGACTCTTCTATGACAAAGTAGCAATCTAATAGTTAAATGATTCTTGATCGCTTCCTCTATTTTCATAAAGATTTCTTGCTAAATCGAGGTGCCTTGTGCCTTTGTCTCTCTCATCTCAATTCTCTCCAAATGAATTATATCAATGACAGGAAGTAAACATTTTCAGCTCCAATTTTTAATTCACATGCAATTTTATATTATATCAAGACTGCTTTCTTAAGCCCAAATTGAAAAAAGGGTCTTTTGTAACAATGTCTTTATCAATATTTTAATATTTTCAATATTTTCAATATTTTAATATTTTTCTTACCCAAAACTTGGAATTTATGTTGGATTCAAAACATTTATTTAGTTAAGTTCATTCATTTATTAGTGATGTTAGGGTAAATCTCATATTATTTTTGTTAGATCTCTCATCTTTTTTTTATTATTTAAATTTGAAAAACCAAAAACATATCGAAGTAACTCTAGTATTACCTTACTATATCATTCGGCCTAAAGAGACAAAAAAAATTGAAAAACTTGAAACACTCTAACATACGTGATGCGAGAATAAATGACAAGAAAGGAGAATATTGGATCTTGGACCTGACGTGACTAATATTCCAAATATAGAGAGAGAAACTAGAAAGAGAGAATATAAAAAGAATTGTTTACCTACCAAGAATAAATGGACTCCCTTTTATAGTGGGGAAGATAGGTCCCGTTTATGTCCTTGGTGGTCTTGCATTATTTCACTTTTAGTCCTTTACAAAAATACTTGTTTACAAATTGTCTTCTAATAAACAATAAATACAATAATAGACGTATTTATCTTTTCCTTTTGCAATTGACTCCTTTTCTATTAAGACCAGAAAATTACTCCCTCATCAGTAGACCCCCAGTCTTCAAGAGCGTTGGGAATGAAGACTTGTAAATGGATCAGTTCGATAATGCCTCTGTCCCCTATGCCTCGGTATCGATTGACCGGATTGCCTCGGTTAATAGTTTTCTCCTAAATGATGACCGACCCTCTACACTTTCTGTTAAAGCTTCTGGGACGGCCACTAATCTTCCCGTCGCTACTAAACCTTATCATGGGTCTGCCACCGACCCTGATTAACAGATTCCCCATGGGCCTAAACAGGTAAGCAGGCTTTGGAAAATAAACCGGGTATACGAGGCCCATCTAGGGTATCCATCTGAACCAACTGGTGCAAACCTATGGTGCTAGCCTGAGCTAGACCTACACGTGTCGTCCTATTATTCGAAGCGTGCTCGTCTGCACATCTCTCCAAAAGGCTCTTCGACTTCCCGCTGCTTCTCGTCGTTTAGGCTCCCCCATGCGTAAAGTGGTTAAATAGAACTTCCTATAAATACCTCATTTCACTGGAATCGCTCTCAGAAGAACTCTAGAGAGAGAAAGTGTTGTCCGGAATTTTCTAGAGAGAGAAAGCAAGGTTTATGAAAAGTAAGAACCCGAAGCTAAAGCAAAAACCGAAGAAGAAGAAAGAGCCTGCGTTTGGATTTGTCGATTGGGCCAGTATTAGTGACCGAGCCGAGGAGTACCGAGCTGCGGGACTGATTTGGAGTTCTAACATCAAGCCCTTTACGCCCGTGCCTCTTCCCCATGACCCTGTCCTTCCTAATCCAATCCCCGCTGAATCATTTGTTGTACCCGAACCGTCAGGCGCTCAAACCCCTGAAACCATTGTTATCCCCTCCCGCAGCAGCTCTCCACACTCCCCTGTTACTCAAATCGACCGCCCGACACCCTCGTCGGTAAATTCGCATACTATCCCGACCCCGTTTCCTCCTAGACGCCAGGGCAAAGCTAGGTTTCTTTCAATGGGAGACTCAAATACTTCAACTTCACCTGCGGGGGGTAATTCTCCTGAAATAGTTCAGCTTACACCCTTCATACAAGGGTACCGTACTGGTGTCAATACCGCGTGTACCCACTTGGGCGTTACCCAACAAGACTTAGACCGTCAGGAGCTGGATCGTCAACAGAAAAAAGAATTGCAGCTCGCCCGTACCGGTAGTAGCTCCAGTTTTATAGACCCTCCTGCCCAATTGGACGACCCTCCAGCGGTCAGCCCCCCTAGACCCGATGGGGTCCCAGCCGAAGATACCGAAGAGCCAGAGGCGAACGTCTTGGCTGCTGGGGCTGGTATCGCCGCTGTTGGCAACGCTGCTGCTCCTCCCGAAGAGCCTCTTCCCGCGGAGATTGAGGCGGTCATCACTACAACTTATCATCGCCTGCTGCCAAGGGACAACGTCATTTCTCTATTCGAAGGCAAATACCTTTACTTCTCTGCTGTAGAACAGGCAGAGCTTCTGATCCGGTAGGGAATCCCGGTGTGTGAACTGTACGATTCCCTACTCTTGGTGAGACGCCAGTGCATGTTCGGTCGTGGGAGATCGTCATTTTTATAGAGCTCTTCAACTGGGGCCTCGGGTTTCCTATGGATCTTGAGATCGCTCTGTATTTCAAGACCCTCAGCATCTGCCCCACTCAGCTCACGCCCAACGTGTGGTATACACTGATGTCATGCATAATGGCTTCATGCCTATCGGGTCGGGTTATACCGATAAGAGAGTACGTTGCCATGTCCGGGCTCTCTAAATCCCCCAAGTCACCCTTCTTCTACGATTCTTTGGCCAACACTTGGAAGCTTGTAAACGAATTCCTTGAGAGCGACAAAGGCTGGGAGCATCGGTTTATCTTCCTTAGCGGCTGCTGGGAAAATGGCTGCCCCTACACCAAGGAGAACCCGAGGCAATTGCTGCGGTGCTGGGTTCCTGAAGGTAACCATATATATATATATATTTCTTTTTTTTACTTGACCAACCCTTGTGTAGTGTCAAAGGAATCCATCTAGGAATTGAAGAAGAACTACTTCAAGCCTGACAAAGTGACCTTCCAAATTTTGAAGGATTATACCAGGAAGAACTGGGGTCGGGCGTTCCATCGCGCCTTAAAAAATATAAACCTGATCTCGAGCAACCTCTGGCGTTGCTCTTCGGAACCTCTCACCATAGAACAGCTTCGCCTACCACCCAACTTGGTGGATTTGGTCGCAAAGACAGAAGCGCCCGACGCACACTTGTTCTTGCTAAAACGCAACAAACCACCGAGAAAGCATTCCAAATCGGATGAGGAGGCCGAGCAGGAGAATGCCGAGGCTGCAGAGGTCGGCGCGGTGGAACAAAAGGATGAGGTTGCTGCTGAGGATGGCGAGGCTCGTCAGTCTGAGGAGCCGACCAAAAAACGGAAGGAAAAGGCTGAAGCGGATGGTGCTCGAGCCAAAAAATCCAAACGCTCCAAGGAGGAGAGTGGATCTGCCGATGCTCCTACTCTCGTCGTTAATGCAACTATCCCCGCGCTGTTTGAGAAATATAGGGAGGACAAGGGCGGGGTAGTGGCCGTTGCCGCAGCAGTACCGGTCAAGAGTGCTCTGGTAGTGGTGATCCCTGATGATGACGGTGCGGGTCCTTCAAAGGCATCCACAGATGCCGCGGCGTCATCGAGTGGCACTAAGCTGCCTGTTCTGTCAGTGCCCTGGAGTCCTCATACCTTTCCGTTGCGGATAACGGACGGGTTGTCCTTGTCCTTGTACAATATAATTGTGCCTTTGGCGATGAAAGAAAGGAGGGTAGGGGAGCTAAGCCAGAAGCTGACGGAAACGGAGGGGAAAGTCGTCGCGCTTGAAGAGGAAGTGCAACGAGAAAAGGCAGCCAAAAAGATCTTGGAGGAAAGACTGAAGAAGGTGGAAAAAACCTTGGCGCGGGTCAGAAGGGACCGTGACGAACGAGCCAAACAATTGGTAGTGTCAAAGATTTAGAGCCGTTACTTTCGGTACTACGCGGCGAAGAAAGAGAAAGAGAATGCCGACCTGAAAAATTCGAACGCTCTATTTGCTAACAAGTGTCAGAAATGGTCTGAAAACGAGACTGCCGAGGCGAAAGCTGCTTATGTGCTGGCCTTTCACAACCGTTTCCCCGACCTCCCCCTTGGGTCCATGTGGTTGGATGTTCCCGAGGAAGATCGTCCCTCCGACGTGGTCTGCGAGGATGAAGAGTCGGACGAAACCGAGACTGGGCCCGAGGATGAGGACGTTTAAACTCACTCATTTTTTTGTGAGATTGTGAATCGTATGGGTCTGTAGAACCCTCTTGAATTGTTTTGTAAGTGATCACTTTATAAGTTTACCTTTATTTCTGATATGCTTCTATAATGCGATACCTGATCGAATATGAATTTTTTCATTGTTAAGAAAATTCCAAAGCCAGAAACAATGTGTTGATCAATGCTTAATTAAAAAAATTACATAGGGTCGGGAGTAAAGATGTGGATCAGTTTAAACACTGAAAAACCTATTAAGGCTCTGTTGATCAATGTATAATTGAAATTTTTTCCATAGGATCGGGGATAAAAATGTAGATCAGTTTAAACAATGAAAACCCTATTAAGGTTCTGTTGATCAATGTAAAATTGAAAATCTTCCCATAAGGTCGGGTATAAAAATGTGGATCAGGTGAAACACTGAAAAACCTATTAAGGTTCTGTTGATAATTATAAAATTGAAAATTTTCCCATAGGGTCGGGAATAAAAATATGGATCAGTTAAAACACTGAAAAGCCTATTAAGGTTCTGTTGATCAATTAAGAATGCCAAAGGGTGTCCACTAGCTCGTCAGCTAATGGACTCCTGTTTAATACTTCTGAGATTGAAGGGCAAAATTTTGGATTAAAAAGGTCGGTTGCTATGGATGCCTCATTAAAACCTTCTCGCGCCACCGATGTAGGAAAGAGTGCATCCCCGACCAAAGGTTCTTACACAAACAATGATTACAAAGAAGTTAAAAAAATCAACAAAATTACTCCAAATATAGCTTCAAATGTTCAATGTTCCACGGGAGCCTTAACAAACGCCCGTGCTTGTCCTGCAATCGATATGTCCCATCCTTAATTCTTTCCACTACCTTGTACGGTCCTTCCCAGTACGAGGCGAGTTTGCCGAGGCTTTTGTCTTTGGTATGCAGAAAAAATCTTTTCAAAACCCTATCTCCGACTTTGAACTCTCGCCGACGTTCTTTTGACGCATACCGATTCCTCATTAAGGTCTGATAATGTAAAGAATTAAGTTGAGCTCGGTACCTTTTTTCTTCTATCAGGTCTAGAGCTAGTCGTCTGTCACCCTCTTTTTTATTTTCATCATAGTTACCGACCCTAAAATATGGGAAGAATGACTCTGCTGGGGTGACCGCATCCAGTCCATATACTAAGGCATAAGGCGATTCTTTAGTCGCCGTTCGAGGTGTAGTTTGGTAAGCCCACAATACTTCCTGCAAGTAATCTGGCCATTTGCCAGTTTTTCCTTCTAGGTTGTTTTTAAGTCCGTCCAAGATGGTTCGGTTCGTAACTTCAACTTGCCCGTTCGCTTGGGGATGGAAAGGGGCAGAAAAGCATTGTCTGTCGTACAAAAGGATTTCATCTCGCTGCTGTCAAACTGAGGTCCGTTATCCATTGTGAGCTTCTGAGGTACCCCGAATCTACAGCAGATATTCGACCAAATAAATTTGATGATACCCTTAGTTCTCGTTCTCGATAATGGCTCGGCTTCTACCCATTTGGAAAACTAATCCACAACCACCACAATCGTTTGTCTTCCACCAGATGCCATCGGTAACCGCCCTACGAGATCGATTCCTCATCATTCAAAAGGTAGGCCTTCAGATATTGATTCTAAAGGGGTCGCAGACATATTTATCGCATTTGCGAATCTTTGACGGGTGTCGCAGGTTTTTACTATCTGCTGAGCATCAGCCGTTACCGTTGGCCAATAAAAACCGGCGAGAAAAATTCCTCTTATCAGCGCTTTGTAACCGCAATGAGCCGCGCTCTCTCCGTCATGCAACTCAGATACAATTATATGTGACTCATTTACCCCCAAGCATCTTAGTAAAGGCCTGCTAAACGACTTTTTGTATAGTATGTCCTCAAAAAATCATAGCCCCGAGCTTTGTTTCGTGTTTTTCGAGCCGAGATATTATCGTCTGGTAGTAATCCTTCGGCCAGGAAAGCTATAATATCGCTTCTCCAGTCTGAAATAGTTACCGAAGATACTTGACAAGCAATTTTTGGTCGAGTATCTAGCTCTGTCCTCTTTATAATCGATGGGTTTTCTTGTTCGGTTATCCAGGGGTAACTGCTTGAGCAAGAGGCCGATGCTAGGGAGTCGGCGATTACATTTTCAGTTCTGGGGACATGCTCATATGTTACTTTGGCGAATGACGCGGCTAACACTCGCAATGCTGCTAAGTACTGAACCATGTGCTCTTTCCTAGCTTCCGACGCTCCCGAGGCTTGATTAATAAAAAGCTGAGAATCACTAACCAGACGTACGTGCGTAGCCCCGCACACTTGTGCTAGTCTCAAACCGTTCAGGGCAGCTTCATATTCAGCTTCGTTGTTAGAAGTGGGAAAACCAAATCGGATTGCCTGATGTATACTTACGCCCGTGGGGGTGACTATCTGTACGCGCGCGCCGCATCCATTGACGTTCGACCCACCATCGGTTCGGATAACCCACTCAACTAGCTCGTCTGCTTCGGGTGGTGCTTCTTGGTCGGGTCGATCGGAATGGAATTCGACTATAAAATCAGCCAGGGTCTGGCCTTTCATAGCTGTTCTTGGCTCAAAGTTGATGTTGAAATCGCCTAACTCGACCGACCATTTAGACATTCTTCCTGACATGCCCGGTCGCTGAAGTACGTACTTGAGTGGAAACGAGGTTCGGACGACAATGGGGTGGGCCTGAAAATATGGTCGCATTTTTCGTACCGCGGTCACCAAAGCCAATGCCATTTTTTCCAACTTCAAATACCGTGTCTCTGCATCCAATAGGCTTTTGCTCACGAAGTATACCGATTCGGGAACCGTTCCCGACTCACTGTTCAGAGCCGCACTCACTGCAAAATCTGAAACCGCTATGTAAAGAAAAAGAGTCTCCCCTGTCAGGGGTTTCGTTAGAAGGTTCAGGGATGATAAATAAGTTTTGATCCCCAAAAAGGTCATGTTGCAAGCCGGCGTCCAAACAAAATTCTTAGCATTTCTCAAGACCTAAAAAAATAGAGTGCACTTGTCAGATGAACGAGAAATAAATCGATTCAAGGCCGCCAAGCGCCCGGTTAATATCTGGACCTCCTTAATATTCTTAGGGGGTGTCATGTCGGTAAGAGCTTGTAATTGGATCGGGGCTGCCTCGATTCCTTTTTCGCTAACAAAGAATCCCTAGAACTTGCCCGACCTTACCCCAAAGGAGCATTTCTCCGGGTTCAATTTGAGATTTATACTCCTTAGATTGTCAAAGGTTTCCCTCAAATCAGCGAGATGGTCCTCGTCTGTGCCGCTCTTTACTAGCATGTCATCGATGTAAACTTCCATATTCCTTCCTATCCAGCAGTCAAAGGTCTTGTTAACCAATCTTTGGTAAGTCTCTCCTGCATTTTTCAACCCGAACGACATAACCTTATAACAATATAAGCCTCGGCCCGTGACAAATGTTGTGCTTTCCTGGTCCGTTGGGTGCAACTTGATTTGATTGTAGCCTGAATATGCATCCATAAAAGAGAGTAATCTATTTCCCGACGCGGAATCCACCAACTGGTCAATTCTCGGCATCGGGAAAGGATCCTTTGGGCATGCTCGATTAAGGTCGGTAAAGTCTACACACATCCTCCACTTCCCGTTCTTCTTTTTGACCAGGACAGGATTGGACGTCCAGAGTGGGTAACTTGATTCTTTGATGTGCCCGACGCTGAGCTTTCTTTCAACCTCTCTCAGAATGATTTCTGCCTTTTCTGGGGAAAAGGCCCGACGCTTTTGTGAGACGGGTTTGGCATTCTTATTGATAGTTAGCTTGTGAATTACGTGGTTTTCTGGGACTCCGGTCATGTCCTTCGAGCACCACGCGAACAAATTCAAATTTTCATGTAGCAACAATACCAACTGTTTCTTGAAGCCCGGTGACAATTTGATTCCTATCTGTAAAATTCTTCCTTCGGTAAATTGGTGTTTTTTGCATTCTTCGTCGGTGGTTAAAAAACTAGGAGCTTCCCTGGGATCGTCGACGGGTAGCGACCCCAAGGGAAGTCCCACTAATTTCTAGTCTCGCGCTTGCTCCATCTCTTGATCCCTTTTGGTTGCTAAAGCTGCTCGGTAGCATTCTCTTGTCGCTTTCTGGCTGCTGCGCACTACCCCCACATTGTTCCTGGCCACGTATTTCAATCATTGATGTACAGTGGACGTTACCGCGTGCATTCGTGACAACCACAACCTGCCAAAGATTGCATTATGGGAGGCTGGTGCGTCTACCACGACGAATAAAACGGTGACCTCCTTCTTGAATGGCTCGCGGCCCAGCTGAACAATCCCTTCAAGTTCTCCAACCACGTCCGCTGCCAAACCTGTGAATCCTACAATAGTTCGGTCCGAACGTGTAATTACCGGGGGTGCCCTGAACTTAGCGAATGTTGATACAAAGATTATGTTGGATGAGCTTCCGATGTCTACACGGATGCGTCGAACCTCTTCCCCCGCAATGGCCGACCCAATAACGACGACATTTTCATTGGTGAAGGGATGCCTTTTGAATGGGGATAGGGCCGAGCTTCTAACTGAGTAGCCAAGTTCACAATATGTCGCTTTCGGGAGGAGTGCGTGATCCCTGCCATAGAATCACCCCTAAAAATAGTCAATAATTCGAAAAATTTACAAAGGTTTCTTACGTTCCCGTTGTTTGCCGCAACTTCTTCTTCGATGACCCCGATGAGGTTACGATTCACATCTGGATCGAGATATTCAACGGAGACATCAAAAGGGTCGGTCACTTTGGAAATCGCCATGGTTGTCTTAGGCTTCTGTATCGTCACGATTTTTTTCGAAGCTGCGCCCTGCTGCGCTTTCTTTTTCACATACTCGAGTAGGTTTCCGTGCTCTATCAACATCTGTATCTCCTTTTTTAGGGCGATACAATCCTTAGTATCGTGTCCCACGTCTTTATGGTATCGACAGTATCGGTTGTTCCTGTGCTCCCGAGGCGTTGGTATGGGGAAAGGCCTCCGATACATCCCGCTCTTCTTAATCTTTTCATAGATTGAAGACACGCATTCTGTCAAATCAGCGAAGTAAGTAGGTCAGATCTGGTGTGGTTTATTTTCGTCTGAGGGTAAGTTTGTAATTTTTGTTTAGAGTTTTGTGGAAGTTTGTGAGTATTTAATGTTTGGGTAGAGTGTAGAGGGAGAATTAAGCAGCCTGGTTGTATTTAATTTTCATTACCCTCATTTAATATTGGTGGTTGGGTATTTATACCCTTATATTTGGGCCTTATGGGCTTTCGGGTCGTGTTTAATGGACCCGGGTCGAGTTTAAGGACCCATTAGTTCTAAGTAGGAGAACATGCAGCTTAGTCAAGAAATGATTAGGTTTTAAGTACTTTAGTTCTGTTTGAACAGTCCAATGGATGATGGCGTCCGAACTGCCCGTGTCCGAAGTGCTGACAGAATCCGGACTCATCAAGATCCACTTGTTAGACATGGGTCGCGAAACCACTTGGTTCGTCTGCTTTGCTCTTTGGCCCTAGGAAGCCAAAGGCTTGATTGGTAAGGACTGGTCGGTGGTATTGTGTTGACTGGCTAGACTTGCTGAGCATAGCTAGATTGAGCACCCTGTTTTATAACGACCGACACTTGCGCGCTCGGCTGAATTTGCGCAGGCAATTATGAAGCCTCGGTTTCTTCTATCAATATCTGCTTTTCCACCTGAGCTAGAAGGGCGGAAAAAGTAAAAGCTTGCTTTTTAGTCACCGTTTGCTTCATCGGTCCTGGAAGCAAGCCTAAGTGATATGCTGTTAGAGCCACGTTCTCTTCGCAATGATCCAAGTCGGTCTTAGCTTCGATAAAACACCTGGTGTAATCCCGGAGTCTTTCTCCCAGTCTTTGTTTACAGTTGACGATCGTATCATCGTTGGCTCAGAAACTTTTGCTTCCCACGAAGTGCTGTCGGAACATCATCCTATACATCCCGAAGTTTTCAATACAACCCTGCGGTAGTCGGTTGTACCAGTTAGACGCCCGATCCTTGAAAGTCATCGAGAACGCCCGGCATAATAACTTATCGTCATTATCAAAACTCAACATGAAGTTCTTGAAGGCTTCCAAATGGTTATCTGGATCCCTCTTACCATCATACTTCTCCAATTTAAAAATGTCAAACCTCTTCGGGAGATGTCCTGACAATATTTCGTCAGACAACGGTGAAGCTCTCCAATTCATTCCGAATCCAAACGATCCGCCTCCAAGCCCCTTAGTCTGAATCCCATACAAACCTCCATCTCCTGGGTTGATGAACTGGGTACTGACCCGGTACCCCTGGGTCTAGCTGTTCGATGGTTGCCACTGGACCTGGGGTAGTACTACCCGCTCCTTTCTGCTGCCCGTCAGCATCTCTTCTTTCTCGAATGACACTGGCGTTCTCTTCTCAGTGCTACCCTTCTTGAACTTAGGAGAGTCAGAACGGGGGGCTCTATTCCGTCGGGAATTGTTCTTCTGTGCGCGTTTGTTTAGCCTTTCCTTGCGTCAGTACTCTCTTCCCGACGAGTTATCCGAAGTATAATCAGCAGAGATTCCCCGGTTATCCTTTTTCTATTGCTCTGCTCTTCCATCCTGTCTGTCTTTTGGGCGAGACTCCCGATAATATCGAACAGGTCGGGCATCGATGCGATGGTCAACAGTCGGATAGCCTTCTCCGCGGTTGTCTACGACCGGTTCTTTTCCTTTGCATTCTTGAACTCTTTTATCGTCTAGTGCCTGCTCTTTTTCAGCGTTTAGCTTCGTGATGTCTTCCAGCAGCTGTCTCCTGGTCATGATAAGAGTCGATTTCTTATCCAGACCCTGCGCGTAATACTCTCGACCTGGAGCTTCCTCGCCCTCAGACAGTGAAACGGCTCGGGCCACTTCTCTCCCGACCCTCTCCCCGACTACTTCGTCATTCATTCTTTAAGATCAAATCACGATTTTCAAAGAAAATGATTCCTTTTTGGTATCACATGTTCCCACAGACGACGCCAATGATGAGAGAATAAATGACAAGAAAGGAGAATATTGGATCTTGGACCTGATGTGACTAATATTCCAAATGTAAAGAGAGAAAGTAGAAAGAGGGAATATAAAAAGAATTGTCCAACTACCAAGAATAAATGGGCTCCTTTTTATAGTGGGGAAGGTGGGTCTCGTTTTTTTCCTTGGTGGTCTTGCATTATTTCACTTTTAGTCCTTTACAAAAATACTTGTTTACAAATTGTCTTCTAATAAACAATAAATACAATAATATGCATATTTATCTTATCCTTTTGCAATTGACTCCTTTTCTATTAAGACCGGAAAATTACTCCCTCATCAATACGCAACAATTCATAAACTAAATTTTAGAGTATATTTACATCACCTTGAGATGGATAACATGGATTTTAGTTGTACATTTGTCCAACTTTTAAAAGGGGAATAAGGAAACGGTAATGGAGATTGTTTTCGAAATTTTAATACGTAAATAACATTATCGTGATTTACGACAAACATTAACCATATCGCATCTCGTGTGCTACTTATGTTTGAAATGTTGCACTTATCATATTACTTTTGTTCAAAATCAACCCATTTTTGACAAATAAAAATTTACGTAGATGTATCAATATTTTACACTATACAACTAACAAACAATTAAAATATACCAAAATTGAATTTTTCAAATTTGACAAACAAAAACTTAAATTAAAACAAAACTAAAAAACTAAAACAAAAAATAATATATTATTAGACATGTACTAAATATATTTATCATGTTATGAAATTAGATTTAAAAAAAAGTCAATTTAAGAAATTGATATTTTAAAAAAGTTTAGAACTATTATCCCTCCCATCATAACATGGTCTATATGGAACTTCAAGAATGAGGTTAAATTTCAGAAGGATAATGTCTATGTTAATAGAAACCATTCATCAAATCAAATTAATTATTCTAAACTTAGACTAGTCATGTCTTTTTAAAAGAAAGCACTAGTCTAATGATAATGATATTGCATATGTTTTAGGTTGTTTCAGTCATCTTAATCAGACTAGAAAGTTAATAACTACCAGCTGGCACCCCATATAGATTCTCGATTAAAACTAAATACTGATGGCTCATGCTTACCAAATGGAGAAGCTTCAGGAGGATCTTTAATTAAAAATTCCCATGGGGATATCATTGTTGATATAGGTCATTTATGTGGCAAGCAGACCCCAATTTTTGCTAAATATTTAGCTCTATTAGACAATCTCACTCTATGTAATAGATTGAAGATATAAATCTTGATGTTGAGACTCATTCTAAAATGTTATATGCCGTGATTATAAACCACAAATCTCCATGGTTTCTTATTGCTCTTCTAGCTTGTTGCATGGATCTCTTCACAACAAACTCTACTTTTTCACACATTTCCATAGAGTAGAACTTGGCTGCTGACTGGCTAACTAAGTGAACAATTAAATGAAAAAAGTGAGGACTTAATCTCTACTTAAATCCTTAACCATTTAATAACCATCATCAATCTAGATACTCTTGAACTTGGAGAAATAAGAGAGCTTTCAGTAGTTTCTTTTTATTTCTTTTGCCGCATATCCTTTATTCATATGATAATACATATTCTAATTTAGTTCTTATCCTATCATCTTCACTAGCATAAAGCAATTTCTGACCTAAATTTTTAAGGTGAAATTCAACATACCTCTAATCTTGCATCAAATGCTTTAGTCTTCATAATCGCGATTTGCCTTCGAGCATGAATACGTCCTTATGATCCTTATAAAAAATCAGCAACAAACATTGAATCCTTGATGCTGCTCCTCAGCCCTTGGCTCTTGAATTCTAGTGTACCGTTGCCATCAGCTTATCTAGGCCACTAAAGACTCTTTTATGACAAAGTAGCAATCTAATAGTTAAGTGATTCTTGATCTTCTCTAATAAATCTCACCGTTGCTGATTATCGACGGTGAAACTCTTTTTGATCGCTTCCTCTATTTTCATGAAGATTTCTTGCTAAATCAAGGTGCCCCGTGCCTTTGTCTCTCTCATCTCAATTCTCTCCAAATGAATTACATCAATGACAGGAAGTAAAAACTTTCAGCTCCAATTTTCAATTCACATGCAATTTTATATTATATCAAGACTGCTTTCTTAAGCCCAATTTGAAAAAGGGTCTTTTGTAACAATGCCTTTATCAACAGGGAAGTGACATCAAATGTAACTACTCACAAATTATAGGGTCATCTAAACCCAAACTATTGTTTATGCTTATTTAAGATCCATCTCAACTAAATAACTCCTATTCAATACACAATTCTTTAATAATACCTCAACTACCAATACTTCATCACCAAGCCATGTAAATGCTTCTAATTCTTAAACTAAAGTTTCTCTTTCTTATTATTTATTTCTCTTTTATTTTTTAAAAGGTCCATATCTTTAAACCGAAGCTCGGAAAAAAAAATCTGAAAGTATCATCGAATTTGTTTTTTTAAGGCGAACAAAACTAGATCCATTGTAAACATTTTTTAATTTTTTTATAGAAACAATTTCACTACTAACATGCAAGTTCAACCATGAGAGTTCTGTACATTTTTAACCATGCGGGTTTATTGAAAATTAACCATGCGAGTTCTTTAAAAAATTAACAATGCTATTTGTTTGAAAAAACAACCATGCTACTTCTTTGGACAATCAACCATGCGAGTTCTTTAAAAAATTAAACATGCAAGCTCTTCAAACAATCAACCATGTAACTTTTTTGAAAAATCAACAATGCGAGTCTTTGGAAAATCAACAATGCGAGTCTTTGTAAACTTTAACATGTGAGTTTTTTAGAAAACCAACTATGTTACTTATTTGGAAAATCCGTCATGCGAGTTCTTTGAACTACTAAAAAAATTCAAAAATATCATTAATGGTTCTACTTTTGTTCGTCTTAAAAAAATTTGGTTAAAAATAAGTTAGAAGGTTAATTATGAATTTTCAGTCGTAGATATGTTTATTGGTAGAATACAATTTTTATGTATTAGATGGTAATGAAATTGTTGAATATATATTTATTGATACCTTTTTTCTTCGATAATAACTTTTATATTGTTTTAAAAAATATATTAAAAACTTAAAATAAATAATTAAAAAAAATAAGATTACGACGATAGAAAAAATAAAAATTTATTCACAACAAATGGATGAAAATGTCGAAAACGGCAATAATTTTTAAAATAGAACTATTATTTAAAATCTAGCGGTAAAAAGCAAGACAAAAATAGACCGAGATAAATTGTCATTCACGAATCGCGAGTCCGTCTTTACTTAAAAAAAGGGTGCTATAAATATCACATTTGAATTGACCGGGTCTATGCGTCCACAGTCCACTCCAGCGACGAAATATAACCGTTTTGTGTTTCATCGAAACTCAACCGTTTCGTACAACCTAAAACGCTGCGTTTAGCCGTGAACCGTGATTGGGCTATGTAAGGCAGAAACCTCTCCATGAAAAGTATCGTGATGCAGATCAGCGGGGGCACAAAGAGAGGGAGAGCTAGAGAGAGAGCGAGAGAGAAAGAGATTGTTTCTTCCTCCTCTTCGGATCTCTGCTCCACCACCAGCATTTTCTCCAAGATCTCTATGATTAGAAGGTAACGAACCCTAACTTTTTCCTATTCATCGAAGAACATCCATCACGCATTTGCATTGTAGTTATCGATTCAATTCCGTTCACGATTATCTGACATCTCGAATAGCCAATGTATCGAATGAGAAACTCAATTCGCTGTTTGGAATGATAATAGATACTTGATGTGGTTTTTCTGGTGTGTTGATGATGAAATGTTCTTTCTTAATTTTTTTTTTATTAGATGTGATAAGCTGGAAGAGCCTGCAAATCTAAATCGAATTTATTTAGTTGGAGTCTGATAAAGAGAATGATTGAAGAATAGGTAAATATTAGTTTAAGACGTGACAATTTTGGTTTAGTGGTTGTAGTTTGTGTTAAACTGTATATTATTTCATTAATCTTGTTGAACTGCTTAAAGTTTAGGTTTGATTATCGAGATAGGTAGGTTGAATTTTTTTGCTGAACTGAAAATGCAGATTCAAGTTAAGTTCTAAAGAATATCAATAGTTTGTGTTTGAAGTTTTGGTCATTGGATGTTAATTTCTTAAGAAAAAAGAATATCAATAGTTTGTGTTTGAAGGTTCAAATTTTTATTGGGATCGGTGGATGTTGAGATAAGTTCGAAGAGATCTATAGTGTGGATTAATGTTAAAAGAACATTGGAGATTTGTTTTCAAATTTATGATCATTGAATGCTAAGTTTTTATATTCAACAGTTTCATTTTTTGTAAGAGCTGATGAACAGTAAAATGGTTTTTTTTTTTGGTTTCATGCTTTTCATCTAGTTTCGGGTTGATTATCCAGATCTGTAGCTTGAAATAATAGGAAGAATAATGCAGATTCAAGTTAAGATCTGAAGAATATTGATAATCTGTGTTCGGAGTCATTCATTGGATGTTAAATCTTTTATCTAAATGAATTATAATTTGCTATAAATTGTGAATAGTGATTACTAAGGTGATCTTTCTTTTGTTTCATGCTCTGTACCTGTGTTTTTAAACAGTTATGTTTTAATATATTGCACTACCTTACTTCACTTCTCTGTGGGATTTTGTTTATTTCACCGTAGTTATCCCTCTTCGTATTGTTTTCATGCCTAGAAGATATGTATCCGTTAGAGCTTGCTAATCGTAAGATACACGAAACTGTATCCAAAACATAACCCTGTATCCTACATTACGTATTGTATACTGCACTTAGGTCTTGTGACAGTAGTCATCCCGATACATATAAATTCCATGCCTATAAGATATGTATCTGAGCTCATAAGTCGTATGATACACAAAAGTGTATCCAAAACATAACCCTGTATCTGTAATATATAAATTGTATTCTGCCCTCATCTTTACCGGTTGGAATCGTGTGTATTGGCTATCAATATCTTCCTTGTGATTGATAAGTGTTTTTATTCCAGGTGTGATCGGAGAGGGCATGGTGGCAGATGACAGAAAATAAATTTTGCTCTTGATTCTTGACTCAAGTTAGATTTCTCAGGAACAGCAGTTCATCATACAACTTTAACATTCCATCTTATCTCGCGTCTCACGATGTGGAATTTCGCTTCTAATGCCATCGCAAGCATTGGCCTAAAGAAAATGTCTCGAGAAACTAGTCAGGCTTCTTTCCAATGCTCAGATGACGAAGTCAGTTCAGAGATCAGCAGAGAAGAAGGACTTGAATGCCCTATATGTTGGGAATCATTCAACATTGTCGAAAACGTACCATATGTACTATGGTGCGGTCACACTCTTTGCCAAAACTGCATTCTAGGTCTCCAATCTGCTGTCCTAAAACTCCCCGCTCAGAAAATCAAGATCCCGTTTTTCGTTTCATGCCCGTGGTGCCATTTCTTGTCTTTAAGACTCTTCTACAACGGAAGCTTAAAGTTCCCATCCAAGAACTACTTCATTCTGTGGATGGTCGAAAGTTTAAACGGCGATAGAACAAAACTCGATTCGTCGTCCATTTTCGAGGATAGTAATAATAATAACCAACCAGTTTGCTCTTCAGAATGCAATCTGTTTGTTCAGTCTAGTGGAGGTCTAATTAGAAGATTATCCCATAACAACATTAATGAACAGCTAGGATCGGCCGATAACAGTAATGATGGTGTTCGTGACGATGATGATGATGACGACGAAGATGACGTCAGCATCCGTGAAGAAGAGAGAAACCATTTCTCACTTCATAAGTCTCTCGATTTCTTCATTAACTTTTGGTCTAAGATTCCGTTTGCGATTTTACTTCTTCTGATAGTTTTCTTTGCAGTACCTGGCAGTGTCGTCATTTTAGCCCTTTATTTGATCATTACTGTTGTTTTTGCCGTTCCAGCCTCGCTGGTTTTATATTTCACCTACCCTATTCTGAATAGGATTGTGAGAGAGATAAGAACTTAAGTTATAGTTGTTTTACGATTTCTTTTGTCTGTCTTAAACTTCAGGGACAGTTCTTTTTGAATTTGCTTTCTCCGTGGTCAGATTGTTTGATCATGAAAGTTTTCTGATAATATATCTGAATATCTTGTTTCTTTACCATGTTTTTCTATTTAAAATTTCTGAATGTCCATTGATATGTTTCACTGCTATCCAATATCTCATAATTTGTAAACTAATGTGGAAAGCAAACAAGGCACAAAGTTACAAGTAAGAAGTGTGTTCTAGCATGACACAATTGAAGATTACAAACTCATGGATTTCTTAACAAAATAACTACCTCCAAAATGGAGGCTCTGTTTGGATCACCAACTCTATAATTATAGAAAATATGTTTTCCTTAGTACTTTCTTCACTAACAAACAGGAATACATTGTATATGTATATATTACATATATAAAGTTATAAACATTCCTCATAATATTTTTTCTCTATTCAAGTTTTGAGTGATCCAAAACAGAGCCTAATAACTCCATAGAAATAGTAGAAATAATTCCTAACACACGATATAATTAAACACGATCAGTTATGAAGAGGGTTTGGACCAGAAGGTACTAATCTTTTCTGCACACCGTATCTCGGGTCAATCTCGGCGTACGACGGCCGCAATGGCGGAGGAGGGGAGAAAAAGAATCTTCTCCCGTGGATTTTCCGAAGCTCGAGGCATAAAGAACGTGTATACCCATGAGAATAAGAACTACAGGAATGAAACTCGTTATAGTACTGATTGCTGAAACGTATGTAACGGGTTCTTGAGGAACTAGGGTTCTTCGTTGTTACTGTATACGAAGCCGATAAATGGATCAAGAGTATGAAACATATGAGAATTTGGGTTTGATGCAATGAAGAGTGAGATATCTTCATGTTTTAGTAGAATAAAGTAAAGAAAAAACAGAGTAGATAGAGAGTGTTGAAATGAAAAAGAGAATTTCTAGAGAGATAAATGGAAGAAAAAACAGAGAGAAGGAAAATGAAAGAGAGGTCAGAGGTGAAAGATAGAGTTGTTTTTAATGAAAAGCAAGAGGTGTATGAAGTAGTTAATGATGAGGAGAAGGGAATTAAATCGAAAGTATTTATATATCTCCCAATATAATTTTGTTTATTTATAACTATTTTCGAAGTACGAAATATATAAAATAACCGATGCAAAAAAGGTCAAACGAAACATTAACTATTTTGCTAAGTGATCAACATTTGTAATATACGTGTTGAAAATTATAATTCTTAAAATTTCAATCTTTTAGCAAAATCAATTAAATTTATGAATTAGATATAAATTAATTTAGCTTGATTAACAAATCAAAAGGACGATGAACTTGGGAGAAATGGTTTTAATGTGGATCTTCTTTTCCAAGATTCAATCATGTGTTTTAAGAATGAATAATCAAGTCACTGAATCATCTACTACTACTACTACTGATTCTCGTCTCTTCTCGATTCTTTAATTCTATTCGTTTTAATGGAAATCTATGATAATGATCTCTTTCAAGAGGATGAATTTTTTGTTCTTGCTTTTAATAGAAAAATTGAAACAGTCTCAGGTAATCAAAAAATCATTAGCTGATCTTGTGCGTCCTAACTAAAAGAAGCTCTCTGTTAACCTAAAGCCTCAATTTGTCAAAAAAAGAAGATCATATCTCCCTTAAGTATGATCAATCTGGTAAAGAAAATCTACTCAAAACAGCGAATGTAGGGACTAGGTCCCTCTTAAAAACAACAATGCAGATACACTCACAGACAGACAAGTATAGAAATGATAACAGTAATTTCGTAGATCAATATGGAAATGGTAACAGTCATTTCGTAGATCAATGTGGAAATGATAACGGTCATTTTGTGATCAAATGTACACGGTTTGTCTCTTATATAGACAAATTACTAACGGTTTGATCTTATCTTATCTTACTAACTGACATAATAACACGTGTCTGTTTAATGTTTATCCAACATTCTCCCCCTTAACATTGAACTCGACTCCTGTCTTCTTTGTTGTCTGCCTGATCTTCCTTTTTAACTGAAGAGTTGTTGAAGATCTTGTTGCCGTCTGTTTCTCCGCTTGAGAAATGGCCGCATTGCCGTCTGTTTCTCCGCTTGAGAAATGGCCGCCTTGCCGTCTGTTTCTCCGCTTGAGAAATGGCTGCCTTGCCGTTTGTTTCTCCGATGTTGAAATGGCTGCTTGCCTCTGCTTCTCCGCCTTGAGAAATGGCTGTCTTGCCTCTGTTTCTCCGATATTGAAATGGCTGCCTTGCCTCTGTTTCTCCGCCTTGAGAAATGGCTGCCTTGCCTCTGTTTCTCCGCCTTGAGAAATGACCGTCTTGCCGTCTGTTTCTCCGCCTGGGAAATGGCTGCCTTGCCGTCTGTTTCTCCGCCTTGAGAAATGGATGTCTTGCCGTCTGTTTCTCCACCTTGAGAAATGGCTGCCTTGCCGTCTGTTTCTCCGCTTTGAGAAATGGCTGGATTGAATCCCTCTGCTTCTTCAGAATATATCTGCTTCTTTAGAAAGTAGGATTTAATCCTTCAACACAGGCTCTGATACCAAGTGTAGGGACTAGGTCCAATTCATGAATTCCTTCAAGCTTAAAGGAAACTATAATATAATTATATGGGACTTAAGACATCTTCTTTTTGAGTTTGATTCGAAAGAGGATGTTTGTTTGTTTTAGGAAAACAATATCAGAACCATTAGTGACTCTGTTATGAGAGTTCTTCGTTGGTTTCCTGGTTTTAATAGTAAAACGGAAAGTTCGTTGGCTCTTATTTGGGTTCGTATCGAAATATTACCTTAGTTTCTTTACAATTCCACTGTTATTAATGATGTTATCTCCTCAATCGGTTTGCCTTACAAGATTCTCACTCCTGAAAATAACAGAGCGTTCATAAACGTTTGTTTTGCTCTGTTAGAAATTGATGTAAACAAGAAACTGCACCATAACATTTGGTTGAGTTTTGGCTCTAATGATGGTTGTTGGATTTCTATAAGTTACAAGAATCTCCCACAATTCTGCGATCATTACTTCCACATGGGCCATAAAAAGTCTGACTGTAAAAAGCTCAAGTTCTAGAACATGACTCCGTTTTTTAAAAAACTGATTCAAACCCAGTACATGATCTGAAGAATCAACGCAAAGAAATACCAAAATCGATTACTGAAGTTCGAAAAGTGTTCAAGCCTCTGATTAAATCCCAAATCTTAAAGGCCATCCAAAATCTTAAAGGCCAATCAAAATGATCAGGTAAGAAGAAGCAATAGTCGGGGTGATGTTAGGTTACAAGAATCTCATTGTGACACCAAAGATCAAAATAATCTATCTTAAGATCTTAACTCTCCTGATGAAACATAAGTCATTGAAGCGATTAGAAAGATTGATAATAACCTCAAGCAAAATGAGTCTTTTGGTTATGATAACCTCTTTGATGATAAAGATTCTCTTGGTAATGATATTACATGAAGATATCCTGCTACGCCTATGGGTAATACTACTGATATTAATACTGGTTTCCAAGAAATTTGAACAAAAAACTCAAAACAGCGAGGAAGAAGAAACAACCAAATAAGTTAATCATCAAATCTCTTCAGTTTTCTAGAGATAAAAAAATCTACAAATCCTTATCTGACAATGATAAAGATTGTTAGTTGGAATGTTTGTGGTATCTATAATAATTAAATGATCAGAAGGTTGAAGACTATAATCAACAATGACAATGTCAAAATCTTAGCGATCCAGGAGCCTATGGTTACTTTGAATAAAATTGAAGAAATTGTGAATAAATTGAACTTTTCTAATTATACTACCAATACATTAAATAAATTTTTGATGTTTTGGAGTGAAGACATTAGTATCAATATTATCAAATATCACATCCAATGTTTACATCTTGAGGTCTCTTTAAATGGTTTACATAATTTCTTTGTTTTTACTGTAATCAACGCTAAGTGTCAAAGGTTACAGAGAAAAGACGTATGGGATCAGCTAAGAGAGTTCTCTTAAACAAATAAAGGTTGGCTTATTGTTGGGGACTTCAACGTTGTGGCTATTAATGATGAACATGTGGGTTGCTCTGCTGTTTGTCAGAGTAGTATCCAAGACTTCAATGATGTTATTAATGACTGCTTGGTGGAAGACGCTGGTTATGCTGGTCCTCGATACACCTGGAATAAAAACACAAAATGGAAGAGGTTAGATAGGGATCTTTTCAACAAGAACTGGACTGATATGCTTTATAATATCCAGGTTCTTCATATGGTCAGAACTTGTTCTGACCATGACCCTCTTTTTATATCTACTTCTATAAGCAATTTTAATAACAAAAAGAAGTCTTTTAAATTTATGAACATGTGGACTCACGATGATAAATTTCTTATGATAGTTGAACATAATTGGAATATTAGGTTGAAAGACATTCCTATTCAAATCTAATGGAATAAGCTTAAAGTATTGAATACTTGTTTAAAAGACTGGAATGCTAACTACTTTGAGAACATTTTTAATAAGATTAAAGAGACGGAAGATGAGGTGAGGAATAAGGAGAATGCTCACATTTTTAATAACAATCAAGCATCCAAAGCTGACCTTGACAAGGCCAACAGTCTCTATATTAAGGCTCTGAGGATGGAGGAAGACTTCTGGAGACAGAAGTGTTACAACAGCTGGATTAGAGATGGTGATCACAACACCAAGATTTTCCACTCCTATGTCTGCAAGAAAAGAAGGAAAAACACTATTAAAAGCATTAAAAATGATAACAATTGGATTTATGATAGTGAAGAGATTGGAAAGTCTGCAGAGAATTACTTCAAGAAAAATCTATTTGATTCTCCTTACTCAAACATCTATGATGAATTAAACCTGATGAATAACTGCATATTTGATAATATTCCTAAATTAGTTTCTAACGATGATAATGTTTCTCTCATTAAGCTCACTAGTGAAGAGGAGATCAAGATGATAATCGACACTATAACATCTGCTTCTATAAATGCTGTTGGGGCATTATACAGGTTGACATGTGTAATGCTATTAACTACATTCTTCAAGGAAATTCTATACCTACTCGTATCTTTGCTATTGGTCTTTGTTTAATCCTAAAGAACTCTAATCCTATAAGCTGGAAGAATTATAAACCTATTAGTCTATGTACTATGACTAATAGGATTATTTTTAAGCTTATTAATTCTAGGCTTCCGAATATTTTGCCTAAGATTATTTCTCCTTACCAGGGGGCTTTTGTTAAAGATCGTTCTATTCATGATAATATCCTTATTGCAAAAGAGCTGATTAATGACTTAAATCGAAAGCCTAAGTCTGGAATTATTATTATTTAGCTTGATATGACGAAGTCTTTTGATAGAATGTCATATATCTATGTTAATTAATGGATTTGTTATAGGTTACTTCAACTCTAAAAGAGGGTTGAGACAGGGGGATCCATTATCTCTCAGTCTATTCATTTTAGGTGAGGAGGTTCTTACTAGAGGATTACTCAATCTGTTCAAACTGAATAAAGATATGAGATTCACTTTAAGAACTAATATATTAGTTCCCTATCTTGCGTTTGCAGACGATATTTTGATATTCACTAACAACTTACATCATTCTATAAATAAGTTAAGTTGTTTTTTTGACACTTACCAGAAAGTTTCAAGGCAATCCATCAACTCTGAGAAGATTAAGATCATTATCTCTAAGAGGTTCCCCAACTGCAAGATTTCTTCTCTGATGGATCTAAGTGGTTTTAAAGTGGATAATCTCCCTACTGATTACTTGGGCATATCATTAAGCAATAACAATAAGTCAGTTAATTACAGACCATTATTGGACAAGGTTAATTCTAGAATTTTGAAATGAAAGAACAAGAATCTTTCGTATGAGGGGAGATTAACTTTAATCTCATTTATTATCTCTTCTATCCCTATTTATTGGATGCGTAATAACAGTCTTCCTGACTGTATTATCTCTAAGTTGGAGTTAATTTTTAATAAATTTATGTGTAGATCTAATCAAGCAGAGAAGATTATTCACTGGGCTAGGTGATCTTCGCTTTGTAAGCCTTTTGGAGAGGGAGGTCTTAATGTCAGAAGCCTCATTGACCTCCAAAAGACTTTATCTAACAAACTATATTTTAATTTTAGGGAAAATGATACTCTTTGGGCTAATATTATGCATGATACTTATAGGAAAAATGTTCATCCTATTAAAACTATCTACAGGAAAACTGACTCTATTATCTGGAAAAGGCTTTCAGGAATTAAATTTGAGGTTGAGAGCAACATTTGCTGGGAGTTGGGTAATTGAGAAGTGGACTTTTGGGCTGACAACTGGCTCAACGATAATTCTTTGGCTGATATTCAAAGAACTCCCTGGTTGCTTGATGTGAAAGTCAATTCTTTTTGGAGAAATGACTCATTGGATTTGGAGGCTTTGAATGGGTTTTAACCTATTGACAGAATCAACATCATTAAGAATTATTATATGGATCCTAGTAAGAAAGAGAGTATTGTGTGGAAGCTTTCTCCTGATTCTAAGTTTAACACTAAGTTCACCTAGAATAGTTTAAGACCTCATCACAACTACTTTGGCTTTTATAAAAAAAAAATGGCGCTCTTATATTCCTAGGAAATTCTCTTTTTTAACGTCGAAGCTGATAAAGAATTACATGCCTATGGATTCTATTATGCAGAAAAGACATATGCAATTGGCATCAAAATGCCAATTTTGCAGAAATGTTGAAAATGCTAACTATCTTTTTGTTCAATGTAGCTATGCTTAGGAGATCTGGTCCTATTTCTCTAACTGTTTCAAGATCAAGGTGGAGAACTGCATGTCTATCACTCACATTATAAGAAATTCGCCCTGGTTTTCAACAAAAAAAATATGCACATTACCGATGTCATTCCAGCTATAATATGCTGGACTATATGGAAAAACCGAAACAAAACTAAGTATAAAGATAAATGTGACTATACCAAAGACTCTATTAAGTATATAAAATATACTATTATTGCTTTATAAAGAGCCAACTCTTTCTCTAGTAAACACTGGACTAACACAAGTGATGCTGGTTTTATAATAGGATGTACTTCGATGTATAAAGACAAGAGTATGCCAATGTACCTGAAATGGTTGCCTCTTACTGGCAAGAGGTTGAAGTTGAATTTTGATGCAACTTGTAGCAAAACCGGTGAATTTTCTGGCGCATTTATCTTCAGAGACTGTCATGGAAACCTAATTGCTGGCTCTAGTAACACTTTCGTCAAATCAACATCTATTGTTGCTGAATCAAGGGCTCTCCTTGAAGGCCTTCTTATCTGCAAGGAAAACAACTGGTGTCAAATTGATATCGAATCAGATTGTCAAATTCTGATTAACTATATTGCTACTGGAACTTCACCATGGTATCTTACTAACCTGCTATCTATTTTCAGGAAGTTAATCACTTCTGAGATGAGTTTAAAGTTTATCCCCAGAGTCCAAAATCAGGCTGCCGATTGGCTAGCCAAGTGGACTCTGAGATGTAAAATAAAGGTTTAACTTCTCTTATCTTCAAGCTCTCAATTATCTTCTGGAAATAATCTTGCTGGAGAGCCTTGAGCTCAGTTATTTCAATATAAATACTGAATAATCTTCTTAGCTGGTAGCTTTTATTTCGAATTGGGCATATTCATGGTGTTCTTTTATGATTCTTTCTCAGGTCTTTTTCGTATCTCCTGGAGCATTTCTCTTTGTGATGGATTGATATCTTTGCTAAGAATGATTTTGTTGTTCTTCATCACTGTGGTATCATGGTTTCTTGTCGAAAATCGTGAGATATTGATGCTTTGTGCTCTGATTGAAGTGGAGTTCTCTTATAAATCGATTTAGATAACATCTGGCTCTCCATCTTGGTCTTCTTCATTTCTCCTTGAGCGTTTCCCTCTGTTATGGTTGGAAGCTTTGCCTAAGTAGAAGATGAAGTCTTCGACCCTATGAAGTCTCGGTCTCTTGTGGAGAGAAATTCAGTATTTGAAGCTTATAGCTCCGGCTAAAGAGGATTTGTCTGATATATTGCTTCAAATTTAGAATTTTTGGTCATGAAAGTGAGGTCTATTTGGGACTAATTTTAGGGTTTCGATGTGCTTTGATTGAGATGGAAAGATCATAGGGGAAAGCTGGTGTCAAAGATTTTCTGTCTTAGTTAAATTCTGTTTAACCCTTAAATTTGTAAATAGTTCTTTCTGAAATCCCTCTAAATGTACTCATTCTTTGAGTAATAGAATATTATTGATTACTTAAAAAATAGCTTAATTAGCAAATCAAAACTAAATTGAAATAATGCCGGAAACAGTTTCTCTTTTTTAAAATAACAAAGAAATTAAAATTTTAGTTAATTTTTTTTAAAAAATATATAAAGAGTAGTTTTATGCCTCTTAAATTACAACTATGAATCATTATTAAAACTATCAAAATAATATTAAATTATAAAAATAAAATTAAATGCATCCACTAAATATTTTATTACTAGTAAATTATTTTCCCGATACATAATTTAAAAATATTTAATATTTTAAAATTAAATTGATGTAATTGCCTATTAAGCGGTGATTATCGTTTAGATATTTTTTTAGTAGTTAGAAATTTTATTGAAATGATTTTGATGGTAAAGCTGATAATAAGTCCAACTTGTTGGTTCTAAGGATAATGAAGTATAAATTAATCTAAAATTGAAAAACTCAAAAATGATAAGTCTTCTTTATAGATAATCGATAATCTCTGGATGTTTGAGATTCAGTCTTAATTTTGAAACAAATTTGTTGTTCGTTACCACCATCCCATTGATTCCATAGATTGATTTTGCTTGAAGTTTGCTGATTCAGATCATTAACCCTTATGAAAACTTAAACCTGTAAAACTTATAAAATTATTTTTTGAATTTGGTTGGATAGTCCGCCAAAGTAAAGTTAGACAAAAAGAGGCATACCAGTGTATATTAATTATCCACTTTCATCATCTCGTCTAACGTAACCAAGATTAATACTCTCAAAAATTATTTTTGCCTGCAATTCAGCAAGAGCTTGGCTATTATTAAAAACACAATTGAGACTATTCTAAAAAGATCATTTTGAGACTTAATCATTTTAAAAGTGTTTTTGAAGATCAAGATAATCCTTTAAAATAGACCGTCTTGGATTTCACGGGGTTTTGGTTGTTTTTTCTTTTGAATTTTTAAAATCTTTTATTTATATTTTTATTTTTTTCATCAAGTTTTGCATACAATCTACTCTTCATTGAGAATAAAGGAAGGTTGATGGATTGAGCCATTTTGGGAGGAAATTAATCATTTGAAATGTTGTCCATGTCTTTAAAAGTTACCAAAAGTATTTCATAGCTCAATTGTGTGAAAAGCCTATATTATTTCCTTATTTAGAGATTCATTTTAGTCACATTTTGAATTTAAAATTAATTGGGTATCTTTTGAGTAACTATATCATTTTAAGTGTTTTCCATGTTGTCATTTTCTTTTACTTTTGTTTTTTTAAATCTAAGTATTTTTTGAAGTTGAGGAAAAATGTGAGTTTTCTTTTAATTCAATAAAGTCAATTATGTTAGTTTCAGTCAGGTTCTTTAAAGAAGTTGGTGTGTATTTTTTTTTTCTTTTCACTTATAATTATTGATTTTAATTTATGAACCCACACATCTTTTGGAGGTGGATTTAGAGGTTGAATTGTAATTGAGAATGAGGTAAGATGATTTTCATTTCCAGCTAACATCTCTTGATTGTTTTGTTTTTTTGTAAAAACTAGCTTCGTTACGTCGCAAGTGATTATAGGATTTACAGTAGTTTGGCATGACTCCATAATTGATGAATTGCCAGAATCGATCATCCTCTCCAAAATCAATCCAAAGTTTTTGTGGGAAGGATTTTGAAATGTCAAGAATGAATAGGGTTTTACAACAATTGTAAATAACCCTATTTTTTTATTGGAACTCAAATTGACAAAGCTATTCCAGTTGCCTTTGCACTTTGAGTAATGATATCGTAGGAATACAAAAATTCAGGTATTTTAGGAATGTAACCCAGAACATAGACTCCACTCTAAGATTTAAATTTAGGTTCCATTTTAAGATTCTAAGGGGATATTTACATATGTTGTACATTTATTTTCTAGATTTTCTTTAAGTTATCTATATTGTCTAGTTCTATCAATATATATCTGTAGTCCAATACAACCATATTGAATAGACCTAAAAAGTTAAAAGGCTCTAAAATATTTTATATATTCTATTCAAGAGTGAATAAAATATAATTTTACTAGTAAAGTATGTTTAGATGATCGAAGAAGAAAGAACTTATCTATTTTCTCGAATTGAACAACCAGGTAGTCTCCCTTTTCTAGAAAATAAATTTATTGTGTTTGAAAATGGATTTTAGGGTTGCAGGACTTCAATGAACAATTTTTTTCTTGATGTTAGTTGTGCCATTTTGATTCTCGTGTTGTGAAGGTTGATGCTCGAAAACTGATTTTTTCCTTATCGCATGTCTATGCATGTTATCAACTTGTATATTTTCCTTTTTTTGATGGAGAGTAACGAGTATTCTTCGTGATCAAGAACTGCTTAAGAAAAGGTAGGATGACTGCCATTAAATACCGAGTCTTGATTTTTATTCTTTCTTGCGTTTTCTAGTTGAAATTATTGAGAAATTAGGAATTTCTTGGAGGCTTCTTGCTGATTTGACTAAGATACGACCTTGAGGAGAGGTTGTGTAGTTGATTTCACCATTAAATTGAAGTTTGAAAAGGGTAGATTTAGGGTTTGTTTCGATCAAGTTGAGGATTTGATCAAAGCCAGAAGAGAGAGAGACTTTTTTTAGAGCTTGTCTCTCAAAGATTGTACTTTAACTATATTTTATTTATTTTCCTTTTAATATTTTAAATTAAAATAATAATAATAATTTAACCATGATAACTTAAGATTCAACACTATTGGTTGGATTAAAAACCTCCAAGATTGTATTCAAGAACATAACTTCTATTAACAACCAAAGTTAATATTTTTCTTGGATTATTCTCCATCCATGGCTGCTTGCCATGCTAAACAATGGAGAATAATGAAGACATCTTTGTTGATGATATCATCAATCACAAACAAAAAAGTTCAAGCAATCTGGATCATCACCAGAATTCATCAAGAATCTTGTTCAGGCCTCAAGATACTCAAAATAAAGCATTTCTTCAGTCTGATTTTCCTGCAATTTTAACTGCAAGAAAAAAATTAGTATCAATGTGAGGACAATTCAAACAAAACCAATAATCAAGATAACTAGACAAACATAAATGAAATCGCTACAACAAAATCTTTTGCGGAGGTGACAAAAGTCAACAAGAAAAAATCAGAATTCGTTCACAAATCAATCACAAATAAAAATGACTATGTCTCAATCCAATTTACAAAGGAGGTTAAGAACAATCTAAGTTTCCAAAGGTCTTAAAATGGATTGCTATAAGGAGATTATGAAAGATCCTAATCAGGTCGATATTAACTGTCTTAGGGAGAAAGAAGTAATATAAGCCATAAAAGCTTTGGATTTTGATTTAAACATTTTGGATTATGAGAACTTTAATTCTAACCATACCCCAAATCAAGAGAATATGAGTAGTTTACTTATTTCCACTATATTAAACAGAAGAGTTGTTGACTAAGAGTTTCAGAACCTCCTCGCTAGAAAAATTAAGTAAGCCAAAAGTAAAATGAAATAAAGGTACCTTGAAAGTTAAATCCTTTTTTAAAGAAAAAAGATATGCCAGCTCTCCAAACAAATATTATGGATTACCTATAAAACTTATGAGCTGGAATATCCGCGGAATATGTAATAAAGCTTCGTTGAGAAGGCTAAAATCCATTAATATTAAAGAGAATATTTATTTACTTGCATTGCAAGAGCCATTGGTGAAGATTGATAATCTGGAAAAATAGCTTTTAGACTAGGTTTTAAACACTTTAAGAGCGATATAAATAACAAGATATGGATTTATGGAATGATAACTTTAAGATATAATTTATTCATGGTGAGTTATCTTATCCGGGTTTTAACAAGAATTGTTTTTCCACTATTGTGTATGATAAGTGCCAAAGAGACAAAAGAACTGACCTTAGGACTAATCTCATAAATTTCTCAATCACATCCAAGGAATGAAATGTTATTAGAGATTTCAATGTGATTTTCTCTACTGATGATGAAGACTTTAATGACACCATAAATGCTTGTTCTTTTGAGGATGCTAGTTATGCTGGTACCAAATATACATGGTCTAATGGTTCACAATGGAGAACTTGGCTATACTCTCCTTAACTCAGCTTGGACTGACTACTTCCCTGACACCAAGGTGGTCCATATGGCTAGAACATGCTCTGTTCATACTACCAATTGTATTACTATATCTTAGATCAGAAAGTTCTTAAAGAGCAACTTTAAATTCATAAACATGTGGACCATTAACCATGATTTTCTTAGTATTGTTGAATAAAGATGTGGTGGTGAAATATAGGGCTATAATATGTATGTTTTTTGGAATAAAACTAAGAGACTAAATGAGGATCTCAAGAATTGGACTATGCATTGTTTTGGTAACATCTTTGATAAGGTTTTAGAAAATGAGAAGATTGTTAAAGACCTTGAGATCCTATACCAAAATGCTAACAAGATTGAGGACACAATTAACCTTACTAAAGCTAATTTCATATACCTTAAGTCCATTGCCAAAGAAGAATCCTATTGGTAGTAAAAATGCTACTTTAATTGGCTTAAAGACGGTGATAAAAACACTGTTATCTATCATGCTTATATAAAAAAGAAAAGGAGAAAAAACAAAAAATTTAAGTATAAAAGATGGTAATAATTGAATTATGGATACGAACTTATTAGCTAGCTCTACTTAATCATACTTTAAGAAAATCCTAACTGATCCTTCCTATAACAATCCTGAAACTGAAGAAAACTTATTAAATAATTAAATATGTAATAACATTCCTAAAATGATAATCATGGAAGAAAATAACCTGCTTATGGATCCTCCAAATGCTGATGAGTTCTACGGTGTAATAAAAAATCTCAATCAGTTGGAATCAATGGATTCAATAACTGCTTCTTTAAGTCTTGCTGGCACATTATAAAATATGATTTATATAATGCTATGAGATCCTTTCTTTAGAGCCACCATATTCATCATGGAATACTTGCTACTTGCATCTGCCTTATTCCCAAAAATAACAACCCTAACCATTAGAAGGAAAACAAAACACAAGATTTATACGTGAAATAAACCCTTTAATGTGAAGAGTAAAAAAACCACGGGATGGATTAGGAGTCCACCCTAAACACTTCTATTATTATAGTTAGGGTAAAAGTAGTATGAATAAGTCTCACACATATCTACAAACCCACCAACGATTACACAGAATAATAGATAACAAAAGAGAAGCACAAAATGGGAAAAATATCACCAAAACTGCAAGTCTGTTCCAGTAGTGATTTCTCCAATCCGTAGCACCAATTCACAATCCAACCGGTCAGATTGAAGCCCCTAATGTGATAAATACGTTGTCAAACGTTCAGCACAAACAGACGTCGTTTGCCCATCGATCCAACCTCTTTACAATGACTGCGGTGAACAGATCCGAAAACCAAAAATAAAAAAAATACTCTTTATGTTTGTATTCTCGAAAATATTTCTCTTTATTTGTTTTTTTATATCTTTTTGGGTGTGTCTTTGAAAACCCTAGGTTATAAGTTGGGTTTAATTGGGCTGGACCCTAACATCATCTTCAAGTTGTGAATCTTAGATGGTGATAATAGGTTGGAAGTCTTATCATCAAATTTAAAGTTTCAAATAAAGAAACTTACATTTTACTAAAATTGAAATCAAAATCGAAACGAATCAAACTGAAACATCTCTAAACTATGTCTATTGCATGTCGATGAAATCCTGGAGTGCGCCTCTTCAAACTTCATCTTCAATGAATGATTTGATGAAATTGTACAGAAGTCTATCAATTCAATCTCAAAAGGCCAAATAGTGCAGTGAATCTCCAAAAAATGAATTTTTTATAATTTCATTTGCAACAAGATTAATTATATTCTTATCTCTTCAAGCTGCTATGAATCTCAAATGGCGAGTAGGTCAAATTTTAGCTAAAATTTCTAGCGCTAAACTAAGATTATCAGTCTACAAGTTAAGGTTTTAAGTTTTCTTTACTTTTATGGATCTGATACTTTATCAAAATTAATAAAACAAAAAAATTATTAAAAAAATTTGATAATTTAAATTATAAATTATCAAAATCCACTCAATATTTAATTAAATTTCAAACTTTTTGTTTTATGTTTTGACGAAGACTTGTTCTCAGAAGAATAATGAGTTTTATATTTATTAGACTTATATTTAGAAGATGCATTTTTAATTAAATTTATTTTTGAGAGAAGCAAATTATAAATCATTTTGTTAACCGGTGTATATGTGATTGGTTAAGAAATTTGTAATTTTTTTTGTTAAAATAAATTTTATATTTTTGAAATAAAATTTATAAATTTATAATTTAATTATAAAATATTTTTAAATATAAAAATTTAATAATTACTTAACTAGTTAAATATCGATAAACAAATCCCAAATTTAAAATATCAAAATCTCGTTTATGATTAAAGAGACATTTTGTTTAATATTTATTAAACTTATTATATGGAGATAAAAATAATGAGTTTTATTTGTGATTTACTATTGATATTAAAATTAATTTTAAGTAACATTTTCTCAAAACATTATCTAATTATTTTTAAAAATAGTAATTTCAATTTTATAAAATGAAACTATTAGAGTTAAATTTTAAATTTTAAATTTTTTTAATCAAGATTTTTTTAATTTATGATTGACAATTTGTACAAAAGTTATAGTTATGCTAAGAATAATATACAATTTGAAACAAAATTGAAAGGATAACTTCATGTTAGAATGTATGTTGATGAAGGAGTGCATATGGTCAATCTTTGGATGAGTTAAGCAATTTTATCGAGGTTTCATACTCTGAATGACTTCATCACCTCTCATATAGTAAATATAAGTGGTTTGACCTGTCCAAACAAAATTGATAAAACATAGAACCATGATACTTGCATCTTTGATATAAACAAGCAGTTTTCCTTTAGAGCTGGTCATCAACCCTTAAATATCCACAACCCAAAATTTCAAGAGATATTATTGCTTTTAATGAGTTAAGGATTTGGTTATTAGAAATATCATTTTATTTTATTTTAAAGTCCACTTAGCAAGACAATCAGTTGTTTGGTTTTGGACTCTAGATATATATTTGATAGTCATCGAGATAAATAATAAATTTCTATCACAGGTTAATATAAGGATTGAGAACCAATGACCTACGCCTTTCTCTAGTATATCATTCAACAAAGAATAATCAGTTTCAATATCAATTTTTTTGAAACCATTCTTATTGCAAATAAGCAGGCCATCAAGCGTAGCCCTACATTCAACAATCATCGGGGATTGCTTATCATAAAGTCTACCAAATACAGTGATAACATTACCATTGGGGTCTCTTATGATATCAGCACCAATAGACCCCCGATTTAATAGGAAAGATTCATCAATGTTCAATTTAAGCCTATTGGTTTTAGAAGATTCCAATTTAATAAGGTTTGCTTTACCTGGATTAAAGTGAGAAAAAAAACAACCAAGTTTATTAGCTATTCTATGATCACCCTACCAAATTTTGTTGTTAAGAATCTTAGCACTATCCATATTAGAAAGAATATAATAGATTTTATCAAGGATAACTTTATATGTAATAAAAGAACTGTTATGTTTGATTTTATTCCTAAAGTTCCATATAGTCGAACAAATAATTGTAGGTAATATATTTATAATATGTATTGCTTTAAGAGTGGACCGGAACCAACATCTAATTAGATGATGGGCGACCATATAGTTACCAATAGAAATATTATATAAAATAACAAAATGATTCCAAATAGGCCATATTATTAAGGAATTAATAAATAAATGATTGGTGGACTCAATATCATTACATAATTGACATTCTAAGGCAAGGCATAAGTTTTTCTTTTGAAGGTTTGTATTAACGGGAATCCAACCCTTCAAAATGTTCCACAACAAAAAAGAATACTTGGTAGGGGTAATAGAATTCCAAATCTTTGTAAAAATATTTGAGATATAACATTTGTTTCTAATAAATTCCAAGTTACATTAGTACTAAACTTGATAGGTATCCAGATACCATATGCTAACATCATCTTTATCACTATTGATTTTGAAGTTACTGATTTTATTGATTTAAGTGAGAGTCATTAATTTTTTGAGTTTTTGTAAGTTCTAATTGTTTTCAGACCCGAAACTATCCTTATCAGAAGAGTACTAATTGTTTTTGGTGCCCGAAAGACTTATTAATGGCTTGTTATCCAGCCATAAATCTAAATTATCATTTCTTAAAATCTAATGAATAAAAAGCTCATCAATATTCTTAATAAATATTAATCTCTACCGATTTCCAGATTCTTTAATATTTGGGTTTATTTTTAATGGATGAATATTTTTTGTATAAATTGAGTGCATATAATTGGCCAAATAGATTTTATTCTCAAGAAATTTATACCAAAGCTTATAAGAAATGGTGGTCTGTAAGTCAGAAAGTTTCCTAACATTTAAGCCACCTTCTTTTTAAGGCTTACATAATAAATGCCAATTAGTCCACAATAGGGCTTTAGATGTTTCTTTAAGCCCTATAAAAATTATTTAATGAGTCTTTCAGTTCTACTTAATACAATGGTAGGAATATTTCAACATTTAATATGGTAAATGGGAATGAACATAAGAATAGATTGAATCAAGACTACAACCAAATGAAACAAATTTGTTATCCCATTCACTAATTTTGGATCCAACTTTGCTAATCAAGTCATCATAAAAGCTGGATTTTTTGCTATTATGGGTGGTAACACCTATATATTTTAGGGGCAGAGGCTTACTTTTAAAGCAGTGGTATCTTCAATGAGTTTAAATATTTGATTATTAATGTTTGTTGAAACAATTAAGCTATATTTTTCTTTGTTAATGACTGACCAGATAGCTTTGGTACAAAATTAAGAAGGTATTTAGTATATTAATATTGTTCTTGGAGCCATTTGTGTAGATGACAAAGTCATTAGCAAACATTATGCAATTTATATTAAGATTGCTTCTAGTAATGTATGTCATTTGCTGACAGTTATTGAAGAGAAAATTAATACCTCTAATGAGGTATTCTTCTGCAATGATGAACATGCTGGGAGATAATGGATCTCCATTCCTATTTGATTAGCACCCTTAAAATAGCCTTTAGTTTCGCCATTTATAATAATTAGAAAAAACAGAATTGATGCCACTGATTATAAGATTGACAAAGTTGTTATGGAAACCAAATGCTTTGAGAACATTTAATATGAAATTGTGAGAGATGTTATCAAAGGCTTTGTCTATGTCAACCTTCAAGAGAATGTTAATAAATTAATTCTTTTATATAACCAAGGAATTAAAAAAAAACTAATTTGTTTTATAACTAAGTTTGAACTGATTTTTAAATTTTTTGTGTTAAAAACAGATTTATAATTTTTTTAAACCTTTTATTTTTATATTTATTGAAAATAAAAAAATACAACTCATATAAAAACGATTTAAAAAAAATTATTAAGATTTTTTTTTCAAATGAACTAGTACTATTAAATTTAGAAAGATTGGAGACATATAAAGCAATGTAGTTAGTGCTTGAGTATTACACATATTAAATGAGTTGGATGCGCTAAAATCAAAATTAAAACCGCCATTTTTTTTAATTTAGGAGTCAGAGGAGCCTTGAATCAAGGTTTTGATGTGCTTCCCCCTAGATTCTTTCAAAAGAGTTTTTATTGGTGACGAATTGATGAAGAGCTGAGGGAATTTTGATTGGCAAATTCTTAGTGATTAACTCAAATTTCTTGAAGTATGAGGCTAACGATAATTCCAAAATGATTCGAAGGATAATCATTCATAGAGATTTCACTCAAGATTATCTGAAGAAGTTTAATAACCAGTTGGGCTTTGAAACTGCATAATCAGGTTGAATTTCACGACTTACCTATGATCTGTTCAATTTTTTTTCTTCATGATTCTTCCATTAAAGGGAAGATTATATCCCTCTTCTTTTTTTTTCTTTTTTTTGGTTTCTTATTATCTTGACCTAATGCAGCTGAATTAAGAAGCTGTAACCGAGATCATGGTCTTTGAATTCCTAAGAGCCTTATCGCATAGATCCTTACAATCGATGTTGTTTATTATCAACTGCATTAGATTTTTGTCACGTAATACTACCTGCTATAAAGCTTGTTATTAAAAAGATAACTTATTTTATTAGTACTTTATATTATTAATGTAGAGAATGATATACTGAATGAGCTGCAATACTTGGCTTAGATCTCTAAAGAACCATATTTCCAGACTGTCCAACAACATTATAGCTCTCAACTGATTTGGAATTTGATCCATGTTTAGATCTAGTTTGAACTTAAACTTGTGAGTTCATTTAGCGAGGAAATCTGTAGAAGAAATTTGCTTCATATATATGTGGCATATTTTCATATCTGATGTTAACAATTTCGTGCAACACTTGCTTCACCATTTATATGTGGGATGATGTCCCCCTTTGAGTTTCTGATTATTGCTTTAGTACTTTCTTCACCATTTAAAAGGCAAGAGTCATCAATGTTTAGTTTAAATATAGTTGCAGAGGGAAGTTTCTAGTTGATATAGCAGACCCTTCTAGGAGTGTTTAGGTGATTGTAGCATCTCACTTCTAAGGAAATATTAGTATCCTTGTCCCATAGGTTTCTTTTTAATAAACTGGCAGCATCAAGTCTTCAAATTTTCTTTTTGATTTGACAGATTATGATAGAGGCCGTGGAAATTTTTAATTGATATTTGACCATATTGTATTTTAGACTATAAAGTCCAACAAAGAACCAGTTAAAGATGATTGAACCTTTAATCATGTCAATAAAACTGTTAAAAAAACAAAAATTGTAAGGATTTTAAGAATAAAATGAAAATAGATCTTATCGAATGCTTTCTCCATATCTATTTTGATGAGAAGATTTCATCCTCTTATCTTCCTATTTTAATCTTTTAATAGCTCTTGAGTCAATAAAGTGTTATCATGAATATTTCTCCCTTGGAAAAAACCATTTTGTTCTTCAGAGATTAACTTAGGTAGTAAGGTAGAAAATTTTTCATTCATAAGCTTGGATTTTATTTTGTTTAAGATTGTGCAGCGAATTATAAGTCTGTAGTCGTTGCAAGTCTTAGGATAATATTTCTTACGTATTACACAAGTGGTTGTTGCATATACTCCTTGAGGAACATAGTATCAATTTTAGAAGTTTTTAATGGCTGCATACAAGTCCTTACCTAATATATACCAATATTTTTTATAAAAATATTTTGTTGAAACCATCGACACCAGAAAAACTTGAAGGATTTAGGGAATTTATAAAGCTATAGATCTCATCTTCTATGGGAGATTTAATTAGTGTTATATTGTCTTATGGGTGATGATCTTAGGGATAATATAGAAGAGGTAAGGAATATATCTTTTTGTTGTATGTTCTGTAAATAAGCTTTGAAAGTGTTAAATAACAGCGAGACCAATCTCTTGATGGTTTTCAATCCAAGTGTTTCCTTCTTAGATTATGGAGATTATGGATTACATTAGTGTTCTTGTCCCTATTTTGAAGCTAATTGGCACTACATTTATGTTCCCATAATGATTCATCCCTGACAAGAATTCAAAGATGATTAGCATTTTCTTTTTCTAGATTTATTTTGTCTTCAGTAGTTATAGTTTGTTGAAAACAGTTCTCTAGAAATTTGACTTCTTCCTTCGAGTTAAAAATTGCATTAAAGATATTTCCAAATGTATCTTTGTTCCAACTTTTTTAGTTTAGTCTTTTACCTTTTCGATTTTTCGAGAATATATGTAATAGAGAGCCACTCATTTTTTCTAGCCAACAATTCTCAACCATATTGTAAAAATCAGGATGACGGAGCCACATGTTTTGGAATCTGAAAGTAGTCTTTGTTTTATCAGATTGTTGTGTAATTGAGATGAAAAAGAGACCATGTTCAGAGCTACTTCTAGCCATGTGGGTCATAGTTGTGGTGTCGAAATAGTTTGACCAGACATTATTGTGCAACACTTCATCCAATCTCTTTCACTTGTGGGAGTTTGTCAAGGTAAATTTTCTTCCATTAAAACCAGGATCAGTTGGGTTACAATCATCTATAATGTTATTTATCTCGTCCATGCTTCTCACACAAAGAGAGGTACAAGATAATTTCTCAATTGGATTTGTGATGGCATTGAAGTCGCCCATCACAATTCATTTCATATTGTTATCAACTATTTTCTTTAGACTGTTCCATAATTCTAGCTATTTTTAAATTTAATTTAAAAGTGAGTTGACTATTTAAAACCCTACTCTAAAAAGTTATTATATCCAATATTTTCGACCTATTATTTACCCAAAATATTTTTTTTATACAAAATCATCAAACTCATGTTATATATATATATATATTTTAATTTTTAAAATCATAACTCGGAAAAAAAATAAAAAATACATAGGTTTTATATTTTAAGACAAACAAAACTAGATCCATGAATGTTTTTTTACGAGCCTAGTTAACACTAGTCTCGCATCTAGTTTTTTTTGGTTCGACATCTATCATCTAAAATTTTTAATTCTATATTTGATGTCATCTAAAAATATATGGAGGGTAAAATGATCTAAGAATATTTCAAAGGTCACACAAAATTTGATGTTACATTTCATTTCTTTATATAATAATGGTGGTCGGCTTTTAAGGCCTCCATGGTTAGTCTATTTTTGGCTATTCCACCCTATTATTTTACTAAATTAAACATATTTACTAAATGTTTAACATTTGTTTGGCCTATCTTACAAAGCAAACTCTGGTCCAAAATGTACCCAATATTTCACTGGTTCGACCCACAGTTTAGATAAATTATGTCCTTATTAACACCAGTTCCGCATCTATCTAAAACATATTTTAAAATACCTCTAACAATGGTCCCGTATTTATCACTAGTCTCATATTTATCATAAAATATATATTTTATATTAGTCTCGCAAAGCTAGATGATAAAAGCGAGAAATTGGACATTGATGATTTCACATTTGATGTTCTAGATGCAAGATGCAAGATATGAAGCATAAAATAAACTTAATAAAAAATGAAAAAAATACAAAAACATCATAATACTTACCTGAAAACACAAAATCGTTTTCGTCTGTCAAACAATTCATTAATCCTAGGTTTATAAACACAATCCTATTCGATTGACAATTTCAACCAAAAAAATGTTAATCAGAGACGTTGATAAAAATAAAAATAAAAAATATTTATTCCGTCATTTATTTTCCCCCCGTATTTCATCAATTCTTTCCACATTGTTATTTTTTCCCATACCATATAATACCATATCATCGAAGTGTGAATTCAGATGATTTTTTATGAACAAACCATGATAACAAAATTAAGAATCAAAATAATTATATTTTTTGTCTATAATTTTGTCCAGACATTGAAGTTGGGCTAAAGGTTTGCTTTTTCTCGAATTTGGTATCAAATTCTTTGTTATTTTTGTGCTGGGAAGAAAGGACAATGACAAAAGAAACATAATTATTTGAGCGTTGGTGGAAGGAAGACAATGGCAAAAGAAATATAAATTTGAAGTGAGGTGAAGGGTAGAAAAATAAAAACCTGATTGTTTTTTGGAAATTTTCAAACAAAGTACAGAAAAGTATTGATGGAGGAAATAGCCTCATCCAAAATCAAATCGTAAAAAAAAGAACGACATCAAATAAAAAAGATAGAAAAAAAAGAAAGTATTTAATGAAAATGTTAAATATATATATATATATATATATATATGGTCTTTAATGAAAAAAACAAGAAAATACTAAAACTATATTCAGTATTTGATGAAATGATAGATTTTTTTTATCTTTAATAAAAATATGAAATATATTTAGTAAGGATATTTGTAATATTTTTAAAATAGTAAGATATTAGATAATAAATGTATTTGAGGTATTTAAAATTAATTAGATATTAAATAATAAATATTAAAGTTAATATATCTTTTTGAAATATATATTAAAAAACCAAAACTTTCAATTTAAATTTAAGATCCATCCAACAAACCTATTACAGATAAAGATAAGGACAAAAAAACTTAAGAAATTTTATATCTAAAATATCCTTTTATATACGATCCACGAAACACGGTGATCTATCATATTTGAATTTAAGAAATATTTGAGGTATCTAAAATTTTAAATTTTAAAGGTTCGTATGTTTTAAACCGTAATTCGAAAAAAAAGTATCTGAAAATATCATTTTTTTATTTAAGACGAACAGATTAGTACCTCATGATAGGTTTTGAATTTTTTTAATATATATATATATTACACAAGTTTCTCATTATATGGTCTCGCATCTATCATAGTGGGCTGGTTTCGCATCTATCATAGTGGGCTGGTTTCGCATGGGTTTGTTTCACATCTAGCATCTTTGGGCCTTCACATCTAGCATCAATTATAATGGATCTTGATTCACATCTAGCGGTGCATCTAGTATAGAAAAGAAGGTTTCGTATATTCTTTGTTTACACTCTAAATTTAAAATTAAAAGTCCATATCTTTTAAACCATAACTTGAAAAAACAATCCGAAAATACTATTGGTTTTTTTTAAGCCGAACAAAACTAATAACACTCATGATATGTTTTGATTTTTTTTAAATATATATTTTACATAGGTTTCTCATTATCTGATTTCACATCTATCATAGTGGGCTGGGTTCACATCTAACATCTATCATATTGGATCTTCGCATCTACAATACAAAACAATAATAACGTTTCACATATATAAAAACATGTTTTGCATCTACCATTCGAGAAGAATTAACACATTTCACAACTATGAGTACGTACAGAACAACACGTTTCGCATCTTCAACCTGCAATTTTTTGTTTTAAAACTTAAACCTTTACTCGAACATAAATTTCCAGAAACACACAAACACCAAAATCTATGAAAACCTAACTAAAATACAAGAATCACACTACATTAGCAACGTAATATCAGATGAATACAAAAAATAATAAAAAAAAAGATCTCGAGTACCCTAATATTTCGAAATAAAAAAATGAGTTACCACAAACACACATCGACACATCTAAATAGATATCCAAAATCAAACTTCGAAATCAAATAAAAAGACAATCAAAATCATACGAAAATAAAAGAAAAATAAGAAATCTAATACAAAATTGAATCATCGCCTTTAAGTACTATTCTATTCACGTACAGAGAGATAAAAAAAGGAAAAAAGTGAAGCATGGGCTTTAAAAACTTTTATATCATTGAGTAAGGGTATTTAGAGAATTATTAGGTCTTAGATGATAAATATTTGAATGAAACGATTCATTCTCACAAATACATAAAAATATGAATCTTAAATGGATAATATTATTACTTTTCGATTTTAAATGATATTTAATCTTAAAAGAAATATAAGAATAATAACCTATTTTGAAATATTTATATATTTTTATTCATTTAAAATTTTAAAAATAAACGATCTCACTAAAATATAATATTTGTAAATGACACCCAAAAAAATCTGTAAATACTATATTACCGTGTTCTTTTTAATGCTGATAGTAAGCAAAAATAAATATATTTATATCTTTATAAAATTATAACTTTCCATTATATAGAAAAAATGCTGATAATGATATAAAATAGCTAATAGCTAATAAATGTTTGCACCGGTTAGCATTATCCAATTATAAAAAGCAAAACAATAAATGCTTCGTAATCATCCCATTCCTACCAAAAGCAAGAAACTGAAATCGTTCAGTTACGTATTTATTGATTCAACCAAAATTTATTTTCTTAGTTTAGCGTTTTGAGAAAGGGAAACTTAGGTTACAAGTAAGCAAAACTAGGTGTAACACCCAAAAATGATGATCATGATTAAATTCATAAAGATGATGATATACCGATGCTTAGGGAGGTCGAAAGTTGGCATGAGCCCATCTCAACCGGTCTAATGCGAATTGATTCGCTCAAACTTTGACAGGTCGAAACTTATAACAAGTTGAGTATTGGTAATTTTGGTTCATATACGAATCGGGTTTTAGTAAAATAATATATGTCTGGAATTAAGTGCTTTCTCCTGTAATTCGATATCCAAACCCATAATTGTTTTTTTTAAAGAATATTAATCTAAGATTTTTACTTTTGAAATTCGAGAGACTGTTTCAAGTGGTGGCTATGATTTTTTTTTTCTGGGTTGGAAGAGAAGAGCTGAGTAGAATTTTAAAGAAATAACAAAGTGGTTGCTCGAGAAAAAGGTAAAGAAGATAGATATGATGTTTGGTGTAAAATTAAAAAAAATAGTAAATTAAGTATTTTTTTTATGGAGAAAATAACAAAGTGGAGTATCTTTCAAAATATGGAAGAGATAATATATCTTATGGAGGAAATAGCTTCACCCCTAACAAAATATTAAAGATAAAATGAAAGACTAAAGTGAATTGTGTAATGAAAATTAGTAATTTATAAAAGTTAGAATTTCATTGTTATGTCTATCTTTATTGTTGATGGTGATATTTTTTAAAATAATCTCGTTCATATATTTGTTTTTTTTGTTTATCCACATTTTATAAGTTTGATATATTTCTTCATTTTTTATTTTATTTTTTATTTTTTCACTCTTTCATTACGGTCGTCATTTTCACACTACTTAATAATAAGGTACAAAATTCAAATCAAACAAGGAAGTATAATAGACAAAGAGAAATAAAACATGTCAATTATTCATTACGCTTTTGCTATTGGCTTTCTTGATGTATGTTAGACGTGGCCAAAACCAGACATTACACATGTGCTCGGTTCAGTGAGTATGTATATATCTAATCCAGGTAAAGTTCATTGGAAAACACTAAAGTTGATTTATTAGATATTTAAGAGACACTATATCTTTGTGTTTGTGTTATGGAGGTGACAAACCTATACTTGAAGTACATACAAGTGTTGACATGACTGATGATCTTGATAACCGAAAGTCTACCTGAGATTATGTTTTTACATCTTCAGGGGAGCCCTTTCCAGAAATCCAAGCTACACAACGGGTAACATCGTCAACCTCTAAGATAGAGGATATTATAGTAGTGAAAGAAATAAAATATATGCTTTGGCTTAAGAGGTTCCTTCGAGAGTTAGGGATGAAGTAAGATGAGTATGTAGTATTTTGTGATAATCAGAGTGTTATGGAATTGAGCAAGAATCTAATGTTGAAAAAACCATTGGCTGCTAGTATATAATCAATAAAAAAGAAATAAAGCTGAAGAAAGTTCACACCGATATTGTTCAGGTCCAATCCACTTTAGGCACAACTTTATAACTAGGGTTTGTAATGCCCTAAAGTTATATATATGAGAGCCACACACCGAATAATACAAGAACAAACACGATTTTTTGGTTTTTGGATATGTTGTATGCAATTACAATTAAAATGTCCCATCAAAAGGAAATAATGTCTATTTTTTCTGAATTTTAGATAGTATGTTTACAACATTTAAGGCTTCGTGCTAGTTGGTGAGAAATCGCTAATGAAACATTATAGTATTTTTGGTGATATTCTTCACTTTTCTTTCTCTTTATGTTACTTTATTATGCTTGAATCGCCGGTGAGTTATGGATCTTTATTAGATACTTGTACATCAATTTATCATAATCACATAAGTGTTTGTGGTAGAATCCTTATAGTATCTGTGGTTTTTACTCTTCACATCGAAAAGGTTTTACAACATAAAATAAATCTTGTGTGTTTATTTATTTTACCGTTGATTAATTTGCCATGATTACCTTTTTGGTTTATTTGGTTAAATAATCGATGAATAATTAGTGGTGAATTGAGTTTCTTATTTATTTTATTGTTTTAAAATTATTTATTTTATTGTTTTAAAATTGATATTTAGGGGATTGATATATTATATTTTTTTTTCCATATTGTTGGCATCTGACTTAGCAACAAAGAGTAGGCATACGATTTTATGCGGTGTTGTTTATTAGGAGGTTTATATGATTATACCAAATCATAAAATCCAGTTATCGTGGCGTACTCAGTTCAGCATGCTCTCAATGAATGGTAAAAGTCTTTAGCTTTTAACATGATTTAACTTTGGCTTCTGTCGGGTTTTACATTTATTCCCTCGATCGTTCTCCATGATTGGGTTATTTGATCTACTTTTTTAGGTAAAATTTTTAAGTTTACCTTTGTTTTTTATACCTTATAATCGTTGGTTAAAAGTACAAACATCCCTAAAGTTAAATTAGAGAAACAATTTCTCTCATTTGGATCGGGTCGAATAATCTATAAACCAGGTTTATGAGGAAATAAATAAGCGACATCGTGGGTGAACATTGTATCCATTGTATTGGTCTTCGAAATTTTCTTCCCTTACATTAGATTGAACGTCGATTTTTTAAAATAGTGTATTTTTTAGAACAAGTGATAAAGTCTATCAATATAAGCGGTTTCACAATATGGATTGAGTGAAAAAAAAGTAAATTCAGGTACCTTATGGCAGGTAACATAAAATTTTAGCTCATCATGAAAATCCACAGCTTTAGCACTAGCATGTAGGGATGACAACGGGGTGGATCGAGGGTGGGTACCTATATATCCACAACCCGCCCCGAAATCCGACGGATATTTTTTTTTCCATACCAAATCCAAATCCGTGGGTTCAGGTTACCCACACGAGTACCCGCGGAAGAAACCCGCTATAGATACCCGAACCTATAATAAATAAAAAATAAAAGTAAAAATTTAACAAAATACAACCAAAAATTATAAACTTCATCCACTTGATCTAAGGTATAAAATTAAAAATAAACATTTAAATATTTTAAAGTAAAAAATAAATGTCTTCGTTAGCTTCTATCCCAATAATCGACTATCCATTGCAAAAGCTTCAACCCAATTTCTCAAGAAATTATAAAAAAAAAGAAAAAAAATATTCCGAAATTAAAAAATTATATAACAAATCATTATGTATTTACTAAAAAATAAATATTACATCAAAAATCTATATCAAATTTGTATATATATTTAGAGTATATGATGAAAATTGAAATATATATATATATATATATATATATATATTAAAAATATGTACGATAAAAATATTTAGAATATATTCTGTATCAAATATATAGAATATATTTGAAAATAAATTTTAAAATCTATATAGAATATATAGATTTATTTAAAAATAGTATAAAATTGAATATGAAATAAATAAATATATATAAAATCTTTATATATATTCAGAATTAAATATTTTATATGATAAAAAATTGAATTTTAGTACTCAGTATCAAATCTATGCATATAGAATTTTAGTATTTTTATTAATTTTTTAGGAAAACAGAATGATTTATATATTAATATATAAACTATATAATATACAGCATATATAATCCAAACAAATACAAAAATCGTTGGAATACATAATAATTTTTTATTAGTTTTTTCGAAAAACATAAACAGTTTATATATACTGTATATATAAATGAGACAAAGAGAAATAATTATTGTAAAACCATTTTTAGAAAACATGAACGATTTTTAGAGAAAAAAATAAAAAAACCGATTACTCTCAAGAACATAGAAAAAAAAGAAAAAGAAAAAGAAAAATCACCGAAATAGATAAAGACACCTGAATATTAGGAAGGAAGCGAGTGACAACTGAAAACCAAAGAACGGAGCAACAAATCGTGGCGTTCAGTACAGTAGTGATGGTTCTATCTCAGAAAATGAAAACGAGAGAAGCGAAAGTGAAAAATGAGACAGATTAGATATTGATAGGTTTTTTTTTCTTTTAGAGTTAGGAATATTATAACGGGCTACAATAAATAATAATATTAATAAGGTTGAATATTTAGTCTTTATAACGGGCTAAAAATAAAATCAATAAATAATTTTTATATTTATATAAATGAAAGGTATTTTTACGGGAAGGGTTCGGGGCAGTTACCTGTGGTTTAATATTCAAAACCGAAACCAAACCCGAACCCGAACGAATAGTAAAAATAAAAACCATAACCCGCCTCGTTTTTTTTTCAGATAACCCACCCCGTCGGTTTGGTTTGGTTCGGGTACCCACCATTTCGGTTTAAATTGCCATCCCTACTAGCATGCGAAAAAATCGTGTAATATTTTTTTCTTTGATGTCCATAAGTAACATGGTTATCTTCATATATATTTTTAAGATAGTTCAAAAATACAGATATGGAAAAAATTCTTATAATACAGTTCTATCACAATTCTTGATGGAGAACCGCCAGAACAATGCCGCTAGCGATGGAGGTTTAAGACACGTATGACTATGCTTTCCAAAATAATAATTTAAGTCACTTTTATTTCTTAGAACATTTAAGGAAGCTCTTTTGGGATATAACAAGATTTTAAATTCAGATTATAAGCAACTAGAAAATCTAATTCAAGATTTGACAATGCCTGAATATTTAAGAGAGATTTCACTTTAAAGAGAGTTTGAGAGATTTTGCAAGATGTATTTTGTTCTTGAATGGATTACCTGTTTATAGAGATGATCAAACCCTTTCAAAATTTTATAATTATTCATAAAACCATAGCTTAAGTCACAAACCTTAAAGAGACACTTTTTCAGAAAAGTCAATTTTCCAGGAACACAATATTTTAGACTTCACCATGGTCAACCCTGCTTCGTTTGTGCAAGATGTATTGCTGTATTAGTTACGCAAAGAATAAATAGCATTTTATTAATTTGGTCATGACTAGTCTTGGGTTGATCGTGGAAAAAGTAACTTTGCCAGAATTAGACCCAGACTGGTCGCGACCAAGTCGAGCAAATAAATTCTAGAGATTTTAGTTGTGTCAAGTCTTCACTTTCGCCCGGACCAATATTGTTATGATAGCAATAAATTCCTCTTTGTTGTGATTAATACAATCCTGATCGCGACGAAATGTCTCATGAATGTTTCCAATAGGTTTAGCTAGCCTATTTCTCCTTGTTGCTTCCCCAAATCCGATGATTCAAACTCATCTTTAGATAATCTATATTTAATCAACATCTCCAATAATCCTCCACTTGATTAAATTCCTTCTCTTTTATATCTATTTTAAGATAACTCTTGTGCATTAAAGGAAATATATAATATCTTTCAATTTGAATTTTACCTTAGTGTAAAAATAACAAAGTTAAGTTGGAAAATATTGGTAGTCATAACTTTGAACCAACCTTATTATATGGCACGACGAGCGATCTTACACACATAATTGTTTCATCAAACATTTTTACATATTACACTTTAGCACTATTTTGATTATGTTCTCTATCCAATTTAAGAACCATAACTTGAGAGGGACTCATTCTCTCATGAGAGGCGACACCACCTCTAGATTTTCATAGCTACAGTTCTGGCAGTGTGTTCATACCCTTTGGAAGCACATTTAACACATACTGAAATATTTTAAAAATTTCTTTGAACTTATCCGTCCAAGGTAATGACCAACATATCCCACACTCATCGCGGAATAAACTCTAATTTATTTATATGTTAAACATTTTCACAAATAACTCGTTCTAATCTATTTCCAATTCGAGTTTAGGTTCTCCAAGTCGTATAGGGTTGCTATTATTTAAAACATAATTATTTTAAATCTTAGTCTCATCTCTCTAGATGTAGAGTTTACCATTTCTCGAGCTAATGGTTTGGTAAAAAAATATGTTAAGTTCTCACTAAAACGTACACATGAGACTAATATAATTCCACTTTGAGTTAGTTTTCTAACATACTCATGTTTCAAACTTATATGTATAGATTTTCTATTTTAGATTTCATTGTAGATCTACCTAATGTTTCTTGACTATCACAAGTATTTGTCTTATCATATTCCACTTCTCATTGAATTCTTCCAAAAAATATATTTTAATCATTCAACCTCTTTAACAGTTATGACCAATGCTATAAACTCGAAATCCATATTCGAATGTGATATGCGCATTTGTTTCTTTGATCACCGCGAAACAACACCACCTGAAAATGTGAACACCCACCTCGTAGTCAATTTGTTATTGGTTAGACCAGTAATCCAACTTGCATCTGTATATCCTTCAAGTACCCTAGGAAAATTAAAATATTGGAGACACATGTCTTTAGTCTTTTCTAAGTACCCTCAAGACCCTTCCAATTGCATTATAATATTTATTACTTGGATTACTCGTAAATTAACTCAATTTACTCACCGCAAAAGATATATCCATCATAGTGCATAAAGTCGAATACATTAAGATTCCTATTGCACTAGCATATTTTAATTGAACCATCGTTCTCCTCTTATTTTTCCAAGCTATAAACTAGGATCAAATGGTGTTTGTGTTTATTTTAATTTTAGATGTTTACACTTATCAAGTACCTTTTCCATATAATGAGATTGACTTAAGGCATAACATCCACTATTATAGAATACCTTAATTCCTAAAACAGTGTATATTTTATTAAGATCCTTCATCTTAAAAGTAGATGATAAAAACCTATTCAGTTTATTAATCCCTTATATGTCATTACTCAATATGATAAAATCATTTACATATAGACATAAAATGACTCTTACATCACCACGAACTTTAATGTATATACATTTGTTAGTCGTATTATGTCTAAACACATTGGATATAATAGAGTGATCAAAATTTTCATGTCATTTTAAGTGTTTGTTTTAGACCATATAATGACTTAATAAGCATACATACCTTGTAATCATTCCTCAGAAGTACAAAACCATCGGGTTGCTCCATATAAACCTCCTTATCGAGATCTTAATTTAGAAACAATATTTTGACATCCATTTGGTGAACTTTCAAATAATATATCAATGCAATTTCAAAGAGCATCCTAATGCTTGTTGTTCTTACCACTGGAGCATATGTGTCAAATTAATATATTCTATCTTTTTTCCAAAAACCTTTTGCTATCAATCTTGCTTTGAATTCTTAAATAGTTTCATCCATGTGACAATTCTTCCTAAATACCCATTTGTAACCAAATTGTCTTGAACCAAAGGTAAACCCACTAACTCGTAAGTGTGATTTGATATTATTGAATCCATTTTATCATTTATAGCCTCTTGTCAAAATGCAGAATTTTGGGATGCTATTGATTCCTTATATCATTTAGGGTTGTATTCTAAAGAGAACATTATTGTAATATTATTGATTATTTCTTCACAACTTCCTTCTAATAAATAGAAATAAATTATTGAGAGTCTATTTCATCGAATCCTAAATTTTAAGGTCTCTTTTCTATTTGACTCATATGGGGTTTTCATGGTTATTCATCAACCTAAGGTGTTTTTCTTAAAATCCTTTCCTCGTTCTACAACAGTTTATATCCAATTATCGTCATATAATTTAGATTCGAAGAACTTCACTTCTCTTGATATAACTACCATATTAGATTCAAAATCTAATAACTTATAAGCCTTGTTATTAGTTGCATATCCAATGCACACACACCTTATAAATTTAAGACTTAATTTTACTCTTCTTAGATATGTGTTTTTTTAGATTGCTAAACACCCCCACACTTTAAAGTAGCCTATGTTTGGTTGTATTCCTTTCCCTAACTCATATAGAGACATCCCGATTTTTCCAAGAAGAATACGATTACAAATATGACATGCAGTTAAAACAACTCCACACAATAAATTAATATGCAATTCTGAATTAACTAGCATAAAACTGGTTATCTTAATCAAAGTTCTATTTTTACGCTCAATCAATCCATTTTCTTGCAGTGTGTAAGGCGCTGAACATTGATGAGTTATCCCATGCTATTGAAAAAAACTATAAAATTCTCACGAGAAGTATTTCCCACCTCTATCATTACGCAAGATTTTAGTCTTATTGTCTAATTGATTTTCTACTTCTTCTTTGAAGATCTTAAACATACTAAATGCCTTATATTTATGTTTAAGTAAATAGATAAAGTAAGTATATAGTAGTCATCAATGAAATTTATAAAATATCTCTTACCCTCATGTGTCAAGATACCGTTTAACTCACATATCTTGGTGTGTATTAAGTTTAACAATTTCGTAAATCTTTTAACAGATTTGTAAAGCTTTTTTATCATTTTTGATTCTATATAGAACTCACATTTTTCATACAAAGTCCGGTTTAACAATTTTATTTATCGTGTTATGTTTTATATGAGCAAGTCTACTATGCCATAATAAATATTCATTACGAGAGAAAGAGTAAATACAATTATTCACTTCATCAGTAATAACTTCACGAGTACATAGTTTCATCATGATGTTACAAGAGTATCTCTTTCCTACAAAAGTCCCGCCCTTGGACAAAACAAAGCTGCTGGATTCGTACACAGATCGAATTCCAACCTTAAATAATAAATCACTAGAAACTAAATTTTTGTTGATTTTCGGAACATACGATAAATTTTTAAGAGTGATTTCTTTCCCACTTGTAAATACAAACTCTTCCTTCTAGCGTCACTCAACTTTGGACTTATTTATGTTTTCCATTTGCACCTCCTTCGTGTTATTCCTTACTTCCATTGTTTTGAACAAGGATTTGTCATGTAATACATGAACAGTGCACATGTATCATACCACAAATCTGAAGTATTATCTTCAATGATAGTGACCTCCATCACCATTTCAACAATATTTTCTTCTACAAAATTTATGTTATCATTAATTTTCTTACAGTTGTATGAACGAGCAAAGTGTTCTGATTTTCCACACACGAAACAATTTTTCTTTACACTCTTAGAGATATTCTTGTTCTTATTGTCAAATGATTTTTGCCCAATTGTTTTTTTTACTTTGGTTCTATTGCATTTACACTCATGGAAGCTCTGACCTTGGATTCTTCTTGTGCATCTCTAGCATGCGATTGATCTCAATCCTCAAGTATTTTTAGGATATATTCGAAACTATACTATTTGGGTTTATGAAATATCATCTTCTGATAATTTTCCAAGATAAAGGCAACTTTACTATTATTGCTCCTACTTGAAAAATTTCTAGAAGCGCCACTTTTACGGACACGAGTTTATTTACTATGATTTACAATTCATGAATTTTGGGGAAAAGTGTTTTACTATCTATAACCTTGAATCAAAATATTGAGAAATTAATTTTTTTACGTACATTCGTCTTCGGTTTTGTATTTTTCTTCAAGTGCATTCCAGAATGCAATGAACTTTAAGTATTATCAACAAGAATGTAATATTATCTTGTCATCGAGTAAAATTCAAATCATCGACTCCAAACGAACAAGGTCTTGGTTCATTAACTTGATATTAGTCATGGTTGTTTTTGCTACCGTGATACTTATTCTTTATTATTGTTAGAAAATAAAAATATGGAAACAACACTTACAACAAAGTGGTATCATAGTTCTTGATGGACAATCGCAAAAAAACTTCGGAGAAGATGAAGCTTTAGACACGTATGACTACGTTTTCCAAAAAGAATAATTTCGGTCACCACTATTGCTTTAACATTTAAAAATGTTCTTTTGAGATATAAAAAAAATTAGATTCAGATTACAAACAACTAGAAAATCTGAATCAATGTTTGACAACATTTGAGTATTTGAGAGAGATATCACTTTAGAGAGAGTTTGGCAGATTTTGCAAGATATATTTTGTTCTCGAAGAAATAAATTATCTATAAATATGATCCAATTCTTTCATAAGGTTATATAATCATTCACAAAATCATAAATAAAATCACAATTCTTAAAAATACACCTTTTTGAAAAAATCGGTTATTTCAAGAACAAAACGCTGACCAGTCCTGTTTTGGTTACAACAAACGTTCCCATGTAATAGTTATTCGAAGAATAACTAACATTTTACAAAATTGGTCGCGACCAACCTATGGCTAATCGTGTCAAAAAGAATTTTGTCGCGATCAACCCCATGGTGACTAGCCTATTTTGCGTGTTGATTCACCAATCCTAATGATCCAAACTCCTTTTCAGATCATTCACGATTTTAAAATACTTTGCAAACATTTTACTGAGCTGAGGGAACAAGTGGGGCGATCATTGCTATATTTTACAGAATCAGACTAGCGCATCGCCCTCTTGGTTTAAGGAAAAGAGCTACGCACGATTGTATTTTCAAATTTTAAATATTCCACCATTTTGTGAAAGTAAATTATGTGGTAGTATATTTTTTGAAGTTTTAGTTCTATGATGTTTAGGCTTGAATGAGTTTCTTCCACCAAAATACAATGGGATAAGATCTTTGAACGAGATCGGGCCTCTAAAATATCTAGAGGGCGGAGGATCTCATAAGTCCATCGTGGTATCTGGAAATCAATTTTTTTTTTTTTTTTTTTTTGCGACGATGGAACAATCATGACTTAGGAGGGGAAGTGGTGGACCTGGAACGACTCCATAGTTTATAAGGTCTTCCACCAAGTTTGCCAAATCTTGGAGCTGCTTGATGTAGTTGTAGATGGTCATCTTCAGTGCGGGCTTGACCTTGGCCTTGTTTGGAGGTTGGATTAGACCGGGTTCGTCTTCGACATATATCACACGCTCTTTCTCTGATGATGGGTTGGGTAATACCTTGGTTAGTTGTCCTTTGGTTGGGTGCCATTTTCGAAGTAAGATGATAGTTAGTACAAAAGATTCATCGGGGCCGTGAGAAAGTATCTATACAATTTTGAATCTGATTTCTAGATAAAGGGATGGCAATCCCTTAGTTAGTTGTTCATTGGTTGGACACGATTTCAAACTAAGATGATAGTTAGTACAAAATAGTCGTCCCGGTGGTGCGAAATTATTCTTATAATTTTGAATATGTTGTCGTCGAACAGGTAAGATATCTTGCCTTCACCTAAAAGTTCCAGTTCTATTCCCGCCAAGAGATCTTAAATGATGGGATAACTTTTTACTATTCCATAACCCAGAGGTTTCCTGGTACGAAAGAGGAGAAAATGTTGCAGTAAAGAATTCTGGTAGACAGATTGTTTTATTAATGAATCTGATCATTTTCGAATAAGAATACTAGATGACACTAAGAAAACAATTCAATCAAAACAGAAGTAAACAAAAACAAAAATCTTGAACTAGCTAAAATGATCTTTGATTAAATCTGTCAATTCCCAAGCAATCTGCGTCCACGTCGATTAGCTTGTTTAACTCGAGAGTTCAGTTCATCCACATCGTCGTGGAAATGGATAAGAGCTATATTTTGCCTGTACACGGTATCCATACTTATAAAATCAGTTAATCGGATCTGGGTTTTTCTAGGACCGAGTAAATAAGAAAAAAATATTATAAAACGATAAATATAATGCAATTATATGTATTTTAGATGGACATGGAACATTAGAGCAAAAAAGAAAGAAGAACTGACCTATCAAGCGTGCGTCCCATATCTGAAGCCATACACTTCAACTCAACCAAAGTATTGCTTAGATCCGAGAGTGCATCATCTTGTTTCGCATGCTCCAGCTGTTGGTACATAAAGATATATCAATGATAGCTAAGAGTAAATTATTCATAGTTTTTTTTTATGTCATAATGCCTTATTTAGATCATAAGTCCTATTTCATAACATTTTAGAATCTTAGAGATTTGAGTAGTCTTTTATTATATGTACTAGAGTGTGTTTGATTATGTTTAACTAAAAGGAACGAACCTCTAATTTCTGCTCCGTGTTTGCTGGTTCTGTAGGAAGTGCACAACTGCCTGAATACGTCTTAGACTTGGGAGCTGAACCCAACTTAGCTGGCTGCTCCAAATGATTAATACTTTCGGCAGATGTATTCTCTACATAGTTAAAGAACGTCAACGCTTAATCTAACCAAACACATCATGTAAATACTTTTACAAACCTATTTTGAAATACAATCTTGTCCTACAAAATGAACCATGATTATACTCATTTCTTCTCTCGTATGTCACCTTCGTATACTTACTCAAACTGATCTTTAACAAGTGGAGTTTGGACCATACATAAATTTATACATTTTATATGAGTTGAAGAAACATTTTCGGCATCTCTTCCTGATTGTATATGCTTGCTGAATATAATAAAAAGCAAAGACTGACATAAAACCTGAAGTGATGATAGGCCAAATGATATCTCGGGTCTTCGTTGGTTTGCAAGACTTCGAAAATATGCTGCCTAGCTTTTTTAGAAGCTTTTCTCCCTGATGAAGAAACAAATGTAAAAGTCAGAGTTCGTCTTATATCAGTTCAAAAGCTAATCTGATGAATGTTTTATTGCGTAAAAAGCGAAAAACATACCTTTTTCAATTGCTTATCTATTTTAACAGACACCACATGCGCCCTCGTGATTTTCTCACCTTGCTCATGCAAATTAACAAGAGTCTTAATACCACCCTCCTTGATACCCTCTGCAATTTTCACGCAATTCTTGACATTCGTGGTTGTCTCCTCCACCATATAAACCACATCATATTTCTCTGGTTCGTCCGTTTTCTGCTCGTGCAATCTTTTTGAACCGAAATAATCTTTCATGTATACGTCATTTTCTATCTTTGAAGTCGACCACTGAGTCCGTCTTCCACAATCTATCATGTATACGTCAATTTCTGTCTTTGAAGTCGACGACTGAGTCCGTCTTCCACAGTAATCATCATCGAAGGGATTAGTACTCAACTCCGCAGATAAAAGAACTGGTTCCGAAGGAGTTCTTACTAAAAGGTCCGGTATTTCACTGTTATCCAATTCAGTATCGGAGTCAAAAGGGTTAATCGAAGCTATCCGGTTTTGCCTATTGATCTGCTTGGTTTTTGAATCGCTCAACCCAGACATAGCGGAAGATTATAATTGGTAACAAAGTCTGCGAATCAATAAGGAATTAGTACTCTCATACTGTATTTTAAATTACAGTATGTACATAAAAATTCCAGTTCATGCATATCTATAAATTCTTAGCTTAATCAATTTTGTGAGATATATATATCCCTTAAAATCAAAATTTAGTAACCTTAAAACTTCATTAACGGTCATGCAATCTCAGATACTAGATACAACCTCAGTTTCATCTAACAATTTTCCTTATAAATACTTACATATATAATTAGCAGGACTGCGTTATAGATTTAGAAACTGAACTCAATCCATAACACTACACAAAACCCTAATCGTAGAATTGAAGTGCTGATTCATTCAACAAGCACAAATTATAATGTGGATTTCCATTAAAAATCATACTGACAAGAACAACGAAGCTTCAAAACCAAATCGAACGCACAATTATACTCAATCTGAGAAAGTTATTACCTACAATTCACAAACAATGGACTATCTTGGAGTAGAATTAAGAGTATACGAAGTTATACCTGAGAATCTTGAGAGAGATTCCAGGAAAAAATATTGGAGTCAGCCAAACAAAGGAAACGATTTTCGTGCACGAAACTGAAGGAGAAGGAAACAATAGAGAGATTATAGAGATAAAATAGAGATTCTTCATTCCAGTCTATTTCTCTTCCGTTGAGTAACAAAATATCCGAAGTTTCTGCTGCTCAGTTCTTATCGGATTTTGAGATATTTAACATTATGGAAAAAGGCTCGTATATAAATTCAAAAATATAAGTTATATTAGGTTAACAGTACTATTAGTCATCGTTTTACTACTTATATCAACATAATCTCTTTTATTCACTTCCGCATAAAATTAATCCTCTATATTTTAAAAATTTATAAGATTAGTCCCTCCGTATATTTTTAGACCAAAAGTGATACAAAACTTAGAATTTAAGTGTCACGTGTCAGTTTTTAAATGGTTTATATATGCATGGACTATATTTGCAAATTTTTAGTTTTATGGAGAACTGAACGAAAAAAAAACTATGTTAGTGTTTTTTACCACTTATATTATTTGGCAAAATAAATAATAATATATGCTTGAGGGTATCTTTATAGGTAAAATATCATTTAAAACCCAAAACCAAAATTATTATCCACTTAAGACCTATATTTCCATTATTATCTGAGAAAGACCCGTTTTAGTTAAATATTTACCATTGAAGACCCACTAATTCTTTAAATACCATTTTTCATTTATATAAAATGCTTTTAGATCCATACTTCGCCTTTTTCTTCCTAATTTTCTTTCTCTCTTTATACGTGAATAGAACAGCTCTAATATTAGACGATTCTTCTTTTTTTTACTCAATTTTCTTGTTTTTCTTTTGTTTTCATATGTTTTTTTGTTGTGTTTTTAGTTGATTTCGAAACTTGATTTTGGATATATGTTTTTATAAGTGGATTTGTGTGTGGTAAGTCGAAATTTGATTTCGGAATACTATAAGTACTCGAGATATGTTTTTGTTTCTGATTCTTGGTATTTTTTTGGTTTTTACGTTGCTAATGTAGTTTTTTTGTTGTATTTCAGTTAGTTTTTCGTCGATTTTAATCTGTTTTGAGTTTCTGAGATTTTGGTGTCGAGTAAAATGGCTCATGGAAGAAGATGTGAAACCTTTGTATTTGTACCTACTGAGAGTTGCGAAACGTGTAACTCTTATCGAACTTTAGATGCAAAAAACACGTTTTTGATAGATGTGAAACGTTATTTGTTAAAAAAAATATTTTTTTTTATAATTCATAACATATCATGAATAGTACTAGTTTGTGCGTCTTAAAAAAACAAAGGTATTTTTGGATTGTTTTTCGAGTTACGGTTTAAAAGATACAGACTTTTAAAGTTTTAAAACTTTTAAGGGTTTCGCGAAGAAGATGCGAAACCTTCTTCGTTATGATAGATGCGAAACCTATTTTGTTATGCTAGATGTGAAACCTTCTTTATTTTGCTAGATGCGAAACCTTCTTTATTTTGATAGATGCGAAACCATCTTTATTTTGATAGATGCGAAACCTTTTTTACTTTGATAGATGTGAAACCTTCTTTCTTTTGTTACATGACAAACCTCTTTGTTTTAATAGATGTGAAATCTTCTTTATTTTGATAGATATGAAACCAGTCACTAGATGCGAAACCATATAAGTGAGAAACGTGTGTAAAATATAATTTTTTTAAAAAAAAAATCAAAACATATCATGAATGGTACTAGTTTTGTTCGTCTTAAAAAAACAAAACCAATGATATTTTCGAAGTCTTTTTCCGAATTACGGTTTAAGAGATACAAACCTTTAAAAAAAGAAAAAAGAAAAAAAAAGAAATTGGTTACTGGAGTAATTAAGATATAAAGTCTTTTCCGTAATAGGTTTGTTAAATAGGTCTTTCTTGTCAAGTCTTCCATCTTTATATTACTTGTTTTAAGTATTACTAGTACAATTAACCCGCCTGCAACAGGACTATTAAATTTGATACTTTAAAAATACAAAAATAAAATTATTTATATTTAATTATAATTGTTAATAAAAAAGACAATATTATACTACTATAAAATGTTACATTAATAAATATTTAGTTAAAAAATAATCATTAATAAATATTTAGTTAAAAAATAATCATTAACCAAAAGTGGAGTATATTCATCCCATTGAAAACATAAATATATTTGATAGTTTAAAAATAGGTAAATAAAAAATATTTATATTAAATTATTATTATTCATAAAAACAAAATATTATATTATAACAAAATATAATAGATATTATATTATAACAAAATATAATAGATATCTCGTAAAGGTAAGCTTCATCAGGAATACATAATTTTAAAGGTAAGCTTCATTTTGCAGTAATATATATTGTTAACTATAAAATCAACTTTATTCAATTCTTATACTGCAAGATGGAGAAGGATAAATAGTATATAAGCTTGTTTGGGTTAAGAAAGCTCACTTATCTTTTGTGCATGCACATCCAAAGACATTTGGATGAAGCTGATCAAAGAGATTTTGTGAATACATACTTAAATTACAATACATAAAATCTAGCATTTTTCCAACCACACCCAATTTTTTTTGTCTTTGTTCCACTTATAAAGATGAAACCTCCACGTACATTCTTAGCATCATTCATATTTTGTTTTACGAAAAGATTAATGAATTAAATTTTGTTCTAATCCAAACTAATTTAAACATAAAAATTATTAGTGGCTTGATAATATAGCTTTTTAAAGTGTTGTATTTTAATAAAGATTCAATTTTACAAAATCTAGTATTGTCTAGGGGATTAAGTAGTTAACCTCTCATAACCATAAACAGAAGTAAAACACAAATGAAATACGTTATAACTCAGTAAATTTTGTAAATAGAATAGCATCTACTAGTTCTTTATATACTCATCACTTAAGAAATTTTCCTAGATGTCATGGCCATCAATAAAGTGATTCTTCATAAAATAATTATGGACAACTTATATAAAAGATATATCTGTTTTGTTAATCACAAACTCAAAAAAGAACTTTTATTACGTTATGTCAATAAAGTTAGGCTAAAAAATATCATATAAGACAAATTTTAACGTAAACTTGGAATTTGTTAGAGAGTATAAGAAAAAATGCATATACAAATTTATTTTAATTTCACGTACAATAATATATATACTACAGTTGCAATCAACAGATTAGGGTATCTCACCTGAAAAACTAAAAACTAAATTGTAATCATTATTTTTTATTAGTTTTAGATATTATTTTATTCTTCCCAATAGTGAGGCTGTGTTTATTTAGTGTGACAAATTTCATTATCTGTATCGGTAAGAGGAAGGGTGCAACTACACTTGAACCTCTTTATTTATGATAAACCATTATATAATTTTTTATAATCGTGACCATGTTATCTTAATAAAAACATGCCAAAACAAACGTTGACATAACACAACCAACGAAGTATAAAAATTACAATTTTGTGAAACTGTCTCAAACGATGCATGAGAAAGAACTCGCTTTGATCAATTAAAGCATATAATTTTTAAGTATAAGATTCAGTTGCAAGTAATGTAAAAGACTAAATCTCAAAAGTACATCTATTCAGGATATCAAATTTCTTTACTTCATCTCTTCTACATTTACACTTCAAAACGAATTAATGCAAAGAGAATCGAATATAAATCAATCGGGGGGACTCCGAAAGAGGTCAAGTTTACAACATTTTAATCTTTATCCACTTATTCATTATGAAATCCGCATACCTGAAAATATTAAGATTAACATTTTTACTAAGAATATTCAGAACAAATTTGAAAACTAACCGACTGAGGAATATAACATAATTCATCGCTAATTTAAGAAAACATTTTCTCCCTCAACAATCGAGTCATCTAAGGAGAGAATCACTACATGAAGAGAAATCAGTCAATAAAAAAAATATAAAACAAGTAAATAATTCACAAATCAAATAAAACAGAATTCAAGTTTAACCGACCCGATGAGAGGGAGCCAATCTCTTAAATCAAATCAAATAAAAATAATTCAAAAGATATAATTAATGAAATCCATAAAACTCAATATAATACTGAATTTGCAGAGTTGATGACAAAAAAATCCATATGTATGTTTTCAAATTCAAAAGAAAGAAGAAACAAATCATAAACTCGGAAATACATGATTTAAGAAAAAATATTATTTCAACACTACTGTTCCATCCCTATCAAATTGTCGCTCTCAGTCACGAATTCATTGTTTAGTTCTTCAATTAACAATGTTTTTTCTCTCAAATTATAAATCACTGTAAAACCAAAATACATCGATTAATACTCGAACAAAACTCTACAAAATTAAACTTAAAGAGAAAAATATTAGGATATAAAATTAAAACCCTAAATTTATTGTTACTATCTTTTCAAATAATCAAAGTTATATTTGAGAGGCTTAATTGTGATTTTCTTGTTGCTAGTTAATAGATAAAAAAAAATCTAATTCATCTATTTTGGTTATTGCAAAAGACGTGTGTGGTATTTTTCTTTATATAAATTCATTACAAAGTATTATTTCAGTAACTTCTCCAAAATATTTTGAGAGAAAGAGACATTGCAAAAAAAAAAGATAGACAATATTTTAGAAGATTTAATCATTAACAAAAATATATAAATACATTGTGTTAAAAACAGAAATGGATGCGTATTAAAAAAGAAAATTAAAACATGACGCGTGTTAAAAGAGAAAATTAAGAACGACATATGTGAAAAATACAAAAATAAAAATACCACACGTTAAAACCACAAAATTAAGAACACGTGTTAAAACCAAAAATTAAAAACACCACCTGTGAAAAAAGGTAACGCGTGCCTAAAACTAAATAATAAATAATAAATTTTATTATATAAAATAAATTAAAAAAACAAAAAATAAATAATTGATATTAATAAAATAGAACCAGTAAAATAATATACTTTTTTAGTTTTATCAAAAATTTAAATAATACTAAACAAAAAATAATAAAATACACACTTATTAGAAATCAATGATGCTAATAGAAAAAAAAACGTATATCTTATTTTTTATCCAAAATATCCTTATAAAAAATACTAAGTTATAATCTAAATTCACTAAGCAACTCTGGATCAACACCAAATTTAAAACATTGTTCCCCTTCGTCCTACTTTATCTTTACTATATTCTCTCTAATTTTACCAAAATCTATTACAAACCTCTTATTCGTTCCCCCCCCCCCCTTCCACTCTCTTCGTCAAACTCTCTTCGTCAAGACCAAAATATGCTACCATTTCAAGAACCAAATCAACAATAAAAAATGGTCAGAGGAAAAAAGTAAGTAAATTTCTCCTTTATTAGTTTTATGCTTTTATAGGTTTTGAATTGATTTTGATAGATTAAAGGAATTTAGGATGTTAAAGTAGACAAATCTAGGATTATATTAGTGTCTTCAATGATATATGGTTGTGATTTGGTTCGATTTCGGTTAGAATATGGATTTGTGTTTTGGTTGTTCGAAGAACAATTGTTTTTTTTTGGGTTTTTAGTTACTGATGTTCATATCCCGTCGGGGATGGGCTTCCACCATAGCGGGGGACGTTATTTTTTTTAGGTCTAAAACATCCCTCGTTGAGGCTATACAGATTAACGTGGAGGGAATTCGTCCATGTCAGGGTTAATAGTTGGTGCCCTGCCGGGAATTTGTCCCCACCAGGGCTGGTATGGTGCCCCGTCAAGACTTTTCCCCCACTCAACCTGACGGGGAGTTATATATGCAGTCCCTTTAGAAATATTTTTTGGATAAAATTTGAAACGAAATAAATTTTGCTGCAGAATACAAATTATTAGGCCGGAAAAATATACCAATGGACGATGTGAAGAATCCAAACCAAGTTCAAAAAATATTCGGTCGCATTCCGCTAGTGGTAATGAGAGTGTCTCTCTGCGGTAGAAGCTAGTCGGGAGAGCGGGAGAGCATTTAGAGTATTCAAATATCTATGTACGACTTAAAATGTTTGGCAGTCCTAGGGACCGTACTCTAAGGGAGAAATCACCTAGACACGATGAGTGTACTCTAAGGGATGATCCGGTTGATGAGGACGAAAAAGATTAACTATCCGTTAGTAGTCAATTATGTCCAAACGATCCCGAGAGCATGAACAACTCGTTTTTATAGCTTCTCCTCTTCGTCTGTACTCATGTAGTGGTAGGAGGAATGGCTCTCAATCGGTGGAAGCTAACCAAGGAGATGGATGAGAGCGTTCAGAGCATTTTGATTGCTATGTAAGATGTAAAAACGTTTGGTGGCGCTAGGGAGCATACCCTAAGGTAAGAATCACCTCGACGTGAGGAGCGTACTCAAAGGGATGAGTCGGGTGACGAGGACGGAGATGAAGAGCAACCCATTCGTTACCAATTACGTCCCAACGATCTCGAGAGCATAAAGAACTTGTTTTTTGCTCAAGATAGTGTGATTCTTTTTTTGGACTACATGCACAATGAGGCTATACACACTTTCATTGGCAATGTAAGTAATATAATTTATGTCTCACATTATTTTTTTCGTTTTTTTCTAGATTATATCTATATTTAATTTTGTATCTTGATATGTTTTAATTATTTTAGTCTCGCCTTAACATTACGGTCCAAGCCAAATACCGTATACTTGGTCAATCGGACACGAAGAACCAACAAGTTGTGAAGGTCTTGTCGAATGAACTCCATTTTGTCCGTGAATGCGCCACTTGACCAAATACAACTAGAACTCGCAGTTAGACGAGGTATATATCGAACAACGACATTAGAAGACAAACACCTTCCAGTTCTCCTTCGGTGAGATAATTATCAAGTTGGACGGCGTATATGTCATTACGACCTCCCGGTGAAGGGGAAAATAATTGAATCATTTAGTACCACCCAATATGGTGAGTTCTATACTCGATAGGGTGAGTTATTGGGAGTTACGGCCAGGGCGATTCAAGAAGAGATGAAGCAACATGATGGGACCAATTTAGGTCTAAGATGGCTTAGAAAGAAGTTTTCAGGAGGCGAGTATTTGGATTCTAATACACACGTATTGTTGCTCTGTATACATAAGCCACTCGTGCGTACATCATGTTCTTTCTTGCCTATACCATATTTACGAACACGAGCCAGAAAATATATTCAAAGTGATTTTCTCATCCATCTAGAGCACTTGGATAGGCTTAAAGAAATAGCATGGGGTGCATATGCTTTGGTGTGGCTGTATAAGGGCGTGAGAGGTATTTTTCAGACATCGTTGAAGAGTCTTGTTGGTTTCTCCGGGTTGTTGGATTGCTGGATCTATGACCATTTCCTTTGTTTTTGGTTTGCTATTAATAATGCTTATAGCATAATTGATCTGAATATGTTGAGCTAGTTTCTCAAAAAACTTATGGGGAAACATGTCCAGTCAAAGTCTTAATACCACGATATCCTTGCTGCTCAAGAAGAAAAGGATGTAAGTAATGTTATTTAACTACTGTTATTTTTTACTTCACCGATTAGTTTCTTACAAGGTTATATGTTTGTTTGTTTGTTTGTTTGTTTGTTTGTATGTGATTTTCCAATCTTCTCTTGACATTAGGGAGGTGTTTCTGGTGCAGGAGATTCGGTTTTATCGCAACCCAATTTGAATTATGTATGTGAGTGAGGTATACATGTCGGATCAAGTGATACGAAAATTCAGTTGGATCCAAGAAAGTCGTTGGATCCCATTATAACTCGATCTGGTCTCACGAGAGGAAATAATATGCGGTATATTATTGACGCTCAGCATTGGCAAAACTGGCAGGATCATTTTAATGTGATTGATAGGTATATATGACCTTTTTTCAGGAAGTAGTAGGACATCAAAGCCTCAGTACGCAACATATGTTAAGAAGTAAGATCGGTTTCACACTGCATATCCTCGACTGACACTTTGCTATATAGGTGTTTTATATAATAAACTATATTCGACCTCTCGACGACAGTCCGTAAGAGGCCATAAATTTTACGAAGAGAGTGCTCCAAATCGCAAGTCCATGGTTCTTTGTCATCATATGTATATTGTTATTGTGTTTGTTGTTTTAAAGTATTGTTATGAACAATTTTTTTGGTATTTTGTTTGTTATTGGATAAATATAACATTTTGGTTTTGTGGATGTATGTTGTATAACATTGGGATGATTTTGCGAATATATGTTTTATAACATTCAGATAGTTTTAGAGAAGTATTTTTATGAACAACTATTTTGGTATTATTTTTTACTTGCATTTATTTTTGTGTTTGGTAAAATCTAGGCATGGGCATATGGGTATGGAACCGAAGAACCAAACCGAACCGAAATAACAGATTCGGTTCGGTTTCGGTTCCTTATAAATACTCGTACGGTTCCTTATCTTAAATACCCACGGTTCTCGGTTCGGTTCGGTTCAGAACCGAATAATACCCATAAAAAACCGAATAAGCAATAGTACATTTGAATATCCATGGTTTTTGTTCGGTTCCAAACAGTTTTTTTGGTTAGAAGGTAACCATTTGGTTAGAAAATAACAATTTCGTTCCTTTCGGGTTCGGTTCCAAACTATTCTTCTGGTTACAAAGTAACCATTTGGAACCGAAACCCTAACCATAGGTTAGAGAAATAAGGAGACTCAGAATAATAATTCTCAAAATTCAATTAATCAAAGTCTAACGGCAAAATAGGGTATAGGATGCTCTATATAGCATGATCCAAAACCCTAATTCCAAATAAGGAAAATTACATAAATGTTTTAAAATAAAATAAATAAATAAAATAACGCTAAAATATTAAAACTGGTTTTCGAAGGCTCTACAGGTCGAATCTGGGTATCAAACTTTGTGACAAAGTCACATTTTTGAAATCTGATGGGCTCGTCGAAATATTCGATTTGAGTACCTGTTTGACCCAATTCTGATACCTAGGAAAGAAACCAGTCTGTTCGCAGTCTTCGCTACATCATCCTTCCCCGGTTGGGAAGAATTCGACCTCGAATTCGAAACGTTGAAACATTGAAAGAACTGAAAAAATATTAGCGTATTCACCGCCAATTTCAATTGATACCAGCATAAGGGTGTGATAGGTGAGAACGAGAATGCTGCAACTCTTTTTCAAGAAGTGGATTCTCAGCTTTGTCCCTCTTTACCATGTCCTCGACATTACTGTGATCAACAGTAACAAGATATACTTCACCCACTTGTTCTATGTCTGTTTTATAAACCCATTTACTAAGCACAACACCTTTGCGCGTGTAAAAATTTGTTGTCTTTCCAGTTCCCGAATGTGCTTGTTGTATCACACCAAGACCCTTGCAGAAAGTAACAATTCCTCTTTGTTGAATATTAGATGACTTCTCAAGTTCTTTGGAGTATATTTCTGCCAGCAGATTCAAAACACTACAATCGTCTACTTTTAACTTGTTACTCTTTCTTTTATTTTCCGAACAATCACACAAAACTCCTCCAGGTTCTATTACAAAACCTAATCTTTTATCCATTAAAACACTATTCTTTTCTTTTATCAATTTACTCATAATCTCAAACACAAAAATATCATCTTCCATTTTTCCAATCCGACAACATGTATCCACTGAAAACCGAATCAAAGGTTTTATTTTAGGATAACATAAAATACCTGGAAGATGCATCTCCACAATAAAATCTGCTAGTTTGCAGTGCTTCTTCAATAGAAGGTCTGAAGCGATGTAGTCTGGTGTATTGAAGTCTGAGACAATATCTCGATCTACAAGTTTCTCCTCAATATCAATCAGATCTTCATCATCCCAATCATCATCATACTCATCGTAGACTGGTTTGTCAAATACTAACCCACATACATCTTCAAAAATATTTGTATCATAGACTGGTTTGTCAAACACGGAGTCAGACACAGTTTTAGCATCACAACTAAGATCGGCAGCTGGTGCAATTTGAGCATGAAACTCCTTAACTGGTGGTGGTTTTGGAGACATTACTCTAGATGGCACTAATATAAACTTGATACCATCTTTCACAAAACTGTATCGATTTGTTCTACTATCATAAGTAGAATTTCTCTTAAATCGCCATGGACTTCCTAAAACTAGATGGCAAACGTCCTAGGAACTACGTCACACCATGCTGTATCTTTGTAATTACCAACATAAAATACAATTTGACACCGTTTAAAAACTGTTACCTCAGTGTACTCTATCAGTCCTGACAGTATGTATGAGTATGAAAGAGCTTCAGTCTTCAACGCCAATTTCTGAACAGCCTCCTCTGAAATCAGATTCTCATAGATATCTGAATCAATTAAAAATTTGAAAATTATTCCTCCAATTGTGCAGGTAGACTGGAAGATGTCGTTCTCTATTCTAGCCTTCAAATCAACAGGTACCCGGAACATGATTCATGTATATGCGTAGCAGGAATTGTTGGGCTCTGATACCAATATGATTCAGAGTAGAACGCGAGAGAAGCTAAAGAGGGATAAAAACCCTAATTTTATTAATAAAAAACAACTCCCCAAACAATGTAAAGAAAATATGTTTATATAAGGTTTCAATTGAAACCCTAAAACTAAAATAAGAAAATTACTAAAATATTCTAAAGTATTAAAAACTCGAAATAAGTTGATAGATGAGCCCAAAGTGCTGTGGGTCAAAATCAGACACCGGAGCTCCAAACTGTCAATTCACCGCATTCTTCGGGTGATCGCCAGTCTACACAAATTTCAGCGCTAAATTGTCTGCATCAGAATGTAATCGAACTGAACTGAATTTTAATCGGTTCCTAAATAGGTACTAGTTTTAAATAATCGAAAGAACGGAGAACCGAACCGAACCAAATTTTAATCGGTTCCTAACTGGGTATTAGTTTTAAAGAACCGAAAGAACCAAACCAAACCGAACCGAAGAACTGAATGCCCATACCTAGTAAAATCCTAAGAGAGGGTTTAATAGAGTTTAAAAAAGGTAGACTGTTTTAAATTGAGCTTTATCATCGTTGGGGCAGGATATCCACTCCGACGGGTAGAAAATTCCAACTCGTTGGAAGATTTTCCCACCGAAGGGTGACAATTGCTCACCCGACGGAGAGGTAGCCCTTGAAAAAGCACCCGCAAATAAAGAAATGGGTTGTCTGCCCCGCCGGATGAAAAATTCCACCCCGGCGGGGGAGTTTCCCACTGGCAAGTGAAAACTGCTCCCCGCTGAGGAAGTCCAGGTGTAGAGAGTCAAAGATCTATATATATTGGGTGTCTCTCCACCGGTACAAAATACGTGATCCACTATGGAGGAGCCCCGCCGGGGGAGAATTCCATTCCGACGGGAGAATTTCCACCCGTCGAGGAAACACCTAAATAAAATATCCATATGGTTGTTTTGTTGGGGTTGTTCCCCGCCGGATAAAAAAATCCAAACCAGCGGGGTTGTTATCCACCGTCGAGTAGGAAATATGAGACCTTTGGTTGACAAATACCCCCGCTCCCCCCGACGGTTAGGAGCTCATAATATATGATATAAGTATTCTCACCAATTTTGGATAACCCACCAAATGATATTGTTTACCTGCTAATTTTTTGAAAACACGATAAAAAATCACAATGACATATATTATATGGAATGTATAAAAATTTAAACGAACTGAAAATATAATGAAATACTTGCGTTCATAAAGTGGTTGGAGTTTACCCAATCCAATCCGATTTCCAATAGGTTAGACATCGAAGGGGTGCACCTCTTAAAAATAAAAGTGAAACTACCGTCCATGGTTTTATATTGCCCTATGAAGTAAAGTATGCAGTTGAACGTAGATATGATCGTGACTCCCATCTCAGGCATCGTCATCCAATTCTCCATAATAGCCACATCGCTAGATCTCTTAACACGTTCCGCAATATCTATTAAATCCTCCATGTTTGTAAAACTATTCACATACAAAGACGTGTAATCCATTAGCTCGTTGTAGAGGGAATCCATAATCAGCATCCATCCATTTGGTTGTTCGTCCAAGGAAAACGCAATCAAACGATAACCGTAGTGGCGATCGGCTTTAACGTTGGTGATGGAAGTTATGAAAGGATTAAACAATATGCGGTATTGGTTTAAATAACCGTTGTGATCAACCAAACTTTCTTTAGCCGATATCGTATCACTTGACCTACAATTGACCGTTCCACTAGAATGCATCATCCCACTCGGTATTTTGGTCCCTTTGCGCGAAATGGTCGTTGGATTTTTGAAACATTTTTATAGCGATGGTGCACATACGAAACATTTTTCTAACGGGATCCTATATCGTAGAACTAACTACGAAACCCAACTATTCTTTGGAAAATCATCCCAAGTACGAATGACCTTCACTTAATTTAGTAGTCTCGTGATTGTGAACCCCACATACGACCTCTAAGGACAATAAATCATCATCTACCTGATTTCCTTTAAGGGCAAAAGGGCATCCACATTTCTTGGTCCCGGTAGAATTCATCTTAAGATCATTTTATTCTACAAACTTTGTATACTTTCCGGATCTCTTGCACATAAAAGATATTCTAGGTTTTTTTATTCTTTTGGCATCTTCGCGATGTCGTAATATAATTACAAATCCATTGTTTGTTGCGGTAAGCTTAACCTAATCGATCAATTCTTGTTGCGTGTAGTGGGATTTGGTGTTGAACAAATGACTATAATCGACTGAGCACGGTTCATCTCTTATCAATCCATAAACAATAAACTCCTCCTCCTATATGAACTGACGGGTAGGAAATTCCACCTCGGCGGAAGAGTTTTCAACCGACGAATGGAAAATTCTCCCCCATCGGGTAGGGCTAAAATAATAAAACTACATTTTCCAAACTTTGTGTAGTACTCCCCCCGGCCGGGAGGGGTATAAAGGGCGTCGGGGCAACAATCCTCCCCCGACGGGTGAGGCTTGTATAGATGACGAAGTGGTCTTGCTTAAACCGGTGGGACAAAATCTCATCCTAAGAAGAAATAAGTTTCCGCCCCGCTAGAGTAGATCTTTCCAACCGACTTGGTTGGACTGTTACAGTCGTTTCTAAATCGCAAAAAAAATAAGAAAATGGAAACTTTATATTCAATTGATTAGAAAGACTATCTCATTTGGATTTTCAAGCTCATCACCAAAATTCTTCTTGATTTCAATTAAAGTTTGGAGATGTGTAGAGTTTTTTTTTTTTTTTTTTTGAGGTTTTGGTGTTCTTGAAAACTTATAAATTTTTATAAAAAAATTTAGGTTTTGTACATAATTAGAAAGTTTGAGTTACAAACTTTGGGTTTTTTAATTTGAGTTAAATATAACCAAAAAAATTATTTTTTAATAAAAAAGATAAAATAATAAAAATCAAAATTTAAAAAGTTTTTATTTTTATTTTGGGCTGATTATAAAATGTGTACATGATTTAACTATAAAAAAACATAAAAAAACCTGAAATATACCTTTAAAAAGGAGCATGGTTTAAGAGAGGTATGTCGGAGAAATAAGTTGTGCTCAAAAAATGAGCGTATGCCAAAAAAAGAAAGTATAGATTAGAGTTTTGTTCTAGGCATACTATTTATAAATGAAAAATTTGGGTTTGGTCCATAATCAACAAAACAAAAGAAATGGACCATCTCTTAATTGTATTCATTAACTCAAAATGAAATACTCAAGAAGCATAGTAAATTTTTATAACAATTAATCAAATAAATATTAAAATGAAATTTAAATAATCATAAATAAAATAATCACATTCATATATATATATATATAATAAAAATAAAATATAGTACACACTAACAAAAACTATAATTGCACTGCTATGAGTCAGCGGCTGGAGGTTCCCTAAACAAAATAATAAAATATAGTACACAATAACAACCAATCGTATAATAATTAAAATAGAATCTTCTTAAAAGATATAAGATAATTAATCCCATTAGAAATAAATAAAAAACGATTAAATGTAAATTTATTAGATAATAGATGAACGTATAATTTTGTATTTGAAACAAAAAAAAATCAAACTATATAAGATAAATGCAAAAGCGGTGAAAAATACGGAACTGTATAAATTTTAAGAATAAGACAGTAGAACTTCATTAGATATATTTCAAAGGTTTATTGAATTATTTAAGGTTAACACTGTAAAACACTGGTTCACTCTTCGTAAGAACAGTGAATAGTATTTGTCTTTAGTGTATATATAGATTTTAGTATGTATAATTTGTTTCATCTATTGTTAAATTATTAAATAAAAAGTTAGTTGTCCCTACCAAAAGAAAGAACATTTTGTGTTTTAGTTTTTTTTCATCTTTTTGTTAAAAAGATTCTTTTTTTTTATATTAAGTGAAGATAGGTTTGGATGTTTCAAAAATTAAGCAACAAACTTTCTATTTATTTGTTTATATATATATATATTCTTTTTTTTATATTAAGTGAAAATAGGTTTGGATGTTTCAAAAATTAAGCAACAAACTTTCTATTTATTTATTTATATATATATATATATATATATATATATATATATATATATATATATATATATTTAAATTTAAAGGATATTTATTAAAATAAAAGCAAAGCAGGCTAACATACAAACATTTTGGTCCAACACAATTAAGAGAAACTCTCATTAAACCGCGCACAATTAATATTATTAATATATATATATATATATATATATATATATATATATATTAAATTCAAGTTTTTTGTCAAAATGTTAAAAAAATTATTGATTTTATTTTTTATATTTTTCTAAAAAATTTATTTATTTGACCATTAACAAAAAAAACAAATAGAAAGGTTCCAGAAACATTTGACGAAATTAAAACTACATGAATTAATATCATGCTTTTATTAGAGTTAAGAACTAAATTTGCGTCAATGGAGGTTCTCGAACCAGGGATTTTCGTGAACAACACTGACGACACAATTCTGTCAGCGATACAACGTCGGTCGTGTTCATCACATACATCAGTGGTGCTAAATCGTTACATTGGCAGTGATTTCATTATTAGTGAAAAAATGTAACCAATGTTAGAATCCACCGTTGGCGCATGAACGCCTGCGGTTTCAGGCGCTTTGGCCGCCGGTGCGACATAAGTACACCGTGGTGGTTAGTCAAACAACTATTGTGTACTATTTTCATATTAACCATTTCTCTAATGTATAGTGCATCATGGCATACCCCGAGATACGCGTTAGGTGTCCAAGAAGATTGGTTAAGGAGATTATGTTATCCATATTTTACACGTGTCCAATTTTGATAGACTTATTTCGATTATGCTATTCACGCCTAAAATATCAATAAATAGACATTTCATTCTTGTAAGCTCATAACCTTGAAAGGTAACAGACATGTGTGATGTGAATTGAAATGTGCACGAAGATGCGTATATACTCAATGTAGATGATTTCGTGAAACGCGCGATGTCGGAGGAAACATCTGGTTTTGTCGATGAAGTTTTATGCAAAATGTATTTCATGCACAGAAGTAAAACGACTTGTTCCGGTTGTATGCTACATCGAGCACGCGATGTGAATAAGTTGTCACCAGATTAGATTATTTGAAAACAGTTCCAAATACTCTCATTTTTTCATTCCCTTATCAACTCGGAAGCAAAATGCGCGATGTTTAGTATCACATTTTTTTAACTTAGTTACAAAATATATGTTAGATTATATGGTGAAACAATTTAAATATAAAGCTGATGCGAAAGCCAATTGTGTCCAAGACTCTTACTCAAACTTGATAGAACTAGCGAAGAGAAGGAATATCCGTTCGAAAAAAATCTGAACATGGATGAAATTATCCGTCACTGTAAACGTGTCCGTGTCAACTAATTTTATACATAAATTATGTAATATTTTTAACTATATGAACTAATTTATGTCTAATGTTACCGTAATCGTTAATTGCCGTTATTTTTTAGTACTTACACACTATACGCGTTGGTGGTAACACAAAACAATTACCCATATTTTTCTAATAAATAGAATGGCGCACTGACGACCCGAGATTTTAATACTGGCAGGTCAACAAAGTGTCGTCGATGTGTGAATTTAATACCTTCCGCGTTTCACTACACCAGTGGTGTGTGGATTTACTATTCTTGAAGCGGCTAAACTTCATGCTTAAATAGGTAGATCTTTTACTCTTGCACATGCATATACAATTTTTGAAAAGAGCTATTAAGAAGATAAACTTTAACCTCCACAACTTGCATGTCTGAACACATACTTTGGGATAATACTACTAATGTGTTCCAATCTCTAGATGTTAAGCTATCCACATTGAATTCAGCACCTAATATCATATTAGATGGGAATTGGGTATCTTTTATGAATATTTTTTGCCAACATTTTATTACGCTAGCGGTTGGTGAATTTAACACCGCCACCATTTTATTACGTCGAATGCGGTGGAATTTAGTACCATCAACATTTTATTACGCCTACGGTGTGTGAATTATATGTTCTCAACTTCTTATAGCACAAGTATTGCATTTTTTCCACCGCCAACGTGGCTTATATACGTCGGCGGTGCAGAGGTACTAATTTTTAAAAATACTACACATACAACTGTAACCAATATGTGTTGATAACCCCCGATAAAAATTAAATAAACTAACATAAAAATAAACCAAACATGCATTTAATTAACTTAAAACCGAAATCAAATTTGGTAAAACATCATTTTAACATCATCCAAATCCAAGAAAACATGATGAAAAAAAAGTTTTAGTCTACAAAAAATAATTATAGAGTGCAACAACTACGGAGTGCAACTACTACATTAACAAACAAGATATAAGACTAAGAATATCAAGAAGAGTTAGGGGTTGGCGATCATACAGACTTGGTTGCTAAAGTGGACAAGTTTTTCGAGGTTATCATCAAGAGGTATTATATGGTTTATGGAGTGTAATGCCTCTTTTGACTTCCCTTCCTCTAAAAGACGTGGAGTGATATGGAACCAACTGAACTTCACCACGTATCAAATGCCACATCACTTTATCTGACATATACGCTTCGATAACATGCATAAGCAGGATAGATTGCGATAGAATCCCATTGAATTCACTAGAGAACTATACCGCATATCCTCACACGGTTAAAAGACCACCTGTGAACAAAGACATATAAACTAAGAAATTATTCGGAAAATTTGTGAAAGTAAAAAAACTAAAAGAACAATACTTACATCTTTCTCCCCAAGACTAGCAAGGAGCTCGCGGTAGTAAGTCTTTGGCTTAACGTTCCCCCCGTCTGCTTTTTAGGAAACCAACTAAGAAGATTCGACATAAATGACCTATAACCGCTCGTAAACAGAGGACGCAAACCCGAGAACTGATCAAATATCCAACAATCTAACAAGGCTTCGAAGTCGGTCAGACTCTTTAACGACATCTTGGACGTTTGTCTCAACCCCTTGTATAGTCACGCCAACGCGCAAGTACCCCAAGCCATACTATCTAGCTGATCTATGTGCACTAACAAAGCAAGGATCAAGCTTATCACGGTGAGTAGTTGAAACATGCACAAACAAGTGCACCCATTTTTTTTAAAGATGTGACAAATCAGGTGCTTTTAGATGCAATACTTCAAGAGGGTATTTCAAATCTAACACTCAGTTGGGTAAACAAATCACGAGATAAGTTGCAGTAAAAACACCATATGACCAAAAATGTTTAAGACATTCATCTAAAGCATTTTGACTTGGGGTTTCTCAAGCAAATCATAATTTTTATGTTTGAAAATACAACTAGTTTGATGCAATATAAAATTAGAAATAAAATAGTGTTCCATGTCATGATATAAATACTACGTGTCATTATCAGATAAAAAACTTTAATAGGAAAAATTGGCTATTAACCCCCTATTGAAATCTTTAAAAAAAGTCAAATACTTTACCTTTTTTTCCAAAAGTATACATAAGTAACTCTAGAAAAATTGTCAATAAAGGTGACAAAATATTTAAATCCATCAAGATAAAATGGAAAAATCTCTCAAACATTTGAATGTATAATTTCAAATGGTTGAGTAGTAAAAACCAAATATAAATTAAAAAGAAGTCTAAAAGACTTAGAAAAATAGTATATGCCATAATCAAGATTTCTTTTATAAACCAATTTATTTTTCTAAGGAATATTTTTAAAGGATGTGGTAGACAATGATGGGATAATATATGTTTTCTAATTGAATAAGAAAGAAATCTTGTGGTAACCCGAAAGTTAAAAAAATAAAAAATAAAATCCATGCAGATAAAATCCTTCACCAATCATCTCATTGGTGACGAAATCTTGAAAGATAACTTTGTAAGGAGTAAATATAACTTCACAATTGGGAAAAAATAGATTGGGAAGATAAAGTAGCTGAAATGGAAAGGAAAGAACATACAAAACATCAAACTTTATGGTATCTGAAATAAACTAAATTTTCCCTTTACCTTTTACGTGAACACCTTTCGTATTTGCTACAAAGAAATAAAGGGTAGAAAAGTAATGAAAGTCGTAACATGGGTTAATTTATTTGACATATGATATGTGGGACCATGATCAATATCTCATACATCATGCACACTATCGATCTTTAATATTAGTAAAAAACCAATCTAAATACTATGGCTAGTGTCATAATTTGCATGAGTTAAACACCAACAAAATGACTAAGAAATTTGGCTAGTTGATGTTTTACTTGATTAAAAACTTATCCTTGGACTTTCCTCTGACCATTCATTTCTTGTAAATAATTTTCAAAATCAGTAAGTACACTAATAGGATTATAAGCAAAGGACTCGGTGGAGTACATAGCCAAATGAGCCTTATGATCAGAGATTCGTTTTTGGCATCCTTCGTCATTTTGGTGTTTTTAAAATTTTAGCTTCACTTATGGGTGAATAATCCAACAACGATCAACATACCGTCCAACATAACAGCAGTTCTGACATTTAAGATCAATGGGTTTCTCTTGTAAGATTTTTTGTCAAACGACGAGCGAACAATATAGACACGGATATTTAAAGAACATGGATTAAAGTGTGCGACATGGTTTTTAGGCGTACTTCATCATGCTGAATGTTCGTGCAAACATTCTTGAAGGAATAAATTAGTATTCATTAAAATATGAGTTTTTAACCCTCAAAATCAGGACTAAGACTAGCTAATAGATGAAAATATGATCATGCTCTATTTATGTTCGCAAAATAACTACACTGACAATAAGAGGTATATAAATCTCTAACTCACTTCATAAACTCTTCAAGTTTCCTAGATACTTATAAATGACTTCTATATTTATGAAGGCTTACAATTTCTTTATGAACTTGGAAAATCCTAGGATAATTATTTTGGTTTCCATACATGTTATAGACATCATTCCACAGATCTAGATGAAAATATCAGTAAGATCTCGCTCCATTGAGTTAAGAATCTACGAAATAACTAGTGGGTATTTTATAGCTAAGTCTTATACTTTGGTGAACTAGGTTTATGGGATTTGACACTACTATTAATAAATCATAACATTGATTGACCACCAAGAGCAATGGTAATTGTCCCCGATAAATATGAACTTACTTTTTGTGTTTGTAGAGTGAGTTATATATATATAACCAAACTCAATTTTTTAGGTTGTTGAGTGACTTAAAAGTATATATATATATATATATATATAAAATATAAAGCTGGACTTTCGTGTTGTGCTCACCGGTCACAATTTGTGTTCATTCAACGTATTTCTTCTACCCTTAATGTGTTTATGTTTAGGTTCGTTGGAGGATTCTTCTGATGACTATTCATATTCTATTGTAATATCGTACCTCTTCCACTTTTAAGGTGTTTGTGTTTCGGTTGGTTGGAAGATTCTTCATATGACTATTCATATTTTATTGTAATATCGCACCTCTTCTACTTTTAGTGCGTTTGTTTTGGGTTGGTTGGAGGATTCTTCCTTTTTTTAACGTCAAATCGTATTATTATGTTATAAAATTGAACAGTTCCACAAGTACCATAATTTGGTACTTAGGGTTCGAACAGACAGAACTAGTCACAAAACCTAAAAATTCATTGTTGCCTTCTTCTTCGACCCCAATTTCTCTATCTTAGAACTCACAGAAATCCAAACCTAGAAATGAATCAGAGCCTTGCCAAAATTGTAACCAGTTGCTTCCATCTGAACTTCAAAGATATCTAATACAAAATTCCACATAAAAATCAAACCCAGAAGAATTGAATTTTTGAATTACCGAAGAAATCGCAGAACCCTAGATCGATGAAGAACAGAAGAAGAAGGAGAAACAGGTAAGGTCCTCCTCTTAATCTTTAAGTCGATTCTAATATACCTGATTCCTAATTCTTCAAGAAAAGTAATGGCACTAAATCTTGTTGGAGCTTAAATATTGGTGAAATCCATAGTTTCTGAGCTTTCAACGTAGACTTCACAACCCAGTTGGCTGCTTTGTTCTGTTCTCTAAAAACGTGGCTCAAAACCATATTTGAAGATAACAGTTTACGACAGCAGTTAACAATGCCCGAAAAACCCAAAGAACCTTTCATGTGAGAAAGATATCTGCAAGGATACGAGAATTTGTCTCGATGTTCAATTTAGTAATCCATTTGGAGTAGCAAAGACCTAAACCATCTAACACTACTCTACATTCAGTTACGATAGGAGTCCATTTACCATACAAACAACCATAACCGAAAACCACCTTGCCCTGACTGTCTCTTAAAACCCCTCCTCCACTGGATTTGCCTGAACTATTACATGCACCATCAGTGTTCAATTTGAATCTCCCTAGCTTAGAATTCTTCCATTTATACGGGAAAAATCGGTTTGTTTAACTGGTTTAGACAACCAATTGTAACTCCAATTCTAGCATCCTTACCCCAGAATTTTCTTTTGAGTAGCTTAGCTCTGTCCATCATGGTCACAATGTAAATAACGTAATTGATCATATTCATCGAGCTGAGCTCTTTATCATCGTGCTTTTTCTTGTTCCTTGCATACCAGATGATTCACATGATAATTGAAGGTAAAATAGACCAAATGTGTACCTCACTCTTAACAGACCAATATCAAAACCTTATAAGATTAGTTAAAGTCATGGTTCTGAAGAGATGAATATTAAAGCTAGCAGCAAAGTAATTCCAAGTGTCCCATGCCTTTTGGCAACTCACAAATACATGATTTATATTTTCACTACTATCACGGTGCTGGCAACGAGAAGCTAATTGAATTTTATTTTTTTGCATCATAGGATCCAAAGGATTCTTTCTATGACTACTCATATTTTATCGTAATATCATGTTTTCTGATGTAATCAATATCATGTTTTCTAGATGAGATGTTGAATATTTTTTTAGTATTTAAGTGCTTCCGGAGTTATCGGCTGCACTATAATCTTGTTCACTATATATTTAATATTTTCAATAAAAAATATATTTCCACCACCCATCCGGATTAAATATAAACTAATTTATAATTTATATATAAATAAAATGTACTTAACATTTTTTATAAACAAATAAAATACCTTCAAAATATTATTGTACATCAAAAGAAATTCTTGACCTATTAGATAGTATACTATATTTTTTTGTTATAAATATAAAATATATATTAAAAAAACAGAAGTACATAAAACTTTCTCTTAAAAAATTACTTACCTTTACCTCGAATTATAAAATAAATATCTGGACATATATCAAATTAAGATGAATAAATAAAACATTTTCTCTGAATATATACGTGATTCATTTTGGTGTAGAAAATTGTAATATCAGAATGTGAGTTTATTAATTATAATATCAAAATGTGAATTTATTATCGACACTAATAAATAATGTTTGGTTATTAAGAAGGAAACATATGTTTTTCCCAATTGTCCTAGCCCATTGAAGGGTAGTAATGCACTAGTATAAAAAAAAATTCGTAAACGATAATATTTCTTAATTATAAGATCAATTAACTTAACTTAAATGCATGTCTAATCACTCACCAAATTTCAGTTAAGTTTCACCAAATCATATTTAAAGTGATTAATGAATTGATCATTTTAATTATACCAACTTCGTAATAACGACCGTCGGGTCACTTTTCTTTATATAAAGGTTTCTTACTTATCTAAACAGTTACACAAACTATAGAAATTTAATTTTAATTTTAATTTTAATTTTAATTAAATAGTGTTTTGAAGTAGCGGTGACCTTTAACATTATAGTAAATTAGAAATAGAGAGCAAAGCTTAAATTTTATTTTTCTTTAAAATATAAATTATTAGGTTCATTGCAGTTATCGGTTCGGTTTAACTTTGTTGACGAAATTCAAATCGAAACTTTATAAAATTTTGATTTTGATTGTCAGAATTGAACCAAAATCGGTAAGAATAGATTATGATCGGTTCGTTTGGTTTGGTTTTAGTAAAATCTGATTTTCAATTCAATTTGTTTTAGTCCGATCTATTTCAGTTCAATCCAATTTCCATAAATATTTAAAATTATATAACAATTTAATTATAATTTAATTATAATTTTTTATTTAAATAAATAATACAAAAATTAAAGTTAAAAGTTGAAAATTTATTTATTTTAGTGAAAATTTACTGAATAATTTTGGTTATAGTATGGTTTATAAAAATAAACTAAAAAAAATATATAAAAGCATCCCCAACAGATACTCTATTTTTTAGGTAAATATGGATTATATTGAAGTAATGTAAATTTATATATTAAGTTTTTTTTCCAACAGATAATCTATATTTAAGGTAGTTAATGATTCCTAAAATAATGGAAGAAAAATAAAAAGAATAACAAATAAGTTTTACATATTGTGTAACAGCTACTACAAATATACCTACCATAATTTACGCTAATAAATATGGGCAAGGCTAAAATGAGACCCCATTTGGCTATAATGAGACCCCTCTATAATGAGACCCCATTTGGCTATAATGAGACCCGAAAAAAGACACATTTACCCCTGATATAAAACCCTTATTTTCAGCCCATTTTCTCTCTTTTCTCTCTTTTCTCTTTTCTCTCTCTACTCTCTCTCAAACTCACCAAAAAACTCGAAATCAAAACAACAAGTTTTATCAAATCCAACATCACAAACAGCTTAAGGTACAAATCCTTTACATATCCATGTAATTTTTATGCATTTTAGTTTAGTATTTTTAGTGATTTTTAAAGTTTAGTGTTCTTGATAAAAAGTCGGATTTTCATGTATATTTAGTCGTTTTATTTGAAAAAAAAACTTCAGATTCGTGTTAGTCGATTCAGTAGGATCGTTTTGGTACCATGCATGATGAATTGGGGTTGGGTTTTGGGGATTTGGGTTCGATTTTGGGAATCGGGGGTGAAGGTTCTGGAAATCGCGATTTGCGAACTGGGCCTTCGCAACCCGTGCAAAATCGCGAACGACCCGTTCGCAATTTTGCACGGGCTGCGAAGGCCCAGTTCGCAAATTGCCAATTTCTGCAATTTCGGAATTTGAGAAATTGCGAACTGGGCGTTCGCAATTTCTCAATTTATAGAGTTTTTTGTATTTTTTTTTGTTTTACGAAATATTTTGTATCCCATATTTATTAACAATTTATATGTTGTATTTCAGCATGCCTCGCAAACATGAGACACCAGTTCGACATTCAGTAGGCTCGAGCGATGATGGAGAGCACTCTGAGCTTGTGTCACGGTCACGGTCGGTTAGGCGTAGGCCTAGCGCTTCCACTCCGGCCCCCGTTCTATCCCAGGGGTTTGCTACATTCGACCTGTTATTTCGGAGGGTGAACCCTCAAGTACCTGGTCTATATCCAGAGTATGCACAGCACGAGGCTTACCACGTCTTTGCTGGAGCGGTAAGTAATGATGTGTTTTAAAGTACGTTTATATGTTCTTTTGTATTATTTCTAAGTTGTTTATGTCTTATGTAGTCTCGTCGGTACTTGCGGTGCTACTCTATGTACGGTACCCACCGTGCGTGGGGTCTTGCTGGGCAGCACAGGGTAAGGGAGCAGGTTATGATGACTTGTTTCGTCCCACTGGTAGATGCGTTGGAGCGTTAGAAAACCAACGTTCATCTTGTAGATGCTTTCCTGGAGAGGTGGCATTCGGAGACGAACACCTTTCACTTTAGCTTCGGTGAGATGACGGTTACACTAGACGACGTCCACGTCATCACTGGTCTCCCGGTCACAGGTGATGATTTTGTAGTTCAGTCTTTTCCTAGTAATGGACAGCGTGGGGCTTGGTATTCTAGTGCATTAGGCATAGATTTGGATGACCTTAGGTATGAGTTAGGGCGTAACAGGGGGGGGGGGGGGTAATGGTAGATCTGTTCGTTTACAGTTTTTACACGAGCAGTACATGGTACGTAGATATAAAGATGAGAACATGTCTGATAGTGATGTAAAGTGCGCCACTAGGGGTTATCTGCTGCATATGTTGGGTTGTTGTGTTCTAGTGAACAAGACGGGGAATAGTATATCTTTAGATTACCTCCAGTTTGTAGAGCATTATACCTCCTCCGTTAGATATAACTGGGGACAGCATATACTAGCTCAGCTGTACCACCACCTAGGGAAGTCGTCGTTGCACACGACTTTAGGGATTGCGGGTTGTATTGCCTTGTTGGAGGCGTGGATATACGATCACTTCTCCACTTCTGTGCCTACGATTAACACGACCTACGACTTTTCTATGCCGACCATGTGCCGATATGTACCGACGCCGTTTCGTGCGGATGATGAGACTCGGATTAACATCCGACAGGGACTGATTTCGTTGACGGCGAACCATGTGAGTTACAATGATTTGTTATATTTGTTTCCATAGCTTTAATTTATTATTACTTTCATTTTTGGAAGATTATTAACTAACATTTTCATATGACACAGGTTTGGTTCATGCCTTACGAGCATCATCGTTCTCATTTCCCTTCTCAGGATGTGGCTTGGATTGACCACACGCTGAAGGCGTTCGACGTAGTTGAGGCGTACTATCCGCTTCGGGTGGCTTGACAGCTAGGGCACGTTCAGGACATACCACCGGCGCTGCGGACTGTTGTACCCGTACATAGGCGAAAGCGTGTGAACACGCGCTTCACGTGGGATGAGGCCACGTGGATATCATGGTGGTCACACGTTGTTGACCGGAGTATTCGCGGTGACAGGTACATTTTAGGCGGTCCTGGCACGACCACGACGTACGATGTATGGATCAGTGACCACCTATGGTACGTTCTGGTTGATCCAAGTATTCTTGCTCCATCTGCTTTGCATGTTCCAGAGCCCCCTAGTGCAATGACATATCAGGCACGACTGTATCACCTCTCCGATCGTGTTACTGATGTTCATTCTAGAGCGGAGTCGATGAGTGTGAAGGACTTGCATCGGGAGGTACAGGAGTGTCACCTTTTAGGGGTCCAGTACCGCCAGTTGGATTGAGTTTGAGTGCATTTGTATTATATGACTAGCAGGCCGGTTGTTTGATACTACATTATTTTTTTGCTTTGCTTTAGTTGTTGCTTTGGTTTACATGGTTGTATGGAATTGATTTTGGTTCTTTATTTGTCGCTTTTGTTCGGATAAGTTGATATTACCTTATTTTTCTGATTTAGTTTTGCTTAAGTTGTTCATTTCGCTTATATGATGTGTATCTTAAAAACAACAACACTTAAACAATAACACCTAGAATTCTCCCATAATATAAAATACATAAGGAAATTACACACATAAACCAAAAGCATTGCGTGATTAAAAATACATAAGCAACTAAATTAAAGCAAATGGTAGACAAACTAACCCTCAGTCAGCATTGCACACTTAGTTCTACGGAGTCGGATAGTTCATACCATACCCATCTGAATCACTACTTCCTTCGGGAGTTGAATACGTTTCAACGGCGCTCGCTATTGCGTCAGCTATTTGTTGCTCTTCCGACTGTGTCGCATACGACACCATCTCCGGCGTGATTGTACTTTGCGATCCACTGTCGAATCGCTTGCGGAGGTTGGTTTGGACTTCCCAAGGAAGTGACTCGATTTGTAAAGTCATTGTTTTAAGGTAAGCTAACCTTTCAGACACTTCTTTGCGTGTGCGTGGTCGAGGCATCATACATCCTGGGCAGGAAGCCTGCCTACCGTGGTTGAAGAACATTCTGCACAAGACCGCATCGATGAAGCCAGGAACCTCCTCTTCTATTGCACCCCTCACGATGTCAAATGCGTTTAGGAGGCTTGCATCTTCGTCTACGTTCCAGCCCGAATCACACATTGTTATACCTTAAATGTTTAGTTTCTTAGTCTGATGGTAGTATTTATAAACTCGAACTGGGTGGTTCAACTCAAAATTTGTTAGCGGGAAAGGTTGTCTTTGTTCCCGCTCAAATCTCTTTTTAGCGGGAAGCCTTCACTCCATTCCCTCCATATGTTTCCATACAATATTATAATATTCTGATGAACTAATGTCTGTTTAGATTTTTGTATGTACTGTTGTTATCCTGCAACCAATAAGTTTTGTTATCTATTTTAAAACAAAAACGTCTTAGGTTAATATTATATCGTGCAACCAATAAATTAGGTTGAATCTACTTCCTTTTACTTAGCAGTACCATTTAACTCTGACCACCACAAACACCCACAAAATCAAATCAGAAGAACATTTTTTGCAATTCGTATATTGGATATTATTTGTTGTGCCTAAAATTACGTCTTTATGTACCACTTTTATGGTTAAGATAACGTTATCCAAGTTGGCCTATTGATAAACAACACATGTAAGAAAAGGATACCGCAATCCAAACGGACGAATGAGTATGCAACACCTAATATTTAAAAAAGTACAATAACTTTTCAGTGCAATAATAGCAGGGGTCTCATTATAACAAAAATTCCATCACCAGGTTTTCCGCTATAACGAGATACCTAAAAAAGTTGCCGCCAAAAAATATCTGCTTTAAATGTAGTTCCCACCCAAACAACCACGACCCTATAAATAGACGTGAAGCACTATTCGAACAGTAACAATTTAACCAATGGAGTTTACCCCTAATGAAGATTACCATTTGCTCGAGGCAGTGAAACTCGCCCACCGAGAATTGGGAGAAGATAGTAGCGAAGCGTTTTTCGAGCTGGTCTTGTGTAATATGTACTACAACTACGGGCGTTTAGGAACTGAAGGTATTGTCGTGCGTAACTGTGACCAAATCAAGGAGAGATACATTTTTTGCAAACCAATGGATCGTTTGTTGTTTCTACCTTTTAAAATTAAGCAAGAAGCAGCTACCGTCTGGAACATGACCGTGGTAGACTACATCACGAAGGATATGGTAGCGTATCTTGAGAATAGGATTACTGAGAGGGAAGAGGGGATTCAGTCTGACGACAACTTGGGATACGACTTCGACGATTGAGCATTGTGATATGTTTTTAATAGTTTCCATCTGGTAGTGTCTGTTTGTTTTACTTAATGCTATAACTTGTTAAAGTTTTCATTACCTAGTTTTGTAGACATTATTTGGTACCCACTACTTCAAACAACAACTAATAAGAAAATTGACAACTTCAAACAATAGACAGTAATACGTAAATAATAACTTCAAACAACAACTGATAAGAAAATTGACAACTCCAAACAACAAACAGTAATACGAAAATCACAACTACAAACAACAACTGATAAGAAAATTGACAACTTCAAACAACAGACAGTAATACGTAACACTGCATAAGTGGAAGGCTTAGTCGTAGTCGTGTCTAAGTTTGTATTCCACATCATCCACTTCACCCCTTGCAATTATTTTGTCCTCTAGAAATGCTACCATATCCCTTGTGATGTAGTCTATCAAGGTTAGGTTCCAAACAGAGGCTGCTTCTCACTTAATAAGCGATGGCAAGAAACACAAATGCTGTATTGGCTTGCAAAAATTGTATCTGCTTTTGATCTGCTCACGAGTACGTATAACGACACCTCTTGTACCGAAACAACCGTAGTTCACATACATCGTACATAGGACACGCTCGAAAAACTGATCGCTTGTATCTTCCCCTAGTATCTCGCGTGCAATCTTCACAGCTCGAAGCATGTGGTAATCTTCGTCCGCCGTAAACTCCATACGTAAACATTAACGAGTTTTAAATTTTCGTTCCTGCGGTAGGTTGCAAAAGTGTCGTATTTTGTTAGATTTTATGTCCCATTTTATAGGAGGCGAGTCAATTTTGGTGGGCGTTTAGTATTTGGATGAGGTCTCATTATAGCTCAATTCATACTATTTCGAATGCAATGTTGTTTTTCGCTATAATGAGACCCTGATTTAAACAACGTGGGTTGTAATAATTAACTTCTATATGTGTGTATTTTTGTATATATTATGTGTCACCACATTAGTCGCCCATCCAGATTACGTTATCCTTACATGTCTGACAACGCTATCCTACTTTTAAGTAGTTTTTAGTCGGTTCATATATCTTATCGTATACCTCAAATCACAATTAATATTGAAGGTTTTAAAAAAATTCAGTTTAAAAAACAAATAGTTTTTGAGTCGGAAAGGTCACAAAATGTGACCATTTTAGGCTACTTCGATGTCGTTTTTTTAACTTATTTGAATTTTTTTTCCCGCAAAATTCTAATCATTAGGGCCACTTGACTAATGTTTGATGTTGGTAAAAAGAAAAATCAGTTTCTGAGTCGGGAAGGTCACAAAATGTGACCATTTTAGGCTACTTCGATGTCGTTTTTTTAACTTTTTTGAGTTTTTTTCCCCGCAAAATTCAAAACATTAGGGCCACTTGACTAATGTTTGATGTTGGTAAAAAGAAAAATCAGTTTTGGAGTCGTTAAGGTCACAAAATGTGACCATTTTAGGCTACTTCGATGTCGTTTTTTTAACTTTTTGAGTTTTTTTTTCCGCAAAATTCTAATCATTAGGGCCACTTGACTAATGTTTGATGTTGGTAAAAGGAAAAATCAGTTTTGGAGTCGTTAAGGTCACAAAAAGTTGAAAAAACAAAATTTCCAGAGGGTATTGCGAACTCAAGTGCTTGTAAAACGCCGGATTTGCGAATGCAGGCCCATGAAATTGGGAAACATTGCGAACCCACACTTCGCGATTTTGCTAAATCGTAGTGGTGGGAGTTCGCAATTTGGGCCAAATCACGCGTACAACGTTCGCAAATCCGCCACTGGGCCGAAATTTAAAAAAATTTCACACTTTTTTGGATAAAATTGTAATTTTATGGGGAACTAGCAATTTATTTGTGGTGTGCAACTTGTTTTTACAACAATTATAAGTAATGGAATTTTAAAAATAAATAAAACGTGGGAGTATCGATTACAAACCAAAGTGAAAGTTCTAAAAATATTCGTAGACACAACGGAGTTCGGTTAAACACGTAATGCATAATAAAATTATTAGTCTTCATTCAAATCGAAGATACGTGGTGGCTCTTCGTGTGCGGTCGATGGTTGCCCGGGCTTTATTTGGTTATGTTTGTTCAATCTCTTGTCGAGCGGTATTGCCCAACCGGTCACTTCATGATCCGTACGAAACGGAAACCAAGTAGGATATATTTCCGGAAGTGGTCCATCCAACACAACCTACACAAATAAAAGGTAGATAAATATTTGGTCACGAAAATAATATAAAACATTGAAACACACTGTAGTAAACTTACTTTGACGAAATGGTTACCATGAACGAAACCTATACCAATTTCGAGGTTAGGACATGATCGAGGAGGCACACCACGTAGCGGTAGATAAGTGTACGATTGGTGGAGTGAAATGTGGTATACGATACATTGGTATCTAGTGGCTATTACTAACCCTAAATCGGGTAACGTCATCCAATGCCTAGTACCGGCACCATACAATTCGAAAACGTTCAACCTTCTCACAAGGTTATCTACACTTTGTGGTCCATCAAACACTCTCTCCCATAGCTCACGTTCGTTTTGCAATTCGCCGATCAAATCCCGTCTAACTTGGTCCCATGAATCGGATTTACCGTATACCGTCAAAGCAACGGATCGGAATCCGCAATTACCGTCGGGAGAGACGTCTTCGACGCTAGAAATATAGTCATGCAAATAGCTAGGAAACCAACTCTCGTACCCGCTAAAATCTTTTCCCTTTGATGATTTTTTTGGTCGAGGCACTTTATCTTTCTTCGGTTGAGCCTTGGTTTTCGCTTTTTATTTCGTCTTGTTTTTTAGCGGTAGAAATGCAGTCGTGCTACCTATCGTGCCGGGAGTGCTAGCGCCTAGACTTCCATCGTATTCCCACTCGCTAGGGTCCCGTTGAGTTGATTTGTCCCGACCGGCTTTTTCCCTACCCTTAGTAACAACCGGCTCCTTAGGTTCCAAAACATGACTTCTAGCGGGATCTAGGATTTGCATCATCCTATTTATAATGTGGTCTTGGATGTGTTGCCCGTAACCGCGGATGGTGCTACCTATTAAGGAGATTTTTCTAGTGAGCTCGTCTTCGGTATCAAACTCCTCATTAGGTTTGATCCTTAACGTACTCCAATAGACATCACACTCATCTTTTCTAACCGTCCTTCCTTCTTTATAAATCAAAGCTAATTCGCATGCACATGGTAAATTATGAGTTGTCCTAATAACACACCCACACACTCCGGGTGTGAACCATATTTTCAAGGACTTTGCGAGATTTTCCTCTATTAGTTCTATGGCTTGAGATGAAAGCTCACCTTTGACATCCTTGTAGATGGTTTTGTTAGGCCCCCTAGTTGAGTTTCTTGGACGATACCTACTACGCTCGAATGACTCGAAAATGTTAGAGTGTTGAGCGGATAGGTGCGCATGAACATGTTTCCAAAATTGTTCGAACGTGCATAGACTACTACCAATTGCCCGCTTGAGGCTAGAGTGAGCACTCTCCGCCCTACAACATGAGATAAAATACATTAGATTTCTAACACTTTATATTTAAAAGAAATGGGTGGAGATGGAAATATAACTCACCGGTTGCTAGTTTGGTTGCCAAAATGTTTAAATTTGTTCGTGTGAATGTTGAGGAATTTGTGTCCATATTCGTCAATCCATTGCTTCATAACGTAGTCGATAGCCAATGGACAAAATGCGAACGTGTGGTGCATATCGGCAAGGTTTTTGTTATAGTCTTCGAGCGTGGCCGAATAGGCTACCCTTTGGTAATATTCCCCGAACTCATCGGCCATTTCCACATTCGGTAAAACTTTTCTAGCGTAAGAGGTGACGTTCTTACCAATATGCCAAGTGCATAGCATATGAGTTGCGTCCGGAAATATATCGTCGATAGCATTCATTAAAGCCAACTCCCTATCGGTGACAATGATGTTAGGTAATGGGCACTTGTTGTTCGTCAACACCATCTTTAGAACACTCAACCCCCAAGTGTAGTTCTCTTGTTTCTCGGAACTCAAAAAAACAAAAGCAACACAAAATGTCTTCTTCGTCGAAGTTTGGCCCACTATTTCAAGTAAAGGCATCTTATACCTTGTAGTCTTGTACGTGCTATCCATTATAAGAACTTGAGGAAACGTGCGCATGAAATCGATGCTTTTAGGGTGTGCAAAAAACAACTCGAGGATCTCGTCCGTTGCTTCACAACTTCGCTCCCAAACATAGTACTCGTGTTCTTTTAACTTAGCAAACAAGTATTGCATTTGGGTCTTGCCCGCTTTATCAACCAAATCATATTTTTGCCGCATGTTGTATATCGTGCGCATGCCTGATACATTTTGCGGGTCTTTAATCTTCAACCCGCGATATATCTCTCTCGGTCGAGAACCGATTTCCGTTTGACTACGAACGAACAATTGTTCTTCGACTTTTAGTCTAGCGGCCCGAGAGTGACCATCCAAGTGCAAAAATGGATCGTGGTTGTGTTTCCCGTTTAGCACAACCACTTTCCAATAACCCGGTAGCTCTGAGACCGGACTCCCTCTTAAGTAGAACGGACACCCGCATTTTTTCGATGAACATTCTCGACGCTTCTTAACATACCCCGGTTTGGGGTTAGGTTTGTAAACCCCATGCCTCTCGCACCTAAAATATATCCTAGGAGTTTTCATGCTTTTTGTACCGTCGTCGTTTTTACTCCGGACCAAAATGAATCCTAGCTTTATGCTTTCGGACTCGACCCAATTAACCAAATCGGCTTTGGTGTAATAAGTGTCCGTACTAAACACTTTCGTGTAGTCGGCCATCGAACATGGCGGTGGACCGGGTTCCTATATAGTTCATTCATGCAATTATATGAGAACATATTTATACCTACATGATCATATAAATTCCAAAATAGGTCATTTTTGCGAATTTCATATTCGAAAATTCAACAAAATTGCGAATTACAAATTCGAAAATTCAGCAACATTGCGAATTTCGAACTCGAAAATTCAGCCTAATTGCGAACAGCCCGTTCGTGGGTTTAGCTTTTTCGCGAACGGGCCGTTCGTCCATCAGGATTTTTTGCGAATGGCCCGTTCGTCCATCGGGGGATTGCGCGAACGGGCAGTTCGCAATTAAGGACGAACTGCGAATCCCCAGTTCGCAGTTCATCAAAAATATAGCGGTACCACCGCTATATTCGCACTGACTCGCAAAATTTCGGAAAATACCTCATTTTGGGTATCTAAATGGTCCGTCAACGGCTCTTCTTCCTCCGATGCGAAATCATCAAGGTTGCAGCTGAATCCTTCACTCCAATCACTCAAATCCATGATTTTTTTAGAGATTTTAGGTAGTTTTAGAGAGAGAAATCTCTAGAGAGTCGTTGGAGAAAAGTTGGTTTTTGGTTCAAAATTGTGACTTATAAGTGAAGGGCAAAATGAACATTTCACATTGAAGAAGAAAAAATTCTGAATTTGGGGTCTCATTATAGCCAAATGGGATCTCATTATAGCCTTGCCCAATAAATATAGATACCATAATTTACGCTAATAAATATAGATAGTCTTTTAGAGTATCTATTGGAAAGAAAAAAAATCCTATATAATAGCTAAATTTACAATTAACCGTAAAATAGCATATCTGTTGGGATGCTAAGTGCTCAAAACCTGAATCCCTTCTATTTTATATTATTTTTACGAGTTTAACTTTTATGCCGACTCGGTCATGTATCGGTTATGAACAGTTTCGATCTCATTTTATCCGTCAACTTTTTATTCATCTCGATTTTTAAAATAAAATCACAAACCAGTTTAAAATTCAATATGATTCTGAATTTGGATCCGAAATCCGATTCCACAAACAATTAACGGTCCTAAATGCACCACATTTAAATCATATTTTTTTTCTGTTCCAATAAATTTAATTTAATATGATCAACTTGCTTAATTGTTAAATTAATTAAAACATGATTAATTTGGAGTGTCCGAAGGATTAAATAATGGAACACTAAATTAAAAAACTGATAATTCATGCGCGTTGGCCCACATAGTAGTCTCGCTTCTTCCTAAATAACAACCTCCCGTACTATTTGCGGTTGACGCCGTTTCAATTTCATCTCTTTTCTTATACCCTTTTCTTTCCTTTTTCACCGTCCTCCTTTCCTTTTTCTCTTTCTAAAAATACAAAGTTCTAGAGAGAGAATCGAGACCCATTCTTTCTTCACAGACACACTCTCTGCTTCACGAAAACGCGCCTTTTGCTTTTCCCCCAAAACCCTAGCTCTCTCTCTCTCTCTTCTCTCTCTTCTCGAATTTCAACACTCGATCTATCTACACAGCCATGGAAGACGCAGAGAAGTCCGATCCAGTAAACGAGTTCGCTACCGAATCCAGCTGGGGACTTGAGATGCTCGATTCGGATTCCGTCAACTACTTCTTCGATAGAGAAGGCACTGTACTCAGCGAATTTGGATGGAACTTTCAACCTGACATCATAACAAGACCAGTAAATACGGATAACAGTACGGTTGGTGGTGGTGCTGGTGGATTCGCAGCTGAAGTAAGTAGTGATAATGGAGGTGTCACCGCCGCAAGACTGTCTGATCCACCATCCGGCGGAGGATCATCTTCTTCTCTTACCACAGCTGACGTATCGAGTTCGAATCCGTCGGTGACTTCTAGCTCCAGCGACGATCGACCGGATAAATCAACCGGCTCCGTCGGCAAACCGCCGAAGATACCGTGAGTCACACAATCGCAAAGCGAACACGTGATTTTGATTTCGTATAAAGATGCTTTTTAGGGACTAAATCGTAATTACCAATAATTTCCATGGGCATATATCTTCTCTCTCTGTGCTGCACAATCATCAAGCGAGTGGGAACATGCATTTTCGGTGTTCGTACAATCATGGACAGCGTTGATCACGATTTCGATTTGGCCATTTTTTGAGCTATTTTTGGACTCGATATTGTGTGTGAAAAACGTGTAGGTTCAGTGAATTAGGACCGATACGAATAAAGAGAATGAGAGAGAATTGGCCTTTTCTTCTTTTTCGACTCATCTATCGAGTGATCTAGCACGGCCGCTATTGCGGCTAGAGTCGCATGCTCGTGATTCTTAGAATAATTTCTTTCTTCCTAAACCATTCTTTTTTTCTCTCTCTCTCTCTTAATCACACATATAATATAAAGTAATATGAGGTAATATATAAATATATATATATATATATGTATGTATATACTCCCATGCTAGACTGCTAGTAGTCTAGTTTCTTTCTCAACCCTAATGAATGAAAATGTGTTTTGTTCATCTTTTAGTATTATCATCTCCATTATTGAGGAAAAATGATCCAAGTCTAATTCATTATTGTGGTTTTGTATATATTGTAGGAGCAAGGAGGCAAAAAAGGGGCAGAAGCGAATTAGGCAGCCCCGGATAGCATTTATGACAAAGAGTGATATTGATAATCTTGAAGATGGATACCGATGGCGGAAATACGGACAAAAGGCTGTAAAAAATAGTCCATTTCCAAGGTCGGTCAGAGAGTTGAAGTTTCTATGTATTATATCAAATGTATATCACCTTCAAATCGTTTCAATACAAGTTTTTCGTGGTGCTAACAAAGAAAAAAAATTAACATATAAAATCTTTGCTATGCTGCTCTTCTACTCTTTGTTCAGCACAATTTCAAATGTTAACTGTACTTATGATATTAGTTTGATATGTGCCAAATGTCCTGATGCTGTGTTATATTGATGATATTAAGTAGTAACGGGTCGTATGATCCTTAATGATCATTATACACTGCATGTCCCTCCTAGATATCTTGGAATTCCATTGAATTTTCAAGTGTCTAATCAAAATTTAAGTTGTATTTTGACCTTGCTTTAAGGGTTTTGTTTTTATTGTATATGTGCATGTTGTTACATATATTCTGTAGAAGTGGTATTTCTATAATTGTACTAATCAAAAGTTTAACTTTCAAGATGTAGACTATTTGAGTTGAATTGTCAGGCTGTCTATTTTGTGCTGTATTTTGAACCATTCAAAGGCGTGTTTGTGTACTAATCAAATATGTAGGTTCTAGAATGATACAGTTTTACATCCTTCCTTTTTCAAGGAAAGCTAATTAAGGTGGTATTGAAATTTTTGATGACGAAGTTTGAAGAGCAATCGTATCAGCTAGTTATTTTTTTTATAGGAGCTACTACCGTTGCACAAACAGCAAATGCACTGTGAAAAAGAGGGTGGAGCGCTCATTCGAAGACCCCACGGTTGTCATTACCACATACGAAGGCCATCACTGTCATCAGACACTGGGTTTTCCTCGTCCTCGTGGTGGAGTGCTCAATCACGAAGCTTCCTTTTCCAGTCATTTGACATCTCCGATCTCACAATTCTATCTACCCGGAGTTCAGCTGACGAGGGAGATAACTTCTACAATCAACCAGTCAAACCAAGTTCAAGATGTCGATACAGGAGAACCTAGCATTCAGCCTGGTCCTATCTTACAGCCACACACGGATGAAGGATTGCTTGGAGACATTGTGCCTTCCGGAACCCTGAAAAGATGATCGCATGAGCGGAGGTAATAAGGTAAGCTGCATTTAGTTTGCAAAGGCTTGTATGGATATTTATCTATTTATGAGTTTTCACAAGACAAAAGCAATTGATGTTGTAGGCCAATGTCTTAATTGTGAAATATACTTTTAGATTTAGGAGATATAATCGCATGCCCTACCGATCAATGATCACAGAAGCGTTTTTGGTTATCAGGACTAATATGATTAAGTCACTTTTGCGAAATAAGTAACTATGAATAACCTTTTGAAACCTGGAGGGATCATACAATCATCTGGAAGTTTAAAATTCGGTAGCTAGTGGTAACCTTATCTTTGATTTACATCCAGATAGTTTTGCCATCATATTGCCAAAAAGATTTTGGAGACATGCTAGAGTATATATTTCACCTTCACAGAAGTGACTTCTAATAGCAACCACAATTCCTGTGAGATGACACTTGTGGATTCATGGCAAACAATATCTTAAGTTAGGTATAACTTTTTTGTATATCTTTATCAAGTGTGCAATCTCTAATGACTAGCTAAATTTTCAGGAAGTTATCTCTTAAAATAGTGGAATAAGATTCTTGTGGTCGTTATCATCATGAATAAATTGTATTCTTTTCAGTTTTAAGAAATTGATGTATTTTTACAACGCACAAATTTCTGCTTTGTTGTTGAGTAATGTTTTTTTTTACCATATGTTGAGCAAAACAGTTACATTCAAACCCAAATGTGTTAAAGCAACTTGACGGCAATGATTCATTCTAATTCATTAAAATTAGCTTTGTAAAACTCCATTATTTCAGTGTAGGGTCTAGACTACTTTTGGACTACATAGCTTGTCCCATCTCACTGCACGCTTAAGATCTTTAGTGTGAAATACTGAAATGCATTAAATTGAATGTACTATACCTAAAAGAGAGGCTTGTAGTAGCACCGTCAAGCTAGATAGCATCTATGACTATACCCACTTGCCTACAAATCTTAGAAAAGGCCAATACCAAAGGTAACTTTTAACATGTGATTATCGCTGGTGCCTTCTCATAGGAATAACAATCCCTCTTTTTAAAGTTCATTTTTTCTGTTAGAATTTAAGTATCTAACACAAACACCCCTCTCTAGAATCAAAGTACCTCTTCTGATTGTTGGAGCCAACCTGTTTAGATGCCCTTTAGACTGATGTTTGGTCACCCATTTCAATCTTCTTACAGATAACCCTAACTCTCTCTCCTCTCTATCTCTCTTCTTCTTTTTCAGGCCAGGCACTGAATAGTATAAGCTGCAATGGCCTTATGAGCATGATCCGGCTGTATTCATACATCAAAACCAGGTATCTGTTCTCTCACGAGAATTTATGTACTCTCACATGTGGCATCTTTAATATATAGTCAGAAGGAAAGACCATGACCAATGATTTGAAAATCTTATATTTAATTATGTAAATACCCCCCAAAAGTAGCTTGATCCCTAAGCTGTATGTAATATTGTTATAAATTAATGTAATAACATTCGTAGTACTATATATTTAGGGGGTTGGATTCAGATACTGTTGTGTTGTCTAAGTCAGAGTAAATCTGAACAAGATCTGTTTTTTCAGATCTAGTAGTAAAATCCAACTGGTTTTTGTCGTGGTTGTTGGGGTTGTCTCTCTCGTTTAGCAAGTTGTAGATTTGTTATGTGTCATGGACGGTTAGTACATGCAGATCTTTGTGAAATCAGATAGTGAAATAGACAAAAGTAAAAGGGTTTCACTTTTTCTTTTCTTTTTGGTATTTGTGGCTTTCGATGTTGCTTCGTAGTTCAGAAAGTTTAGCCGACAATTTTCCTTTTACTGCTGCCTTGTTTTCACATTCATATTTAATTTTTTCCATTTTTTGTGTTTTTAACTACTTGTAAACTAAATTCGGAATAGATGGTGCATTAATGGATACCCTTCTGTAGGAAAAGTTGAAAATATGTTTTACGGCCATACTTCAACTGTTCACTGTCTGTCGGTATTTGCTTTTGCTTTATAAAAAATAGGATGATGCGATTAGGCTTCTGCTAAAGTGACATATTTTGATAAGCAATCCCAAAATTTAGAAGCATACCAAAATTGTTTTTTATCCCATTAATGGGTTTTAACCGGCTGTGAAATTTGATCCAATCCGGCAGTTGAAAAGGGTTCAGATAAAATAGTATAAGTTTAAAAATGCTTTATAAGTTTAAAAATGCTTTATTATTTGGATCTGGTTGATATTTTTTGAACTGAATTTAACCAAAAGCTTATTTATTTATTATTATTATTATTATTATTATTTTATTTTAAGCTGTCCAAGTTTTGACGAAATTGGATTAGACCGGTAAGTATATCGATGGGATCAGACCGCTAAATTTTTGGTTTTACTATTTGGATTCGGATTTTTGGCTTTAATATTTGGAATTGGACCGGTAAATTTTTAGTTTGGTTATGTACGTTTTGATTTGGTCTGGCTTCGATTTGGTTCGATTTCGATTCTTTTTCGATATATTTCGATGCTTGTGTTCGTTTTTTGTTTTGATTCGATCAGTAGTCAGTTTCGATCTAGTTCGGCTATTTAAAAATAAATAAATCTAATTATGATTTAATTTCTAAAGTTTTTGTCTAAATAAATAACATAAAAATTAATATTTAAAAGTTAATTTTTTTTTGTTTCCATTCGATCAGAAGTCAGTTTCGATCTAGTTCGTCTATTTAAAAATAAATAAATCTAATTATGATTTAATTTCTAAAGTTTTTGTCTAAATAAATAACATAAAAATTAATATTTAAAAGTTAATCTTTTTTTTAAAAAATTGGTACTTACATAATATAATTTTTATAAAATAAATTAAAAGAAATATTCAGTTTTATTTGTACGATTCCAAACCAATTTTATCGCAATAATTTTTTATTATTTTTAATTTTTAAAATTCAATAGCGAACGAAACCGGCTTCAGACATCTTTTATAGCCTTACTTATTAGTCATACGTCGACTTGTTGAATAAAATATGTTTGTGATTAAATATCATCGGTTGAAATTTTTACATACGTTTTTTTTTATTAAACTGGTCATTTTAACCTTTTCGGCATTTCCAACTATTACTCTACGGTATATGCGGAGTAAGATACAAGCGGAGTCTATAGATTTAGAATAGTTGACAGCAATATTTGAAAAGATTATTATTTAACCAATTAAAATAAACATAGTTTCAAAATATAGACAATTTATGTTAGATTATTAGTCGGTTGGTTTGTGAATCGTAATTCTGAAATGAACATTATCTATCATCCAAATTTTGATTGGTTGGTCAATTTTAATTGGATCTATAAATTATACTAGTGATAAGATAGTGCTTTGTAGCCTACCCTTTTTGGCTCGCCGGTCCTATATGTTTTGCTTTATATTATTTTTTTTAGTTATTATATTCAGAAATTCTATTTTATCCATACTCTTTTTTCTTTATTCTTTTATACATACTATTTTCATCGAGAACTTGTCTAGTTGGTTTAGCTGGGGTAAACAAATATATTATTAATTTCCATATCTTATAATTATTTATGTTCAATTTTTTAATAAATCAAACTTTTATATTTCAAAAATTGGTATGGATGTTTTTTTTTTGTCAAAATCTAAATGCAATTTCCGCCGTTAAGTGTTAAATGGCTATTTTATATTTAAAAATAAATTAGTTTCGACATGCGTGGAGCGGTTTGGTTGAAAATACAATTTTTGACCGTTTGCAGCTATGAGTTGGTAGTTTGTAGTTAGGAAGGCCATCAGTGGCCACGGAGCGAGGTTTAAGCTTTTGAGAGCAGAAGTCTCAACTGAGTTAAGTAAAAGAACAGTTCACTAACATATGACTGACAATTTCCAAAAAACTATGCTATAAGATACAATTATGGACTGTGTTATAATCTGAAGTGAGATTAAGCTTCCTCTGGATGGAAACCAGATAATGAAGGAGTCTCTGAAAATGTTGTACTTGTTTCAAATGAGGTTGACCAAAAAGACCATAGGCGTTGAAAACTGTATAAAGTGATAAGTAATACTGACAGTGCAAAGTTACAATTTTGGTTAAGGATCTAGATTTTAGCATCATCCATGTCTGAGTGGTTAGAGAGAAAATTAATATCGTCCAATTTCGAGCAGGTGAGATTAGTGACACCTTATGCCAGATCATGGATGAGTGAGCCAATTGCAAGAGTCGTTGTTGATGACATAATGAACCATACTATTGATGCACATTCTAACATAATAGATAATACTAGGACCGTAACGGTCGACGGGGGAATTAAAAAGGAGCCAATGATCATATCAAAGGGAAGTGGAGAGCCTATTGCCAACTTCAGTCTTATAGAGTTTGACAGTAAAAATTCCTAAAGTTAATGGTCTTCCTTCACTCCTAACTAAGTGAGAAGTCGATAAGGAGATTCCAAATGCTATTATCTTTTAATTTATCGGTAATATCTAATCGTGTACAAACTTGCGCATACATCATACTTCCATCGGCTGAAGCATATGCAATCTTTTGCGTTTCCTCAATCTCAATTTTCATCTTTGGGCATTGCTTAAGTATAAACTTTACACCTTTCGATATAAGGGTTTCTTTTCCTTTAATGGTAGTCATCCCATGACTTTGTAACAAACTCTCAATATATGCCTCTTGTGATAAACTTAAAATTCGAAGGGATCACTTGTTATGAATTTGAATATCTAACACAAAGGACGCATTCCCAAAATATTTCATATCGAATTTTTTCGAAAGAATATTTTTTGTCACATGTAACATATCTTCCGTAGCTAATAATTTGTCACCACATACAACACTGGAAATATGAATTTACTATCACTCAACTTTTGATATACACAATCCTCCATTATATTTATCTTGAAACCAAATGAGACAATAAGTTTAAGGAATTTGTGGTACCACTATCGAGACACTTACTTAAGACCACACATATATTTATTTAGTTTGCATATCGTCGACTTTGGATCATCAAAAATAAAGTTTTTAGGTTGCACTATATAGATCATTTCCTTAGTGTCTCTATTATATAAGACGAACTTGGCATCCATTTGATGGAGCTTAAGGTCTAAATTTACAACTAATGCAATGATTGTCCAAAAAGAATTCTTTGATGAAACTGGAGACAAAGTATCTTTCAAGTCCATCCCTTTTACGTTGAGTAAAACCCTTAGTTGCAAGTCGCGATTTATACCTCTCAAAATTACCCTTGGAATATCGTTTGCTTTTAAAATTCAATTTGGTGTGGATTATTTTTTACTGAGGGTAATTTTGTCAGATGTTTTGTGATATTTCAAGGGTATTAAATGTTTGAGTGTTTTGTAGTGAGAGATTTAAGCTGCATGGTTGTATTAAATGTTCATTACCCTCATTAATGAAAGTGGTTGGGTATTTATACCCTTAATTATTGGCCATATGGGCTTTCGGGTCAAACTTATGAAATCGGGTCGAGTTCAAAACCATTAGTTTATAAAGCAGATTAGCAATTAGCTTAGTCAAAAGGTGTTTAGTGTTCTTAATACTTTTGTCCTGTCCGGATACTTCAGTGGGTGATTATTGTCCGGATTACCCCTGTCCGGTTTCTACAGTGAGTGGTGAATATTTTCGGACTCATCAGTAGCCCATTTTTTAGGTTTTGTCGAAGGCCTTTGGCAAGACCAAAAAATCTTCTTAGGTAATAGCAACATTCTCCAAACTATTTATGTACTCAACTCAGGGTTTATCCGGACTGAATACTTTTCAGAAGTTCAAGAGTTCTGCTATGGATCGTGGGACACATGTCACATTTTGATTCGTCTCACCAGTCGTTTTCTTCCTAGAATGGCGCTCCCACTAATCCCAAAAAGAAACCTCTGCATTTAATACTTATGATGTCAGCGTCGCCTTCAATCATTACTTTTGCCTTTTCATTTTTTCCTAGGTATTTGGTAACTTTTTTGCCTCACTAGTATAAATTACTTCATTTTATTGTTTTACCATCTTCATCACTTTGTCATTTCTCCATTTAAGAGCTTCTACTTCTCTTCTCAAAAAATTTCTTGTGTAGGTTTATGTTCACGACAAGAAACGTATTGGTGAAAGGTGGTTGGCTAAATCTTTCAGAGTTAGAAAAAGAACAAAAGGTTGAGTGAGAGAGACTTATCGCTGCGAGTCTTCTAGTTTCTCCAATCAATACGCCCGAAACACCGTCTTCGGAAGCTGATCAAGGATCATCCTCTGCTAAAAGTTCCAAACCCAGGCGTTTATTTCAACCAAGCCTTTCGCTCATTCCATCAGGCTCCTCGGTTCAGGAGTCACAACCCTATATAGTGTAGGAGAAAACAGTCTCAAGTATAAGAAGACCCTCCCCATTCATCGCTATGGGGTTAGATACTGAGAAATCCCCAGAAAAAGTTACTCTTCGCCGGACAAGCCGTCTAATAAAAGGTCACGCAACTGTCTCTCAACTCAAGTCTCCAAAGTCAGGGCCCTCTTAGTCTGGTACTAAGTATAAAGCCATTGGATCAGGGGAATCTATGAGAGTCCCAAAAGACAAATCCTACGGTCCGGAGGCTACTAGACTTAACTCTCATAACGAGCCCTCCGGAATTGAGCCCCTGTCGGACACCAGACCCCTAAGAGGGGTTGATGCTCAACCGTCTGGATAATCTGCTGAGCCAGCCACCAACAATCTCCCATCAACAACGACTGATAAACCTTCCATGGTGATGGAAGAGGTGATGGAGGACAGCATAGAAGATGCTATATTTATGACTGATACTTCCGGGCAGATCGGAGAAGCCGTTTCTGATAAAAAAGGAAAAGGCAAAGAGAAAGTATGTCTGAAACATCTGGATCTGCCGGAGTGCCTGGAAGGCAAAGTGGGACCCTACTTACACAAAGTGAACGTGAAGTATCTGCTGGCCATACAGAATATCAACTATGTTTACATTCATACTGCTGAGTTAGGCCGGATCCGGATGAAGTGGGGGATCCCCGAGTCTGTTAAGGTGAGGATATCAATCACTCCGGAGACCCCGATGGACTGTAAACTCAACGAAATAGTCATCTACACCGAGCTGTTTAACTAGGGGCTCAGATTTCCCATGGACCCAGAAATTGTCAGGTATTTCCACCTGATAAAACTCTGTCCAAGCCAGCTGAGTCCCAACGTTTTGTACACTATTATGGCCTATATTATGGCTTCTAGGCTCTCCGGAATACCATTTCCAATGGAGCAGCTTGCTGCTGTGGCCAGCCTCTGCAAGAACCATCATATCCCATTCTACCACTACAATATGGGGGGAAACTTTAAGGTGGTAGATGATTTGCTCGAGTCAGAGAAGAATTGGAAGACCCAATTTAGGTTTATCAGCGGGACTTAGGACAATTGGAGGAAAAGCAAAGCTGATGTCAATCCTAGCATGCTCACCAGCAGATGGAAAAGCTCAGGTAAATGTTTTATCATGTTTGTCTTTCTTTCTTTGTAAAAAATCTGTTTCTGAACTGCTGTTCTTTTTCTTTGGTCAGTGCTTCCGAAGGAGTTCTCCGACTATGTGGAGGAGGGGCAGGCCACATGTGCCAAGCTGAACGCTTGGGCTGCTGATAAATGGGGAAACTATTTCCACAACTGCTTCACCTCCGGGAACTTAGTGAGGTCCCACCTCTGGAACATAACAGGCTGGAGAGACCTTACTTGGGAGGAGCTGACGACTCTACCTCATCCGGCTGTCATCCTTAAGAGAACAGAGGAGAAGGATGGCAAGCTGGCCTTGCCTGCCAGAGCTAAAGCCCCAAGCAAGATGAAGGGCAAGAGTTGCAACAAAGGTCGTTTAAGGTGTTGTTGAGGAGATCGCCCCAGCGAGTCAGGGAGTGCAGGCCCAAGGGGGAATTGATGTTACTCTACTTCAAGTGGTTGAAGATGAGAGTATTAGGGAGGCAGGTGGACCTCCAGATCTTCCAAAAGCTCCTAAGAAGGACCGAAAATGGGGAGCAAATAGTGAAGAGAGGGCAGTCAAGAAGAAGAAAATCTCCTCGGGGGATGAAGTTGCCCTCCAGACTTCGGAGCCTCTTCCTCCGACCGACCCAACAGACCCCACATTGGCAGAGCAAATCCCAAGTGGTCTACATGCCGGAGAGGGTAGCGGAGGGGATATCAATATTGATGGAGTGGATATCAGTGGCTTCCAAAACATTGGCCTTTACTTTGATGGCCTTGAAAAAGATGACTTTGCTGGCCCCTACCTTCCCCCAAGTTCCTCAAACATAGTTACTTTCAATGGTAAGTCCTTTACTGTTTCAGGGGAGAACGACACAGTGACTCACTCCTTGTTGGGCCATATTCAGCCAGTGCTCAACTTGGAGAGGCAAGTACGAAGTCAATCTGCCCTTATCAACACACTCAATGTAGACAAAGAGAGATTATCTAATGATCTCCTTAACACCAATCAGAGTGTTGAAGCATTGAGGAAAGAGCTCGAGCAGTTAAAGAATGGGAAAGAAGACTTGGCCACCAGGCTGGCGACTTCGAAGATGGTTAACACAGAACTCCAAACCAAATGTTCTGGCTTGGAGAAGGATCTCTCCGCTTCGAAGGAGGAGATGAAGACCAAGGGATAATGTTATCCAAGCCCTGTCCAGTGACAAAACTTCCTTGGAAGGTGTTGTGTCGAAAGTTACCAAGGAAAAAGAAGATTTGATAAAAGAGCATGAGAAGACAATCCAGGCCAGGGTCGATGCATACACCAACAAGGTGATAGATTCCCTAGAAGAAAGGTATGCTGAAGTTAAATCCGACATGGTCTTGCTTTTTCATCGAACATTCAAGAAGAGGACACTTGGCACTCTGTGGAAACATGTGGAATATGAAGACCTCCAATTCCATACTATGGTAGATGGCGATAAGCACAACTACTCCGGTGGTTTTGATGATACCACTGATGAGGAAGAAGGGACCGGAGAGAGCTCCAATGATGAACCTAAAGATCCAAAGAAGAAACAAGATGAAGCAGGAACATCTAAAGGAAACCAACCCTAAGGTTTTAACTATCTTCTGTTTTTCTTTTATCTTTATGTAAGACGAAAGTCCTTGGATGGCCAAGGCATTTTTGTAATTGTGTCCGGATCGAGTCCGGACAAGTTTTTTTTTTTTTAACTCAAAGTCCTTGGATTGCCAAGACATTCTATATTTTTTAATATCATCCTCCGGTGTTAGCCGAGAAGTTTTACTTTGCCAAATTCTTGCTTTGTTTCGTTATTCTCTCAATCTTGATGGCTGATGTTTAAATAACCCCTATTTATTGTACAAGTATTTTAAGATGAGAGTGTTTAAATTCTCCGATGACAAATGTTTAAATGGTCATCATTCCACCAGATCAATCCGATCTGTCAAACTCGGACACCTCATTAAAACCTCTCTGCACCACCAGGGTAGGAAAGAGTATGCCCCCTAATATTTACATGGACTTTAAACAAGTGAATATTTACATAACTTTCATTTTAGATACAACCGGAGGTGCTCAATGTTCCAAGGGTGGTTTAAGATTCTTCCATCTTTGTCTTGAAGCTTGTATGTCCCAGGCTCAAGATTTTTAATGACCACATAGGGTCCTTCCCAATTTGGAGCTAGCTTGCCGAACTGCTTCTCTTTAGTATGTAGGTCAATACTTTATTTCCCGGTCGAAAATCCATTCTTCTGATTCTGGAAGCAAACCTGCTTCTCATTAAACCTTGATCATGGGTGGCTCTAAGATGAGCCTTAACCATTTTCTCTTTTATTAAGTCCAGTTGACTTCTGATTGCCACTTCATTAGTCTGTTTGGAAAAATTATGGACTCTTTATGATGGAAGAGTTGCCTTTATAGGAGCAATCGTATCCATACCATATACCAAGGCAAACAGGGATTCTTGTGTAGCAGCTCTAGGAGTAGTCCGGTAGGCCCATAGTACTTCTTGTAGATAGCTTGGCTACTTTCCAGCAGTCCTTTCTAAATTCTTTTTGAGACCGGACAGAATAGTCATGTTCGCCACTTCAACCTGACCATTCTCCTGTGGGTGGAAAGGAGAAGAGAAGCAATACTGAATGCCCCTAGAGGCACATAAACTCTCCATATCCTTGTTATCAAATTATAACCCATTATGTGTGGTTATCTTTTGTGGAACCCCAAATCTGCAACAAATATTAGATAAGATAAAATTTATAACAGATTTTGAAGTAGTTCCTAGCAAGGGGGCTGCCTCTATCCACTTTGAAAAATAATCAATGGCTACAATAATAGTTCTGTACCCTCCGGACGCCATTGGTAGAGGTCCCACCAGATCCAGTCCCCAACGAGCAAAAGTTATTGGCTCAGAAATAGACTCCAAAGGGACAACCGGGATATGAATTTCATTACCATATCTTTGGCATGGATCATACTTCTTTACCAATTCCTTGGCATCTTCCATTATGGATGGCCAGTAGTATCCGGCCAATAAAACTCTTCGGGTTAGAGCTTTATAACCACAATGTGTTGAACCTTCACCATCATGTAGTTCGGACAACACTATTTGGGACTCTTCAATCCCCAAACAACGTAAGAGAGGTCTACTAAAAGACTTCTTGTAAAGGATGTCTCTTATGATTAAAAAACCACGAGCCTTATACTTCATTTTTCTTGCTACTGTTTTTTCCGGAGGCAAAATGCCATCTGAAATGTATTGAAGAAGATGATACCTCTAGTCTTTAGGTTGAACCACTTGTATACTTAAACTTTCCTCCTCTTCCTTGTTCTGATTGGGTTGAATGGATGGGCATTCTTGCACATGAATCCATGGGTAGGACTCAGAGTATGCTATGGTTGCCAAGGAGTCTACTAGTGTGTTCTCTGTTCTGGGTATGTGCTCATAGTTGATATCTTTGAAGTTAACTGCTACCTCTTTAAGAATGAATAAATATTTAATCAACTGCTCCTTTTTTGCCTCATATTGAGCTAGGGCATGATGGATAAGAAGCTGAGAATCACTCATTAACCTAACTCTTTTGGCTCCACAAAGCAAGGCTAACTTCAAACCAGCTATAACAGCTTCGTATTCAGACTCATTGTTAGAACCCCTAAAAGCAAAACATATAGCCTGGTATATCTTGTCGCCCTACGGAGAGGTTAAACATATCCCAGCACCACAACCCATGGTACTCGTCCCACCATCGGTCCGGACAACCCATACCTTCTTAGTTTTTTCACCTGTAGCTTGTTTAGTGCTCCTGTCCGAATCGAATTCAACTAGGAAATCAGCAACAGATTGAGCCTTGATTGCAGTTCGAGGGGTAAAATCAATGTCATAGTCTGCCAATTCTACTGACCACTTGGTCATTCTGCTTGATATGTCTGTCTTTTGAAGAACATTTTTCAAGGGAAAAGACGTCCGAACGACAATAGAATGAGACTGAAAGTAGGGCCTCATTTTCCTGACAGCAATTACCAAAGCTAGCGCTAGTTTCTTGAGTTTTAAATACCTTTTTTCAGCATCCATCAGGATTTTGCTGATGCAGTACACCAGACGAGGATAATTGTCCACCTCTCTTACTAGCACCGCACTTATGCCACATTCGGAGACTGCTAAATATATATACAACGTTTCTCCATCAATAGGTTTAAACAGGGTTTTGGGGGAAGATAAATGCTTCTTTATTTCATCAAAATCCTGGTCGCACTATGGAGACCAGTTGAAGTCTTTAGCGCCCTTTAAAGTTTGGAAAAATGGGGTACACCTATCCGAAGACCTTGAGATAAAACGGTTTAGAGCAGCTAACCTCCATGTCAACCTTTGTACTTCTTTAATATTCCGAGGAGGATCCATCTGCAGTAAAGCATTACGTTGGTCCGGATCAGGCTGTATCCCTTTCTCACTTATCACATACCCCAAAAAATTCCCAAAATGTACTCCAAAAACGCATTTTTCTAGATTTAATTTTAAATTAACTTTTACTAAGTTGGCAAAAGTCTCTTGCAGATCTGCCAAGTGTAATTATTCTTCCACACTCTTTACCATCATGTCATCAATGTAGACTTCCATATTTCTTCCAATCTGATCATCGAAGGCTTTGTTCACCAATCTCTGATAAGTAGCCCCAACATTCTTTAATCCAAAAGGCATCACCTTGTAATAATGGAGGCCCCTATCAGTAACAAAAATAGTGTGTTCCTGGTCCTTCATATCCACTTGAATCTGATTATAACCGGAGAAGGCATCCATGAAGGACAATAACTTGTTCCGAGATGTGGAGTCTACCAACTGATCGATCCGGGGGACAGGATATAGATCTTTTGGGCAAGCTTGGTTGAGGTCAGTAAAGTTAATACACATACGCCACTTCCCATTCTTCTTTTTCACTAACACTAGATTGGTTGTCTATAAAGGGTACTGAGATTCCTTTATGTGCCCCATCTTAGTAAGCCGGTCAACTTCTTGAACTATGACATTAGCGTTCTCCTTAGAAAAAGCTCTATTTTCTGCACAATGGGTGTTACATCTCTCCGGATGGATAGCTGGTGTGATATAACATTCGCAGGCACTCCGATTACATCAGCATTACACCAAGCAAAAACGTGTTGATGGTTTGTTAAAAAATATAACACTTTGCTTTTTAGTTTTGATGTCATCTTAGATCCAATCTTGACACTTCTTCCTTCAGATAGAGAGTGAGTTTTAACCTCTTCAATCGGTATTAAAACACCAGGGGTCTCTCTGGGGTCATCAATTTCACCCTCTCCCCCAGAGGGACCCACCAATTGCTAATCTTCATTGATCCGAAATTCCCCCAAAGTTGTAGGGGCAAGTGCAGTTGCATAACATTTTCTTGCTATCTTTTGACTACTCCGGACAACTCCCACTTGTCCTTTCACAACGTACTTTAAACATTGGTGAGCTGTCGAAGCCACAACATGCATCCTGGAGAGCCAAGACCTTCCCAAAATGGCATTGTAGCATGTAGGACAATCTACCACAACAAAAAGTACTCTGACCATTTTCTTGAAAGGGCCCTTGCCCAACAAAACCTTCTCCTCAAATTCTCCGACTACATCCGTAAAACTTTCAGTGAAACCCACGATAGACCTGTTCAAACGTTGAATTACTCCTGGATTCTTCATTTGTTTATAAGAAGTCAAAAAGAGGATATTGGCTGAGCTGCCAGTGTCCACCAAAATTCGTCTAATGTCATTGCCCCCAGTCAATGCTTCTATCACCACAACATCTTCATGGGGACCAACTATGTCCCTCAGATCATCTTTATCAAAAAAAATGAAGGGAAAAGGAATTTGTGATTGATAGGAGGACATGCCTCCCTCCAACTAAGTAGCCAGGGTGTGAACATGCCTCTTTCTTGAAGAAGGAGTTGGTGCAATCATTATATCTCCCTCAAATATGGTGAGTGACTCAAAAAAGCTTATGAGCCCGGACACCGTTTTGGTGTGTTCTGTTACAACACCCACCTTATTCCGGGTTGGATCAGGATCCAAATACTCTGACTCCACATCGAATCTTTCAATAATTACCATTGCCCTGTCCGGAGCCGACGTCCTTGCATTGTTTGTTGGGTCGGTCCGATGAGCATTATCAGGCCTATTCCTACTTTTTCTTTTAACATAAGCACCCAATTTTCCTCTTTCAATCAGATTTTGCACCTCTTGTTTCAAAGCGATGCAATCTTCTGTGTTATGACCAATATCATGATGTTATTGACAGAAACAAGCATTACGACTTTCCTTGGGAGATTGAAGTGCTGACGGCTTCCTAAAATGCACTTCGTCTTTTGTTTTGTTATAGATGGTTGCCACATTCTCTTTCAATTCGGAAAACCACTCTGGTTAGGCCCAAGGTCCTCGCTTATTTCTGGACTGCTGGCTCTGAGCTGGTGTTGGGTAAGATTGAGCCTTGGCCCTGTTGGGACCCTGTCCGACTTCCTTAGCCTTGTATCCAGACTGATTCTGGTTCTGGTTCGGTGTAGTTGGGGAAGATCTCACTTGCATGTGCACCCTAGTATTTTTTGTTTCATCCACATTGATTTTCTTTCCCACCTGGTTTAGTAAACCACCCCACGTCATGGCCTTCTTCCTAGTTACCAATCGGCCAGATTTCCAGGGTTCAAACCCTGTCTTAGAGAAGCTATTGCTACTTGCTCAAAGCAATCAGCTAATCCATTCTTTGTGCGCATAAACCAACTTATGTATTCTTTCAATGATTCATTTGGCTCTTGGGTACAATGGATAATAGTGTCTTCATTGCCCTTCACCTCCTTACTTCCAACAAACTGCCTCCGGAAGGCCATCCAAAAGGTATCAAAATTCCTGATGCAGCCATGTGGCAGGCTATTATACCACTTCAGAGCACTCCCCGTAAAAGATTGAGATAATGCTCTACAAAGAAACTTGTCATCATCGTCAAAATTTATCATAAAGTTTTTAAAGTGGTCCAGATGATTATCTAGATCTTTGCTCCCATCATATTTTTCCATCTTAGTACTGTCAAACCTCTTAGGAAGGTTTCCGAACATTATATTGGAAGACAATGGAGATTGTCTCCAATTCCAGCCACGACTAAAAACAGTATCTTCATTAGGAGTTGCAAAGATACCTGGTCCATCATGGAAAGCAAAAGGATCAATCAACAACTGGTCTATATGCCTTCGGCCATGGCTGTGGCCGTGAGATGACCCTTTACTCAGATGCCTTTTCAACCTTCCATGCCTATCCCTCTTTCTTGAATATTTTTTAACCAACTTTTGCTTCTTCTTAGACCTTCCTTCATCACTGCTGGATGACAGGGATTACTCAATTCCATCCTCATTCGAGGAGCTACTAGACGATTCTGACTCCGAGCTCTCCACTGGTTTAGACCAGTGAGACTTCTTTGAGCCGACATGAGTCTTTTTAGTACTCAAATGGGTCTTTGCTGATGGGTCATGCTCCATTGGATTGTCTGTGTGGTGAACGACTGACACCTTTGATTTTTCTTTCAAGCCTAACTCCAACTTTTTAGCAGCCCTCAAGGATTCTATCTCAGCTTTCAACCTGTCTTGCTCTTCGATCATGTATTCATCGTTTTCTCCCACCACTTATGCCAAAGTTGGTGGCACCGCCTGCTCGTCCGGATTCATCCAAATTGGTTTTTCTTGCTGGTTTTGAATGCTAGATTTAGGAACCTTCTCCTCCCACTGTGGTCGCCAATTTGGTGTGGATTATTTTTTATTGAGGGTAATTTTGTCAGATGTTTTGTGGTATTTCAAGGGTATTAAATGTTTGAGTGTTTTGTAGCGAGAGATTTAAGCTGTGTGGTTGTATTAAATGTTCATTACCTTCATTAATAAAAGTGGTTGGGTATTTATACCCTTAATTATGGGTCATATGAGCTTTCGGGTCAAACTTATGAAATCAGGTCGAGTTCAAAAACCCATTAGTTTATTAAGCAGATTAGCAATTAACGTAGTCAAAAGGTGTTTAGTGTTCTTAATACTTTTGTCCTGTCCGGATACTTCAGTGGGTGATTATTGTCCGGATTACCCCTGTCTAGTTTCTACAGTGAGTGGTGAATATTTCCGGACTCATCACAATTAACAACGAATCAACTTATTTTCTTCAAGTAATATAACAAGCTCCCATACGAAATGATTTTTCATCAATTCAAACTCTTTGATCATCTCTTTAATTCATAGTTGAGAATCATAACTTTTCATGGCTTCACATACACTTAACAGATCATTTTTCGTTGTACCATAAAAATCCTCATGTTCTTGAAGACACAATATACATTCTAAAGATATAATTACCTTTATTTCTCCAATATATCTCTACAAAGGCATAACTTCTGTAATGTTCATTTGAACTTCTTGAGGATGTAGAGTTTGGTATTCTTGAACAATTTCATATTGTTCAATCTAGATAATATCAAAAAGTAGAATATTAACATCATCTTAGGTATCTATATGTTCTAAAAAATCTAAAGTGATTATTGGCATCCGAAAATTTACGTATCATTGTTGAAAAATTTATGAATGTCTACAGTTTCTTCCTCAAAATTAACGTTTGTTACAAAATTCTTCTCCAAACACTATGTTCTCAAATAATTTTGTTGTTCTCGTCTCAAATATTTTCTTAGTGGAAGGATCATAAAATTTAAAAATCGTACTGTGTTTGGGATATTCGATGAAATAACCACTAACTGTTTTAGAGTATATATTTTTTCATTTGGCCTATCAGACTTTACTTTAGCCAGATATTTCCAAGCATGTAAATGTTTTAAACTAGATTTACTTTCAGTCCAACGTTCATATGGTTTCTTAGTAGTTACTTTATTCGGAAGTGTATTAAGAAAAGTTGCACATTTTATTGTTACTCCTCATAGTGATATATGTAATATTGAACGACTAATTATACTTTTTACCATACCATTCAAGGTACTATTTCGTCTCTAAGATACTTCATTCATGATGGATGAACCCGACATTGTATATTGATGGAAAATCCTGCACTTCTCTAGGAATTTCACAAATGGTCAATGAAGTTGTTCATCTGAACCGTCGTATCTCTCGTAGTATTCACTACCACGATCGATCTGACACACTTAATGTATTTATCAAACTAGTTTTCAACCTTGGTTGTAAAGACTTTGAATTTATCAATGAAATCTATTTTTTCATGAATAAGATATAAATACACGTAAAGTGAAAATTCATCAACGAACGATACAAAATATCGTTGGCCGTTCTATGATGTTATAGGGAACAGTCCATAAATATTTGTATATAACAAGTCCACTATCCCTTTCGCTCTGTATGAATCTAATATTTTCACCTTGCTCTGTTTTCCTTTTATATATTCAAAGCATACATTGAAGTCCAAAAAATCCACACTATTTAATAAATATTCTAAAACAAGTTTTTATTTATATTTTTAGAAATGTAACCTAATCGCTTGTGTCGAAGTTTTACTGAACTTTCGAGTTTACAATTTAGTTTTCTAGATGCATTTGCATTCATTATCTTTATATGGTCCTTATAAAAGAAGGTACATACGATACGTCTTTTAAAATAAGATTGATACGATACATCTTTTAAATACAAAAAATATCCAATAGTAAGCAATAAACAAAAATCAGAAATAGAGTGAGCTAAACACGAAATACCGATGGATGTTTCACCAACGCTCATGCTTTAGTTTCTGATTGTACCATGTAAGAAAATACAACATGAGTGGTTGCAGTTGTATCGACCCATCACATATTTATCTTGGTACTGAAACTAATTTAATATGAGAATATATTATAGAAATATATATACCTTTCCTTATCATCATAACTCTCTCTTTTCACATTCTTTCTTAAAGTGTCTCGGTTACTTATAATGGAAGCAAACCCTTTACCAGATTCACCCTTATGTTTCTTTTGTCCCAAATCGGATGTCTGTACATCTGAACATTTTTTAATTACCTTATGCATCTGAGCTTTTACCATCTGAAAATTAAAGCTTATAAAAACATCTTTCAAGCATGGAAAGAATGAAAAATAAATCTTAAGAAAAATGGAGATGAATCGATAAACCGATAAACTAGTCGTCAACGATACAAATTCCAACTAATAAAATCGTTAGAAGAGATTGTTTTTTTAATTTACTTATTATACATTATATTACGAAAAGTATTAGGTGATGACCAATTAATAAAATCAAAGATTAACTTCTAAACTTTAATTTTTATATTATTTATTTAATTTTTAAAAATTGAAAATCAAATTATAATTAGATTTAATTTTTTTAAATAATGATCTAATGATCAAAACCGGACCGATAATGGATTGAGCCAAAATTGGACCAAACCTAAACAGAATCAAAACCGACTGGACCAAACCCGAACCAAATCGAAATTTGTTGAGAGAATTGTGAATGTGTGTCTCTTATCTCTTCACCATTTTACAATAGGTCACAACCACAATGTATATATACAGTGTGGCAAAAGATAACGCAAAGGGTTTAATGTGTATTTTCTAAAATGTATGTCAGACTAATATCAAATGGCCATACACATCATAACACTGGTCATATACATTTGATTCTAATCCTGACACTCTAACACCCCCTCAAGTTGGAGCATAAAGATTATGAATGCCCAACTTGCCAAGCAAAAACTCAAACGGCTGCTTGCCTAGTGCTTTGGTAAAGATGTCTGCAAGTTGAGACTGAGTGGGCACGTGAGATGCACAAATAACCCCATCAAGTATCGCATCCCATAGAAAATGATCATCTACTTCAATATGCTTTGAACTCTCGTGGAACACAGGGTTTTAGGCAAGATGTAAAGCTGACTAACTATGAGAGAAAACTTGCATAGCCCCTAATTGTGAGATCCCAAAATCCTTGAGCAAACCGTGCAAACACTTCAACTCACAAGTCAATCCTTCCATAGACTGGTATTCCGCTTCAGCGAAAAACAATACAACAACACCCTATTTCCTAGTCTTCTAGGAAACAGGGGAATCACCCAAGAACACCATCCAACCACTCACATTGCACTGATTCTTAGAACAACCATCCCAATCAGAGTCACACCAGCAGGTCAGAGTGAGGTTACAACTACTTCGGAGAAGAAATCCTTGACCTGGTTCTCTTTCAGATAACGAACAACTCGTAATGCAACATGTCAGTATGGTTTGTACAAAAACTGAGATAAAATATGTACTCAAAAAATAGATATATGTCCGTATAAACGCCAGATAAATCAGTTTCCCCACCAGCCTACTCTGATACCATGTTAAGATGGCTATGATACCATGTTGAGAGAATTGTGAATGTGTCTTTTATATTTTCACCCTTTTACAACATGTCACACTTACAGTGTATATATACAGTATGTCAAAAAGTAACGCAAAGAGTTTAATGCGTATTTCCCAAAAATATACATCAGACTAATATTAAATAGACCATATATATTATAACACAACCTATATCAATTTGATTATAAACTCTTACAAAATAAGACCGAATCAGAACCGGACTAGACCAAACGGAACCTAACCGAACATAAAATTTAACAGTCTAGTCCAGTTATCTAGAACCGAAATCTTGGAAGTCCGGTCTTGTCCAAACTGAATCCTTAAACTTAGCTATTTTGTCTGGTTTCATCAAAATCTGGACCGAACCGGACCAATAACAACTCTAGATTTAACAAACCCACTAAATTGTTAGTTGAATACGAACTAGTATTGTTGACATTTAAATTAGTTACCGAACTATTTTTTTATGATAAGATAGTAGGACAATGATCGATATAGTTAACGAATATTTTTTATGACAACCTCTCTAGAATTTTATAAAGAGAAACAAAAAATCATAGAGATCTTTAGACGAAGAAAATTTCATAAAAATCCTGAAAAACATAATTTAATCTTATTGTTCTTTCATTATACAACGTGAATGAAATTATTAATGATACATTTAAGCGTTGGTGTAGAACATATAAGTATTTTAATATTTAAACTTGATTAAAAAACTAAGTTTATTTGATGTTTTCGGTTATTTCTTTTAAATCAGAATATATATTTATGTATTTAATTTTTTTTATCTTCAAATAAAATGATAGATTATTTTGAAGTTCAAAAATTTATGATAGGATAAAAAAAAATTATATAAAATATCTATTAATTATTAGAATCGTGATCACTTTAGCAGTTTTTTATGTGGTTTTTTTACATTTTATTGTTTGCTTTGGTAATCTGAAAAACAAAAAGAGAGTAGCTTTTATCCTAATAAATAGTGTAATATATCTTTTTGGTTACAGCAAGTGAATATGAATAATCATATGTACGTTTTTATATTAAAAATGTAATTATACTACTAATATATTCTAAGTGTATTTATATCTTTATATTTTATATAATTATCACGAACTATTATTTGATTAAAATTTTTAATCCAATTTAGTCTATAAAGTATATATTTAGTTTTAATTATCAGCATTCGGGCTCAATCTTTAAAAAAACTTAAATTTTTTTCATATATACACAATTACAACCCTAATAGATTTTTATATATTTGTTCAATTCCCAATTATTTTAATTATTCGATTACTTATTTAATTAGACATTATAATGACAATATACAAATACATTTTAACATGATTCGATTTATATATTTCTAACCGTCTCCTTTTCGGATCTTCATATGTTACTAAATGATGTATTTACTTAATAAAATTCCTAATTCCATTGCCCATGGATGAATCACGTACACGATGAATGATAACGGACTATAAACCTCTTTATTGTAATGTGAGAAAGTAGACAAGACAATAATCACATTACTGCTATTAATTTGTCTACTTAAGTGGTGATCTATTTAATGAGTTAGATAAATTAATAAAATGGTAATGGTAATTATATTTGCAATAAACCAAATTGTATAAAACAAAAAATCAATTGTCTCTCACATCCTATTGCAGAACTCCCACTAAAATCAAAATCCTCTAAATCAACAACACATATTCTAATGGTATGTTCTTCAAAAACTAAAGGTAATACTATTTTATTAAGAGATCACTATTATGAAGTTTGTACCGATGTTCTCTATACTAATATAATGATTATATATGTTTTTCAACATACATGAACTTGGTACCTATATGTTCAGACTTACACAAACTTCTGCTACTGTTGGAATACTAAATTTCCCTCTGTTGTATAAATGGATCTTCCACCATCATTAAGGCTCCCGCTCTTTATGGTACCCTACAAAGAAATACAAACGTGAGTGGTTGAATCTGTATCAACCCACTAATTATTTCTTGCTTCTGAAATAAAATTATTTTATGAACATACCAAATTATTGAGATTACATTTTTTTCATGTAAGCCTCTTTTAATTTCATAATCATTTTTATATTCTCTTTTATCTTGTTGAAGAAACAACAACCATTAATCAATTTTTTTTTTCTTTCCAACTGAAGCAGAAGTTTTCCAATCAAATCTTATATTTTGATTTGCTTTTTTTATTGAAGCTCAACATATGCACCACAACTGATTCAAATTTTAATATCTCTTCTTCTTATGCAACATGAGATATCAGTTAATAAATTGTCCATTTATTACACGTGTAGTTATAAGAAGTTTAAAAACTCTTATACTTTATAGCAAGTGACTGAAATATAAACCTGATACACACTCTTTATAAAGATCAATCTTAATAACCCTTAAATTAGTGACAATCATTTAAACCCTCAAAATATGTTCCATAATGGTGTGTTTGCCCTTATACTTAGTGGTGAATATCTCATTCATGACCCTTTGCATCTCCACCTTCTTATTTTTGAAAAAATATATTCTCAACCTCAGTAAGAAACTCAGAAGCACTAGCGATATTGGTTGGAACAATCCCACAAAATGTTGTTGGTATCTTTTGTTATATTATGGGAAAACATAACCTATTGGACTTCTCTCATGCCTCTAATTCTCGCCCCTCATTTGGATTAATTATTTCAATGAGGGACAAGGGTTTGAGTGTCATTAGTGCTCGATCATAATTGTGACTTTTTAATTACAAATCCATTTTTTATATCCACTCGTAAAAATCTTACCCATCCAAAATGGGAGGCTTATTTCCGAATGAGTTATACAGAAAATATAATGCACAATCACAGGCGGAGCCACGGTGGGGTCCGTGGGTTCCTAGGAACCCACGGATTTATCTATATGTTTTAAATAAGCTAATAAAATACTAAAATTCATCCCATCCCAGTGGTAAAAGCTGAGGTAGGAACCCAGAAGGTCCGTGGATTTATTATTCTATATTTAGATGATTTGTGTGTCGAATTATGGATTCTATCAAATATATAATTAATTACAGATTCGAATCATAGTTATTTTATAAAATATTTATAAAATTGTAGGATTTTTTACGTGTGATCTTTAAATTTCAAAATCCTATATACTAGTGCATCAAAATTACAAATAAATTTCTTATTCAATTTTTAAAACACAAGTTAAAAAATTAATGATAATTGTTGTGTCGAATAATGGATTCTATCAAATATATAATTGACTACAGATTCGAATCATAACTATTTCATTAAACTATATACTAGTGCATCAAAATTACAAACAAATTTCTTATTCAATTTTTAAAACACAAGAAAAAAAATTAATGATAATCGTTGTGTCGAATAATGGATTCTATCAAATATATAATTGACTACGGATTCAAATCATAACTATTTCATTAAACATTTATAAAACTGTACCATTTCTTATGTGTGATCTTTAAATTTCAAAGTCCTATATACTAGTGAAGATATTTTAAATCATAGTCTTTAAATTTCATATTTCAAAGATAATTTAAATTTCAAATCCACAAAACGTTAAAATTTCAGGCGAAGAATTAAAAACATAATTAAACACGAACCTAAGTAAGTTAATAAATATAAATAAAGTTAATTTATATGATTGTATATCTGCCTTTGAAAATTTCAGGGATGGCTTGAAAACCTTACTTTTTTTGCCTTTAACAAGAACCTAATTTTAACATTAACTATATCATAGATTTGTCGTCTCTCGACTCATACAGATCTCAACACAATCAAAGACGTGTTAAGACACACACACAATACATGAAGATAAGTAAAAAAAGACCTAAATATGAGGCACCATCGTCAAGCGCGATAACTTTGGTGTGCTCATAATTATAAATTGGTAAAATACTAAAGAAAATAACCAATACATAATGGATTCATGAATACAAAAAACACTAGTTAACCAAAAAAAAAAATCATACATAGTACATAAAAACCTAAAAAATTATATTTCTGCTATTTCATTTTTGGACAATAACCAGGACCCCATAAGGATCATATCCTGGCTACGCCACTGTGCACAATACATAAGAAATATAATTATTTGACATATACTTTAAACATGATATATTATATATGAAACATAACATACATCACTAATACGATATCTTTGGGAAAACATATTTACATGCATTTTTATGAGTTTGAGAAGATGATTGTTTATCCATTTTCACTAACTTAATATTGGTAAACCTTCCATTAGGTTGGTTTCTTTATTTCAATTTAACAGTTCATGATCAATTCATAAACGATAATTTCTCGCGCACAATTAAATATGTCAAATATTGACTTTTATTTGGGCCAATCATGTTTGTAATATGATTAATCGATGAAATATCATGACCATAAGTTCATCAATTTACCACACATTAAAAAAATGTTCAAACATATCATATGCTAATAGGTCTGAAAGAAGTTCCTCAAGGTATACCCTTATGACGAGCAGTTGCATCCATTTACTTTTCACTATAGTAGTACCATTGTAACGCAAGAAGAAAAGTTATTGCCGCGAAAAAGTAGCTAGTTTTCGTGAAAAAATAGAGGTTAACTTGATACTTGTCACTCGTCAACATGGTTATTAAGAAAACTGGTACTCCACAATAGGTTAGCGTGACATCACCGCTCCACAACAAGTTTACAACAATATTTGTTGCTCAGTAACAAGTTTTCCACAACGAAATTAGGGGTTGGTAAGGAAATCATATCTTATCTTTATTTTTCTCCTGATTTTGAGTTTGTTCACTATTTAATCACCCTTTATTCAGTTGCACATCAAACTTAAAATTGAGTTAAAAACTCTAATTCTCAAAAGCGACGAACTTTTAATGATAATAAATGAAACTAACCAATGGATATGTATCTTTAATTCATATGTATTTAAACTAATTTATTAGATAGTTAAATTTATAAAAAGAATAAAATTTTTTATTATGTTTAATTTTGGATTTAATAGGTATTGAAAAATTATAAAATTAAAAAATTAAAATTGAGCTAAATATAAACAGAAAGATCCAAAATATGTTAAGTTAGAAACACAAGTTAAAATAGAAAAAATAATACGGATTTGAAAGAAAACCGAAAGAAAGAAAAAATAACAGAAAATAAGAGAAAATGAAACTAACTTCTTTTAGTTATGCATCAAGAGTTAAATGTCCATTACTTATATAAAAAAACACAAAGCTCATTATCTAAGCTTAAAGATAATGTTTACTGAGATATATATGATACAAAATCTTTAACCTTAAAGATAAAGTTGTTATATTCTAAAATATTAAGATTTATGATAATAAATAATAGACACTTGATAGAGAAAAAGATCAGGGCTTATATTGTATCACAACAAAGAAAATAGCAAATAATATTTTCTTGATTTCACGATCAAGAGTTTGTTTATTTTCTTCTTCTTCTTCTTCTTCATCTTTCTCTTTTTTATTTTTATGCTTATAATCATGTTTAGTTTTAGCTATATTTTTTTAATGTTATTGAACCTCTCTAATATACTTTTACTATGAATTGATTCTACGTTCTTTTAAATTTAGTTTTTATATTTGTTCCTTAGTATTAATCTTAATCTTAATGTTATCAATACCCTATTGGTTCAATTAAATGACTTTAGATCTAGGTTATGATTAAGAGATAAAACTTATTCCTGAACTATATTAATACCTCTAGGATGAATAAATAGAGGACAAGACATATAAGCAACCGTACAACCAAGTTAGTTGTTAGAGACCGACATATGATGATAACAAGCTCAACGGGAGTATGATTTTAAGGAATACTATACACTAACATTAAATTAAGTTAGATATGAAAATTGTTACTAGACAAATTATATGCTCAATAATCCTGAAATATTTTATTATTCATATATTCTAATTGTTTAATATTTTTATTTTACTTTTATCTTAACATAATTATAAATTACCAAAATCTATTTATGGATCACAATTTAAAATACTAAATAGTACATTTTAATTTGTTTACTTTTAAAAATAAAGATAAATATATAATTTGGGGTTGATATTAAAATCGAGTGTAAATACTCGTATTACTTGATGATAACTGTACACTTATGATTTATCATATCATGTTTTCAACGTTGTTGTTAGAGAATTAACTTATTTTTATTACCCTAGAATACTGATAAATATATATTGACATACCAATTTAATCACTATTTTTATTTTCTATTTTTTGTTGTTGCAGAATTTTATAGAGATAGTTGATATTTCAAACTTAGTTCTTTTCGATCTAGAAATGAAAAGAATCTTTCAAAGGCAACTAAGAGAGGTAAAAAATACAGCAACAATAGCTGAAGGAAAAGATGTTATTCATGATACTCATGATTTGCAAAGAATCAGTGACTCGCAAACCATTCACTTATAGAATTCACCCAAATAATTATAAGACAAAAAATGGATGTAGTGAGTTTTGAGATCAAACTAGTACAGATTAGTATGATATTGAACAAGCGCATGTTTGTTGGAGATTCAGAATAGTGCACAAGCACCCATACGTCAAGTTGTTAGAGGTGGCTGATACAAGCAAGCACAATGAAGTTGCATTATGTAAAATCAAATTTATATTATTCATGTTATCTCTAAAACAAAACACAAAGGAATAGTTGCAATTTGTACCTCCTGAACGTATCACTACGTGATAGTAAATGGCTCAATATTTCCTATTAAAGCATTTCCAATCGATGAAGCCTACAAAATTCCAAAACAACATTACTAATTTTTTGAAGTGAGTCAACAAGTATTTTTAGGACTCTTAGGAGCAATATAAGAAGTTACGGCAAAAAATAACCTCACCACATTATTTGAACATGATTGATCATCCAACTGTTCTACAATAGGCTATCATGGAATAATAAATTTATGGTAGGTGTAACAAGCATATGGTCTATTTGACTAGTAATACACCAAAAAATGGAACATGCTCATTGACATACTATTTTACAGTATCTATATTACCTCAAAAGAGAATAAAAAGACAATTGAAATATATATAGTGGAGGATATTACAATGCTACAAGCCAAAATAGATGCGATGGAACAATAGATGGCCCATATGAAATGCAAGTGGAGGATATTACAATGCTACAAGCCAAGATAGATGCGGTGGAATAACAGGTGGCCCATATGAACCAGTTTGTTGCAATGGACGATGCAATATATATGGAAAGTGTTTAGCAAATCTCTCGACCTTAGTAGAATAACATGGTTATTAGGTTGGGCGTCGACATGACTCGATTTTTTTATAAAAAAATAAATTAAAACATATAGAAGTAGGAGGATATGGATTAGAAAAAACTAGAAGACAATCGAAACAAGTTTATTAAATTTTTAAATAACCCTTTTGAAAATAACGAATCAACCGTAAAGAATTTGGAAGTGTTGGTTCAAATTAAAGATATTATATGAATAACTTAGAAGTTTATATTAATCAAATACATTCAATGATGGATTCTAGAACTGAAGGAAATTGGCCTAGACACAAAAACACGAGTATGACTCTACAATAGAATGGTATTTCTTAAAGAATGAACCAAACCTTGTTGGAAAATGTTAGGTGCATATTTTATATAGCTAAAATAGACCGAAGGTTCTAGAGAGAAGTCGTGACAAAAACGACGTATATCATTAGTAGGAGTCCACCTATAATATTGAAGTTTCTTTATCCTTAAGAGGTCTAGACTGGAAAGAAACCTAAGCTAGAAAATTTGTGAGTGTTCAGATGTGCTACCTATGCATTTTGAAGCAAGGCAAGCTTCGGCCGAGATCACTAAAAAGTTAGTTCCTCAACTATCTAAAATGAGTAGAAGGGCGTATGTTATGTTGTATTGCACTTCGACGTCGGAAGCTTGGGATAAACAAGGGTATAGTTTTAAATGAGAATGATATGTCATCGAAGAATGAGTTGCAGACCAAACCTAGTACTTCTAACAAGAGATGTGAAGTGAATAATGAGTCTAATCTAGAGTGTGAAGTTGTTAATGTTCTGTAAAATATGATTCATGACTTGGTCTAACTTTATTTCAGGCATCGAAAGTCCAACCATTGTATGTGTTCAAAGATGGTCGCAGGTTGATATTTATTAATTGACGAGGGATAGAGCATGTAGACACATAAAATGATTGTAGAGGTAGGATTTTATAGAGGTAACTTGTTATTATTTATCTATTAAAATTTTAGGAGATATTCTTAAATATAAAATCTATCACAATGTTATAAATAGTAGTGATAGAAAAAAATGGCTTACAACCATGATGGAAGATCTGAGATCTCTAAAGAATATGAATACCTTGATTGTTTTGATATAACCAAAATGGTTTTAAGCTTGTTCAAACTAAATGGATGTATTTATGGTGTTGAGTTACCGAAATACAAGGCTAGGTTGGTGGCTAAGGGCGTTACGCTAAATGAGAGTGTTGATTTCAATGAGATATTTTCACCAATTGTGAAACAAAACTCAATAAGGGTTTTGCTGTCAATTATTGCTAGATTTGATTTTGACCTTTATCAAATTCATAATTGGAAGATATGGCTTACATGGTTCACCCGAAACGGTATGAAGAATGTAAGGAAGATGATGTGTATTTTTTTAAGAGACCTCTCTATGGTCTGAAACAGTTATCGATGCAGGAAAATATCAGATTTAATTCTTTCATGAGATCTATCAATTATTTTCATACATGATATCACAATTTTATTTATTGGAATAAGGAAATACACATGGATAGAGAAGTCATATCAATGTTTTGTGTGGATGATATCCTAGAAGGGATTGGAAGAAGATTGAAACAGTAAGACTCAACTAAAATTAGAGTTTGAGATGAAGGATATGGGGGAGGCTATGAGGATACTTAGTATTGATATCAGGCAGAACATACAAAAGAGATATTTATTCTTATCTTAATAGGAACATATACATAAGGTTCTAAGGAATTTCTTTGTGTTTGAAGCCAAAAATGTTGGAACTCCCAATGGTCCCGAATCCAAACATAGTGCCACTTAAGCACTAACCAAATATACAAATAAAAAATATATGTTGGAGATACCTTATGCCAATGTTATTGGTAGCATTATGTATGTTATTATTTGCACGAGACCTGATATTGCCTACGTCGTAAGTGTTTGAGCAGATGCATGTCTAATCTAGGAATGCCACATTGGCATACACTCAAATGTCTCCTGAGATACTTAAAGGGTTTGTTGATATAGGGTTGTGTAACAATCATAATGATACAATGGATATAATTTTGAGAGGATATATTAAGAGTGATTATACATACTAGACTGACGATATGAAGTCTTCTTAGGGTAATTTGTTTACTTTGCTAGAAATAGTGATTAACTAGAAATCTTGTATACAAAAGTTCATTCTGATGTTATCTACAGAATCCGAATATATGGTTGCTACAAAAGCCATGAAAGAAGCTATTTGGATTACAAGGTTATTGAGTGAAATAACATGTATGGAGCAAGATATGATTCTGGTTCATGATAATATTGGTTCTCTTCATTTAATGAAGAATATGAAGTTCCATGAGCGAACTAAACACGTATATATTAAGTTGCACTTCACCAAACACATGGTGAAGAGATAGGAAGTAAATGTGTCTAAGATTGGCAGCGAAAAATCTTTCGGATGTTCATATTGCTGATTTCAAAGCTTACAAACTGCATATGACTTGTGCAAGTTTGGGATGCAACTCATTTGGTCTCTAAAGATTAGAAAATTTGGTGTAAAAAGTTCTGGAGTTACTATAAGCCTAGGCGGAGAATTGTTAGTGTAGTCTATAAGTAACTCTTCAACATATGTACAACCGAAGGACTACATAGGTCAAAGATGGATTACCCGAAGATATGTATAGACAAAAACTATTGGATTCTCTCAAGACAAATCTTTCATAAAGGCATGGTTGGCCGAAGACGTGTTGGTTGTTTTCACTAGGCCGAAGACTTAGGCCGACGATGCAGATTCTAAGCTTAAGCTTCAATACTGATGCACTTTTGTTCCTGGTTGAAAATAGGCTTCTCTATATGGGCTTCCAACTATGATTCTAATCACATTCGTTGATTATGAGATTTAATCTAAAGCGTATAGTGTATAAGAAATTTATTATAGTCGTTGACTAAAGGTATTTAATCTAGAGTATCTATTGGATTAGATATTTATTATAGTCGTAATGCTTTAATCTAGAATGTTTAAAGTATTATGGTTATATCTTATTCGTCCGATCTGGATTGAAGCTATGACTTTGCTTGTGAATTCTATATATATAAGAAGCAAAACATATTTTTAAGGTGGGGTGAGACGAAAGACAAATTTGTTTTCTCTAGTGAGATAAAGATCTTGTTTTGTAAAGAGAAACTTTTAGTTTTGGCTATAGTTGAGGTAGAAGATAAATACTTAAATATGCATTTTCAAATTCACGTTTCTTTTGTCCACAAAGAAGCTTTGTCACACACACTGAATGATTGAATGTATAGTGTTTAATAGTCTTTTTATAATCCTTTATTGATAATAAAAACATAATATTTTTTATCCATCAATGTAAAATTTATTCACAATTCAAACTACTTTGAATATTGTCTGCTTGATTTATTTATTTATTTTAACGAACATAGGAAAAACATTTTTAAAACGAACCAGTTGCTAACAAACTACTGCAAAATCAAATCTACTTTTAAAAGCCTTAGAACATAGGAGCTTACCCAAGATTATTAGAAAAGTACATAACCTAAATAAGAGGATAACGACCCTCAACAAGTTCATCTTTGGGTTTCCCTTGAAATATTTATGTGGGTCAAAGTCTTTCATATGGAATGAGAACTGGGACAAAGCCTTTCATATGGAATGAGAACTGGGACAAAGCCTTTTGGGGCTAAAAAAATATGTAGTATCCCTTAAAGGTTTATCATAACCTATTACGAAAGATCTATTATACGTAGATCTTACAATAATTGATATCTCAGCGTGGAATACCAAACTTTTATTTTTTAACTCATGATCCTTTTAGTATAAAGTGAATATTATGTCTTATATGTCTAGAAGTGTGATAGTTCGAGAGCCGCACGTGATTCAAAGTCAAAATAAGATATAATAAAGAAGCTCGAATGAAGAATAGATAGTTCTATATACAATAAAATATAATTGATATGTCTTTGAAATTGATTCTGTGACTTAATACAAATATTTTATTAAGCATATGTTCAAATTGATTGAGTAAAGATCATTTTTAAAAATTCTGATAGGAGTGAAGGTTGTAACTTAGTATTGAAGTGATAATTTAATGTTGAAGCTATAACTTAGTGTTGAAGCTGTAATTTAGTATCAAACCTTTAAATTTAGAGCTGAGGCTATATACTCAAGTTGAGACTAAATGTGGAATCTTGGAACTACAAGTTGAAGTTGGAACTAAGTGTTTAAGCTCGAACTAGTTTTCAAATTCTGAAACCAAGTGTTGGAATTGTATAAATGTGATGGGTGCAGTTCAATTGGACCTGAAGGGCTGAAGATGTGAGTAAGTCAAAGTTTAAGAAATTGGAACTGCTGACTTAGGTGGTTGGATGTTCAACCGAACTTAGGTGTGGAGAATTTCACAAGAACCTAAGGGATTAGCATAGCCACAGACAAGTGTATTTGTTTTTGTTAGAGAAAAATGTGCAAGTTGCTCATGCTGGATCGAATGTGTAGTACCTAGTTCGCCAAAATACTTGTGGATATTATTCTATATTTATGAAAGGAATACAATCACTTGTATGGGAATATTCTGAATGGAAAGATCTATGACGTTGATTAAAATGATTAGTCTAAAGCGAGCATTTGAAATGAATTCAAATAATATAAGTATGCACTAGCCGATAGTCGTACATGTTTCAGTTTAACATAAGACATTTCCTTATTTAGCTGAATTTTTTTTGTACCTGTCGAAATGCTATTGTGATCTTGGTATGCTATGTTTCATATGTTTGAGTCTATATAGAGTGAAAGACACGATTTAAGCTTAGTGGCATGACATGGCTTGAAGAATTTCAAATAAGAGAAAGTTATATCGCTTGTCTTGATATTAAAGAGATAAGTAATGTAGAAGATTAAAAATAAGATCCATAGTTACTTTTGTAAGCTGGTGTGATTTATAAAAAACATTATTGGTTGAGTTAGTTGTGTTTTGAGAGAGTCTTATTATAACATTCTTTTATAAAATCTGTGTCTGTTGCCCGTGGATGTAGGATTTCTTCACGATCTGAACCACGCTAAATCTATTGTTGTGTGTTTGATTTAATTTATGTTCATTATCTCTAAATTTTCTCGTTAAAAGGTAAAGAGTTGAACCTCTAATTACCTCTTACAACCTCTCAGTGGGTGTTCACCAACTACAACCATTGCTTCTTCTGATAGTGGCTAAGTTTCGGTCAGGGAAGTCTTATAATGTCAGGGTTAAAACTTGTTCAAATATTGTTCATTTCCTTAACAAGTGGTATGGTGAGCATGAAGATCTCTTAAACAATGTTCATATTGGTAATAAAGACAAGATAGAAGGATGCACATTGTTTTAGAGCTTGAGTATAAAAACTTGGTTCTGTTTGAAAAATCAAACACATTTGTAAAAATAAATTTCATGAAGTTTGAACTTGATTATATCCATAAAAAATATGATTTTAATCTCTATAGAATTAAGGCTAGATCGTTCCTTGTACATATCATAATTTCTTTTACTATTGATTAGAAAGGTACAAAGGAGATTTATGTAAAGTGATATCTAATGCCCATAATGGTTTGATCTTGAGTTTGGAGGATGAGGCGATTCAAGAGGTATATGAAGAGTGTTTGGTCATGAGGATTTGACATAAGCTGGAAGCTATTTACATGAAAAATTTGTTAGCATATAGGTTATACCTTAAAAGTCAAGTGTATACATTTTAAATTGATGGTAGCAAGAAAAACTGAAGACACATGGACTATTTCGATAAAATAATTTTTTATGTAAATGTTATTAGTGTTAAAGTAGAAGATGCGAATTAACAAATAGTTCTCTTGAGTTCTCTTTCATAAGTGTATAAGTACTTTGTTGACATCATATGTTATAGAAAAGACTCCCTCACGATTGTTGAATTAAGAGTACTTTGAACTTGAAAAATATTTAAAGGAAGGTAGTTCTAAAAAGTGACTCGAACGATACCAGCCTGAGTGTGAGTGAAAAGCATGGATGAAAGATTCAATCAAGAAGGTTGTTGAATCTAAAGTGAAATATTGGTGCTGCAAGAACAAGGGCCATATCAGTAAATACTTCCCCGAGCAGAGGACGACTACTAGTTATCTGAATGCCGAAACCAAATGTGTTAGAATAGTTTTGGATGACTATGCACACTCTGATAAATTAATTGTTTCCTTTTGTAGTTACAATGAAAAGTGGGTTCTCTATTTTGGAGTGTCATTCCATATGAATTCCAACAAAAATAAATTGAATATTTGAGAGTGTTTGAAGGTGTCAATGTTGAAGAGTTTTAAGAGTGCTCAGGGGTGATTTTGTGTTACGAAGATCTTTTAGTGCCAAAATAGACTTAAGAACTTAGCTAGGGAATCTTTTAGAGAGAGAAAGTAAGTACCAACTTAAGTAGAGAGAGAAAGTAGTATTATATTCATCTCGCGATCTGTGAAGCGTGTGTGGCCCCTTTTATAGTACAATTGCGGGTCCCACGCACTTTAATTCCCGTTTATTATATTTTCGGTCCCTATATCTTTTCATCTTCTCATAATGGCTACTTCTTTAGTAATCGATACAATTTTCCCCTAATACAATTACTTCTTTACAATTCCCTCCTAACATACTTCTTCTTTGCAATTCTCTCCTAAATAAACTTCTTCTTTGCAATTCTCTCCTTAACAAACTTCTTCTTTGCAATTCTATAAATTCTCCCTCATCAATAGCCCCTCAGTCCTAGTAAAAATAGTTTTACTAGGACTATAAAGAAGTCTCCACTGTTCCCTCGAACATCTTCTCCTCGGATAACTCTTCAACTGTAAAATTTCCTCCTCGGAAATCCTCTTGATCAATACTTTAAATGCTACTTGTCTCTTCGAAAAAACGTCTTCTTAATAAGTATATCTTTTGCATATAAACTACTATTTAGGTCACACTAACCACTAGCCCCCCAATCCTTACAATTTCGTAGCTAGTCTTGATCCAGGCCTTGGTAACATCGTGCATTGGAATTTACTGTATCAGCATACCAAAGCCACCAATACTAGGCTAAGAAATTGCAAGGATTGGAACAAGAAGAACTGACGTCAGCAGTCGTATTTCCTTGTCAACACATCTTATTAGAAACCCTTTCGTATTCTCCAGAGTAGATCATGACTCTGCAGCTTCTCCCACGTTTTTTCTATCAACCATTGTGCACCTACGTTTCCCATAATGCCCCTAGGCAAACAAAAGAAAATGTCCACAGGTCTGACTTGTCCTAAAAGCCCATTATCTTCTATAAATACTGATCTCCTTCATCAATAGTTCAAACTTTCCACCTAAAATTTCTAGAGAGAGAAAGCTGGCTTATAAACTGCGTCGGATTCCAGAGTGGCTCCTTATTAGCAAAAAGTTCGAAGAAAGAGTCGCTGCTAGTGAATATACTGAGCATCAACCCCCACCTGATATCACTACATTTTACGGTTCGTGGCCCCCTCCTGAAAATTTGACAGCTATCATTCCCTTCGAAATATCACAACAAAACCAAATCTTCAACCACACCACCCTTAGACTAATGGGGAAAGAAAAACACCACAAGCACTCATCGGGAAAGAGAAAAAGACACCATAAAGATAAGCATTCACAAGAGCGTAAACGTGCTAAAGAAGTGCCACCAACTACCCCTGAACCTCCTCGAGATGTAGTGGTGGATACTTCTCTTCTGAAGACCGGTAATCCTGTATCAAGTCTTCCAGCCACTCCGTCGATAACAGCGACTGGAAGTCCCCGATTTACTCCTAGAAAAACTATCATTATCTGAGACGAGATTCGAGAGCTGCGTAACAAAGCCTGAGCCATCTACTCAAGCTATTCAGGTTGCTGATCGGAGAAAAGTTATCGAGATTCCTGCAGAGTCATCTAGCAAAAATCCGATCGCCCCGGACAATCTTGAGCCATCTACTCAAGCAATTCAGGTCACTGATCAAAGCAAAGTCATCGAGATTCCGGCAGAGTCATCTAGCAAAATACCTATCGCTCCTCCAACAATATCCGAAGAGCAGGCGAACCGAATTGCCCCCAAGTCAAAAGGAAACATAACTCTTCCCTTGGAACTTGATGTCATTGTAGGCAACAATATCCGAGGGATCGAGAACAAATATTTGGTTTCTCTTCACAATATATCATACAAGTATTTTTCTCCTTCGGAAGAAATGTTGATGAGGACCCGGTGGTGCATTCCTTCATACATCGACATTAGGTTCCCCTCCGAGGGAGAGACCCCATTATCTGTTAGGGATAATGAACTTGTCGTGTACACCGAAATCATGAATTGGGGACTAAGATTTCCTTTAGACCGATTTTTCATTGAATATTTTGCTAAAATTGGCATTTGCCCTTCTCAAGCCGGTCCCAACATGTGGTTCACATTGATGGCATGCATCATGGCGTCGAGAATCTCAGGCCAAGAAGTTTCCTTGGAGCAGCTCATCGGACTATCTGGTTTAGCTAAAAACCCTTTCTTCCCATTTTATCCATTAGCTTTTAGTCGAAGGCAGAAAGTATTGAAGGACTTGCTAGAGGATGACAAGAAGTGGAGACAACAATTCATCTTCTTCTCAGGCCATTGGGAAACAGGCTCAGGAACAACCCCTTCGAGCCCTCACAAATTATCTCTCATGTGGACCAACAAATGTAAGTCCTCGAACTATTTTACTTATGGTAACCCTTCGAATAATGGGATTCTAATTTGATATATTTGTAGCTATGACTAGTGTCTCCAAACCATTTTCTGACCACGTAGAGAGTGCCACTACCATCTTCACCAAGCTCATCGAATGGGCCAAAGAGAATTGGGAAAATAGATTTCACCTATGCTTTAGGGACAACAATATGTCTTTGAGAAGACTCTGGAGGTTGAACCCCCTTGACCGGTTATCCGTAAAAGATCTGATGACCCCCCCCCCCTTCTCAAGATGAGGTGCTAGAGCAAGTGACGAAGAAGGATATATTAATTTACCTTCCGAAGCGTTCTCGTGCGAAAAGTCACTTGGGTGAATCTGATGAGGATATTCCCAAAAAAAACAGCAGCCAAAAATGGAAGTAGTCACCAACCAAGAGCCAGCCTCCTTGGCCAACAAAGTGACTTCCAATCTCAACTCTCCCCCCAAAAAATCTGTCCATCCTCCAAAGAAGAAAGACTCTAAAGCTAAAGAAAAAGAGAACAAAGCTGCCCTGAAGCCCATCCAGGAGTTATCCGAGGACGGCAAAATGCAAGACGACGCCCCCGAACCTGCCCAAGAAATTGAGCCCCAAAGGGCATCAGGTGAACCTGAAAATGAGATTGGAGATAATTCTCCCAAGCAGAACTCAAACTTGACACCCAGCACTCCTCTCACCCAGGCTTCACATCCAGCCCCCATCGAAGATCCCCCTATTTTAGCTCCACTGCCGATTCCTCGAAGTAAACCTCCTAACCATGTTGACCTTAATATTCTAGTAGGGGAGTCATCGGATTTTGACCCCGCAGCCTTAGGCTCACCCACCAGTTCCTTCGAAGTTCCTCTTAATGATGAATTTTCACTAAGTCTTCGGAGCCTGCTGCACATTTCTGTCAATAGGGGGAAGAAAATACAGCATCTAGAGAATCGAAAAATCATTATAAGTTTAAGGCAGCTCTGGTCTCCTCGCAACTTAAAGAGTCAAAGAAACAATATTCCATTGTGGAGAAGCAAGCAAATGCACTTTATGAAAAAATTTCCGCCTCGGAGAATTACGTCATAATGCTTGAACGATACTGCCAGGAAGAGAGAGACCTCTACCAAAAGAAGATAGAGGGACAAGAAAAACTTCTGGCAAAATATAAAGACGCTTATGAACTAGCATGTCGGGGTTTTAAGAATTGGTGTGATGATTATGAAAAGGTTATGAAGGACGGGAAGAAGTTGGTGAAAAGAATTGAAGACTTTCCCAAGCAATTCGAGGAGGAGAAGGAAAAAGCTGTGAATGCTTATGAAGTTAAGTGTTCAGACAATCTTAATGCTCGAGATGCTGCAATTCGAGCAGGTCTGATTACCCAAATTCATACAGAACACCCTGAGTATGACTTAGGGAGTTTTTGGAAGCTTGTTGCCCCCAACCTTCGTCCTCCTAATGTTGTAGTGAGTGACAGTGAAGAATCAGACCCAGAGGAGAGCAACTCATCGAAAAATTCTGACTAAGAAAAATATGTTATTCTATTGTGGCGATTTTTGTATATAAGTCCTTGTAAGGCAGTTTTTGTAAGTCATTTGAAGTTCTTCGAGGAGTGTTGTACAACCTGTAGCTCCTCGAATTTTTGTGTATGCCACTTTGTTTGAATGATAAATTTGTGAGTGGTGACTCTCCATAGTTCTCTTATGAAAAAATGAGTAAGCCAACTTGCGTTGAATAGTTATTTATGAATCGATTTGCATCGTAATATTTAGTATATGCTGCACTAAGGCCAACTGAGAATAATTCAAGCCACCAAAAGGTCGCCATAAAGAATAGTTCAAAGCAGAAAATTTCGCTTCTCACAGAATAGTCTAAGGAAACACTGCCTCATAGAGAACAATTCGAGGAGTGGAATATTGCCTTATAAAGAATAATTTGAGGAGTGGAATATTGACTTATAATGAATAGTTCGAGGAGTGGAATACTGCCTCATAATGAATAGTTCGAGGAGTGGAATACTGCCTCATAATGAATAGTTTAAGGTAAAAAAATGTGCTTTTGAAAAGAATAGTATAAGGTAAAAAATACAGTTTTATTGATTAGCTCATAGGGACACCTCATTAAAACCTTCATGTGCCTAACAAGGTAGGAAAGAGTATACCCTCACTGTTTTTCGTTAACCTGAAAAGATAAAAAAAAACATAAAATACATGCTAACTTGTGCCTCATTCGAGGTAAAGTTTTAAGTGATCGATGTTCCATGGCAACCTTAGACATCGTCCTTCCTTGTCTTTTAATCTGTATGTCCCCTGTTTCACCTTCTCCGTCACTTCATAGGGGCCCTCCCAATTTGGACCCAATTTTCCAAGACTCTTCTCTTTAGTGTGTAGAAAGACTTTGCGTAACACTTTGTCCCCCACCTTGAAATCCATGTGCATTACTTTAGAAGCATATCGACTCCTCATTAAAGTTTGATAATGTAAGGACTTCAACTATGCGCGTTGCCTCGAGACCCCATTGGTAGGGGCCCAACTAGATCAATGCCCCATCTTTCAAATGGGACTTCCTATGAAATACTCTCCAATAACACCCCAGGTTTGTGGATTACGTTTGCATAGCGCTGACACGTGTCACATCGTTTTACCAAGTCGTTCGCATCCGAAGAAATAGTTGGCCAATAATAGCCAGCCAGAAACACCCGTCGAATTAACGCCTTATACCTACAATGGGCTTAACCTTCCCCGTCGTGCAATTCGGACAGGACAAATTGCGACTCATCCTTGTTCAAACACCTTAGTAATGGTCGGCTCAAATATTTCTTATACAGAACGCCTCCCAACATGATATACCCGTGAGACTTGAACCTGATCTTCCTAGACTCATACTTTCCAACAGGTAAAATATCGTTCTCCAAGAAGTCAATAATTTCTGACCTCCAATCATTTGTGATCACATTGCTTACATCTTTAATGTTCATTGAATGCTCCGCATCGGTCATGACCGAAGGATGCTCCTGAATCAAGACCCATGGGTATCCCTCTGTCCGCGAGGTTGTGGCCAAATAATCTGGGACGACGTTTGCCTCTCTTCGAACGTGTTCATATTTGACCCCATCGAACTCAAAAAACAAATCTTTTAATGTTTTCAGATATTGTATCAGCTTATCTTTTCTGGCCTCAGATTCCCCCAACGCTTGGTTTATCACCAACTGTGAGTCACTGATCAGTTTAATCTTTTTCGCCCCACATATCCGAGCTAAACGCAAACCCGCCAATGCTGCCTCATACTCCGCTTCATTGTTAGTTACCTTGAACCAGATCGAATAGCTTGAAACATAGCTATCCCTTCCGGAGAAATCAATTGGACACCCGCATCACTTCCAGAGTTATTCGACCCTCCATCCGTTCGTACCAACCATTCCGTTTCATCAAAATGGTCAATGATCTCTATGTCCTCTCTGTTTGAGTGCAATTCAACCAAAAAATCAGCCAAAACCTGGGCTTTTATCGTCGTTCGAGGCTCAAATGCTATGTCAAAATCTCCCAATTATACTGACCATTTAGTCATCCTCCCAGAGATATCGGACCTTTGTAACAAACCTTTCAGGGGGAATGTCGTCCGAACAACTATAGAATGTGCATGGAAGTAAGGTCTCATCTTTCGGGAAGCTGTTACCAAAGCCAAAGCTACCTTCTCCAACTTGAGATATCGTTTCTCTGCATTCAACAAACTCTTACTGACATAGTAGATAGGTTTCAAAAGAGAGTCCTCTTCTCGGAGTAAAACAGCACTGATCGTACAATCTGAAACTGTTACATAGATAATTAATCTTTCCCCCACCAATGGTTTAGACAGTATATCAGGGGATGTCAAATATTCCTGAATTTGGCGAAAAGCTGCTGAACACTCATCAGTCCAATTAAATTGTTTTGCGTTTCGTAATACCTTAAAGAAAGGTGCACATTTGTCCGAGGATCGAGAAATGAATCTATTCAGCGCTGCCAATCTCCCAGTCAAGATCTGGACTTCCTTGATATTTCGAGGTGGATTCATGGTGATTAAAGCTTTTATCAGGTCGGGGTCAGCCTCGATGCCTTTTTCACTTATCATATATCCAAGGAACTTGCCCGATCGTACCCCAAACACACACTTTTCCGGGTTCAGTTTCAAATTGACCTTACTCAAATTATTAAAAGTCTCCTCCAGGTCAGCAAAATGATCTTCGTCCCGCAAACTCTTGAATAGCATATCATCTATATACGCTTTGACAGTCCGACCAATCTGTCCCTCAAAGGTTTTGTTGACCAAGCGCTGATAAGTTGCCCCTGCATTTTTAAGCCAAATGGCATAACCTTGTAGCAATATAACCTTTTCCTGATAATAAAGGAAGTGCTTTCTTCATCTTGAGCATCCAACCGGATCTGATTATACCCTGACTACGCATCCATGAAAGACAACAATCGATTGCCCGAAGTCGAATCCACTAACTGATCAATGCGAGGCACCAGAAATGGATCCTTTAGAAAAGCTCTGTTTAAGTCTGTGAAGTCCACGCATATTCTCCACTTGCCATTCTTTTTCCTGACCAAGACTGGATTTGAAGCCCATACGGGATAATGCGACTCGCGAATGTGGCCTATACTTAACAACATTTCCACTTCTAAAAGAATAGTTGCAGCCTTCTCCTGAGAAACTGGTCTCCTTTTCTGGACAATGGGTCGAACATCAAGTCGTACCGCAAGTTTATGACATATTATCTCTGATGGTACTCCCGTAACATCCTGTGCACACCAAGCAAACATATCGAGTTTGTTAGACAAAAACGCAATTAATCTTTCTCTGAACTTAAAAGAAAGTTTTACTTCAATCTTCAGAGATTTGCCATTTCCAAATTCATGTGCCTCGGAATCCTCTTCTGGGACCAGAAATCCGGGGGTCTCCCTCGGATCATCACATGGAATGATTTCCGAGGAAGGCCCCTTTAATTGCTATGCCTTGTCCGATATTTCTCCCCGAACTTCCTTCGAGGATAAAGCGATCTGGTAACATTTGCGGGCCATCTTCTGGTTGCTCCTGATTGTCCCGATGTTGTTCCCTACCATATATTTCAGACACTGATGCACCGTCAAAATTACACCATGCATTCAGGAAAGCCAAGAACGGCCCAAAATTGCATTATACGAATCTGGTGCATCGACAACAATAAACAATACTTCCACCTCCTTCTTGAACGGCCCACGACCTAACTCGACCACACACTGAAATTCTCCAACTACCACTGATGTGACGCCGGTAAATCCCACTATGGTTCTGTCTGAACGTCGTATAACTAGTGGGTCAGAAATTCTCATGTAAGTGCTCATAAACAAGATATTCGTTGAACTTCATGTATCAAAAAGTATCTTCTGAACTTGATCTCCAGCAATACCCACACCAATCACCACCGCATCTTCGTGTGGGCCCGCGACATTTCGCATATCATCATCAAAACATATGATGGGGGAGGGCAATCGGTGCATTTGTCCCGACACCCCTACTTCAATCTGGGTAGTCAGATTAACCATACGCATTTTCCGCAAGCTATTAGAATTCCCTGCGATGGTATCCCCTCCAAAGATTGCCAGCGACTCAAAGAAAGCACAGAGGTCGTTTACTTTCCCCCTCGGAATAACTTCTTCCACCATATTTACGTTGTTCCTGCCCTCCTTGGGATCCAGATACTATTGCTCAATATCAAAAACATCAACCTCCTCGAAAATCACCATGGCTGTATCAGCGTTTTTTGGAACAGCCTTTGCCACAGTATTTTTCTGAGAGTGATTTTTGACAAACTCTAACAACATTCCATTCTCAATCAAAGCTTGCACTTCTTTTTTCAAAGTTATGCAGTCCTTGGTGTCGTGCCCGATATCCTCGTGATACTTACAATACTTGTTAACACTTCTGCTTTCCCTCGGAGTCTGAATAGGAAAAGGTTTCCTAAACGGCACTGTGGATCTTGCCTTATCAAATATATCAGCAACACTTTCCGTTAACTCCGCGAAGTAATCCAGTCGAACCCACTTATTTGACATTGGTCTGGCCCCTTGATTGTAATTTTGCTGGTTGCCATAACATTGTGGGTTTGTTTTCTGCCTCGGCGGATACTGATCTGTACTTTTGGCTTGCACATTGGCACGAGGCCCTTGGTTACTAGACTCAGGTCTCTGAAACTGGTTCTGATCCAATTGATCACCAGATCCTTTCTCAGATGCTTGAGTCTCCTCCACCAGAATTCGCTTCTCAACCTGATCCAACAATGCTCCGAAGGTCATTGTCTGACTCTCCGCCACCGTGTCCTTTAATAGTCCGGGGAGTAGGCCCATCCTGAAAGCTGCTAGTGCCACTGAGTCTTTACAATACTCCATGTCTGTTTTCGTTTTGACGAATCGATTGGTGTAATTCTTCAAGCTTTCCCCAACTTTTTGTCTACAATAGATTATCGTATCTCCGTTAGATTTGAACTTTTTTCTCCCCACAAAGTGCTGTTTGAAGATATTCCACAACATGTCGAAATTCTTTATCGAGCCCTGCGGAAGCCTATTATACCACTTGGAAGCTACCCCCTTGAATGTCTTAGAAAACACTCTACACAACAATTTATCATCGTCATCGAAGTTAATCATGAAGTTTTTAAATTGCTCGATATGGTTGTCAGGGTCCTGTGTCCCATCGAACTTTTCTAACTTCGAGATATCGAAATACTTTGGGAGATTACCCACCAAATTCTCAAATTTGGACCCGTCCGATAAGCATTAGATCTCAAATTCTCATTGCTTGGAAAATACAGTCCCTCCTCGGATAGTAGAGTATATTAATGCTGCCACTTCGAATTTCGCGGGCCAACGTTTTGGTTTCCGGCGGGACAATTCGTTTGGCCATAAACCCGTTCATTAATTCAAGTATGATAATTCTTCTCCCTTGGAGATTTCCTCTCCGAGCTTCGTCCCCTCCGGTGATCTGCATGTCCCCGATCATGTCTTTTCTTTCTGTGATTTTTCCTAGGAGATGATTCTGACGAGCGGTAATGAGAATAATCGCTCGAGTCTAAAGAATGAAGACGTTGTTTTTATTTTTGCCTCGAAGATCGTCGTTCATATCCTCTATATCTATCATCCCTGGCTTTAGGACGAAAATCGGTTTTGCGCTCCTCTTTTCCACTGTCTGGCTCCCTTCTCACCGCGGAGCGAAGATTTGCCTAAACAGTTTCTTTTTCTACCTTGAATCTTTCGATCTCTAGCAACAGTTCATTCCTTCGAGCCATCAGATCTGAGTCATCAAAAGTGTCTCTGACTCGCTGGCCCCTAGGTGCCTCGTATTCCATGTCATTCCAATAATCATCGCCCACCAGATTCTCCTCGCAGTTGTTAACAAAATCATCCCCTTGCTCTTCCATAATTCCCCTCGGATTAGGAATTATTTCCAGGAAGCGATTGTCGTCAGAAAAATCTTCGTTTCCCACAGACGGCGCCACTGAAGAGTTTTAAGAGTGCTCAGGGGTGAATTTGTGTTACGAAGATCTTTTAGTGCCAAAATAGACTTAAGAACTTAGCTAGGGAATCTTTTAGAGAGAAAAAGTAAGTACCAACTTAAGTAGAGAGAGAAAGTAGTATTATATTCATTTCGGGATCTGTGAAGCGTGTGTGGCCCCTTTTATAGTACAATTGCGGGTCCAACACGCTTTAATTCCCGTTTATTACATTTTCGATCCCTATATCTTTTCATCTTCTCATAATGGCTACTTCTTAAGTAATCTATAAAATTTTCTCCTAATACAATTACTTCTTTACAATTCCCTTATAACATACTTCTTCTTTGCAATTCTCTCCTTAATAAACTTCTTCTTTGCAATTCTCTCATTAACAAACTTCTTCTTTGCAATTATAACATGCCTTTTATTCTCCCTCATCAAATGTCATGCTGGAAAATGACGAGTGTTGTACTGTTTTACGAAATGAGGAGTATTATATTCAATTTATCTATTAGACTTAATAAATATTTAACAAATATGAGGTATGTTGCTGAACTTAAACATAACCTTTTATCTATAAGAACGTTAAACGAGAAAGGGTTTAAGTATAAGGGTGGATATGGAAAACTTATGGTTTTGCAAGACTCACAAGTTGTCATGGAGGCTAGCCTGGTGTTTTAGTTCTAGATGGGTCTGTAATAGAATGTGCTTTTATTATTGTGAATGGTTCCGCTGAGATACCATTGGAGACCTTTGAGGGTTTTTCGAAGCACGTGGAGATCCAATCCGAGAAGTACATGAAGAGGTTTAGAAACAACAATGGTTTGGTATTAATAAATACACCATACACTAAATATTATTCAAAATATAGCATGTTCATGCACAAAATCTTAAGAAGTATGCCAAAAAATAAAATAATTGAGAGTATGAGCCAGACCGTGCTTAAGGGAGTAAGGGGCATGCTTCTGACAGCTGGACTTAGTAAAAGATTGAGTGAATGACATGTTGGGACAACTAGAATCATCGTGTTTTGCTTGGATCCTATGAGTAATGAGACTTTAATTAGAAATAAGTGGGTATTCAATGGAGTAAAAGTCCACTGATCACTAAGGTTAGAATATATATATATATATATATATATATATATTATTGTTGAAGATGAATTTGGAGTTGAGATAAAGTTTGAACATAAAGAAGAAGCCGATGATGCTCATGTCGAAGCTGTTTTCAAGCTGGAATCTGATTCGGCCTCTCCATAGGAAGTTTAACCATTACAAGAATTAAGGTTTAACTAGAAGTTTGATGGGTGAAAAGTTTTGGATATTGAAACGTTAGAGAAACCATTGATCCTCTCCTAAAATGTTCTCACATGATTTACTGGAGAAGATGCAGATTAGTAGGAGAATTGAACATGAACATGGTCTTGAGAGGGAAAGAATTTAAGAAGAAGTGGGTTGGCCATTGATAATTGTAAAAGAAAAATCAATGTAAAATGACATTATAGGACGCTCATGGCTGGACCAAGTGCATATTTTTGTGTCCATGGTACACCAATTATTGAAATACTCCGTTAATGGTAATGTTAGAGATATCCACGGAAACTATAATGATGCAAGAGAGTGTACGCAACCTGGCATGACCCGTAACACGAAAGATACATCACCATATCAACGCAGTGGACCTAATTTTCCTGGATGATATGGATGATTCTTGGGAGGCCATCCACATAACTGCACTTGGTAAAGAGATAAAAAAATATAAAGATGGAGAGTAACAAAATCCTACGTCTTGGAAAATATATTCCAACGGATCTCGTATACAAACATCTTAACCTATTGTAAAATAACTTTGATCTTTTTTCTTGGAGTTCCCAATATGTGACGGGCATCCCAACTGAAGTGATATGACATACGTTATCAATCAATCCCAACCTTCAATCAATTAAGTAAAATAGAAATCTTATACATTAGGTAAAACAAAGGAAATGGTCAATGAAGTGGATATATTAATTGTTATCGGTAAAATCAGAGAGTCTCATTACCCTCTTTGGATGATCAATCCAAACATGGTAAATAAAAGGAATGATAATTGTAAAATTTATGTCGATTCCAAACAAAGCCTGCTCAAAAGATATGTTCCCATTACCAAACATTGAACAGCTAGTTGACGCTACATCCGGAGACCATGTGATGTTTTTCATGGATACTTATTCAGGTTATAACCGAATCGAGATACACGGGGATGACCAGGAGCACACTAGCTTCATGAGCGAAAAAAGAATTCATTGCTACAAATTCATGCATATAGTCTTACAGAACGTGGGGTCAACCTATAACATATGGTGTAAAAAATATTTGTGAATCTGTTAGGCAGAAACTGGCAGGCTTGCATTTATGGTATGTTGATCACAAGTAAAGAAGATGAGGACCACATAGTCTATATGGCTAAAATATTCAACAACTTGTGGAAGGTTAATCTAAATTAAACCTGAAGAAGTGTACCTTTAGTGTAAGAGCAATAAGAGCAAGTAAATTTCAAGGCTATATAGTTAGCGATATAGTAATCGAAATGGATCCAACGTAATTGGAAAACCTAACAACCATGGCTCATCATTAAACCATAAAGGAAGTTCAGTGGCTGACTGTCAGCTTTTAACCATTTTCTTTCATGATCTTTGGATAAATGTCAGTATTTCTTCCAAGTCATTCAAAGAGCATGAAAATTTGAATGGAAACCAACTTGCGAAGAAGATTTTCATAAAATAAGACGTTTCCTACATATCTTGATATTTTAATAAAACTAAAGGTAAGGAACCTGCAACCTCTACCTAGTCGCATAAGACTATGTCGTAATTTCCATACTTATACAATAATAAGGGGTTTAGTCCAAGTTTATTTATTTAATTAAGTTTTTTATAAACGAAGAAATACGGTATTAGCAACTGAAAAAGCTAACCCTCACACTGTTGGTAATCATAAGAAGTATGAGAACCTACTTTTAGGCTCACACCATTATTGTCCTTACGTCCTTCTCCTATAGAATTTTAATGCAAAAACCATATGTATTCGGAAGGCCAACAAAGTGGTTTGTAGAGCTTGGAAATAATAACATCCAATATGAGGCTAGAACAACAATCAAGGGTCAAGCGTTGGAAGATTTCCTTATTGAGTTATAATCAGAATGGCCAATACAATAAAAATAATTAACATGGAAAGTCCACACAGATGGAGGTAGTAACAACAAGGAGTCTGACACAAGAATACAACTCCATTCACCTACATGAAAAATTCTCACCCAAACTATTAAGTTTGGTTTCCCTTTGTCTAACAAGGATGTTGCTACCACAAGGCTTTGTGTGACACATATATGTTTCATTAAATGCATCTGATTATTCATTGACTCACAATTAGTTACTAATCATGTGTTATGCAAAACTGATACCAAGAAAGACAACATAATTTAATACCGCAAGAAGTTCCGATGGTAAATAACTTTCTTTGAACAGTTAGATCTGGAGCAGGTACCTCGGGCATAAAATGTTGGCCCTGACATCTTCAACTTACCAACACTAGAAGATTCCAAAAATAAAGTAAAGTATTACAATACCTTACATCGTCATTCCAACTCCGTTCAAGTCCTCACAGTTCTTCTGGAAATAATATCTAAAGAAATACCGTTTAAACGATGGGAAATCAATATAGTGGACACTTACCCATATCGTCCAAAGGGGAAAAAATTCTAGTTGTTGTTGTTGGTTATGTTTTCAAATGGGCATTAAGCTAAGGATTGAAATTGCATCACATCGAAAGAATTTATCCATTTTATGGATGCACATAGGTGTTGTTGCTACTGCGTACCAAGAGTCAATACATTTGACAATGGTACATAGTTCCAGAACGATAATCTTACATAGTATTGCAAAAAAAGATAATAAGTATATTTTTTCCTCTCATTTTCGTCTGCAGGCTAACATCCAAATGTAAGTTACAAAAAGAACAATAACTAAAACAATTAAGAAAACACTCGTGGAACCAACTGATAACTGGAAATCTTGTGAGGTCCCATCTGTGGAACACCACGGGCCGAAGAGACCTCACATGGGAAGAGCTAACTAACCTTCCTCCTCCTAGTGTAATTCTAAAAAGGGCAGAGGTCAAGGATGGAAAATTATTTTTACCCTCCTGAGTGAAGGCTCCCAGCAAGATGAAGAACAAGAAGAAGAAAGCTGCAACAGAGTCGGTCAAGCAGCCACAGAGGGGAATGGTTCGGGGAACCCAGGGGGAATTAATGTTGTATTGCTCAAAGTAGTAGAGGCTGAAACAGTGAGGGAGGCTGGAGAGTCTCAGAACCCACCAAAGCCTCCTAACAAGGACAGGAAAAGAAGGGCCAGTAGTGACGAGAAGGCTGCTAAAATGAAGAAAGTCACCTTGGGAGAAGAAATAATTATTTTTCCTTCGGAGACTCAACCTCCATCAGCCCCTATTGATCCCACCTTACAAGAGAAAATCCCAACAGATTTGCAGTCCAGAGAGATTGTCGGGGGAGGGAATGAAGAAGTAGACATTAGTACCCTTCAAGAAATTGACTTGTACTTCAATGATTCTGAGAAGGATGACTTCGCAGGTCTCTACCGCCCCTCCAACTCTGCCAATATAGTGACCTTTAATGGTAAATATTTCTCTGTTTCCAGAGAGCGTGATGTCCTGAGACACTCTCTCCTTGGACATATCCGGCCCATACTTGATCTGGAAAGGCAGGTGAAAAGCCAGATCAATCTCATCAACTCATTCACCTCTGACAAGCAATCTCTGTCAACTAACCTCTTAAATGCTAACCAATGCACAGAGGAACTGAAGAAAGAGATAGAGGCATTGAAGAAGGACAAGGAGGACTCAACAACTAAGTTAGCCACATTGGAGGCAGCCAGAACTAAGCTCCAGACTAGGTATTCTAACATAGAAAAAGACTTCAAAACGCTGAAAGAGGAAGTGCAAACTAAGGATGGTCACATTCAAACCTTATCCGATGAGAAGGCTAAGCTGGAGAACTCTGTTTCAGAGATGATCAAGGAGAATGAAGATTTAAAGAGTCAGCAAAAGCAAGCTATCTAAAAAGGTATTGATAAATATACCAATAAAGTGATTGACTCCTTAGAGAAAAGAGATGATGAAGTCAAGTCTGACATGGTACTGCTCTTCCATGAGACTTTTCCGAAGAAAACCTTTGGTCCCTTATGGAAATATGTGTAATACGAAGACCTCTCAATTCACACCATGGCAGATGGCGACAAACACAACTACTCGAGTGGAATAGATTCCACTACTGATGATAAAAAGGGAACTGGTGAGAGTTCGAGTACCGAACTCAAAATTCCTAAAAACGGTAATGGTGATGAAGGAAAGTCCAAAGGGAACAAGCCCTAAGATCTTATATATTTTTTTGTCTTTCTGAACAATTAAAGTCCTTGGATGGCCAAGGCATATTTTGTAATGTTATTCGATTAGATTCCGAATAAGACTTTTAAACACCTAAAGTCCTTGGATGGCCAAGGGATGTTTTGTTTTCATGTTCGGTTCAAGTCCGAATTGGTTTAATCTATCAACCCTTCTTTTATTTAATACTTTCTTTCGTTTAAACTTTTCATGGCTAATGTTTAAGTAACCCCTAGAATTTCAGAAATAATATAGTGAGAGTGTTTAATATCTCCGATGACATGTATTTAATAATCATCACTTAACCAGGTTTGTCCGATCTACTAAAGATCCAAGGTGTTGAACAAGTGATTTGTATTTGAATTGAATTGTAGTAAAACTACTCCGAATGTTTTAAGAAGGCATCACATATTATTATATAAAAAACTGGACACCTCATTAAAACCTCCCCGCGCCACCAGGGTAGGAAAAAATATGCCCCCTAATATTTTCATTGATATTTAACAAGTAAATATTTACACACAAAATTTATTCTAAATATAACCTGAGATGTTCAATATTCCATGGGTGCTTCAAAACTCTTCCTTCTTTGTCATGAAGCCTATATGTCCCAGGCTTAAGTTTTTCAGAGACCTCATAGGGGCCTTCCCAGTTCGGAGCCAGCTTACCGAACTGCTTTTCCTTGGTGTGTAAGAAAAACTTTCTTAACACCTTATCTCCTGGTTGAAAATCTCTTCTCTTGACTTTGGAAGAAAATCTACTCCTCATCAAGTCGTGGTACTGAGTTGTTCTTAAGTGAGCTTTAACCCTTCTTTCTATTATTAAGTCCAATTGATTCATAATTGCTATCTCATTAGCTTGTTCGGAATAGTCGTGGACCCTGTATTATGGTAGGGTAGCTTCTATGGGGGTAATTGCATCCATCCCATACACCAAAGCAAAAGGAGACTCCTGTGTAGCAGCCCGGGGAGTAGTTTGGTACGCCCACAATACTTCTTGTAAATAGCTTGGCCACTTCCCTGCAGCTCCTTCTAGTCCTGTTGGTATCAGCTACGGACAAAATAGTCATGTTGGCAACTTCAACCTGGCCATTTGCTTGTGGATGAAATGAGAAGAAAAATATGCCGAATTCCCCTAGAAGCACAAAAACTCTCCATATCATTGTCTTGAATTGGTTGTATGGATGGGAATTCTTGTATGTGAATCCAAGGGTAAAAATCAGTATATGTTATGGTTGCCAAAGAATCTGCTACTGTATTCTCTGACCTAGGAATATGCTCATAACAAACACTTTTGAAATTGGTTGCCACATCTTTCAAGATGAGCAAGTATTTGATCAGTTGCTCCTTTTTTGTCTCGGACTGACCTTGAGCGTGATGGATAAGTAGCTGAGAGTCACTCATCAACCAAACTCTCTTGGCCCACAAAGGAAATCTAATTTAAGACCAGTTATAGCTGCTTCATATTCGGACTCGTTGTTAAAAGCCCTGAACCCAAAGCATATAGCCTGGTACATCTTATCACCATATGGAGAGGTTAGGAAAATTCCAGCTCCACACCCCATTATGCTTGAACCACCATCAATTCAGACTACACATACTTTCTTAGTTTTTTCTTCTAAAGTTTGTTTAGAGTTTCTGTCCGAATGGAATTCTACCAAGAAATCAGCTACTGATTGAGCCTTGATAGCCGTTCGTGGGGTAAAATCAATGTCGTAATCACCCAACTCTACTGACCACTTGGTCATTCTGCTTGATATGTCTGCCTTTTGAAGAACATTATTCAATGGGAAAGATGCCCGAACAATGATGGAATGAGACAGAAAGTACGGCCTCATCTTTCTTGCTGCAATTACTAAGGCTAGTGCCAACTTTTCAAGCTTCAAGTACCTTTTCTCAGCATTTATTAAGCTTTTGCTGATGTAGTACATCGGACGAGGGTAGTTGTCCACTTCTCTTACCAATACTGCACTTATAGCATATTCTGACACAACCAAGTATACATAGAGTGTTTCTCATTGAATAGGCTTAAAAATAATCTTTGGTGAGGATAAGTGTTTCTTTACTTCAACAAAAGCTTGGCTGCACTGCGGAGACCAATTAAAATCTTTAGTATTATTCAAAGTTTGGAAAAACAGAGCACACTTGTCCGAAGACCATGAAATAAAAAATATTTAAGGCAACCAACCTCCCATTGAGTCTCTGGAATTCTTTAACATTCCGAGGAGGATCCATTTCTAGTAGAGCATTAAGCTGATCTGGATTGGGTTGTATCCCTTTCTCACTTATCACATAACCCAAAACGTTTCCGGATCGAACCCCAAAGACACATTTTTCTGGATTTAGTTTCAAATTCACAACTACCAAATTATAAAATGTTTCTTGAATGTCAATTATGTGAAAATCCTCCTCCAAGCTCTTAACCATCATGTCATCTATGTACACCTCCATATTTCTACCAATCTGACTAGCGAATGTTTTGTTCACCAACCTCTGATAAGTAGTCCTAGCATTTTTAACCCAAAAGGCATCACCTTGTAGCAATGGAGACCTCTGTCTGTTATAAAGGTAGTATGATCTTGGTCCTTCAGATCCACCTGTATCTGGTTGTACCCAGAGAAAGCATCCATAAAGGACAGCAACTTGTTTCCAGACGTTGAGTCTACCAATTGATCTATTAGAGGACTGGATAAAGATCTTTTGGGCAAACTATGTTGAGGTCAGTGAAGTCAATACACATACGCCATTTCCTATTCTTTTTCTTGACCAACACCGGATTGGCACTCCATAAAGAATACTGGGACTCCTTTATGTGTCCCATCTTGGTAAGTCGATCAACCTCTTGGACTATCACATCAGCTTTTTCCTTAGAAAAAGCTCTCCTTTTCTGCACAAAAGGTGCAACATTACTCCGAATTGACAGTTTGTGTGATATAACGCTTGCAGGCACTTCGGTTACATCACTGTTGCACCAAGTGAAGACATGCTGATTGTTTAGTAAAAAGGACAACAATTTCTTTTTCAACTCAGGTGGCATTTTGGAACCAATCTTGATAATTTGACCATCTGCTAGGGAGTGTGTTTCAATTTCTTCAACCGGTATTATAACACTAGGAGCCTCTCTGGGGTCATCAATCTCACCCTCTACCTCAGAAGGTCCTAGTAACTGCTAATCTTCATTAATCCGAACTGCTCCCAAAGTTTTAGGAGCAAGTGCAGTTGCATACCACTCCCTTGTTATCTTCTGACTACTTCGGACAACACCTACTTGCCCTTGAACTGCATACTTCAAACACAGGTGGACTGTTGAGGCCACAAAATGAAATCTAGAGAGTCAGGACCTCCCAAAGATCGCATTGTAGCACGTGGGGAAATCTACCACAAGAAATAACATCGTGACCAACTTTTTAAAGGGCCCCTTGCCCAACAGTACCTCTTCCTCAAACTCCCCGATTACATTCACAGAGCTCCCTGTGAAGCCCACAATGGTTCTGATTGAACGTTGAATAACGGCTGGATTCTTTATCTGCTTGCAGGAGCTCAAGAAGAGAATATATTCTGAACTGCCCGTGTCTATCAAAATTCACCACAACATCCTCATGAGGCCGGCAATATTTCTCAATCATCCTCATCAAAAACTATAAATGGAAAATGGGTTTGGCACTGATAAGAAGACATGCCCCCTTCCAACTGAGTAGCCAGACTATGTACATGCCTCTCAGTGGACGCTATCATAGTATCCCCTCCAAAGATGGTGAGTGACTCAAAGAAACTGATCAGTCTGGACACCGTCTTGGTCTGATCTGTTATGACCCCTACTTTATTCTGAATTGGATCAGGATCCAGATACTAAGAATCAACATCAAACCTTTAAAGGATCATTATTGCCCCCTCTTGAGAAGATGTTCCCAAATTGTTTGTAGGGTCTGTCCGATGAGCATTGTCAAGCTTGTTTCCACTTCTTCTTTTGACATAAGCACCCAACTTGCCTCTTTCAATAAGATTCTGCACTTCTTGTTTCAAGGCTATGCAGTCTTGAGTATTATGGCCTATATCATTATGATATTGGCAAAAAAAGATTTTCGACTCTCTCTAGGAGACTGCAGTGTTGATGGTTTCTGAAAATGGACTTCATCTTTGGTCTTGTCATATATTGTGGCTACATTCTCTTTCAATTCTACAAACCACTCCGGTTGAACCCAAAGACCTCTTTTATTTCTTGACTACTGGCTCTGAGATTGATTCTGGTTGGACTGAGTTTGTTTAGCCCTGTTGGACCCTTGTCCGGTCCCCTTAGCCTTATATCCGGACTGGTTCTGAGCTGTTGTGGTGGACCTCACTTGACGGTGTACCCTGTTTTTTTTGTTTCTTCCAAATTAATTTGTTTACCCACCTGAATTAATAAGCCACCCTATGTCATGGCTTTTTTCCTGGTCACCGAATCAACCAAAATCCCAGCGTTCCCCCTTGTCTCAGAGAAGCAATTGCCACATGTTCGAATAACTCTTCTAATCCGTTCTTTGTATTCACGAACCGACTTATGTAGTCTTTTAAGGACTCGTTTGGCTTTTGGGCACAATGGATAATAGTATCTCCATTGCCTTCAATTCCTTACTTCAAATGAACTGCCTTCGGAAGGCAACCCAGAATGTATCAAAATTTCTTATACACCCCTGGGTAAGCTATTATACCACTTAGGAACACTTCCCGTCAAATTTTGGGAGAATGGTCTACACAAAAGTTTGTCATCATCATCAAACATCATCATGAAGTTCTTGAACTGCTCTAGATAGTTGTCCGGATCTTTACTTCCATCATACTTCTCCATCTTGGAGCTGTCAAACCTTTTGGTAGGTTTCCGGACAGTATCTTGGCAAACAAGGGTGACTGTCTCCAGTTTTTATTACGACTAAATATCTTGTCTTCATTAGGTGTTGCAAAGATATATGGTTCGGTCTGAAAAGCAAAAGGATCTATCAGAAACTGATCAACATGCCTATGACAGTGGGATGACCCTTTGCCCAGATGCATTTTAAGCCTCACATGTCTATCCCTATTTCTTGAATATCTAATTAATTTCATTTTTTTCCTTGGACCTCCCTTCATCACTACTTGATGACAAAGACTCCTCAAGCTCAGCCTCGTTCGAAGAGCTGCTGGAGGACTCAGAATCTGAACTTTCAACGGGCTTGGACCGATGTGTCTTCTTAGAGCTAACATGAGTCTTTTTCAAAGTCACGTGAGTCTTTATTGATAGATCATTCTCCCTAGGGTAGTCAGTGTGATGAATAACTGACGCTCCTGGCTTCTCCTTTATACCCTTTTCTACTTGTTTTATGGCCCTTAACGCCTCTAATTCTGCTCTCTACTTGTCTCGCTCTTCAATGGTGTATTCCTTGTTTTCCCCAATCGTTTCCACTACAGGTGGTGGAGTTCCTTGCTCGTTTGGATTCATCCTAACTAGTTCTTTCTAATGTTTTTTAAATGTAAAATTCAGGCACCTTTGTGCTCCCACTGTGGTCGCCAATTTGGTTTGGTTTATTTTGGGCTGGGGATAGTTTGGTAAAGTATTTTGTGAAGGTTAAAGTGTTTAATGTTTAGTGTGGAGAGTAGTGAGATAATTAAGCTACTTGTTTGTATTCAATGTTGATCACCCTCGTTAATAAGAGTGGTTGTGGTATTTAGGCCATCTTTAACCCTCGGTCTCGGTCTAGACCGAGGGTTGAAAACGGTTTCTAACTGTGGGTTTCGGTCTCCAAAACGGGAGACCGAAATACTATTCGGGCTCGATCTCGAGCTCTGGAGAGCTCGATCTCGAGACCCGAAGAAAGAGAAAACGGGTGGAAAAAGAAGAAAGAGAAAACGAGGCCGAGTCGCAGAGGAGAGAGAAAGCCAAAGAAAAAAGAGGAAGAAGGAGAAAGGGTAAAAAGAGAAAGTGAAAACACAATTAATCTGATGTTATGGTATTGGACAAAAATACAATTAATTTATATTAATCTAATTAATGTCACTTAACGTTATAAAATATAATTTTATTTTAAGTTAAAATAGATGTTTAAATTTATATTAACTTATATTAATGTCACTTACTAGTTATATTAATGTTTTATAAACCGTTTTATAATGGTTTATAATGTCACTTAACGTTATAATGTTTAAACTTAAATCACTTAAATTCCTAAGAAATTCATTAATTAGACCTCCTTAAGTTAATGTCACTTAACGTTAATTTTATAATAAATATTTAAATTTATAAATTAAATTTAACTTTGTAAATAGTCTATAGGAATACATTTATAATAAAAACTTAATTCATAAATTGCAAAAATCAAATACATAGAAGTATTAATTTTTTTCGAAAATTTAATAGCAACCGAAATTTTCACATCTGACATTCTCGGTCTTTTCAAGATAATTATTGTATATTATAATTTATGCAATCAGTGAAATGTCACCCCATAGTAATTTCGAAGGGTTAAAATTTTAGAATTTATGAATAAGACGACATTTTCTTAACATCATTGAATTAAAAAAAATATTAATATTAATTATTAATTAACAATATAGGTTAAATTATTTATTATAGAATTAGTAAATGTAGGATGATAATGTAAATATTGAGAGAGTGAGATAGAAAATGAGAAACAAAGAGAGTCAAATGAATAGTTAAAAGATACCTATCATTTTATTGTAAATAAAAATTAAACACAAAAAATTATAACATAAATTTAAAATAAATAATCTTGTTAAATATTAATATCAATTATTAATTATTAATATAGGTTAAATTATTTATTATAGAATTAGTAAATGTAGGATGATAATGTAAACATTGAGAGAGTGAGATGGAGGGAGAAATAAAGAGAGTGAGATGAATAGTTAAAAGATAGTGGAATTGTTTGAATTAAATTTTTTATATTAAAAGTCTGCAGAATAGTAAAACAACGGTTAGAAGTTTTGTGGCAGATCTGTAAATAAATGGAGGTCTCCGGGGCTGGACCAGGTCTCCGGGGAGACCTACGATTAGAGATGGCCTTATACTCTTAATTCATAACCCATGGGCTTACGAGTCAAGTTATGAAACCGGGTCAAGTTTAAGGACTCATTAGTTGTTTAAGTAGATTAGCAAATAGCTTAGTCAAAAGGTGTTTTACTTTTGTCTTGTCTGAATTTTTTAGTGGTGTGTCATTGTCCGAATTACCATTTTCCGGATTATGCAGCGAGATTTGGTTAAAGTTTCCGAACTCATCATACACGATCCTCGTCTTAAATTTATTTATGTCCCTCATTCATTTTTATATGATATGTGTTTCGCACCTCTTTATAACCCTCGTCTATATCTTTGTCATGACCCTGGTCTCATACCCCTTAATAACTCTCGTCCTAAATCTCCTTATAACTTCCATTCATATCTCATTTATGACCATCACCTCGTACTTCTTCGTACTTTCATCTTATTTTGTACAACATCTATTCCGTTTTACGACCCTCTTTTTGTATTGCTTTGGAACTCGCTTTATGACCCTTATTTCGTACTTCTTTATGACATGCATATTATTAGCTCGTTAATCTTTAATATACACATACCTCATTATTACAAGGAATATATTTTATAAATAAAAAAATAAAATCTTATCATGACTATTCCTTAGTACTTGACAGAATTTCCTAAAGGGCTACCAAAATACTTAGACGAGGTAACATCCTAAAATTTATGAACTATTACTTTTATTTTTAAAACATTTGATGTGTATAAAACTTCTTATATATCTAATTTAAATCAACAAGTGTAAATAATTCCGCCATTAATCACCACAAATTATGACACATTTAAATAGCATTTCATTTTTATAAAAATTAAATTGCTTAACTTTCCAGTATTTTTCAAAAAAAATATTTTACCGTAAATATTACTTTAAACCAACGGTTCAGTTCTTATCTGACTAGATCGGCTAATTTTATACTAAAAACCCTAATTACCTTAAATATTTTCTTTATAACTCATCTATCTCCATTAAAGCTCCAAAAGCTTCATTTTTTCTTTCATCTTCAACTCATTCTTACATGTATATTCTGTATTGATTCGTCTTTTTACCTCTTGGGATCGAATTAGCTATTCCTAAAAATAAATTAGTAAAATATTGTAATGATACAAAAAAATCTAGTGTTGTGAATGTGTTTCTAAAAACGATCCCCAAAAAATAAAAATATTGCTCCTGTTACGTACGTTTTTCACCATAATGGTGATCCCAAAAAAACTGCCTTTGTTGCAAAATCTTTTCACCAAGATGATGAACTCGACGATTCTCAAGAAGATCTTCACTTCAATACAGAACCTCTTCAGAAAAAACATCAAACCAAACCGTTCAAATATTCTAACGAGGTCATTGTCGCCACTAAAGTTCTTGAGGAGGTCCCTGTTACTAATACTACAAAAAAACTTGCCAAGGTTTTGTCCAAAAACGTTTCTGACGTGGCTCCTCCATTTTATCTGCTTAACAAATAAAAAAGGTTGACAAAGGGAAAATTTCAATTGTCGATGCTACAAATCTCTCGACCCAAAATAAAACTAAGGCCACTATGAAATCATCAAACCCGAACATCTTCTTATATCTATTACAGCTTCATGATTAAGTATATCTTATCAACTCTAGTTTTCCCCAAAATGGCTCAATATAACAATATAAAAATAACTAACATCCTTCAAAGGAAATTTAAGCTCAATCTAGAGGTATGTATTTATTATTATACATTTTTTTATTAATCTTTTCATATCCATTTTTATTGTTTTTTTAGAGTATTCAAAATTCATTAGCATTGGACTATATGCAAATGACTACGTCAAATATTGATGCAATTGCCAATTTTTAATCTTAGCCTATTATCATTGAGTCTAGGAAAATTGGAAATGATTTAGTAGCTTTTCACCAGGGGCTTCACAATTTTAAATAGGCTCATGAGAAACTGAAAAATGATAAATTTGATACCAACAACTATGTTACTAGTGTGCATTCTCAAATAGATGTGATTTCCCAAAACACCCAATTGATTTTTTAAAATATAACTTTAATTAAATAAGGCACCTCTGTGACTTCTCTTACTACCCACCCGATTGGTTAAAATGTTACTCTATCTAATCAAACCAAAGCTTTGAATAAACTCTTACTACCCAAAATGCTTCCCTAAATTCAAAAATTAATAGTAAATTCAAGAGAAATTTGCTAGCTTTGAAAAACTAAATAAGGAGAAATAAAAAAAAAATAGATGATGTTGTGGATAAAACTATAAAAGATGTTTACGAAAAATAAAAGAAAATTTTAGTTGTTGTCAAAGTTTTAATTAAGCAAAGCTAAAAATAAAATGTTTTAACAAGTTGGAATGTAAACAATTTGATACCTGAAGACCAGCTACCTGGCGGATACCTTTGAGTCATCAGATGAAAAAACTTGAAATTATGTGTATTATTGAAAACACTTATCATATGGGTATTGTTGATAAAGAAAAAGTTGACGAGATGATCATTAATGAAGCTTCGGCTGTCAACAAGGATCAACTTGAAACAAAATTGACGAAGTACCTTGTGAAGAAGTTCCTCCACTTGAAAAAATATTTGTACTTTATGTTTTGTACTTTTATCACAACCATGAATATATTTATGTTACTATCTTTGTTTAATATATTTTTTATTATGAATAAATGCAGTTTAATTCTTATTTTGGAATCGCTATATTGATTTGACTATTATGCCAGGGCATAATATGGTCATTTGACTACATGTTTGATTATTTCATTTTGAAATTGAGGGCCATTATCTTTCACTAAAATCTGACTCTATATAATATCACAAATTTCTTGAGCCCTCATCTGGTAGAATACTTTTAACTTAACCCATTTTGAAAAATAGTCAACAATTATTTTTTTTAAGCCGCATCTTTCATGTGGCCATTGGCAAATGTCCCACTAAGTCGATCCCCTGTTTTTTAAATGGACAAGACACTTGGATTATGTTCATTAATTCTCTTGGCAAATGATTCGTTCTAGCGTATTCTTTGTAGGCATCAAATCCTTGAAAAATGGCATCGGCATTTGCTGCTGATTTTGGCCTAGAAAAACCTACGAGAAAAAAAATCTAATAGAACTTCTATGTCTACAATGATCCCTAAAAAAACTTTCATGCATATTTCAAAGAATAAAAAATTCCACATCATTGTTCAAACATCGTAGCATCAGCTCGTATAATTATTTCTATAAGGAACTTTGTCAATAAATTTATATTTACGACCTGTATTCTTAATGCTCATGCCTCAAAGTTTCCTTCTATGAGTATATGATTTTTCTAAAAAACAAAAATATATTGCCTCCAATAACCAGTCATTTCAGTTCCCAATACCTCAACTTCTTGATATTTATCATTTTTAGTTGATCTCTTTTAAATGATGACAAGTGAATTATCTTACAATATTGTTGTTCTTGCTAAAGATTCTTTAATTAAGTATTAGCACGAGGAACTTGTTCGTCTTTTACCTTTTCAAACTTCTACTCTAATTATTTTAATACTTCTAATTACTTCTGCCATAATTTCTTTCTTTATCTCGTATACACCACTAGCTTGACTTATTACCAATTTTGAATCTCATCTTACCTTAATAATTTGTGTCTCATAAATACGAGTCAATTTCAATCCTCTTAAAACAATTATTCCACATTATTAGTATTATCATACCCGAATTTTATTTATTTTTAAATTCTGTCACCATCTATATTTTTAAGATAATTCCAACTCCTCCTCAATTAATTTATGAAGCTCCGTCTATTTTAATTATCCATTCAAGATATCTTGCTAATTTTGATTGCCACCTTTGTCATCGCTAATTCTTTCGTCGATAAACTCGCTTATAAAATAATTTGAGGCTTGAGATTTGATTATGGTGAGGTTTATTTTCGTTTGAGGGTAATTTTGTCCAGAGTTTTGTGGTGTTTGAAGGTATTTAATGTTTGGATATAGTGTAGAGGGAGAACTGAGCTGTCTGGTTGTATTTAATTTTTATTCCCCTCATTTAATGAAGGTGGTTGGGTATTTATACCCTTATCTTTGGGCCACATGGGCTTTCGGGTTGTGTTAATGGATTCGGGTCGAGTTTAAAGATCCATTAGTTTTAAGTAAGCAATTAATCAGCTCAGTCATGAAGTGATTAAGTTTTTAATACTTTAGTCCCGTTCGGTAAGTGGAGGTTGTCCGAACTGCCCCTGTCCGGTTAGGTGGATGTTATCCGAATTGCCCCTGTCCGGTTCTCATAAAGAGTGGTGACAAAATCCGGACTCATAAGATTATAGTACGAGTTTCATATAAAATCTCATATTCTCCCGATTCTATAGACCACCGTACGAGACTTACTAAGATATCTTATTTTTATATCATGCTTCTCAGAGGAACAAAAATTCGTAGATTAATTGTATGACTTTGAAAGTAAGGCCTCATCTTCATTGCATCTACTGCCATATTTAAAGAAATGTTTTCAAAATTCAAATATATACATTTTCAGCATTAACTAGACTTTTATTACGTAGTAAAGTGGTTTCTACTCTCTTTCATCTTTCCTGATCAGGACAACACTCATAGCATGATTGGACGAAGTCAAGTATATGTATGAAGAGTTGCCTCGTACTCGAGCTGAAATGATCTATGTTGAAGTCAAATATTCATTTAAAGTATGAAATGCCTCATCACATTCTTTATTCAAACTAAACTTATTTGTTCATTTAAGAACTTTAAAAATGATGACTTCTATCAGAAGCTTTAGAAATAAATCGTGATAATGCCACTAGACGTCTCATTAACCTCTGCATTTGTTTGACTGTTCTTGGACGCTCAATATTTATAATTCTTTTAGTTGCTTTAGACGAGCTTCAATTCCATTCTTACTAACGATATACCTGAGAAATGTTTCGCTTTAAAATCTAAAAGAACATTTTTAAGGATTCAATTTAAGGTTAAATTTTCTCATATTCTTGAATATTTGAGACAAAATTTTGATTTGTTGATCCTTATTGTTACTTTTTACAATCATATTATCTATGTATACTTTCATGTTCTTTCACAACTTTTTTCACAAATTCGATTGACAAGCCTTTGATAAATCGATCCTATATATTTTAATTCAAAAGGTATAACTTTATAACAATACAAAAAAAATCTGAAAAACATTATCTTCCTTATCATTTGGGCGCATTTGAATATGATTATATCCTGAATATGCGTTTGTGACCTAATGTTGCTTCTACTAAACTGATCAATACAAGGTAAAGGGTTTATATCATTTAGAAACGCTTTATTAAGATCAGTAAAATCCACACACATTCTTCATTGCCCATTCTTCTTCTTGACCAACACTGAGTTAGCAACCCAAGTTGGATATCTCGATTCCCTTATGTATCTGAATCCATTAATTTTTCTACATCCTTGACGATGGTCTCTGGTTTCTCAAGAGAGAAATCTCTCATCTTTTGAAAAACTAGCCTCAATCTCTTATTGATTGCTAATTAATGACAGATAACAAACAAACTTACCACATAAACATTATCAACAGTCTAAGCAACAAACATTTGAATTACTTTCGAATAGTTCCATTAGTTTACACTTGAAGTTATGACTCAGCTGATTCCTAATTCTAACCACTTATCCACTTGTTGTCTCTTCTTTAACTAATTTATCAAAGGTCTGTCACATTTTATATCTTCTCTAAGATCGCCAACTTCTTTTTCAAATTCATCACTTACGCTGAATTGACGACCCTCTAGTAGTTATGGGGCCAATGTTTTAGGATCCAAGGAAAATACGTAACGATTCATAGATGTTCCATAACTACCCCTGATTATTCCAATCAAAATTTTAACATGATACTTAAGATATTATCTGAATGAAGAGATCACACCCCCAATTTTGTACAACTATGACATCCCCAAAATTTCATTTTGCGGGCTTGGAATGTCATTATTATGAACAAAGATCTTAGAATCTTCTTAGTATTACCGTAACAAACGGTTACAATAATATACAACAACCGTTGTTTCGCCATATCTTCTCTTCTTTCCTCCAATTCTTTCTTTTTCTTTATTTTATTATTATTTTTATTATTATTTTCTTCACCTTTACTCTTAATAAAATGAACTAACTTATTATTGTCTATCAATCTCCGCACTTCGTCTCGAAGTTAAAAGCAATCATTAGTCGTGTTACCATGATTGTTATGATACATAGAGAAATATGTTCGACACATCTCGTTATTTGGAGCCAACATTACACGAGGGGGCATGCAATTTATGTTTCCTTTTATTTTATCGTAAATAGTAAGGATATTCTCGGTCAATAAAGTAAACTTTCAAATAGGTTATCATGATATGCATACATTGGCATGCTTTGTGGGGCTGTCATAACCGCTTCACGCATAACCTCATCATTTTTTTCTAGTATGATACTGATACTTTTTATTCCTAAAGTTTTGGATAAGATTAGGCTCATCTTTCCGACTCTTCAACTCTAATACACTGTATGATCTCTCCAAAATATTACCCATAGTATCCACATAAAATCTAACGAGAACTTCATATAATTTTCCTTCCGAAACGATATGTTTTAAAAACTCGGTCACAACTACATCCTCTTTACACTTTGCCAAACCATTCATTTTTAGCACGAGTCTTTGAACATAATTTCTGAACTACATCCTCTTTACATTATAAAATTGCTTTATTTTTTGAAACTCGGTAACAACTACATCCTCTTTACAATATGAAATTGCTTTATTTTTTGTGCACTTACTTACCAACGACCTGATTTTTGAATGCACTCTAAAGACCATTAAATTTTCAAATTATTTATTTTGGTAAACAATTAAACCAATATATTGCATCTCCTTTAAACGTCAATGAAAGTACTCTGCAAAGTAGAATATCATCTGTATTGAATTCCATCATCATGTTCCTGAATTGCTCCAAATGATGTTTATGATCCCATAAAGCATCATAAGTATCCATCTGATACATATACATTTTTTAAGGGAGATCTCCCTCAAGAATTCTTCAAAAAAAACAAAAACTCATAAAGCATATAAACAACCTTTTTGCCTTTCTTTATTATACTCTGCTTCTATTTTATTTTTATTTTTATGTGACTACATATCCTCGATTGATCCTCACAAATAATATTTTTCAGTTTTCTTTTTTTTCGCTTTTTACTATTGTTGTCGTCTGATTGCACATCATATTCTTCATTTTTGTACCTATATGTTACCTTTTTATGTCTAAACATTTTCTCGCACCACTTGATCTTTTATTCATTCTAAACTTAGTCATGGCCTCATTTGAGAAAGAGATGACCAAACAATATAATATATAAAGAACAAGAGTACTATATAGACATGTATCCCAACAGATAGACCATTGGAGTCATTACCAACGGCGAACCCTTCTCCAGAATAACTATAAACTCAAGGAAGCAATATGTGGACGATCTAGAGGTCCAACACCAAGGCCATATCTCTATATACATGTACCGCAATCGGTACTCAATCTTGGTATTCTCTAAAGATGATTTACAATGTGTATTTTCACCTCATAATGATGCAATTCTTAACATAGTAGACGTGGCGGGAGTAACAATCAAACGAGTAATGATCAACATCGGAAGCTCTGCGTATATCTTCTAAAAAAGCACGTATTATAAGATGAGAGGTTCACCCGTCTTCATTCTTTTTCAACGAATACTTACTAGTTTCGTTGATGCTAATGTCAAAGCCTTGAGAGAACTCACACTAGATGGCACCTTTGGAATGGCATAATTTCAAAAGATGAGGTGATGTTTCTTGATAATAGTGGAAGCCCAATCCTTTTACAGCATAATTTTAAGAAAATTATAGTTAGATCAAATACATAATGACTTCTTCATATTTTATCAACACTTTTTGATCTCGTTAGAGAACTTTGGAGGGTGTTTTAGTCTATAAATGGTAAAAATGGTTTCATTAGTGTAGGAGGATGAAATAAGTTTCTTCTCACTTGTGTTGTAAGATATTCTCTTTCTAAACATTCTCTTAAAATATTTAGAGAGAGAATATTTCACAACACAAGTGGGAAGTAAATGATTTCATCCTTAATTAATGATAAAATTTAATTAAAAATATTTAAATCATGGATGTTGTGCTTGGATTTTAACATTAGGCCCATTAACCTTTTCCGGCCCACTAGGCCCATATAATTTATTTTTCTCATAAATAGACAAATTTTGTCATTCGTGAAGGATAATGAAATCATTTAATTCTCACTTGTAAGATATTTTCTCTTTAAACATTTTCTTAAATCAGATCAAATCTCTTTATACTATATATTTAGAAACATAAAAAAACACCCTTTAAAATTCTGTAACATGATCAATAAACTTTTTAGGGTGTTTTAGTAAGTTTTTGGGTAGATAGTAGAAAAAGAGCTGAACGATTTTAAAAAAATAATGGGTGTTAGGCTTGGATAACAATATTAGGACAATGAACTATTATTTAAAAATATTTAAATAACGGATTTATGGGCCTAATGTTGTTATCCAAGCCCAACACCAATTATTTAAATATTTTTAATTATTAGATTTTCCTATATAAAATAAATGATGGTTTAATAACCTATTTGTCCGATTTTCCCTTCATATTATTTTTTCCTCATCACCATCAATACTTGATCCAAAAATGATTGAAGTGATCAGAGGGAACCATAAACTCTCCAAAGAATGTTACGTGGCTTCTGTTGTACTAAAAAATTACAATTAACGAGGGAGTCGGTCGTACTTGACATAATAGATGATCTAGGATAAACTCCCCACCTAATCGAAATAGGAGAAATTATAACGTATCACGATAGAATGAACCAAAATATTTCAGATCAGTTGTAATTTATCAACTAATTTAAGATAAAAATTATTCAAAGTTTTATAATAAAATTTAAAAATATTCTCATGGTATTCCTACGCCATTGGGTCCCGCAAGAAGTCATATGTTACACGTTGTCTATCAATAATAACTTTTATATGATCAAACGAATGTTATAATACTACTCACAAAAAGTTATGGAAGCCATCGTCATAAAGGTGGACAAGCTGGCCGCTGCCTCTCATGCAAATTCAAACTATATCAAATGGATACTTATGATAGTTCATGGGATCCTGAACATCATTTGAAACAATTTAGAAGCATGGTGATATGATACAACACATATGATATTCTACTTTACAGAATATTTTTATGAGGTTTAAATAAAATTCATTAGATTGGTTTACTTGTTTACCAAAACCAATAAATTTAACCTTTGAAGGTCTTTAGAGTGCATTCAGAAATTACTTCGTTGGAACCAGAGCATACATAAATAAAACTAATTCTATAATCAGCATGTACTGGAAGAAATGTGAACCGTTAAAAAGTTATGTTCTAATATTCATGCAAAAAAATGAATAGTTTTGGGAAATATATAAATGATGTAGTTGTAGCCGTGTTTAGAAGAGGTCAAATTTTAGAAGGAAAATTATATATGTGTTTAAAAAATAATTCATATTTTTTACTTCGAGTGTTGACAATGTTTTTGAGGTAAACGATTCTGTTATTTGTAATGAGTTAGAAATCATTAAGATATTTATGCCAATTCGTCAAAAGATAAGGGGTTCTCTCTCCTGGGAAAGTAGATGTCATCGTCAAAGAGGTAGAAAATTGTTGAGACTGGGATACATAAGGGAATCGAGATATCCAAATTGGCTTACTAACACAGTGTTGGTCAATTAGAAGAATGAGTATAGATAATTTATCTGAATTTACTGACCTCAACAAAGAGTTTCCAAAATATGTGTTTCCTTTGCCTTATATTGACCAGTTAGTCGATGTAATAGTAGGTCGTGAATTTTTATTATATACTGCATATTCAGGATATAACCATATCTGAATGTGTATAAAATGATAAGTAAGATAATGTTTTTTCTAAAAGAAAAAGGTTTCTATTGTTATAAATTCGTGCCTTTTGGATTAAAAAATACGTGCTAGACTTATCAAAGGCTCTTCAATTAAAAATTTGAAAAATAGTTAGAAAAGAACAGGAAAGCATATATAGATGACATGATTGTAAAAAGAACCAATGAGAATCGATAAAATTGAAGTTTTGTCTAAACTTTTAGAAATCTCATAAATTTTAACCTGAAATTGGATCATTTAAAGTGTTCTTTTTTAGAGTTCGAAACAAAATATTTCTCGGGTATATCGTTAGTAGAAATGGAACTGAATCTGATCCAAAGTAGCTAAAATTATTGTTAATATGGAGGTTAACGAGTCATCTTGCACCATTATCTCATTTTATTTCTGAAGAAGTTTAGTTGGAATGAAGAATGCCATGAGGCATTCCGTTTAAAAAAGAATATTTGAATTTAACAGAGATTCTTTCAGCTACAATATGAGGAAAATATTTGTACCTACATACTTATACTAGTTTAAAACGTAAGTAAAAGTTTAATTGATTCTGAGAAACTATATTTGAATTTTGTAAAATTGGCTTTAAGCCTGATGATAGTTGCAAAGAAGATGAGGTCTTACTTTAAAATTTATAACATTGTTCTATGAAATCTTTTTTATTTGAGAGCGTGGTATAAAAATAATATGTTTAACGCAGACTCACATAGTGGGCTATCAAATTTGGAGAATATGAAATTTTGTATGAAACTCGTACTGCAACCAAAGCTCAAACCAACGTTGAATTTATAAGTGAGTTTTTCGGTGAAAGAATGAGTGATGACAGAGGTGTGCAATCAGAATTAGCAAGGGGAAGTAGACAGAGCTTCAGATATTAATAGAGAATGAGTTGTAATTATCCTGAAAGTACCATTTGGAAACTAAATTAAAAAGTCAATAAAAATCGGGTTTGATGTTGGTTACAATGTGGTAGAATACATGGATATTTTGGAAGGATTGTAATCGGTGCATATTTCCGGGGCAAACGTTATTCGAGTAAGGTTGGATTCAAAATTTGTAATAAGTTGAGCTAATCGTGCATACTTGGCAAAGAAATAAAGTATGAACGGATACTTCAAAGTATTAAAAGAATGAGAGAAAAAATTTGAAAATGTAGAACCTGAATAGGTACCTCGTCTTAATAACTCTATTACATATTGTTTTAGCAATGACAACAATATTGGGAGATAATCTGTTTGTTATCATTCAAGAAAGAACATCTAAAGAGGATAAAGATTAAGAAGTATAGGTATTGGTAATTAAAATTGCAGATAAAAATATTTTTTATTTTTAAAAAATCAGATACTCCCAAAAGGAAAATCCAAGGCCTGTGTGTTAAGAATATGATATGTTAAATATATGATTTTTGACAACATTTTTTATAAAATAGAGTTCTATGAGGCCGACGCTGCGATGCTTGAACAATGATGAAACACTTTTTATTCTTTGATATTTACACGAAGGGGTTTTCGGGGCTCATTGATAGAGCTAGAGTGGATATAAGAAAATGTGGTATTGTACCATAAGAAGGTGTCATTTTGGCAGAAGAAGGACTTCCAGTAGTCATAGAATTTTTGCTAGTGTTCTGAGTACACAATTTTGTAGTAACCTGAGTTTTGTTTTGTGCAGATGGATTCGTTGCATCTATAATTCACTTTTTCCTTTGTCAACTATTTTTATTTTTTGACCAAATAAAATGAGAGGAGCTTCGTTAGAAACTTTGTTGGAAGGAACCTTATCAAGTCTTTTGCTAGTATTATTAGCAGAGACCTTATCAAGAACTTCAGTAGTGATAATGACCTCGTCAAAAAAATTGGTTGGATTCGTTCGTTGTTTTTTATTGAGAGGTTTTACATCAAGAATAATATATTCTTGAAAACCGTAAGGTTCATTGTCCTAGTGAGAAGATTTTACAACACATGTATGTTTCTTGGAATCGTCTTTCTGCTGATCAGAATTTATGATAAGGGAAAGTGTTTTCTTATTGTAAGTACTTTTCTGGGAGAAGCATTGACGACACTAGGTTTTGATTTATCATTAATATTTGTTAATATTTTCATATTCAGAATAGATAATCTAATCTCAAGTTTGTTTTTACCTAACATTCATCGTTGGAGTATACCAAGAGGTAGGCATCTTAACAATTCATTTTGAGTTACTTATAACTAAGTAATATGAAGTGAAAGCATTAAATTTCTTATTTTTTATGCTTGAAATAAGAAATGAAGAGGTACATATATTTCTAAAATATTTGAACTTAGAAATACGTTGAATAGTATACGTCACTCATTAGCAGATAGTTGAATAGGTAATATTCGAACATATTTGAAGAATTCATAAATATTAGAATGGAAAGTTAATCAAAGACCTCGTCATAATAGGGCCAAGTAAAAAACATATTTTGTCATCCTTAAGTCGATGACCTAAATCACCATGTTTAGGAACACGGGTGGCTA